>JAYKKI010000100.1:3595000-4795000 GCA_039881145.1 Druceiella hillmani
CGAGTAGAACTCTGGCAGCAAGTATTCCCTACACACTAAAGCGTGTATATAACAGTTCAATGTATATTATCGCATTTAAAGTATATTACTGTAAACACTAAAGTGTGTATATAAAGTATGTATTAGTTTAAAGTTAGTGTATATATAATAGTTTAAAGATTTAAAAGTAGAATAAAATATTTTGCAATATGTATTTTAACAGAGGTAAATAAATAAATTAGTTGGCAATAACTATTTCATTCATTATACCAGTTAATTGAAACACTTTTACGTTGAAGTGCTTATTGAATACATTTAACATGTTTCTTATGTAAGTGGTTAGAGGCGACATAGATATGCCGACAATAACTTTGAAGATCCACATCTTCCGAAACAGATGCTGCGCCTTGTCAAAAAATTATTGCTAGACGTTTCTGATTGTGTTTAATAATATACCCTTTGAATAAAGTCAGGGATAGAGTAAGTGGAAACAAATGTATCATCCCCAAGTTCATTATGTTGCGAGGTATTTAAAAAAATCATATATATTTCCTATCTCTTAAAGGGAAGGAACAATGATGCAGTGACACACGGATGAACAGCCGGCCAGAGAGACACGTCAATATTATAAGATTTCCGGTTTTGTTTTTTAGCCATGGAATTACAAGAAGGATTTAACAATTTCTACAAAACTCTTAACCAATTACCGAAATAATATAGCAAATGATGTACTAGTAAACATAAATAATATTTAAAGTCTAAATTTAAAAATATATTATTTTAAACATTATACCATTTTGTAAAAATAATAAAATGTTTCAGAAAGGGTATAAAAAGACGATAAGCACTTAACGGTTCCCAAAAAGTGAGTTGCCTTTTGAAACAGGTTTTGATTATGTTTTATTCATTTTGAAAATTATTTAGAGAGAATTTTATTTCAAATTTAATCAGATGAACACCCATTTCATAAACACAATAAGCTCGCCTCATACCGTTGCATGACACGAATTAACAAAAGAGGTATTTCAAAAAAAAGGTGAGGACAAAAAAAATTATCTTACTTCATTTTTTTCAAGGAACAGTAACTTTTATATATATATATATATATATATATATATATATATATATGTATGTATATACAGTCCTTTAGGAAGACAAATATTCATTGATCAAATTATGTAAGAGCATATAATTGGGATAAAAAATAATAAAAACTGTATACGATATTGTTACTAGTAGTAAATAGTCAATTGAAACGCTAACTTTATATTAAGATTCACTGCCTCTAAGTTTTAAAAACGACGCCTAACAATCTTCATGTTGACTAGTTTTATTATGAAAAGTAATTCATATATCATTATATCTAAAACAGATTGCGTCCGAATAAAATATACATGAAAAGTCAATAAGCGAGCATTTTAAAAAATTACTTCTAATAAACATTTAAGATGATTTAAATAAACTTTCACTCAAATAAACTTATTCAAAAGATCAGTGTTACTTAACAATATGAAATAAAGTATAAAAGCTGATGTTCCTACAGATTTTTTAGGAAATGGTAAACCATTTTCATGTAATTATACAAATAAATTACATGCAAACATTTATAAAAAAGGTGTGTAAAACATTGTTTTCTTAAAAGAATCTACGCCAATACAATTAATTTAAATTTCCTACAAAAACATATTAGTTAAAAAAACGTGTATAGAAACATCATCTTTGTAAATTAAATTTAATTTAAATCTTACTCAAACGCTATTTCTCTAAATGCAAGGTGATCAGTAAAAAATGTTGACTATATATATATATATATATATATATAAATATATATATATATATATACAAAATATTATATATATATATATATATATATATATATATATATATATATATATATTGTATTATTGATTTCAATGCCTCCAATTTGAAAAGAACATGAGCCGAAAAGCTTTTCGTAATTCCGACAAAAGCACTACCCCTGTCACCAAACAAGCTTTGTGGCAGGAAATAATGGAGGTGATTTTTAAGGCCGCTGCAAAAAATGACGTGATCAATCGCTGGTCTTTACAAAGTTAATAAATAATAGACTGGAGAAAAGGTTAAAGTGAAGTAGGCGAAATATTTGGACTTTGAATATCAGTTTTAGGGTCTTCCGTAATTCGTTTGTATTCTGTCTAATAAAAAAAAATTACATTCATCAAATTGTTCTCAAAAAAATTATTTCAAACTGAAAGAAAATTAACAAAACTGCACTCTTAGACTGCCCTAATCAAGTTCACCAAAACTTCCTTTATTAAAATTCTTTATCACGACCTAGGTTTCGTTATATTATAATATTTTCAGGTAGGCAATCAGCAAAGATCTTTGATAAGTTAATTATTTTATTATTTGATATTCACGAAAAACAAAACCTAGGTCGTGGTAAAGTATTTAAATGAAGTAGAAATAATTCTACATCACGTAGCTTCATTTAATTGCGAATAGTGGAGTTCTATAAAATTAAAGCCAAATATATTCAAAATAATAAACCGTAATTAAAAATATACAAACCAATGATCTGAATAACGACGGCAAGGCAATTTTTCAACGAATTTTATGTAGAATTTTATCACAGATAAATAGTTCAAATTCTATCGTATAGAAAGGTATATTCGAAAATAAATATCAACATAGTCTTATTTCATTTAATTTTTTAACAGTAATTGGTACTCATCAGTATGGTCAGTAATTCCTTTCATCCGATAAATAAATTAAATGATTAGACATAAATAGGTTTCTTGGAACTTTGATGAAAGCAGTCTCAGTGGCCTTCGTGGTTGATCAAATTGGTTCATTCATATTATGGTATTTCTACTACTAATCTTTGTAAGCGGTTTGACTATAAATTGCGGTAGGATATTTGTCATTCGCTCAAAAATATTTATTTTTTACAAATTATTTTTTTTATTTGTGAATATTTTTAATTTTATAATCTTTAAATTAAATCTTAGAGTCAGAGCATTTCATTACGATACTAAAAAGCAGACATTTTTTCAAAATTAAAAGAGTAATGACAAATTTTATAAAAAACCATGCCTTTTTAAAAATTATCAGTCAATGAATTTTGTATTCAGTGGCAGGTAAGGGGTTTATTGTTTTGGCAATGTGCCAAAGTCTAAGTATTGGTAAAAATATTTGAAATAATAATTGTGATATTTGAAATAATAAAATAATAATTGTGGTATAAAAAGGTTCTTATTATACTTGGTAGGAACAGATCTCGATTTGCCATACCTTGTCAGTTTTTAGATATTTCATGTTTCGTGCTTTTGTTACACTCAACTTGATAGATTTTATTAAAGTGACACCTTTTGTAAAATTTCTCATTAATTATTGTATATGTAATTTTATTTAAATGTTTCAATAAAATAATGTTCTCTAATATTATGGAAGTATTTTTTGTGAATAATAATTTAAGAACCTTTTGAATGATACCTTTCGGGGAACATCTAGCGAGAAAAAAAAATGATCCCAAAATTGTATGTATAAAATTGAAAAGGTTTTTCCTCATATTTTTATATCTCTACACAATTCAAGTACATTTTCCTCTGAAACGTTGTCACAATCAGCTATTCAATGATGAAATGAAAGGGTCGCAGCCTGGCTCACCACTTGTCCCAATACTTATTGCGGCTGGAGCTCCCAATAACACGTATTAAATTTATAACCAGTTTTCGACCAATAGATCTGATATCTGATTCTAATAGGGATAATTTTCATCAAGTCATTTGAAGCCTTATTTACTATTATCCATATATTTTTATAATATGATTTTTCTACTTATCAAACCATTATCCTGGATTCAAGAAATGTATATTTCAAGTTAATGAAATAATTCCAAAAACATTTTTATTTAATTTGAATGTGCCACATATGACCGACTTCTTCAAAAACATAACTGTGGCAGTGTCGGACGCTGCATTGTTTTTTTCATATTAACATATTTAAAGTTTGATATGAATGTTTTATGTTCTTCTATAAAATATTTGCTTTTAGTATTTTTTATCTTTCCAAACCATTAAAGAAGAAGAACACTTTGATAAAACTAACGTGGTGTGTTTACCAATCACAGTTGGTTACTTTTAAATTTTAGGTCATTATATTGGATGTATATGTCTACAGCTATATTCCATGGATTGATGTTTATTATTGGCTATTATTGTGGGTACATTTAAAGAGAATAAATGTTTAGTTGGGAAGAAAATTGGTTTGAAAATTCGGGCAAAAAATCTTTCAAAAGCATGTTTTACGTCCATTGTGCGTAGTTAGCTGCTATTATGTGACTGAATAAAATATTAATTGCGAACTGAATACAAAATATGTTTAATACAAAATTTAAGATTTTGTTTGTAAGTAAAGTTAATATTATATACATTTGTTTTCTTTTAAAATAATGATTAACAGCTGGCACTTTTTAGCACGAATAATTTTAATGGGGCCTGCATTTACACTATTGAGTTTACAGTGCACGCCGGTGTGTTTGAGAATCAGTTTGGGATTAAAACATTCCCACTGTGTTAATAAATGACGCACTCGTAACACGCCGCACACTACAGTTAACGCCAATCAATCGACCGACAAAGTGATACTGACGGAAATGAAAGTGGCCGAAAGAGAAATGAACTACCACAACCAAATCAGACATTGAGTAATACAAGGCCACAAAGTACGTTTGTTAGAATCCAATATAAATGGAATATTTATTAAATATGTAAGTATTTAATAGTGAAGCTTTTAAAAGTTATCTTTCAAGGTAAACATTTCAGAAGGAGTGTTTCAAATTTAATATATTGGTAGACAAAATTTCATGAAGTTATTAAAATTAGTTCCCAAATTTTCAGAATTAAATTGGTTTGAATTTTTTTCTTAATTTATTCCGTTCACTGCATATCAGTGGTGAAGTTTTGTTTCACATCCATTGATTTTGTGAGTATATATATATATATATATATATATATATATATATATATATATATATATATATATATATAGTATAACGTTAAAATTTATTAGTCACATTTCAAAATGTTTGAAACAAAATAAAAGCTTTCAACTCTAAGGGTCTGTACTAATGTCAGGGTACTCGGTCACGTTAGACTAATGCAGAACGTCACCAAACAAAATGATTTTAACGTGTAATATATCACTAGACGAGCTGTAAACAGGAAACGTGTCGCTTGTCAACCCGAATCAAGGATGAAGAGAGAAAGGCATGAGCGGGATTGATATTTCAATGCTCCGCCAATGTGACGACGTGACGGTTCGCCTTTATATTTTGTCATGAAATGAATTCGTCCTTTTATTATGGAAGACGTGTTAGTGTTTGAATATACTTGAATTCACTTTTCGTCAAACAAAAAATTACAATACTTTTTGGGATTTCTATACTTTTAATAATTTAAATAGGCGCACATATTAAGTATATAACATCATACGGATATCAATGTCTATACTTGTAGGGTTTCAAGGACTGTGAAGTCATTTTATGCCATTTGCTATAAGTACGTCTATCGTTGCATCTGCGACCTATTTACCTTCGAACGATCTACGAAGCTAACTTATCCCTAAATATATTATTCTCCGGAGAACCATCTTTAGTTTTTCTTGTCACGGTTTGCTTGTACGAGATACAAACATAATAAATTAAAACTGTTACGTATTTAAAGAAGCATATTAAATGGAACCTAATATATATGAGTGTAATTTACTCTGGAGGATGCAACATATATTTAAATTACTTTTGAAAGCTGAAAAAATTAATGACGTAAAGTTTATTCTCTTATCATTTTTACAAATATTAATTAAAATGTTTGATTAGCACATGAGGTAAGTGGAAAGTTCATATAAACCACATTGAGTAATCTACCAAAAACAAAGAATGAGTGGAATTTACTCTGGAGGATGCAACATATATTTAAATTGCCTTTGAAAGCTGAAAAATTTAATGACCTACAGTTTATTCTCTTATCATTTTTACAAATATTAATTAAAATGTTTGATTAGCACATGAGGTAAGTGGAAAGTTCATATAAACCACATTGAGTAATCTACTAAAAACGAAGAAAAAATCAATCATAAATAGATAAAAAGTTTACTTTTAACACACATACCGTACGAAACAGCTAATAGCAGTAGTTGGCGCCATTTATGTTTTTACGTATGCGTATACTTCTTGACTTATTGTATCGTGTTTATCTATTTCTCTCTCTCTGTTCTTAACTAAATATCTATTTTATTAAGGCTCTCTTGTTTTTATTATTTAATAGCTATATTATTGAATAACTATTTGGTTCACAAACAAGTTGCAAAAACGTTGCATGAAGGAAATTGACATCTTCGCATTTTACTCTCATCGCACAAACTCACCCAAAGAGTTAAATTTAAAAAAAAAATTGTACGAAACATGCCTTTTCGAAAAGTAGCACACCATTATTTTTTTTAATTTCTTACTACTATGGAATAGAAACTTTAATAAAATAATTTTCTAGTTTCTACGTCATGCGTTTTTTTTTTAGAAAAACTACTCTGATAATCAGGTAGATTAGAATATAGACAGATAAGTGGGTTATGTTAAAGGGGAGTTGCTTTTAGGTAAATTTCGTATATAACTGATAAACTCGTATATAACTGTTTCATTAGGACCCAAAAATGCACTTTGGAATAAAAAATGGCCCCAATGGATAAATAGATAAGCAGTCATCTTTTAATACATATATCAATTGTTTTATATAACACGTTCCTAACTTTAGGGCTCTTACCTATTATAATTATTTTTCATCTATATATGGTATATACCAAATATACAAAGAAAAAACAGGTAAATATAATTTTTTTCTTTTGTGATTTTTGTTAAATAAAGTATATTGCCAGTAGAACGCTCTTTTGTTTTATTAAAAGTAGTGATTTGAAAACAATAAAAAAACAATTTACCAAAGTCTAATTTAGAACCCAAAAGTTTTTTACTATAAGTAAATAATACTTATTTCATTTAGTTGCAAACAATCTAATTCCCTTACACTTTTACTTGAACTAATCGTAAAAATCTTAGGTCCCCTTTTTTACAAACGAATATATGTATCTGGGTACCAAACTACTTAGCCATTTCAAATAGTAACAGGGACTATTTTTGCGAGAATATTATTTTTAAGTCAGATCACCGTTTTTCCCATTTTCGTGCGGGCAAAACCAAGAGTGAAACAAAGTTAAATTATAATTCCACTATTAATAGAAACATCGATGAAATTAGGATATTATTAGCTGTATGTTCTTATAGAAATATAGGTTAAAAGTCTTTGTATTCCAATAGTATGTATGTTTGACTATCGAAAGATCTTGAAGTATGCAACAACGTAGGTCAATTACTTCAATTGTTTTCAAGGAATTGAAAAGCAAGAAACAATATCTATAGATGGATTAGATTACGAATTTAGAACAGGGCATTTCTGCCTTACCGAGAAAAGTTTGCCTTCGCAACATTCAAACTGAAGCTAAGATTTGAAAAGGTATCTAATCCCATCCATATCAATCATAAGTGCAGAGCCGACGATATAGCAAAAGCGGGAAGAACTTTATTTAAACCCCAATTTTTGTTATCAAAATAAAGATAAATTCTGTAATCAGTAGGTGAAGCAAGCAAAGCTCCCTCTGAGCTGTTTGTTTGCAAGGAATGAGAGTCAGTATGTCTGCGTATCGAACTAAAAGTAGGTATGTTCCTTCACCGCATATGTCTCATACTATACGGAGCGCTGCTGTTTGACCACGTTGTGACGACGCAAATCGCTTTGTCTCTTCTTTATCCCCACCAGGATAATAATAATTCGTATTTTGGCAAAGGCCATCAATACTGGCTAATGTTTTATCTAATAGGCGTTGACTATACTTTATTAAATATATGTAAGTTTTCTTCAAGATGTATAACGTTGTAATAAATAAATAATTAAGCCACAAGCTGAGGTGAAACGTTTCGACTAATGTAATCGTATTGTGTATGTGGACAAATTTGAAAAGGAAAATTAAAAAATAACCTAATACATATGACATACTAACTCGTGGAAATATGCCCTAAGTCTTCATTATAACCAGCACTTTATATACTGAGTATAATACCCTGAGCGCGGGAGAAAGGATGCATGTAATATATATGTGTGTGTGTGCGTATATATCTATATATGTACACATACACACACACACACACACACATATATATATATATATATAAATATATATATATATATATATATATATATATATATATATATATGTATATATATATATATACACACACACACACACACACATAACTCACTCATTAAGCTCTGCTTTCGTTCGGGTATCTCGGCTCGCCAACGAACGGGTTAATAAACATGATCTCACACTTTTTCTTAACCGCAAATAATACTATACTCTCCCCACTAGGCTATTCCTCTAGTTTGGTCGTACAGTTGACCTACTGCCGAGTATTCCCAAAGGGCATAGGACTGTCCGGCCATTGTGTACTTACCACCGAACCTATCCGAAGGGCGTCGCGCTTGTAACATGATACCTCTCAGAAACTTTCCTACCACAAAATCTGACCAGGTCAGTCAAAAAAAGACTTGTCACTTCCAAATTTTTTTCCTTTCTTAATATGAACTGCCTTATATATCGGCCTACAAATACAATTTCCTTTTAACATCTTTTAGTAGTACATGTATACAACCATTTTTGAACAAAAGCAATGTAGGTAAAATATTATAGTTTTAAATAGTTTTATAACAAAACTAAATAAATTCGTAAATACGGTAAAGTTTTGCTGCAGGAAATGTTCTCGGTGGAAAAGCAAAGCATGTGGCAAGATTAGAGTGCTACGAGAAATCCATTACGTGCGTCCTAAATGTTTCACCTCGGGAGAGTTTTTTACACTTGTGACACTATAATAGAGCATGTGAAGGAGCGAAGTTTTTTGTATATTTGATTTTCTGGAACATAACTTCAATAAAAGGAGCATATTGCATGAAATAACAGTAAATTTAATAAAAAAACTTTTCAACTCAGCATTTTAAGACAATGTAGAGTTTCTTCATTCAATGCGAGTCGAAAAATGTTTTTAGCATGATCTGTATAAAATATTATAAATACACCATGTGAAAACATTATTACACATTAAAGTATTATCGAGTTCAATTTGACTTTTTCTAAATTAGATATTTTGTCTGGAATAAACCATCATCAAAGTCATCGATTGATACGTGTGTTAATTGTTCTATATCATATGTTCCTAATTTTAGGACTTTTACCCATTATAACTATTTTTCATCTTTATTTTGAAAGTGCAATTAAAATATTTTTAGACGATTTTGTGCAATATGCACACCAAATATACAAAGAAAGACGTGTAAATAAAAACTTTATGATATTGTACAGAAATCATATATAATTATATATAGTTTTGAGAGTAATGTGCGTCCAATAAACTTATAGATAAGCTCATATTAATTGCACGATGTGGTCTGCGCATCTAGTTTATATAGTGTACCTGTATATGCCACATGAAAAAAATAAGTACTAATCATTCAATTATCGAGATTGATGCTGAATAATGCAAAAGTACACATACAATTCTCATAGATATATTTATCGAAATAAAATGACTAAAATACGATTAAAATACGGAAATGCCGTGATTATCACCAGTGTAGAAGTTGAGAAGAATTTTGTGTCTTTTTCTTTTTTCAGAAAGTTTTTTCAATTATGCGAATATAGTAAAACCATTCTAAAATTTAAGTTGCTATCTATGCCATAGGTTTGTTTCTGCGTTTACCCAATAACATCTAAACATTTCAGTAATTATTGTATTTTATATACATTTAAACTTGGCAGTGAATCCAAACAATCGATTCTTTTAGTAAACCCATACAAATTTAAGTAAACACATACAAATTATTCTTAGTGAACCCTATGCAACTCGATGCTTAGAATAAAATCTTCACGCTTGTCGACATAAGCCTCGCGCGAATGCAGTGTTCCTAAAAAAATATTATAATGACACTGTTTGCATTTCTCTGCATTTTGGAGAATTAATGTAATGTTTTATATAGCCTCGTTTCCTTTGTCTGCCTATGTTAAGTGCACTAGGTAAACTATGGTAATCAAGAATAGAACTATAATAAAAAAATAATAATACCATATAAAAAGAATTTATTCATAATATGAGTAACAAGATTTATTCACATTTTACTTATTTGACATGATTCCATTCTTCACCTTCATCTACGAATTTGTAGCTTTAATTTAATTTATGAAATTCAGTTTACAATAAATAATTCTACCATATCAGAATTTAAGTCACTAAGTATATACGCCTCGGGATTTCAAAATGATTACTTCGCATTAATAACGTTAAAATTAAAATGATTACTTACAAAATAAAATGAACAAAAAAATTATTATCGCTCTTTTCCTAATTTTGCAAACCCCATTTTGGAGTGATTAGACATGTCACTGGTATAAAATCCAAAGGTTTAGTACATCAAAAACAAAAAAATGTAACGTTCATTTTTCAAATAATATATTATTTATTATTATAATCTAAGGAAAAAAATAATTTTATTTCGGTTCTTAGAAATTTTCTATATTCTCTGTCTTTAGTACTATAAAAATGAAATCCACCTTCTGAAAAGTGAAATCCGCAATTTTATGATACATAATTTCAAAAGATAACGAACTGCCGTAATATATAATGTATGTATTGATTGGAATCAAATCAGTTAAAAGTTGTACTAAGATTATTTAAATAGTTTTTTCAAGTAGAAACTAATATTCTAAATAAAATGTGCTTAACATAATACAATTGTTGAATAATAAGAAAAAAATTAAAAAGAAAAAACATAAACTTATATTTTTGTTTTTAAATTTTTTCCCTTATTATTATATAGTTGATAGAGGTATAATTTTGACTAAACGTTCCCACAAATTGTATTATAATTCCACCTACATATTATGAAATGTCACATTCTTGACTTCCTTTGATTATTTGTTAATTTAACTAATAAGTATGGTAGATATGTAATTAGAAATAGTTCATAGCGGCGATCACTCGATCTTCGCATAATTTGATAAGTTTATAGACTTCTTTATAAAAAGGCTATTATTGAAAATACAAAAATGGTATCTTGCGAGTATAGGCAAATATTCTGAAACGAATGAAATTATTATGAATCAATATTTCATAGCACACTGGCTCTTTATTTAGACAGTTTTTTTTTCAATTTCGGTATTATTTTCGTTCGTTTGAAGTGTTTATCATAAAAACCCCTGGGGTTTGCGGATGCTTTGAATCTTCACCAACCAGTAATCAAATTGTTTAAAATGTTTCACGTCGAAGTGACCTTAGCTACGAAGAAAATTAGTTACGAACGGCAATGATAGGTTTGGTTTGTTTGCAAAATCCTAAATTCGTTTTGATTCGGTATCTTCCCAAATATTAATTCATTCAATATTATATGATGACAATAAAAATCCAGAGTTTATAGAAAAAACAAATTTCGAAATTCATTGGCTAGTGCATATACAAAACTTTAACACAGACCAAATACCGGAAAAATACTCAATTTTCAAAACTCTTAATCATGACGCCGTCAGTTTTTGGATATACTATTCTAGGTTAATGACTTTAGGAATCTTTGAGGATTCTTTAAATAACCAATTATCAATTGGGAATTCTTCTCTGGGGGCTGATTAACTGACCAAAAATGCAATTTTAACTTAGGTGTATACTTAACTGATACTGGGGAGCAGTTTTTTTACGAAAGAAAATTTCAGGTTTTTTAGTCACTTAGGTGCACATATATTGGTGAGGTTATTCATCTGAGCTTAATAAATATTATTAGCACAGCATTACACATATTAATAGATGACCAAATTTAAAAGTTGAGGTATAGGATTTACGTTCATATTTGATATAATATAAATATAAATACAAAGATAAGCAAATAAATACAAAGTAATGAATACAAATATAAGCAAATAAGTGAATAAAAATAATGAATACAAAGATAAGCAAATAAGCGGAATCAAGTGCGGAACCGATTTCCATTATAAATTTCCAATGTATTAAAATGTATTGTATTCCCAGTTCGCTCACTGTATAAACGGCTTTGCATCTCAGATATTCTGTAATGACTGAGAAATATACTTTGATCTTAAGTTAATTATACTAAATTCTCCTACGATGGAGTTAAATCGATTTTGCTTATTGCCTGTTTTTAAAAATATTTAATTACAAAATGTGTGGCGTATAAATGTGTCTTCCGTTATTTAATATTTATTCTCTTAGAATCTGTCAGACAAATGTTTATTTCAACGCTGTAAACATTTCAAGTCTCAATGAGTTTAAAAATAGATGAATAAAGTAATGTAAAATTAACTTTCTTATAGCAACATCTCTTAAGTGCAAATAGATCAGCTACGCCGTAGTCTACACATTTTATAACTGATATCGGTTGGTTAACCCCGCGTAGTGATCTACGACAAGAGTGCCTACGTACTACTGAAGGGTGTCCGTTTTTCAAACTAGAAAGCACGTTCGTTGCTTTTACCGAGTGTAGCTTTTATTTGTCGGAATTAAATAAAAATATTACAGCTGCTACCTTTGGTTGTAGTTTTGATATTGCTTTAGTTAGCAGCAGTTACAGTTTCAATCCAAGAAATAGATGTAAGTTGAGAGCTCTTTTATTGGTATATATTTAGGTTCGTATATTTTATTCTCTTATAATATAATACCAAATGAACAACGTGATGAAAACCCATTCTTTTTCTAATAATATAAAGGTAAAAAATTCTATTTCACCAAGTAAATGAGACATATTTCAAAATATTTATTTTAATTGGCCTTAGATGTACTTATTGTTAGACCTTTAATATCGCGGGAAATGAAATACTTGTTATACGTGAAAGTATCTAAATGGAGCCTGCAAATGAAATATAACTTTTTTTACACTGTATAATTATATAAAATAGTAACATTAAATTTTTATTCATTTCACTATTACTGGTTATTTATGGCTGCAAATATCAAAATTCTCAAAAGTAAAAATGAAAAGGGTTCCCAAAATGAGATATCCCGACAAAGATTCCACACAATAGGCTAATACCGTAATAGACTTAGAGGTATGCTTGCCAAATTATGTTTATCGGACAACATACATTAATATTTATAGATGAATATTATAGTATATTTTCCTATGTGAGAATGTTTTATGTATTAAATTGCTTGAAACATCTCGTTACTTAATAGTTCCCATGAAGAAATAAATATTTTGAAAATCAATGACATGAAGTAGATTTCTTATATAAATGAAAAAATACAAATTTAATTGCAATATCACAGCACAGTCTGGCTGCGCAAATAACTAAATGATATTCTAATAAAATTCGGTTCATTTCCACTGCAGTGTTTTTGGGTGAAATTGTTTAATAAGCTCTTATAATTTTATTACTTGCGAGAATAAAATTAACCATAAAACATTGAATATTTATAAGAGTAATTCCCTGTATTTTCTACTTATATTATTACAAAACCTGTTCCCCTTTTATATTTTAATTACCAATTGCTTACTTTTGAAATACGAGATTTGAACGTATATCTTTTCGTTCACAGAAAGAATAAAGTGGAACTACCATCAAAGCCAGGACAATGTTATTCAAACTTAAACTTCTGACTAATCATAAATATTCATTGCATATGATAATGGCGTAAACATTTATTAGGAAAATCTAATTAAATAATTAGCTTCGGTCTACCTTTTAGATACCTTTTAGATATTATTATTTTTTTAATTAAAAGTAAAATGGAAAAACTCACTGAAATAAATTTATCTATTCTCGCTGTTTAACTTGTCACGACGAAAATGCATATAATAAAAATAATAATAATATAGTTTATTTGTGCATATAAAATACAACAGGTAAAGTAATAGACATGTACAGAAATTTTCTTAGGACTAATGACAAAATTAAAATTAAGTTACACGCCTTAACCTCAAATTTTTTCAATAATTTATCCACAAAAAGGTTACTAGCTCGGCTTGTGCAGTTATGCTATAAGCAAAACCGACACGGCACGGTTTACAGCTAGCACCTGTTGATATACATACATAAACAAACATACATATACAGTTTACACGCATACACGCACACGTACACAATATATAATAATATTAATAATTACACACATATATATATATATATATATATATATATATATATATATATATATATATATTAATACAGGTATTATATACAGACATATAACTACATACACATTATTACCCATAGAGGAAACATAGCACAAAGAAAAGAAGATACTAATAATAAATATAATTTAGATGAAATGATTGAAATTATTTGTATGATGGCTAACAAAATAAAGAAGAACAGGTAAGGGGTAATATAAAAAAGATCAGATAATTAAATTTACTGCAAAAATATAATAAGTGTAGTTATAGAATGAAAAGCTAGATATTTACGTAAAGCTTTTTTTTCATTGTCGTTTCTTTACCCTAGTAATAGCACAAATATTCCAAAAACATAGTAATTCTGTGTTTATTTATATAATGCACTAATTAAACATTCATTAAGATAAAATAATCCCCTAGAGAAATAATACGTGAGATGATTTTATTCTTAACAGAGATGTAAGTTTTGGAATGGCAGGTTGATTTCACCAATAAATCGGCTGCTTAAAATGACTTAATACAATATTATTTCTGACAAAAAACTATTATAATATTCTTTTGGATGCTCAGACAAATATGTTAAAATTTATGATATTTCGTCCTAATTGTATAGAATTTATTCCTAACGAATTTATTATTTTTTTAGAGAATGTGTTTACTAACTAAAAAGAATAATAAGTATTTCCATATTTATAAAATATAATAAATACTCCACATAAATCTTGAAAACAGAAGTGTTAAAATATAACTATAAAAGGCCACTTTTAAAAATATTTTATCTTTATTCTAATAATTTTTAAATGCGAAATGTTGAAAATACCATATACACATACATGGTAGTACTACAATATGATAATCGCATTGTGCATTTTTGGTAGGCAAAAATTGTTTGGGATACAAAGAGGTTTTGAAGAATTTTCTTCATTATATTGAAAATAAGGAATTTCTAGCATTGAATATTGAATATATTTGGCGATAATTTTGTAGAAATTCATTATTCACAATTAAATGAAACTACGTGATGTAGTATTATTTCTACTTTCTTTAAGTTCTTTACTATGACCTAGGTTTCGTTGTATTACAACATTTTCAGGGATATATCTTGTAATACAATGAAACCTAGATCGTGGTAAAGAACTTAAAGAAAGTAGAAATAATACTACATCACGTAGTTTCATTTAATTGTGAAAATTAATATTGGCAGATGCTGAGCTAAAGAAGAAACAGCTCGTAAAAATAGTTGGAGAGTCGAATACAACCATTTTTAAAATTTTTAATAATCATTTTGGAATGGGTAAAGTCATCGCAGTGGATGCCGAGAATATTTACTCCGCCACAAAAACAACATCGCTTGCTTGAAGTATTCCGCGTGTTTTTGACCTCTATATTAAAGGCAAGGATGAACTTTTACCGAGGATGAAACTTAGGTACATCATTATTAACCTGAGTCTATACAGTTAGATGTAAAGTATGTTGTGTTAGCTGGTCTGCATAAGGTGGGCTTAGATCTGGTTTCTAACGATAGGCATCATTTCCCAAATTTAAAAAGGAACTTAGTGGAAAGAAATTTCCAAGCGACGAAGAAGTGTAGAACGCAGTTTCAGCTTATTTTTTGACCAAAGGTAGATTATAGATTTTTTTACGAAGTTACACACAATTGAAAGATCAGAAAAATGTATTAGGGTAGGAGGTGAATATATTAAAAGATAAAAATAAATTTGTATTTTTATTCTTACTTCTTGGCCCCCATTCCTCAAAATTGAAAACGTCCCCTCGTACTGTTTTATGATTAATTGTATTGTTCCGATTAAAAAATTATAAGAAAACCTATAAATAAAATTTTATTGCGACCCTTCATTTAAATTTGTTTTTTTTGGCCAAATAAGAAACCTCCTTTACTTTATTGATATAAACATTTATAAAATGTCTATTTCTCCAATGGGAACAAATAACTTAAGTAATGTTTTAAGAAGTTTAATACGTAAAATACTTTTATATAAGAATTTACACTACACCATTCACCCATAAATATTAATATATGTTTTCCAGTACAGGTGATAGGAAAGCGTACCTCTAAATTTATCTAAGGTGTTAACTTAATGTACAAAACAGTGTTAACCTGGTGTGAGATATCTCTCTTTGAGAACTGTCTTTGTTTTTACTTTGAGAATTTTGACATCTGCAACTTTAAATTTGAAGTAATGGTAAACCTAATAAAAATTAATATACTCATACAATTATCTACTAATAAATAACGCCACTCTCATCCGCAACCGTGAATTATGGGTAGATTAGAATACACCTATTTTTTAAAATTATACCACATTTTTTAAATTTAAAAATTGTCATAAGTCTAATTAACATGGATATGCATCCAACTATATCTTTTATTGTAATAAACCTGAGAATTTTGGCAATATTGCATAAATATTTTCCTTAGCCCTTTCCTTTGAATATTTAAAAAAAAAATTCAAAAAAGAAAGGATAAAGGACAACAAAATTCAAAATCGAGGTTAGTTTCATTTGAAGTTCGAAAATTGTTTACAATTCGTAAATAAAAATTATTGCATTTGAAAATTTTTGACAACCATAATTCGTCCAAACATTCAAAAAAAAAATACTATCATTGATTTTTAAAACAAGCTTATTTCAATGACAATTAATACGACTTTGTTTCGTGTTCCAAAATTGTTTACAATTGGTAAATAAAAATTATTGCATTTGAAAACTTTTGACATCCATAATTCGTCCCAATATTTAAGATGAAAAAAATACTATCATCGATTTTTAAAATAAGCTTATTTCAATGAATATTAATACGACTTTGCTTCGCTTATCATTTAGTTAAAGTATTTGCTTTTTAGTATTAATATTAGTTTAAATTTAATAAGGTTTTAAAAATAAACCTGAACGGTTTCTTAATAACTTAACATTCACAAATGTTATTAAACCGACCAGAACATTCGAATGTCCTTGAAGGGATAATAATTTTTTTTTAAATGTGGATTTGTGTTTATTTTTTGTTAAATGTGGATTTTTGCGAGTCAGTGCTAGTAATATGTTTTAGTAATATGTTCTCGAGTAAGTGTAATTAGTGAATATGTCAATATTTATTCCGACCAAATATTCGGACATAATTTTATTGTATGTCGAATGCAGTTATAACTCTAAAGAAGCATTGAATATATTTGACGTTAATTTTGTAAAAATTCATTATTCACAATTAAATGAAACTACGTGATGTAGTATTATTTCTACTTTCTTTAAGTTCTTTACCACGACCTAGGTTTCGTTGCATTACAACTTCAGGTGGGCTATTAGCGAAGATTGTAGAGAAGTGAGGATCTTTGCTAATAATCCACCTGAAGATGTTGTAATACAACGAAACCTAGGTCGTGGTAAAGAATTTAAAGAAAGTAGAAATAATACTACATCACGTAGTTTCATTTAATCGTGTCTAACGAAGCACTTAATATGTATGCTGTGCGTTCTGTGCGTGCTGTCCTGTGCGAATCAAATTTTAAATTTAAGTTAGTACAATACATTCTCAAACAAAATATGAAGTGAAAATGGAATTTTTTTATTGTGTATACATGCACAGTGTAATTGTTTAATGAATGTCACAAAATATCATAAAAGGGCATAGATATTAAAGAATAAATAAATAATGACTGGAAGCAATTCCATTGAATTAAGCACTTAATTGCGTTATTTTACTAGTTATTACCATTATCATATTTAAGTGAAATATGCTAAGTCAATTACGAACGAAACCTTCGCTTTTGTTTCCTAGTTTTATTTTCAAGGAGATAAATGAAAATTCCTTTTGACACTTGACAAACATTACATATTGCCAGACAGAAAATTAACGCTATTTTTGCAGTGTGCTAGGTTACACATAATTATGATTTCATATGATAACTTGAATTATTTTATAAATTAGACCATTGATTTAAAAAAAATTACATTTTGCCGGATAACATAGGGGAAAGTCAGGGGAAGGGCAAGTAGTCGGAAGATCAATTATGAAATTGCATTATTTATGGATTGTTTAATTTGTAACAGATGGAGCAACTTTTGAAATATATCACACATAAAATATTACCAAAAAAACTTTATATTCGAAAGAAAAATTACCCTATGAAACTAAATTTAGAACAAGGATTTAAAGTTTTGTCTTTTCGTTTAAGTTGACTCTAAAAAATTTGTGAATACGGCTTTCTACGCCGCAAAATCTAGAAATCTTCTTACGAAATATATACATTTTTCTATACCTTTACTTACTTCATCAACCCTTTTTGCAGACATGACATTACATAAAATTAAATAAAATATGGCTCACATTAGAACGCAGAATATCATTTAAATACCAGACAAAGAATTTTTAAAATCGATTAGATAATTTTTGACGTTAACCCAAACAAACAAAGTTTGCTTCTTTATTAAATGACATACGAATAGAATAAACAATTTTTCAAGAGGGAGTCCTCATTTCTTATTCGTCTTTGGAAAACACATATTCACATAAAAACAGATTATATATATATACTAGCGGCCTGCCCTAGCTTCGCACGGGTGCAATGTAGGTACTAATGTGGTGTAATTGTGGAGCGATTAATAATATTACTGTCAATCACGCGCCGCCGCCGTGTGCCATATATATATATATATATAAATAAATTTCATTTTCCTATTACCGAACAAAACAATCGATTGATTATGTAATTAAAAATACTTATTAAAAATTTATGGTGGACTTGCCCGCCATTGCCCTGTCCTCGTGGGAATATTTCCAAATTTTGGAGTAACTAATGGCTTTCGTAATAATAAATGTATGGTAATAACCGTAAATTTAATGGTAATAACCATCATTTTTGTTTAGAAGAGTGAATGATTTGTGAACTACATCTATATACTGTGATCCCATTATTACCATATTCTTTTATTCCTTTTTTGTGTTTTTCCATTGAATACTATAAATATGTTGCAAAAGTTGATATGTGTATATGTATTTTGTCTTAATAATACGATATTTTGAAGTATTTCACTTATGCAATCTGATATTAGTCTCTAACTCTACAGTTTGAAACCGTCGGACCTACAGTATACAGTGTCAATAAAAGACATGTATTGCACATTCATTTTGCAACACTTAGCAGGAAAATACTACAAATTCGATGAAAACTAAAAAAATATGTTGCATTATTAACGAATCTTTTTAAATTTGGTAATCCCGTGTTCTAAGTAATGCGGGAGATGTAAAATTACGAATTCCGCGAAACACACCTACGCCAGTCGGTACATAAGCTACGGCTGTCAGCGCACCTGCTGCCCATCTTCCCTCGGGTGATATACGGCGCTGACCCGACGCCCGATTTATCACTCCAACCCCGAGGAACTATCTTTATTCCCACTTTAAATAAATCATTTACAGGTCGATCCGAGGGAAGCCTACGTGATCTAGTTTACTTATTGGTGATAGACATATATTTTGGCCTAACGTAATAGTCGCTATAAATACGGGTACTTTATTAATTTAAAGATTTAGCACTGCACCACTTTCCAATATTTCTCTGTTTAGACAATTGTTTTTTTTTATATAGTTACTAGGTTTTTACTTAATGATGTTTTTAAGAACTATTATTATATCAGCTGGTCTTATTAGCATGAGTTAGTTTGGCGTCATCTATTGCAGTCGTTCAGAAATCACATTAACATCCTTTTTTTTGACATCCGTACTTTCACCAAAGTTATGAAAATATTGCATTAGTGTCCGGGAGGGATGAAAATAAGGATGTTTTCAAAAGGAAATGGTAGTTTATAAGTACGAATCATATCGGAGTTTGCACGTATATGAGTATGTATGTACGTAAGTACCTATATACACTTTGAAAGGTTTATTAAATCTGATTAGCTACGCTCTTTTCCATTTGTAAGAGCACAGTGGAATGAATAAAACGATAAACTTCCCAGCTGTAGAATTTGTTCCACCCTTGAGTCCTAATGCTAATGTCCTGCAAAAACTAAAGAAACACTAAATGCACTGGAACCGAAAAATTACAGATCACCTGTATTGGTTCATACATGGTACTCCTATTATTTTCAGTTATAATTAGAAAAGCATTTTCCATGGTAAAGACAACAAATTGATTTGCTTTCCGCAAATTAGAAACTATCAAGTAGTGGAGAAACACGAATGCCGCGTTAATGCGTTTCGATCGTTAGTTCTAAAGGTTGTCATTTTCTGTTTTATCCAGATAAATTTACTACTCTTTATGAAAAATACTATAACCATGTGTGCGACTTAATATATAATTAATTACTTTAGCAGTAAATTGTGACTTGGTCTCGTTTTTGTTATGGTGATTCATATCCAGGAACGTTTTGTTTGGCGGAATTTTCGACGAACCACTCTTTTAACATCATATTAACATTAGGCCAGTTTGTTTAATTCCGAACACACCTCGGGCTATGAGAATTCCGTACAAATTTAGTAATTTGTATACATTTAATGGTATATAGTGTTTCTACTAAACTATCAGCATAATTTTGATTTGTCAATGTGTAAATATATGGCCTGTTTTTTCTTTTACCGATGCATATTAAAAATAAAATTCCGCATAAAATTAGAAATCAAAAATGTTTACATTTTCCCTTGTACTTGTCTTTTAAGACCTCCAATTACGACGGTTTTCTAGGTTGTAGTTCATTCGGCAATACCCTATAGATTTCATAATCAGTGAGTAAGACTATTTTATAAATAAAGAAATAACAATTAAATGAATCTACGTGATGTAATATTATTTTAACTTTCTTAAATTTAATAGTTGTAAATTAAATTGATGTTATTCTTTGAGGTTATCTTTGAGGTTAAAAAAAACAATTTTAATATAATTTTGTCGCGGGAACCAACTAATTTCAAAATTTTATTTTGTAGCAATGTAAGGCTTAGTATACGATATAAATTTCAATTTTATCTCAAGCATTTACTTAGAAAAGGAGCTTTGAGGGAGAGAAAGATGGATACGGATCGATAGACATTCAAATAGTCCTTTGAAGGTTCTGTTTTGTTCCAATATTCAAGGGACAGTTTGTCTATAAAAATCAATAGATTTATATTCGTATGGATAAATTTTTTTTTACCTTTTTCTAAATTGTTTGATGATATCATAGTATAGCAAATATGAAGCCATGTAAAATTAATTATTATGTAATAAATTTTATTCAAATTTATTGTTTGAATTTTATATGTTCGGTATACAATCTACTATGTAAATTATTGTAATACAACGAAGTAATTTTTCCCAATTATCGTTAACTAATTTATTTATCATAAAAACTCTTTATGCAACTTATAGATTACCCAAAGTGCTGGACGTGGGACACTAAAAGAGTAAAACGGTATACATTTACACAATTGTGTTAAAAATAATCATTACGAAACAGAAAAAGAGAACAAATTAAACGCAAAATGAATTTTATAAACGTGAATTAGAAAGAAACTCTATAATAGCATTCCTAAAACATTCAAAAAAATATTCAGTCTTGCTACCTCTTGCAATACTTTGTTGAATAACATAAATGCGTCCTAGGCACCCAAAATATTCGTGCGCGCTTTAGGCATACAAAATAAACTAAAACTCCCTCCTCTCACTAACAGTCATAGGCATAAAGCGTTACTCAAACTAAGACCAAAGAGTAATCAAAATAATGATTTAATTAATTTTAAAAAGGCTTGATCATAAGCTATACCCGTTGGACTTAAAATCAATTACATCCGACCATGCCCATTATAATATCTAAGGGAAACAAATGAGAATAGTACTAGTATATATTTTTAAATTAAACTCTATTAACGTCTTTAATAATTTCTCCAACATAAATATATAAGTTGCTTGATGTGGAAAATAAATGAATATCTTGAAAAATTATAGCAAAAAGCACTCGTAACGGTATTTGAACGTGCACCGCTTAAATCTTTTAAGATAAATAGAGACTGTGTACTACTATATTGTTTTTTTTTTCAAAACAATAAATTTTTCAATGCAATGTGTGTATATTAAATGAAGTTCGTAATAAGGGTTTTACTACTTGTTAGAAAATAAATTCAAGCTCTAGAAATGCTAATTGTGCAAAACTTTAAAATTGTCGTAATAATCTGTACCAATATACAAAAAATTTCCCTTATTTACCGTCTCTAAGTTTAATTTAAAAGTCATCATGATATTTTGTAAGAGAGCAATATTATATGCGTGGGCTTTCACTCATTGATTGACATGGGACGCGATCCTACACGATCGATATAAGGCAGACAACGGGACGCGCTCGCTTTACGAGCGGCAAGAACAATAATGAAAAGCTCGCACACAATATTTGGTAATCTGGTATATAAAGAAGTAGGAAATTAGAAAAATAATATTTGCCTACTCGTGTAAAGCAGGGGTACATCACTACGTGTAATTGTAGGTATTACGTGGAATTGTAATTCGAGCGAAGGTTCAATATGCAGTAATAACAAATGTGTAAATTCTTAATAAATACGTGACCGTAAGGCAAGTATAATCATTTATACGATTATAATTTTACATAATACATATGTATAAGACGAATTGAAAAAAGTAATCAATAATGCAGGTTACAATGTATGAAATATACATAAATTTTCAAAAAAACAATGATTTGTTAATGATATTTTCAAACGAAACCTCTGCTTCTATTATGATACTTCATTTCATTTACTGACTCACTATATCTATATTTTACGCTATTTTCAATAATAAAGCTTTTAAGGAAGGAAGGTTGCCTTCGCAGCGGATATGAAAAACTTTTAACGACGCGACAATGTATTCTTGAGTCGACCGCAAGCGACAAAACGGTGCTGGAACGCCCGTGGCCTCAGAATTTTGTTGAAATTATTTAAACTTATTTGTAAACTTCTGGATATTATCACTTTGTTACTGTACTAAGAGTCATAAATACAACATATTTTTTAGATTATGGTAAATATTTTTACAATGAACTCTAATGAAACTTGTTACTAGGGCAATAAATAATACAAGTAATTATTTATTGATTATTCAAAATTCTTTAATTTTTTTTTATTTAACGTCATCTTTGAGCAGTAATATTGATAAATAAATTTGTATGCACACATTTAATATGGTCTAAATCAAATAAAAACTAAATAGTAATATAATTCTTCATTAAAAATTCGCAAAACCCACGCATGGTCAACAGTTTCTATAATAAATATCGCATCATTTATTAATACAAAAGATTGTAACATGTAAAAGTAATTCGATACGTACCTGTTGATTATAATCATTATACTTCTCAATTATCATTTTAGTTCTATGAGTATTACTTATAGTGCAAAACAGCTCGCCTATTTTTCCGGTTGATCTATGTCGAGCATCTTGGTAAGGCCTGTCGGTAAGGGATTACCTCGATACGTCAATTAAATAAATGGTTTAGTAGTGAAATTGGACGATGATTTGAAGGATATTTGTGTGATCCACTCTTGTCTAACAATATTACTACGGTCATTTCTCTGTACCAAGTGTTGTTTCGTTAAAATGTAATTTATTAAACAGCAGTTGGAGTTGCTTTAGTATCAGTTTACGATCATATTTAAAATGTTTAACAAGAATTTTTTTCATAAGGTGTTTTTCCCTTTTGACAACTATTTAGATGGTTTTTTTATAATCTTTATGGATTTTTTATTTTATAAAGCATGATTTCAGGAAGACTTTATTTCCACGTCTCGTTAACATATTCTTTGTATATGTCTTGTTTGATTTAGTTTTTGATGTGACTGAATAGTACAGTTCAGAGATAAATGTTTTTATTTCTTTTAATAACCTTCATATCGGTTTTTATACATTTATTAGAATTTAGATTATATATATCTACATGTCTACGTTCTAACTGCTTACTTTTTATTAAATTACTTTTGTCTACGATATCGTTTTATCGCCTGAACACTTCATATTTTATTCCTCAGATTTTTCTTAAATTTACTATTTTATTCCGCAGAAGTATTAAATAAAAGCGGTTAATTCTTATTTAAAGTTTCGTTTTATTTTAAATGTATGTATCGAATTAATTTTACATGTCTGTAATTTTCCGTTCTACGTTGGCCAATTGCCCGTTTATATCGACAACATTCCCCGTTTCATTAGTCATAATTTTTTGTTCTATTTTGTTTTGTCAATGTATGTATTGTACTTGCAAAATTTTTTATATATGTTAGAGCACATAACGCTCTCGACCAACTTTTGAGGTTTAACTATTTTGATATAAATTCCTATATTTATTTCACTAAAAATATGTGCGTGTTGGGAAATGTAATTCTTATTTTCCAAAATGAAAGTGATTTGAAATAGTCTTGATATATGGACTTATTCATATCTAGAGCTCCGTTTTTTTTCCAAGAATGTTTTTATTGCATATAGCTTGTGATAATACAGAAAATTTATCAAGGTTTATCCATTCCATTTCTCCCATCTAAGCTGTATTTATTTATGTGCCCTTCTGTCTCTATGTTTTTCAATATCCTAGCACTATTGTCATCTATACTATTCGTGGAAAACATGGATTTTTGCCTAGTACTTTTTTTAGTACATAATTGATTTTTTTTATTTCGCCATTATCTTTAACTATTGTTAGTGCCTACACCTCAATGACCTTTAAGCTATTACATGTATTAATTTTGAAAATAACATATACTACACGTAAGGACACTGGACAGTTTTTCCTGTGACAGTTTAAATGTATTATAAAATAAATCTATACCTCTGTGGGTCCTTTTGCTACAGTTTTTGCAATAAAAATAGTGTCATGATACCTTTTATTCGTGATTTGCTCAATTTAATGATATCACACTAGATCTAGTACAGAATCTCGTAGTACAATTCCCAGTATCGTTCTTCAGAAAACAGCGTCTGAACATAATAAGAAGCTAAAAATATCGTCTTTAAGTAGCCGATCCTCTTACAAATTCTTTTTTGAAATTACCAATATTTATTTTAATTTTTTTCTCTTGTCTTTTCTAAATTAATTACTGATTCTAAAAATAGTTATTACAGTATGTATTACATGTTACGTTATACAAATCAATTGATCACATTTCCTGTATATATATATGTATATATATATATATATATATATATATGTGTGTATATGTATATATATATATATATATATATATATATATACATATATATATATATATATTCTTGTGCTTCCTTGAGATAAAAGGGACATTGTTGTTTAGTTAGTATTAACGTTTTAATTAATAATTTACATGTTTGTACACTTATACCTGAATTTATGGCAATTTGAGACCCTACTATGGAAGTAAATATTTTAAATATAAAGTTTAAATCTTCGTATTTTAAGATGTAAATATACACAATCATTGTTCTCAAAAGACATGATCTGTTCAAACTAAAGTGGTAATTACAATATGTAAATTATGTAAAATGATGAGGTGTTATATCTAAAACGAAAAATAATATATAATGTTTGAGGGTAAGGTGGTCGTAAAAAGTGACACTTGAAAGAAATTTTGCAAGTTTTTAATGTTTGGAATACTTGGTATGCTTACGATGTCATTGAGGTGAAATTTTAGAAAATATTAAAGTAAAATTGATATGTGTAACGCCGTCTAATATCACAACTACGGAAATATAATTTTTCAAATACAATCGCTTCCTGTTGAAACATCAAATTGCTATATCTAGTTTTTAATGAGTCAGTTGCCATGGAACGTAAATTTTACCTTACTCGACTCAATACTATTCACCAGTGAAAACTTCGTGGAAGTCCCTTAAACTGATCTTGCAAGATGTGTGGCAATTTAATCACATATAAACAGATAAAATTTACTTTACTCTCTTCCCTTAAGGTATTTGTTCGTAAATATATTTAAGGTGGAGATAAGAAAGTTTTACACTTTCCTTATATGTACGTACAGATATAAATATTAAAGTACTAACAACCAAATTTATACAGTCTAAAACTGCAAAATAAATTAAATATGACAACAGATTCAAATTTTAAACAAATTGTGGAAATAAAGTAAGCTTAATGTCAAAAAATGCCGTGTGTAGAAGACGACGGTCAATGATGTCTGCCCTCATGCGTGCGCCTTCTCATATCACTTTATACTTCACCTCTGGCCAAGCCTATTCTGCAAATTAATAGATTTTCTGGTGGGAAATTTTATAACGTGGTTTATTTCAATTATACCTTAATTTACATTTTGATGTATAAAAATATATTAACACTTTAACATTTACCTAGGCTCTTTTTTATTGTTATTGTTCTAATGTAATGTACTCGTAACTTAATTTTTGAAATAATTAAGTTTGCCTATCTTCTGCTTAAGTAAACAAATCGCAATGAATATTAATCGCAATGAAATAAATAATGCTTCAAATTGACTTTAATATTTTTATAAAAAGTCCATCTTAATTTTATTATCTGTTTATATGTTATATGTGTAGAAACAAACACATAGAAAATAATTGCAAGTACAATATTTTTATGTCCTATTTCTTTTATTATGTCCCCATTTTATCGTTAATACATTCAATGTACGGATGGAACAATTTCTATTAAATGTAGTTGACTATTATTACTACTAGACTGGCTGTATATTATAAACACTGTTATTATTAAGGAAACTGCGAAATGCATTAGAGACTGTAGACGTTATCGACTTCAGAAGTGGAAGAGGTTGTAAACTCCTCCTGTATTTTATTTTAAGTATTTTCTTTTGCATCTCCGGTATTTCCCTATAAATTTCATTTATTCTTTTTTGTTCGAAAAGATGTACCCCCCGTAAAACCTATTTAAATTTGATTATAGTATGACCATGGAAATTTAAGGTATAATCAGGCAGTTGAATACCTATAAAAATTACTATGAAAATGTAATGACCTTGGAGATCTCAAATATTTCAGTATAGAAATTTGGTTATAATCTGACAATAGAACTTTTCCAAAAGTTGAATAGTACAGGAGGCGTGATCAAGTTTGGAAGATAGGTCAAACAAATTTAGATGATCCTTTTTTTAAAATATTGTACTTCTGGTATGATCTCATCAAAAATTTAAAGTATGCTTTCGACTTCCTCGATATTGGATACCACGAGTGCCGTGATCGAGATTTGATGATACATGTCCAACCAATTTTGATGTTATTTTTTTCTCGTAAAGTGTAAATAAAAAACCATAAAACTAGAGAACCTGTTGTTTCTAAATTATTATTATGGGTCTCAAGCGGAAACTCTCCAGTTTCTAATTCCTTAGGCAGATGCTGCATTGGTATGGCCTATGTATGTTAACTCGCATATCTGGCTTTAGTCAACTTATTTGTACGATTATTATTTTTATTTAAATGATTCAAATCTAGTATCATAAGAAATTGTTCAAAACTTGGCCACGGAGACTGAAGGTACACCGCATAATTCCTTGACAATTTACAGTGCACGTGCCGTGATCAAGTTTGGATGATATAGGCTTAATGATAATTTAATAATAGTCATGACACAACTGAAGGTGGCATAAATCTGCCATTTAGCAAAACCAAGGTATAAAAACTTAGTATCGCAATTATAAAAATGGATGACCCTATAAGTTTTTACAGAAGGAAATTGAAATTATCCAGTATGGACTATATAAATATATACATATATATATATATATATATATATATATATATATATATATATATATATATATACATATATATATATATATATATATATATATATATGTATATATAAAATTAGATTGCAAACATTTGTTCCGATTTCATTAAATACGATATTCTTTTATTGAATTTATCGGTGCCAAGTGAAAAATAATATAATAAAATATAGGACTCATTTGTGGGTTGTGTGCATGTCCTTGAGAAGGAGAGAAGCATCGAATTGGCACTGGCTCAAAAACCCTTTTGTAATAGCAGTATTTCGCATCTTTTTTTATATTCATAAACGATATTTTAATGCAAAATATTCCAAATGAGTGCTCGTATTTTGCTTATTTTATATTTTTTTCAACGCGCCTCTTCTTCGGAATTATTTGAACTTATTTATTTTTTGTTTAATGCTTCATTCCAAAGCATGGCCGAAAACTTTTTGATTGTTGCGCATTTTTTGTTTGTAGTTCGATAAACGTATGGATTTTCACTTCTAGTTTTGACAATTTTGTAAAAAAATCTTCTCGCAGAATAGACACAGCAAATTCCTTAAATCACTGGTCACGGGGAATTCATGCGTCATTTACACTCACATTTTTGCCTTTTTATCTACTTATTTGTGATAATTTGATATTAAAAATACATAAACAAAAATATTGAAATTTATAATATTTATTACACTTTAATACTGAGACTGAAAAAAAACTTTAGGTTTTATATTGGCAAGTTACCACTATAAAGCTCAAGTTTTTTTTTTACATTGAAGAGTTGGGATAAAAATCAGTTTATTATGAGAATAAAATTAAGTATACAGCAAGTTAAAGCTTATCTTAAACATAACAAAACTTGACATAGAATTTTATAGAAGACAAAATAATAAAAAAAGCTCTTGAAACTTTTCTTGGAGAATAAGATATTTGAAAAGCAAAAATTTATTTCAGAATTTGCAAAAAAATTCTAGAAGGTAAAATTTACTCTCATGCATATTCATGTTATAAAAATATATTGCTTTTTTCACTAACTAGTTTGAATGAATGTAAATATAACATTAAAAAAATTCATAATTTTTTAATTATGTTTTATTACAACTTTCGACTATTTCAATAAAATTTTTAAATACCAATGAATTAATGCTCTTGAAAATAGTATAAATATCAGTCTTCCTCGTAAACGAACTCGCCGTAAAATATATATTTATCCTTAAATATGTTTTTATATAAAATATATATTTTTTCTTAATATATACATAAAAAAAAACTATTTATAAAAGAAATTGTACATATCATAAATATTTAGTTGGGCTATTAGCAAAGATAGGTCTTTGCTAATATCTCACCTGAAGATGTTGTAATACAATGAAACCTAGGTCGTGGTAAAGAACTTAAAGATAGTAGAAATAATACTACATCACGTAATTTCGTTTATTTGTGAATATTTATTTCACTTGCAGGAAATATTAAGCACGAACTGTTTAGTTCTCATCAAGTCATCAGTCCTACAACTTAAATTAATTATTCGCTACAAATATGAAATACATTTGCCAAACTAATCATATGTATAACTCACGTTGCAGTATTCCAAAGGCAGAAGTAAAGCAGTTTACATGGTTTGCTATGGGCATAATACTCTTCAGTGCAGCTATTGCCCATTTTCTCTCGGGTGACTTACAGTGCTGACTTGATGCACGATATATTTTTCCTATATCAATGAGCTTTCTACATATTTGCTCTTAAATACATCAGATTTATACCATTCATCTCCCATTTATAATCGTATAAAGTTATCCTAATCTATCCCTTAAATTTTATACATTATTAAGGGCCAGTATTGTATACTTTGGAAGGATGGCGCTACTGTGCCAACGTAAACATCGGCTCCGTATATAAAGTTAATTTAAAATTATAAAAAGTTATCAAAGTGGTGGAAAAACAGTGTGAAAGTGTAAATAACTTATAAACGCAGTGATATAAACATATTTATTGAACTCAGTTATCTGCATGAACAAAAAATAGTGATACAAGTGGTAACAACAAAACAGTGACATTATTCTTCTTGTGAACAATTAAAACAGTACTTACTCGAACTATTCTTACTCAGTGATTAGTACGGAACATTAAAAAACAATAACCCAAACAAATCAAGTTAAAGAGTGGAAGTTAGAAATTCTATAACCTACAAAATATTTACTGCGTTGTCATTTCTTTAGAAAAAACTCAGAGTAATTTAGATAAGCGACATCTAGCGGTCCTGCAAAGTACTACGTAGTATTGACAATATCGATAAAGTAAGCAACCACGGTTTCTTCAGGCACCGAGCTCGTAGTACTTCATAAAACCAATAGAGGGCGTAAAACTAAAAAAATGGATGAAATTAAAGAAATGCTACAAAATATGCAGGTTGAAATGAGACAAAACAAGATGGAAGTGTTGGCCATGAAGGAAGAACTTAAAAATACCATCATTATAAATATCAACGAGAAATTTACCAATTTAGAAACCAAATATGAGCAAATCGAGCAAAATTTAGAGACACAAAAATTGGCAATTGATGGTTTTGAGCGTTTCATGAGAAGGAAAAATATATTACTTTTTGGAGTGGAAGAACAAGAGAATAGCTACCAAGAATTAGAGGTAAAAGTTCTAGATATTATTAACAAAACATTAAAAATCAAATGTGAAAATCACTACATTGAATCAGTGAGAAGACTTGGCATAAAAAGTGATAAAGCCAGACCTATTGTAATAACTTTGCTTACTATGGGAATAAAAATCAAAATATTAAGGAATAAAAAGAACTTGGAAACCTCACCCTACTATATTAAGGAAGACTATCCACTAGATATCCTGAAGAAAAGAAAAGAACTCCAAATTGAAGTAGGCAAATTAAGAGAACAAGGTAAAAAAGCGATAATTAAATACGATAAAATAGTAATACTTCAAAATAAAAATCAACAAATACAGTCTACTTATATATATAATAAAAAGAGAAATTTATCAGATTCCCCCGAGCAGGCAACCAATCCTGTCAGCGCAGAGAACCAGTTTAAAAAACAGCCTGCCAAGATAAGTAAGAACAACAGTATAAACAATTATATGATAAAAAAACCTACGCTCACAGTACCTGATAAGACGCCTCCTGAAACGCTCTCATCAAAACAAACTACAAAATAGCAACCCACACCGGCCCCTCTCAATCTCCCAACACGGCTGGTCACCGCGGGAGACCTAGACTGCAACCCTCCAACAAGCCAAGAACTATACATCTGCACATACAACGTAAAATCACTACTATCGCCGCAAAGAATGGAACTGCTAAAGTATTCTCTGGAAAATATTAAATATGACATAATAGGCCTCGCAGAAGTCCGGAGAGATGGTAATAATATTGTAGAAGATGATAACCATATTTTCTGTCACACCGGAGAGTCGAGAGGGCTATATGGAGTCGGATTCCTGATTAAGAAAAAATATAAATATAATATAGAAAACTACATAGGTCTATCTGAAAGAGTATGTTTACTAAATTTAATCTTTGGTTCTATGAAGATTTCAGTAATTCAAGTTTATGCCCCCACCTCTGAAGCGACTGAGGAAGAGGTTGATGACTTTTACCAATTAGTAGAAAACGCCCAGAGCCTAACAACAGGTAGAGTTATACTACTAGGAGATCTGAATGCAAAAATAGGCCAAAGGAAACCCGAGGAAAACGCTATAATAGGCCCTTTCTGCTACGGAAAAAGAAACCAAAGAGGTGAAAAGCTTGTACAACATGCTCTTAAAAATAAGCTCACAATAATCAACACAATATTCAAGAAAAACAAAAATAACTTATGGACATGGATTTCACCAGACCAACAGAATAGAAATCAAATAGATTACATTCTGTGTGGCAACCCAAGACTCTTCACCAACATAGAAATTATAAACAAAATGACTTTTCCCAGCGACCACAGACTCCTGAGAGGCACAATAACATTACTCAAACAAAAAAAAAACAGAATTACATTTGATTCACTCCCAGTAGCCAATTTATTAAGTCTGAAATCACAAGAAACATACACATCTACCTTAAGTATGAAATTAAAATACGTGTGGTGGGAAGAAGATGATGAAATAGAGTCCTATTATTTTAAGATAGAGTCTGCCATACAAGAAAGCTTAAATAGTCTGACATCCATTAAGACAAAGAAAGAAATAATAAGCGAAGAAACCAAAAACCTAATTATTAAGCGTGCTGCTCTACAACACAAACCTTTAAAGAATAAAAATGACAAGAAAGAACTCTCAGAACTCTACAAAATCACAAACAAACATCTAAAAAGAGACTATGAAAACTACAGAATGGAAATAATTGAAAAGCACTTAATAGCCACGGGAAGTCAAAAAAGAGCATTTAAACAATTAACAACAGAGAAAAAATGGATTCCTTCTTTGAAATCACAAAAAACGGAACAGAAGCAGCTGACAAGAAAAGGATTGGTGAAAATTGCCTCGGAATTCTACGAGAGATTGTATGACGATAAATCTATTAACAGTAATTGCTACGAAAAACTTTCTGAATCAACAGATACATGTGTACCAATCCAACTCTTCAATAGTGACGAAATTTTAAAGAATATTAAAAAACTAAAAAAGGAAAAGAGCCCAGGCGAAGACAATATACCTAACGAAGCTTTTATATTTGGGAGTCACATATTGTTAAAACCTATTACAATTTTATTTAATAAAATACTTGAGAAACAAGTAGTACCCATTAAGTGGACAAAGTCCCAGGTAATCCTTATTTATAAAAAAGGAGATCCAGCAGACATCAATAATTACCGACCAATCAGCTTACTACCAACTATGTATAAATTATTCGCAATGTGTTTGGAAAAAAGGATAGAAATAACTCTAGAAATATGTCAACCAGTGGAACAGGCAGGTTTCCGGCGAGGGTACTCAACAGTAGACCAAATACACACCTTGGAACAAGTGATAGACAAACATGAAGAGTTTAAGAAGGATCTCTACCTCGCATATGTTGACTACGCGAAAGCATTTGACTCTATCTCACATAAGAGCATATGGGAAGCACTGGAACATCAGAATCTACCATACACATACATCAATATAATTAAAGATATTTATCACAAAAGCACGAGTCGCGTGAAACTAGACAGAATGGGCACGGAATTCAATATCAGTAGAGGTGTGAAACAAGGAGATCCGCTGTCACCTAGAATTTTCATAGCTGTATTACAGCATGTAATGGGAAATTTAAACTGGGATAGAAAGGGAATATTCATTGATGGTCAGTACCTCAGTAACCTTAGATTCGCCGATGATATAGTTATCTTTGCTAACACATCAAAACAACTGGAAGTTATGCTATCAGAACTAAGCGACGCGAGTGAAAACATTGGCTTACTGTTAAACACCTCAAAAACAAAGGTATCCACCAATGGCAAAAAAACTCCCATAAAAATAAACCAGACGCCTGTGGAATATGTGGAGAGCTATATATATCTAGGGAAACAAATATCATTTAAAAGTTCGAGACACACGGAGGAACTGGATAGACGAATTAGTATGACCTGGAAAAAATACTGGAGTTGTAAAGAAATTATGAAGTCGAAGCTTTCACTTCCACTGAAGAAAAAAGTTATGGATTCCTGCCTACTACCATGTCTGTCGTATGGAGCTCAAACCTGCATCTTCAATAATAAAAACATGACTAAAATTCGTTCGTGCCAGAGGGCTATGGAGAGAAGCATCCTCGGTATAAAGATCTCTGATAAAAAAAATAGCAATAAGATTCGCCAAAAAACCCAAGTTCTAGATGCATTGCAACACACACGTCGTCTGAAGTGGAGATGGGCCGGTCATATGGCTCGCTACTCTGAGGACAGATGGCCAAATCGCGTCACCAAATGGCACGGACCAGAAGGAAAACGTCAGAAGGGTAGACCAAGAGCTCGCTGGAACGACGAAATAATTAAATTTGCAGGAAGAAACTGGATGGAAGTCGCGAAGGATAAAGCAAGATGGAGGCAGTTGGAGGAGGCCTATACCCGAAAGGGGCCATGACAGGTTATAGTCAACTTGTTAAAATATAGTATATTTCTCTAATACACATTATAGTTGTTTTTTCATAGTCTAAGTTATATAATTTAATTGCAAAAGTATGTCATGAAAAATAAAGAGGCTTATTATTATTATTATATATTGTATACTTTGACTCTTCTCAATAGAGATACAATTATAATTGAATACTGTCCTTTGAATTGATGAGAATTAATATTAACTTTTAGACAATAATAAGTTTCACGTATTCGATAAGGTGCTATGTTAGATTTGGTTTCTTAAGTGAATGATGTTAATTCATTAAAGGACATTACATTATTAGTAATAAAACTATGTAAATACAGGGCCACGAGATCTTTTTCCTTTAATTAGTATGAGTTAGAAAAACTTATATTAAATACTGAACAAGTAAGAATAGATTGTGAGTATATTTCGTCTCATTTAAGAAAGTGTTTGTTGGTTACTTTGGGATTTGATATTTTGTGAAGTTTTAATGGATATTTATTTAAAGAAGAAACCTTCAAAATTTTGTCCTGTTTGTCTTTTCGTCTATCACAGTCTCATAACTTTAATAGTTTTCGGCTTATATGGTATGACATATTGCAATATTTTTATTTTAAAAGCTTACGTAAAATGTAGCTAATAATAAAAAAATAGATGTGTAATATACTTTCAAGAGTTAGGGACAGTTTTTGTTCAAACATTCGTTAGGATTAAGATATAAATGGATATATTTTTTTTATAAAATTGAAGTTTCGTTTATAATTTTTAGGGTTCTGTGACTTAAAAAAAAGACAAAAATATTTACAAGACCATTCACGTGTATAAATATCTTGTAACAGGGCAGTCATTCACTCTTTTAAACTTAAATGCGTCGATTTCCTGAAATTTACCAAAGGCGACTAACTGGTAGCAAAAGCAAAGTCTTTATAGAATTTAATGTAAGTGTTTAGTGTGATAAATCTAGATTTAAATTTAATTTCCTCAAAGTAAAAAAAATATGAGCACCTCAAAAGAAATATACTTGCGTAAGAATAGATTGCGGGTATTGATTTTGAGAGATAATCTAACCTTAAACAGTTAAACATGTATATTTGTATCAAATGGATCAAGCTTTTACTATAATCAAAATTACAATTTTGTTGAGGATAAACCTATATTTCGCTGTTCTTTACATGCTTAAAAAGTTAAATAAAGCCAGATGAACGGGCAAACAAATTACAGGCAAGATGTGTCACGCGCATTGGCTTATATGTGTCAACTGAATACTACGTTTTTATATAACAACAGACACGCCTTCCGAGTAGTTGACAACTTTGGTTACATTTGTTGTAAAGGTTTACGCACCAACTTGGTTCTCCGTTAAAAATAAATAGAAATGTAAAGATGGTACGCGACCTCTTTTTAATCCAATTAGGACTTAAAGGCTCTACGCATATTAAAGGCACGCAGTATGCATAAACCTTCAACAACTGGGCTGTTTGAAGTGCCGCAAATAAATTGACGCAATGCTTCAACATATATCGCTTTGATAAATTGGCAGGAGAAATTTACTGAACCACCGATTTTGCAAATCTTGTCTGACAGGAAATTGAGTTCATTGTGGAATCTGGTGCGAGGGTGAAGTGCTATTTTTAAGACTTCCATGCCACATTCAAACTATTGTATGGACTGTAAAGATAACGATCGAAGCTTCTACTTCTTAATGCATAAAAAAGTCTCGACTAGGTGCAATAAAAACTAAATCGAATTCATGAATCAGAATGCCTAAATTTGAAAAAAGGTATTTTCAAACAAATTCACATACATTTTTTTTCAATATTGTTATTAGAACTTGATTTATTTTCGATTAAAATATATTTGTAATTATCAAAATAATATATTGGATATAATTTACTACCTCTAAACTATTCAATTCTTTTCAATATATTAGCCATAACTTCAACAACTTTTTTCAATAAATTTATATTTTTGAGATCAATGCGGAAGCAAAGATATTCATCAAATTAATTGAAAAAATATATTTACTTTTACTAATTTATAAGGCACAAATCCCGCCCTATTATATCTCTAAATCCTAAAAAATTTTTTCATACATCCGTGCTCCACCCTACTCTATATATTCGTACTAGCTGCAGCACCGCAAGCTGCCACTATATTACTACCAAACATTCTGGAGGGACTGGTCACGTCTTTGGTTTGGTTACTTTGAGACAATAACCAGCGACTTCAACGAAACTTCGCAGCGACTGGCTCAAATAGTCAACACGTAACTCGAAAAGTAAGACGTCGAAGAAATTTGCAATATCCTCAGAAAAACTAAAGTCAAAGCAGAGGTGTAAATGGTCATTAAGAACCACCTCATCTCAATTTAAGAAGAAAATTAGGAAAAGAGAGTCAATAAATTACCATACAATACGGTACTTGGCAACCAACGGCCTAGCCAAATTTTGCGCGGGATGAGGAATCTCGCCAGCGATCTCATATCCGACAAGACGTCCTTCTGTGGCTAAATTAATTACCAATCTACGTTTGCAGCCTATTTTTCGTGAGCAAGAACATATAAAAGAACACGCCACCAGATGACCTTCCATTATTCACCGATAAGCGGCTTGAGTACGCGCCTATTACGCAACCGCTACGTCCATCCTCAACAGTCACTATAAGTAACTATTTCAATCGATCGTCTGAAATTCGCCTACGCACTCAGCAAGGCCGGTGAATAGCCATCACCGCGATGACTTACCGCATAAATGAAATATTGTTACCATAGGCATCACCTGTTTGCTTCCCCTAACGCTCTTGGCGTACATTTTAGCTACTAGTACATTTCGCATGAGGGAGTTGCCCATACCTGCGCTCTCCTCACCTACCAGAGGACGATAGCCACAATTTGTTAAAGCACAGAAGACAACTCGTAATATTATGTATTCATCAATATATTGATCTATACAATAATTTTTCAACCTTTAACAACCGAGTTACTCAAAATAACAATAAAGATGTAATCAATAAACTTGCGTATCTTGTCATTCGTTCAGGTTTAGGATTCCGTATCACAGAAGGAAAAAAAACAAAACCTTTGTAAGATGTTTCACGCGCCCTTCCGTTGGCGGGTTGTAGTCATTTTCCTCGGAAACCGATTGATAAAGAAACCTAAATTATGGCATAGCCATAAAACACTTTAACGTATTTAAAAAATGTTTACTATTTGAATATTTACATGACAGTTTTGATGGGAGAAAATAAATTATTAGAAAATTTTTCTTCAATTTCATGTGTCGCGTAGGGTATTAGAGAAAGACCAAATAATTCGCTGAAAAAAATGATTGTCAATTATGTAATTTTATTTAGGATAATTCCCGAGACAATCCTGTTCAACATGTTCGAAATAAACATGTCTCATGGTCACCTCCAATATTTATAAAATTAAAATTATGAGAGGATGGTATCATAGGAAGTCATTTATTTAAATTTTACCGACAAACTATGGTTATAATTCTCAATCTCAGAGTTTTTGCATTGTTTACTAGATTTTTTCATCTATGAACCACATATAGGCAACGAATTTGGATTGCGAAAAGTAATATTAATAAGTGTAAATAGTTTAACAGAAATTATGTAAAATTTTAAATATTTATTTAGGCCCAAGCGGAATCCTTGTAGATAAATCTCTATTCTTTTTTAACAGGTATATATAACTTAATTTAAGAAAACCTCATTAAACATTAATAATTACTTGCGTCTGTTATCTGTAATTGGATTATTCATATTTGTAATAAACAGGTATTTAAATAAATATCTTAATGGTAACCATGTCAAATATGTTCTTTATTGAAATAATAATGAATAATATTCGGCGTCAAATTTCCAAATATAAGCTGATTATTTCTCTACTACAATGCAGTCAATATATTAAATAATAACGGTACATGAAACCAAATAAAAAAATCCGAAACAAATAATCACCGATATGTATTTTTCGGTTAAATGGCCATAAAATAATTTTCCTATAAATTACAAGTTTGGTTTAAAACTTAGTTTGCATAATTTTGTTTCATTTATCACAATTTTCTTTTATATCATATTTCAATGACTAGGAAAAAAATGCTTAAATGCTGAAATATTTCATCAAAACCAGGAAAAAAATGTTTAAATGCTGAAATATATCATGGATAACACTTCGAAGGCATTTTAAATTATTATACTCTCTTTGATACGATATATGGTTACCAAAAAAAATTATGATAAATCAAAAATATATTAAGCCCTTGCAATAACCTAAGAGTTACTATCTGGCGTAGCACGAATGCGATAAGTAGTAAAGCTAATAACAGAATATTTCTTATATATTACAAGTTTACTTAGAAATTACAATTAAACATAAATTTTTAGCTAATATTTATTCCTCAAAATTGGAGTTAATTTCTATAGAAAAGCTTTCGTAGACCGTCTACGCCAATCTCCATCAACTGTATAAATTCTACGCTATTGCTACGCAGTGTAAGAGTAGAGCTCGACGTAGCCGATTGTGGTTGCGTCGCTGCATTAGTCTTATCTGTTTCCGTTCTGCTTCATCTAGCGCCAGATGTGTCTGGCTCGGCTTTCAAACAAAATAATGGCATTATGTTTTATCTTGTTAAAACTGCTTTCTTACTTTAATAAAAAGATAGCATTTTAACCACATACAAATATGTGAAATATTATTTTAATATTTTTGAAAGTACTAAAAATAAATCACGAAACACATTTTTGACAACTATAGATGGTTTAAAACCTAGCATCAAGTACTAATCGATCCATCTTCGAGTGTATTTTTTCTTTGCTACGATTTCATTTCAGTGTGTGCATCCATACGTGTGGGTGTTTAAATATATAATAAAATAAAGGAGTTTAACTGAATTATTTGCTCTAAAACAATATTGTACGTATTATTTTAAAAATCTTATTTCTTCAAGGTACATATATCTGGATTATTAATCGGTATTCAGGCTTTTTCTAGAAAGATTGACAAAAGTTCCAAAATATTTTTGGGTTGTCGAAACTTCTAGAATTTGTTGTATGGAAAAAATAGACCGAAATGTGTTCAATTAATGAGGATAAGCATTAAGACTTTAAGTGCATTGACTCAAAGTAAATTGATTTCAATCTATGCTTATCGAAAAAAAAGGCATAACAAATTTAGTATTAAATTATTGCCACAGACTTGATAAAAATAGAGGTTTTCAACTTTTTTGCGGTTCTTTGTTTCAAAAGATAAAACGAAACCTAAAAAGACCACTTTCGTATCTGTCTGTCGGTCAGAGCCAATTTTCTTAAAAAACACTTTTAACAGAAACTTGAAATTTGACACAGTAATAAAACACATTAATTTCCACATATATAAGTAAATAACACTTAAAATATTTATTTGATTTGATTTGAATCGGGTTTTTTCGCGGTAATTATCTATTTAATGAGTAAACCTAGATATTATAAACTAAGTTCTCACTATGTCCTGATGTTTCAGACTGGTTGCACAGCCTGTGGTCACGGGAAGACAACTTAACTAAGAAAACTTAAAATATTTTCATGAAAATTGTAAGGGAAAATATTAACTATACAAAAAAAATTAAATTTCGTATATGGCGTGAAATATTGTGTGAAAGCTCTAACAAAAGTGTCATAAAGAAGAATAAAGAGAGAAAAACCTATGCAACTATTAGAGAGAAAGCAATAGGAACTATTCTAGATCTTATAATTTTTTAAATACGCTCCATATTCTAACGTTTAAAGATATTATATGCAATATATTTATGTTGTGAAAACTAATAGGTTAATTGAATTAATCACAGTTCGAGGTATTCTTTTTCTTGACAAGTTTTTCACAAATAAATACATAACTAAAAAAAGTATTGAAATGTTATGCTAAAATAAAAAAAATTGGGTGATGAGTTTTACCGACATTTAGAAATTAAATTTTTACGAATATTATCCAGTTCTTTGGATACAAGGTATATCAATCATCACAAGTAAAGTAATAAATTATACGTAATTTGTTACAGCGCCGAGAATATTTTTTTGAAGGTCTATCCATTCTCCTGATCCATTCTCTTTCTTTAGATTAATAAATTTAGATAAACACTAATTAATCTGAAAAGTAACTGATTCCTTTATCACATATTCTCCTATTCTTCAATATATATCTTATATTCGTTTATGATAATATCTTGATCATTGTTCTTAGTATATTTTCCACTATTGGAAATTCTCCTTACAATATTTCATTTACTACATAAACACGGAATGCTTTGAATTTTTAATCATCAAAATTTAATAAAATATGACGAAGTACTCACATTTATGTACATATTTAGATTAATCAGGCAAGAAGGTAATTTGAGAAATGAATCTGTATCTACACCCAACTCAGAACGAAATACCTAAACAGTTGCGATGACATAAGTTAGGAGATAAATGAAACACAAACTAAGAGCTTATCATCTGGTCGCTTACCTCTATTCATTATTTATGACAATATAGCAAAGTGCCTAACCGTATGAGATCATTTAAATATTAAAATATTGCTCGACACCTGATGATATGTTGAAAATTATGATTTTCCTCGAATCTAAAACAAATATTATTAAATGTCGAAACGAATTATGCTCGTTAAGTGATCAAAGATATTGGCAGTAATTTCGTATTTAAATTAATCACAAGCACACACAAGTGTGTGGGTGCGTGTGTGTGTGTGTACGCGCACGCGCGTGTGTTTGTTTGTGTGTGTGTGTGTGTGCGTGTGTGTGTGCATATGTATGTGTGCGCGCGCGCGCGTGAGTATGCCTACGCGCGCATGTGTGTGTGTGTTTGTATGTACACACGAAAATGCACTTAAACAAATAGAGTAGTTACGAAGTGAAAGCTAGGTAAATAAATATGCAAGGTCATTTTCAAATTAATAATATTAGGATACTTGCGAATAGTTATGATTAATATACAATATTGTCAATTTGGGACTGATTTTATCAATAATGACACAAGTAGGGAAAAATTTGGATTCATAGGAACAATAAAAATTGAAAAAAACTATTAATTACGAACACTATTTACACCACAAGGGTTTCGTCCATAATTTGGCACATATAAATATTTAAGTGCACAGAGGGTTTCCATTTAAATATACAAACATTTCTTATCATGAAAATATATCGCCTAGTATAGTTCTTTTCGATGAAAATACTGTCGTGAATTGTTAAAAAATTATGAGGTTTGGACATGCGACTATAATTTTAAAAAAATAAAAAAAAAGTTTAATTGTAAAATTTAATTAGGTGTCTATGAACATTATTGTTTTTTTTTCAATTACATTATTATTTTCCAGGAACATTTTGATTATAATTGTCCAGAGATAGAAATGGGAAGACGCGGTATTTCGGTATATTGAACATGGAAATTAATTAAAACTAAGTAGTTTTGGAATCTCCGTAACTTGCACTTTCGCACGACTTATAAAATTAAAAGAAAGGCGCAATGTTGACTATCTCATCTGTTTCTTTTAAAATTTGTATGCAAGTATGTTTAGTTAACGAAATAAATGCGGGTTAATGTGTTTTATCGCTAAACCAAATTTAAATTTTTCAAACAGTTTCTGTCTAAAATAGGTGTGAATTTTTAATAATGTCTCTAAAGCTTTTCTAAACCTTCGTAACTGGCACTTTTACACAACACATAAAATTCAAATGAAATAAATATTGAATATATTTGGCGTTAATTTTGTTGTAATAAATTTTCATTTCATTTTTCACAACTAAATGAAATTATGTGATGGAGTATTATATCTACTTCATTTAAATTTTTTACCGCGACCGTCGTTGTATGACAAGATTTTCAGCGCCCAGGAGACATTGTTATACAATAAAACATAGGTCGTGGTAAAGAATTTAAATAAAGTTGAAATAATACTACATCATTAATTTCATTTAATTGTGAAAAATTTAAATTAAAAAAGGAAAATACATTTTGATTACTTCATGTATACTCTTCAAAATTTGTATGCAAGTGTTGTTGAGGGTTAACACTTGAAATATTTTTCTTATATATGCTTTAAATATGTTCTAAATGATTTCTGGGAAAAAAGACGTAAACATGTTTAACACAATTTCTGAAAGTGTACTGTAAAATTCCGGAAAAAATAGTTTTGGAATACTTATAATTTACTTGCCAGTATGATATCTTACAAGACAAATGGAATTTAAAACGTCATTATTTCATTTCCTCGGTGTAAAATTTTATTGTAATTATTTTTAAGAAATATAGGCCAAAAACTATAATTAATTCCTTTATTTTTTTATGTTTCTAGCCACAAGTTATTTCTAAAAATGGCAGTAATAAAGAAAGAGTACGTAAGTTATTTTATAAGGTATTAATTTATCAAAAAATCGGCATACTATAAATGTTTCTTATTACATAAATAGCATCTAACACTATATGAATTGCGAATTGAAACACTGATTTTAACTATGGGAAATTATTTTTATTATTAATTGGTCTAAAATTATTAAATTGAATTATTTAATACTAAAAATATGATGGTGATACATTTAATCACTAGTTATTTATCTAAAATTAATACCGAGGTACTTTAGGAACAAATCTGCTATTCTCATATACAATCTCTGGGTTTATTTAACGAAACTATCGCATTATTTACTTTTTATAACTTATAATGTTTGATAAATAGGTGAACATACACATACACACGACTTATATATACACATAAAATGTAACCGGAATTGTACAAGTTCTAACGCTACAGTCCGTTATTAGATTATCGTGACTATGGACCAATACGCGACTGCTTCGTTTCACCGATCCATGAATTCGTTTCGTACTCGACATTCAAATTTGAATACGGAAATGTTACTGCTAGGTATTGTGGATTGCCATATTGGTCATATTCCTCTACCCCGTAGTTATATTGCTTTATTCAGCAGAATTTTTTCAGGTTGCGATAAAATAAGCCTGGAATTTTATTTGTATTTGACGTAACAGATGGTTCATAGGCTAAATAAAAATATGGATTCAGCAGTATAGCCGTAATACTGTCAAAGGTGTTTTAGAAATTTTGTTTGTACCAATATCGGTACTGCCAAAGCTGCTTCAGCAACTATTTTGTATTACAATATTAGAATTGGCTGAGTCTAAATAATTCATTTATTTAGGGTCGCATTATTTCTATATTAAAAAGAAAAACATAACACAAAAGGTCATTCATCGCTCTACTACAGTGACCGGTTTCGTTATCCAATTTTTGATTCACGTAAGATATTTGAGTTCCAAATTAAACGTGTCATATAAACAAGACTACCTATGAGTTTCATGAAAATGTTGCCATTGTCATTGTAATCTAATAAATGGGATTAATATGAAATAGTTTAGATACATCACACTTCGGTTAGAAATTTATATTGAATAAAAATAATATCATTAGGGTGAAAATTGTACAATAATACTTAATTATTAAGGTGTAAACTTGTTTATTTATAGACACTGCTACAAGTCCTTAAATACTTCTGAACAGACTCCCAGTTTTTTATAGTTTTCCACACCAAAAAATGAATTTTGCTGGCAGCAGCCTCACAAATAAAACATTTTTTACAAGACAACAAAGTATTTTGGTTCTATAAAATAAAAAGTGATAATAAAAAATTACCCACCACGAGTCTCAATTCCCATCAATGATGCCTACGGAATATTAGTTTTGGGGACACTTTTGGTTGATACGCATTTATAGTCAGATGTCATTGGATAAATATGCACAGTATGAATATATGTACTACATCTCAGTAATTGCAAGTTTATTGAAATGATATTTAGATAAAATCAGTATGGCAAGTATAATTGTGTCAGTGAAATAATACGTATGGGTTTTTCCTTGAATACTGCTTCTTATTCTAAAAATTCTTATTGATTTTTTTATGCCGATGAATATTTAACATTTTTTTAATGCAATGTAAAAGAATAGTAGAATGAAACAATAAATAAGAAGTTAAGAAAATATGTTTGGAATGTATAAACTGGAATGCCGATGAATCTATTTTTTTCCTTACTTAGGAAATTTCACACTAGCCTTACTGTGAAATTATGCTTTTAAAAGAAGTATTAAAGTTGGCTCTGAGTAGATATTAATATCAATGCAATTATCTAAAGAGAATGAATTAGTATAAGAATATAAGTTCAAAATTTAGATTTGATTTCAAAGACAATTTTCAATATTTTCAATCATTATCATAAAAAATTCGAAACTTATTTTTAAGTTCCTAGAGACAGATTCAATAAATATAAACTGATATTAGAAGACCGATATCTATATTTTCAACTTAACAAATAATAATTTATATATGGAAACATAAATTTGAAAACATCGATATTTTTGATTCCAATAACAATAAATTGGGAATTTAAATTTAATTTCAAAGACCGATGCATACCACATTTTCTCTGAAAATTTCGTAAATTGGAAAAATTATTAACGCATACTATGCATATCGTCCTTATTAGGATTTTTTTAAAGTATGAAATGAAAGTTACCATTGGTTCAAATTCAATGTATAATTTTAAGTTATCAATTTATTCTGTGTTATATATTTAACTAGTAGCTATTTGACCTTACCCGGGTTTATTTAAATTTAAGCTGGTTTTCCCACACATTATTTGTCCATATTTGGCATAACCTTTCAATGTAATGTCGTAGTTTAAATATATTTGTATTTATTTATTTATTTACTTTAGTGTATCTGATTGATATATATGGCGGACTTATTGCTACGAGAATAATATCTTAGAGCCAACCAAAATACTGGTCCAGCCCCGCTCGACGAGCGGCCGGGAATCAAACCTGGGTCCCCGCGATGCGCTGCACGTTCAAAGGCGTCGACGATATTTTATTCAGTTTATGAAATTGTAGAAAAATCTAAAGAATGAAAACTTATATATTTGGGAGCCTCTATTCCACAATTACATTATGATTAGACGTAAATGGAATATGCGGAATTCTTGATATACAATTTCATTTTGGATAAATTGTACCCTTTATATGTTATAAATGCAAAATGCATCAAGATTCTTCCCAAGTATTAGTAATTCATAAAAGTGGAAGTATGTAGAGTTTCAGTGGTGAACAACAATTTTTGTTTCGTTTTGACTAAAAATTATCTCATAATTCGAAGGATTATTATATAATCTATTTGTGAAATAGAAGTTTAACCCAACAGTCTCTCAAATATTCACACATTCTTACACGTACAGTGTCATCATTTTTCATGTTATTTAGTTGTTTATTAAGGTCTATAAAATTACAGTACGCACTTAAGTCAATGTGTCTTAAAATGGTATACAAAGGTAATATGAACTTTGAAACAGTCATTAAATATCAATGACTAGGTTCGGTGGGGTAAGGCCAATGGTGAAAAATCTGTCTTAATGTGTTTGGGTCTCATTGTGAGCTATTCGAAGTCATATATGAGAGTTTTTACAGCGTATACTTTAATCACGAGATCATTTATACCGATAATTTGTACAACCATACCACAGTTTAAAATTGTAGTTCCCAATGTTTTCAATAAAATGTTGTTCCCAATGTTATCAATAAAATTGATTTCCCAATGTTTTCAATAAAATCTTAATAAAATTTATTCGTCCGTCAAACGACATTGAAAATTCAGGAGAGGTGGGGGATATCGGCTAAACTAGGTACTTGAAATGATCAATCAATAAATAAGCTGGTCTCATTCTACATAGCACTATTTAGGCAGTGATCCAGGACTTTTGTTATATTTATTATATTTCTCAATATATGCGTCTTGTAACAAAAAGGATTTTCAGAATTTAGATGTATTATTCCAGAAGTTAACACTAACAACAAACAACATAAAATAAAGAATATATCCGCTTTGTATATTAAAAAACATCTCTCTTAAATTTTAATGAATTGTGAGTTTCTTGAAATTTCGCACTGAAAATTTAAATACCTTTTATAAAAAAATATAATAAGATTTGCTTAGTTTTAAATTATGTAAAAATGAATAAATCATTTCTTTTCAAAATACCTTTACCTTGTAGTTCCTTTTAACTGCTCACGACAATTTTCTTTTTCTTGAGTTTTACAATATTTTGTAATAAGTTATTATGATTTCATGAGTAATATGTTAAAGAACTGGTTTACGTTTGAGAAATTTTAGTCAATACATGTATATTACATGGAAAATCAGTCGTCAAACAAGGAAATGAAATAAGATAATGAATGAACAAGATCGCCAGATAGCAGTTCTTCGACTCCTCTGTATAAGATTTAGAGTTGATTATGCGTTGTCTGATTAATTCAATAACAAACTTGTTACTCAAAAATATTATATCAACCTTAAAACGATATAAAAGTAAGCTTTTTCTTTTATTATATTCATAATATACACGGGAAAATGGATTTATTTCCCGGTGTAAGTGTGAAAAGCTCTATTCCTTTTCTACAGCACATTCCTTTCCTTGCATAAATCACCATACGATGAAAGAGTGTTACCAAGTCATCCTTTTCCTGAATAACGATAAATTTATACCAGTAATTGGCGCGGAAAATGAATAAGAAAACGGAAATTAAACAGTTCGGTGTGATGTTCACACTAACAACTTTATCGAGTACCGAGTTACGAGAAAATAATTAGTAACATTAAGCTTGAAGAGCTCTGTACTGAATTGAGAAATCTAAAGCAAAGTGACGGACTAGAACTTTACGCCAAGTCACGGAATAACGGCTAACGATTCATTTTGGACAGCGGAGGAGTTAGATGCGAATTGATGGTTCGTTCATGTCCGGCAATAAATCATTCTCAGTGTCTGGAGCAGGCGTCGTCTCTAGGCCGAAAATTACTTATCTTAATAACGATGTTCTTTTGTTATTCGTTACTCTCCGACACATAGGTTTGATTTATCTGTGGAAAAGTGTACGTATAAGTGATGAATGCAACGAAATATAATTGTGAATTATTGCCAAGAAACGTTGTATTTTCGTAATTAATTTTTTCTATTTGATCTATAACCTTTAGCTCGGAAATCTGTCTATTTAACTATATTACATATAGTTGTATGAATGCTTAAAACACTGTTTTAAAGTACTCGCTGAGAGTACTGAAGTTATAGTTTAAACTTGTGATTAAGTAAATGTAGTTTGATTTAAGCGTGTTAAGGGTTTTACAAGTTAACATAATTACAATCATGTTTTTTATCATTAACATATTATGAAAAACATAAGATGATATATATATATATATATATATATATATATATATATATATATATATATATATATATATATATATATATATATATATATATATAAACACTCCCTTCAAAGCCTTTTAACCTATTCGGACCCATCTGCCGGCATGTAATAAACTATTGACTTGAGTCGATATTCCGAACAGTAATAATTTAAAATTAATTTTAAATTCCCACTTTATAATTGACTTAGAATCATTCATCAAAGCAATTTATCTCAAATCCTATGAAAATACATTTCTTAAAACTGACAGCTTAACTAAAAGCATGTCTTAGACTATTCTAGTATATAATTCACTGTTCTAATATGCACAATTACTAGGACCATATTTTGCTTTTGCACTTAGTAAACTGCACTAACTCAAAGGATCTTGCCCCCTTGAGTCTCCTGGCTAGTGCAGAATTGTGCAAAAGGTGCATAGTTTTGTCGGTTACACAATAATGGAGCAATTGATCAGACTTTCTACCATCTTCTTAATAAATTTATCCACAGTTATCATGGTCATGTTCCTCAGAAGATCACGGTTACTTACGTACGAAGGAGCCTATATGATGTTTCGCAGTATTTTGTTCTGGAACCTGTATTATAGCGATGTTACTTGGACTAATACAACCCCAAACTTGACTGTCATAGGTCCATACAGGTCTTAATCTTTGCATATAAAGTAAAAACATATTACATATAGGTAGAGCGAAGTTCTGTCCATTCACACAATCACTTAATCACTTTTTTATATCTTTTACCAAGTTCGTCTCTTTTTTCTCGATCTGTATTTTCCAGCACATTTAGGGTCGAGTATAATATACAAATATTTTACGGTGTCGGCATACAGTACTTGAGTATTGTTAATTTTAAGTGAAGTGCTATGCATTACTTTATTGAGAAAAGCTTGAACGGGGGTACCGTGTGTGAACTTAGACATATACAAGTTTTATTTTTCCTTACGACATCTACGAAATGTCTGTTAGGCCATTATTGTGAATGATAATAGAAAGGTATCAAGTACCATAAGATTTTGCAGTACAAGGTTTCCATACATATTTAGGAACTGAAAATATTTAAGAGTTCATTCTGTAATTAAGGACATTTAAGTTAAACTATTAACAAATATTAATTTTTCATAAAGGAAATGTATTGTTTACCATATTTACAAGATCTAAGATAATTGCTTTTGTTTACCCATAATAATCTAAGTTTTACTAAAATAATTTTTCCCAGTTTCAGAGCTTTTGGAAATAAGGGGGAGAAGTGTTCTATTTTGGCATATTATTATAATTTTTGTTAAATATGCAATTTCAAGTTATTAAAAATTTGAGGAAGTTAGGCATTACATGTAGATTAATAAGATGCATGTATAACTATCGACAATCTCAAGCAATGTAGAAAACTGTATAATTTCTTAGAAAATCGACTGTGACAGACGGATTCACTGAAAGGAAAGATAAAAATAAATATTTAATTTTTTAATATATTCTCTTCTGTTTTCTTATTAAGTGTATCTATATATATATATATATATATATATATATACATATATATATATATATATATATATATATGTATATATATATATATATATATATATATATATATATATTTATATATATGTATATATATATATATATATATATATATATATATATATATATATATATATTAGGATTACAGGTTTTCCTTTTCATCGTCATAGGCATGCAGCAGAGAAATAAAATTGTTTCAAAGACTTAATGTACGTTCTGTGTTGTCAAATAATCAGTTGAAACAACATCAAAATAGTGATTGATGTTGAATTTTCAACCATAAATAAAAAGTTATGTATTTTGTTAGGTTTTTATTGTAATTTTAATTTATTTTCATTAATTTTAGATATGTTAGAAATAAAATACATGCGCGTTTATGAAGACCAGGGGCGGATCATGACTTTGGGGGGCTGTGGGCTAACACTAATTGGGGGCTCACCTAATTTATAAAACTAATTTTTTTCCATTTCAAACAATTTTTTTTACAATGAATAATTTATAGGAAGGTATAGAAAAAAATAGGGCAATATAATATTGATTATTCATTTAATATGACTTAGGTAACAAAACAGGTACTGTAAGGTTTTATCGCAAAAGAAATAACATTTGTGATGTGTAGTTATATTATATAAATTATAAAGCAATCTTTCTGAATTATTACGCTGCAAATTCCTTTATTTGTTCATCACATTGTAAATTCTTGGTTAAACCACTATTTACTGCTACGCGGAGACTTTATCTGTAGATTTATCTGAAAAATTTGAAATAATACATCTCTTGCTTTTGTCACTGCATTCTCTTCCCATATACGAAGAGAATACATAATACGTTGTTTAGCTTTCTCTTCGTATTTCTTTAGTTTCTGATCTGATTGGCATCGAAGGTTGCTGACGAAGTCTTTTAATGACACAATTAATCTGTTGCCTTCAAAAATAGCCAAATTAGGGTGCTGTAATTTTTTGTTAATTAAAGTTAATCTTTCCAAAATTTATTCCCAAAAATAATTAAAATCTCAGTATCCAGTTTCGTCAATTTGTTAAATAAATTTTGTGCCTCTTTTTGAAAACTAACTTTCTCAGCCTCATTTTAACTAAAACTTTTAAAAATGTTAACAATATCTTCATATTCTATATTTTAAAGCTTAACAGCATTACAATGCGGTTGTCTGACTTAAACTTTTGAACGAAAATTTTAGTTTTGTTTCACGATTTAGCAGTTCCCACCTATGCGTCGAAGAAGAAAAGAAAACATAATTTTTTGGCACTACTCCAAAAAAGTTCACCATTTCATTTGCAACCTTATTGAATTTACAACCTTTTATACGTGCTTGTACGTAATGGTATTGACCCACTCTATTAGCAGGGTTGTTCCAAGATTACCCCCTATAATTATCCAGTAAGAGTCCATTTGTGTTTAAAAAGTTTTCTAGAGTATTAAATAAAAATAAACTAGTATGATTACTACTTTGAATCAATGATACATATCTTACATACAGTTTCCCCTGAAAACAGTAATACAATAGCAAATATATTGTGCCACAGATCTGGGGTTGAATCAATCACAGTTAAATAGTACTTTGAGTCGCAATTACTTAAATGTGCCATGATTTGTTTAATTATCTGTTTAACCATCATCCCAATTATTTCCTCAAGTACGGTTTGTGATAAGTATGATATTAGAGGTTTTGCTCGCAGTTCTTGTTTTCAATATATATCTGTTCTAATAATAACAAAGCACCCATAAAATTATGTGGTGAACCAAAATAATTTATATATATATATATATATATATATATATTTATATATATATAGCAAAACATCAACTTATATAACCAAAGTAAAGTCAAAGTAACTATTTACTAAAACTTTTAATAACTCCCAAAATAACCTTATACTTTAATCTCCTAATTGTTTAAGTAGGCAATTTAATTATTTGAATCGAAATTAAAATTGAAATGTTTATGGCGACAAAAGAATAAATACGCAGATTCCATAAATTAAAATACACCGAAAATTTTTCTTTTCTTATTATTAGTTTATTTGATTAGACTAACTTTATAATTATAATATATATATATATATATATATATATATATATATATATATATATATATATATTATAATTATAAAGTTAGTCTAATAGAAGTAGAAATCAATAAGGAACGTATTATTGAAAAGAAAGCATTATTTTCCGTAAGCGTTATTGAAAAGAAAATATTATTTTATAGACGAGGATATATTGCAGACAATATTTTAGAATTTTCAACTTAATATATTCAGCTAATAACAAAAATCGTGCATATACACTTTAAGCGAGGTGGTTTCTAGTACATAACCTTTTTATTTTTTAATTAATGAAAAAATAATAATATATAAAGGAAAATCTTTCTGTTTGTGCGACAATGGTCTCACAAGTTGACAGGGGCCAACTAAAAAGCTTTGAGATAATAACGAAGGGAGCCTTTTAAGTCGGTCTTTATATGATATTCTGAAAAAGAAGGATTATAAAAGAATGTATGGCAGATTAATATCTTTCTAGTCCATTTTTGTGGAGTTACGTCTACGAATTGGGCTATTTGAGTTTACTTCTAATCACTGATAAAAATTTATTTCTATTAATTTAAACAAAACATCCCCTACACGAAAGATGCGTAATATTTTTGAATAATGATTTTTATAATATACTATTTAATTTTAAATTATTGATTGATATAATTTCTACTGATAATAAAAGATACATGACAAATAAGAAAAGAAATGCTATTTTAGTTTAATTAGCGCTTAAACAGTGGTTTTGTTCAGAAATATACAACTACATATAATGTAAGAGTTTTTATTAAAGACAATTAATTTTTTGACGCCATATTAATATTCATTACTATCAAATTAGGAGGAGACTATCGAATTACTGTTGGGTAAAGGATTTCAACCAAAAAACTAATGTAAAAAATATCCCAAGTTTTATGTGCCTATTCCGTCACCAGTAGACAGAATTGAAATATAAAACTTTATCAAATTAATTTACGGTATAAAGCTGTTTTAACTGCAAATTTTTCACACTTACAAGATATTCCAGAATATCAGATTTTAAAAAATAAGTTTGCACTTTAATTAAGTAGCTTTTTAAATTTAAGTCTCAATATTGAATTAAAATTTTGATTAACTTTGTCTTTTCAATATTTTTAATTACAATGCTTATGCAGGAAACGACCCGGGGAAAATTTTATATATTTATCCTTTTCTAGTTGACTGAATCGTCAAACGAAAACTTGTCAATGGGTATTTATATTTTTCCCAACGAGTATTTTTCATAGACTTCAATTCTTCTTTATATATGCCACGGCTCGATTACCTCGTTTTTGTCTTCATTAAAATTAAATTTGATGTACATATGTAAGTCAATTACACAAAATGAAATATGCAGTAAAATTTGGGAAATATTTTTTTACAAACACAAAGGGGTGAAAAAATAAACCCCCTATCAATTGAGGTGCCATTAGGTAAGTCTTTTAAAAAGCAGTAATATTTAACGTCTTTTTTTAATAAAACGTTTCACATAATATTGAAATGTTTTCCAGGTGAAAAATTATCATCGTCTTAAACGGACGCGACTTTAGAACTGCACATTTTTCATAATATTTATTACCTATAAATCCAAGGCTGCGGGACCTTATTAGGTACAAGCGCATCCAACGCTATCTTGGCCGGTTTTTGAAGATAATGTGAAATAAATCAATTCAGTGAAAAAATTCATATAATACTTTTTGTGTGTTGAATAAAATAAAGAAAGTTTGAGATGATAGCTTGTTGAATATATAGACAAAATTTTTAATCAATCTTCCCACTAGCGAGGGTAAAAAGTTATTTGTTTGTAAATTTAGTTAGTTTATAATTAATTAAAGTGAGAAAACACTTGCAGAGAAATTATTCAAAATTTTCCTCACAAAAAGTTTTTCTTTTTCGTATTTTCGTGATACATACATTTATTATACTTATAGTATCTGAAATTTCATAATTGTAGGTTTACACATGTAGATTTCATTTGACATAATGAATGTTTTAATGAATTTTTGGTGAGTCAATGAGCTCTGAAATCAACATCTTTGGAGTTAAATAGCTTGTATGTCATTAAAACGAAATGCTTGAAATTTGAAATTATCTGTAATGTTGTTAACTTGGTATACCAGCAAAATGTTGGCTCTGAACTTAAATTTTTATATACAAGAGGTTTGAATGCGGCTCAAAATAATTCCTGAAAACGGAGCAGGGTATATGCCCGACCGGTTTGCCAGAACTTGGCCTACGCACTAACATGTGCTTACAGATTTATCCAAAGCGTTTGATATATTGAAGCACCATAAGAAATAAAGATTACAAAATATAACTTACGAAACAGGAAATACATAGCAATTCTAATAAATATCAATACAATTGGCAATCATTTGTCAAATATTCAGCAATTCCATTACTCCATTTGTTAAGCGGTTAAGGGGGCAGACAAAATAACATGTTTGGCTTTATCCTATATTATGAATATTTTGGATGTGTTGAACAACGTGAATGCACGAAAGATAGGTGAAATCTGCAGGACATACGTGCAGAGAGCAGGTAAAATAAATTTTGGCATCGTCCTCTTATTTAACATCCAGAAGCACACAGAGCTACTTAACTGAAAATAGAGGGTAATCGACATAAAAATTTAATAATTAAAAAAAAGTTATAGTGAAACCAATTCCCGTCATAATTGAAGGGGATTACATACATTCAATCATTCCCATTACAAACTCTAAAGGGATAATACTCAAAACATTTCGGACACAAAAAAAACTATTGAATTTTTTATTTACTTTTAGCAGCATAATGATATAAGCAGCTTCAAATGGAGATCCAGATCCAGATGGCCATCCACAATTATAAATATATGCACTTTAATTTTGGTTACGAAAATAATTGTATATCATACGTCTACACTCATTGATGAAAGCGTATCATGTGAGTCTGGTAGGTGGCAAACATGCAAAGTAAAGTTAAACTTTGACAAGCAAATCTTGTTGATTGTGTTCATTATATGTATATTCAGGTAATATTTTTTTTAAAATTTGATCTGTACACATATTCAATTCGTCCATCACGTAGGCGTCTATGTTATAATTACGAGTATGTTTGTTATACATCGATAACAAACTAACTAAAAATCTATACATATATTTTAATAATAAAAATAAGAAAGTCTGTATTTTGACAACACAATTATGAATAGATGTAATGTTTTTACATTAAGTGAATAATACATGCGCTTTTGTATTGTATTCTACAAACACGGGCAAATTTTAAAATCACTCGTTTCATGTAAATAAACACATTCGAAATAGAGGGTGAAAAATATTTGAAATAAATATATTAGCATAGGCACATCTGAAATACTGCCACATGTATATAATGAAACCTCAAATTCTAAAGCCTTTGCTTTGATGAAAAACTCGTTTGAATCGAAATATGATATTTCAATTTCATTGATTTTATTTTATTTTTCAGAAAAAACGAACTTGGGTTCGGGATGTTTTTGTCCTCGTCTTTTGAAAATGTTTGCTTCAAATAGGTCAAAATTTCAATGGTAATTCTGCTACGTATATACATAGTTTAATTTCCTAAATTTTATATTTTCACGTGGTGAAATTTTAAGGGACTGTGAAATAATAATGAATAAACTAAAGTAAAACACTTCGGCCCATGTGTGAGAAAGTTTAATAAGGATGGTCTAAAGTATCCATCCCATCTTATCAGCCTTCCGTCATGATTCTGGTCTTGGAGATGTCGCGTCGTACTGTGTCATTAAAGGACACATCAGAGAGCTCGTGCATCTGGTCCAACCATTTAGCTTGAAAAGAGAATCTTGGTTTCTTTCCTGCTATTTTACCCACTATAAATAGCTTTCCGGTATTATTTTCTTCACATAGATTTATGTGACCAAGGTAAACGAATATTATTTGTAGGCATATGGTAAGTAGTGTTGTTTTTACTTCCATCTCCTGTAATACAGGTATTGGTACGAAGAATATCTGCGTCGGCACTACATCCCAAATCCGTCGGTCTCTTTCATAGAAAACAATAAAACACATCATAATTAAAAACAAAAACAATTGTAAGGATATTTTTAACACGGAATAAAATAAAACAAATGTCATAAAAGCATCCTTTTACCGTGCTGTGCCTTTTATTTCGTTGGTTTTCTTATATATTAAAAAATACAATTTAAAGAGTTTTTATTTATAAATTGTTTTTCTATCTTAAAATAAATAAAATTGACAAGCATTTATTTCTACAAAAATTGAAAATAATTTCCTAGAAAATTAAGGGATGTATCATAAAACGACGATTATTTGTATTTGCGTCTTATGGTCTTTAAATAAAGTAGTCTGTGTAAAAATTAATGAATGCGTAAATGTAAAGTCTCGTATTTGTTTTATTTAGAACTTTTTATTGATTCAAGCTAATAAAACCCAGTCAAACTTGAAAAAATCATAACGTACCTTTAGTACATAAGTAGTTATCTATATCTTCAGAATAATGTGTTATCTCCATTATTAATTTTATTTACCGGTTTACTGTATCATACTAATAGTTATTTATGTGAATAGATGAGCATTATGATACATCCAAAATAATTTAACGAAATGTAATAATAAATATAATAAGTTTTTTATGAGCCAGTTTAAAAAATCCGCCAACAAGAACGAACTTCGTAAAAATTTCGTAAAGAAAGAAAGAGTTGCGATTGGTTATATAAATAGTTCATGTAGGTGTAATCAAATCGCGTTGTTTATACAGATGACACGACAATTGGACATAAAAAATGCGGTATTCACTTTATATTTAGCCTGAAAAACATTTTATCAGACTTCTGTCTTAAAGTTACATCATATTCGAATGAAAATACGTGGCAGCTGTAATTCAAATATTATATATTTTTTTACTCTTATTAATCCATATTACTTTAAATCTAGATGGAAACTTTTTTCCTAATTCCTCCGAATGGTACTTACTCTCAAAATATTTTGGTTTATGCGGAACATTTTTTATGTAGCAATATGATGAATAAAATTGAATAAATGGTTAAGTTTGGCTAAAACTATGTAAACAGTTATTTCAGTGTTTCTCGGTATTTAGACTATGGTTATTGAAATACATTTTGAAGTTAATTTTAAAGTTATTATGAAGTCAATTTCAATATTATCTTTTGGTTTATTTTATCATGAAAAATATTTCCTGGGTGAATTTTGCACAAATTCTATAACAACATTCTAATTTTATATATAGCTCAAATAAAGTCGGTTCATTAATTAACAAAATCCTTGCTTTATAATCGGCCGCAAAACCTTGCTAATACACAAGTTTAAATCAAAAAATGGTCTGGATAACAAAAGACAAAGGAGCCTCCTCATTAACAAAAGTTATTTTCCGCCTAATGATGGCGTCCGCTGCAGACCCTCGGCGAATGATTTATTACTGGATATGAACAAACCATCAATTTGCCCTAGCGGCTTCGTTGTCCTCTAGCGAGTAGAGCGATCTCGTTTTTGTTTTAATGCCCTAGTTGGGCATTTTAAAATAATGCAAGTTAAATTAATTAAAAGAGTTTGATCACTGATTTTCAACCAAATATGCATATTAAAGAATTATAAAATTAACTACTTTAATTGATATGAAAAACAGTTTCTTGAAATTCTCGGATATCATAAAATATATCGGTTATTCGTTAAGGAACTAGTTTATATGATAAATAATGGAGTTCAAAAACTTACTTCGACTTAACGTTATTCAGTACCTTTTTTGTAGTGTTTTGACCGATGTGCTAGTTTTTATATCACGCAACTGCTATCTGAGTCTAGGTTTTCTCTATGGGTGGCTTTCGCTACTCATTGAAGAAACCCGCCATTTCACGAGCTAAAGTTTAGACTAAATTTTTTATGATACTGGTCTTTAACGGCCGGGAACAATGGGTCAACTTGCCTTCTGAGGTAAGAAGGAGATCGTAGTGTGATTAGTAAATATGCTATTGAGGGTGATTCATCCAATCGTATGGATAACTCTCAATAGCACATTTTAATAATATAACTATGTGTACCTTCTTGCTTCGAAATCAATTTTAAAACTATATTTACTCTGGTTCATCACTAACATATCACACTCTGGCGTAAAGACGATCAGGAAACTTAGCCAATGAATACCGTGAAGTAGAGAATTTTGATATAACTAGGTTCTAGACGCTGGTTTGGTTAAAACATGGATCCCAGTAGTTATCAAGTACGAAGAGGGGGAATCTCAACAACGTAATAACTTTTCTTCCACTTGTATAGGCATTATTGACTAATATCACATATTGATGATTGATTTGGTACAATGATGTATACAATATAACATAAATGGCTAATGTGAGCCATTATGGCTTATTCTACTGAGAAGTAGACTCTCATCAAATCAGGGGAAATTAGCCATATTTGAACGAGAAGTTATAAGAAACACACTTGGAGCATATGCTTGCAAGAATAACACAAGAGTGAGACGACGAATTCTGAGTTTCGTAAGATTTATCAAGAATTTGATATTATAGACTTCATAAAAAGTAGTATAGGCATATAATTAAAATGGTGGAAAGAGAAACGGAAAGCTTTTTTTCGAAAACCCATAGGCATCAGAGCAAACTACGGCCTTAAACTGAGATTCACAGTTTATTTAGAAATGTACCTAAAATGAACGCAAATAAAAACTGATGGAAGGCTGATAAAAATAGAATAGCACGGAGGGACTCATTGAAAAGCCCAGGGTACACCACGGACAATTATGTCAGTAAAGATAAAGAAGGAGAAGCATGCAACTGTGAAGTTCTGACAATTTTTTCTTCATTCAACATTATAGAATTTTCATTGCGTATAACGACCGTTGATTAGCATAGCTATACACAGCCGGCAATTTGTTCGCTAGGACTCTACTAACTTATCAGTAAGAATGGTGCACAATTGGTAATAAATGTAAACCATACAAATATATTTTATTTATTTAAGTTCAACGAAGCCATCTATAGAAGTTAGCTCCATCCATCCTTGTACAAACTTCGCAATAACAAAACTTTCACATTTTTGTACAAACCCTTGCAATAATTTTTAAATTTTGTCTCTAGTTAGTCAGATTATTAGGATTAAATACAATGAACTACAAAAGATAATTGGTCTTAAATTTGAAGACATTTTTATGGACTCCATGTATGAATTAAGCTGCATAAAATATTGGTATCTATTTTATTTTTACTTTAATTTGTTGCGTCGGACGACTTAATTGAATAAAATCTATATTTATTTTATTAAATTACAAAAACATTAATATTAAAGTTAAAATGTAACCGAAGTTATCACAAGCTAAATTTGAAATTACTCTAGACGTTATCGAAATAATTGACTCAAGACTATAATGTTCACTAAATTTGGCACTAAGTGCTACATTAAACCTATAAAATAATACTAGATATACTTTAAGTCGTACTAGTGAGTTCAGTGTTAAGTACCTATATACATCTACATTAAAACAAAGCAGCGCAATCTATCAATTTTCGTATTAACAATATGACAGTTGAATCACTTACAATACCAACTCCTTTTAATTTTGACATATGAATTGTAATTATTTATGAAACTGAAAAATCGTCAAGCATTCAAAAAGTTACTAATAAATTCATGAAAATATGCCAAATAAACAAATGTTAAAAACGAACTCCGTGCGCGTAAAACAATAGCGCCATCTGTAAACATATTTAAGTATCCTGCTACATCACTTATTTTTATCTTTTTTATAAATTTTGTACCAAATAATTTAACTTTAATTGATTATTTGAAAATGTTGGTAAATTATTTATTTTCTTTTCCTATAAAACGGGATTTCAGAATATTTAAAATAAAAGCTTTAAAATTAAAATTTTACTTTATTTATTTCAGATTAGTAAGATAAATATCCTGTGGGGTTTTTTTATATTTTTTATATATATACGTATATATTATTATCTTAACTTTTTCATATAAATTATTGAAGAATAAAATGTATGTAAGAAATATTGTAACTAATACATTAGAAGATAATGTTAATTTAACAAATAGATATTAAGTTATTTGTATGTTAATGGTGCTTTAAAATATATATGAAGTTATTCGTATGCTAAATAGTTAAAAATTGAAAAGTTGTAGAGTAACAAACATCCCTACATTTAAACATTCGCTTTTGTAATATTAGTCAGGATGATAAATTAAATATTTAATATAATTTTGAACAAATTAAATGTCTTGAAGTAAAATCATTCACAGAATTATTTATTTTTACTAAAACTTATATCTCGTGAAATTGAAACTAATATAAGTATTTCTTTTAAAAAATGTTTTTATTAACGATTAAATTTTCTAACAACTACTAAAATTCAATATCACCTATCTAGCCATAAAGAGTTCAGATTCCATCAAGTAGCGAGTAAAAAAAATAACTGAAACAAGTTAACTTAAAATTGATTTTTAACTCAAGTAAACTAGCTTGAATAAGAGTAAACCAGCTTGAACAAGAGTAAACCAGATTGAACAAGGGTAAACCAGCTTGAAAAAGAGTAAACCAGCTTGAAGAGAGCGTGGGAGAAAGGCAACTGGATTCTTTGCTACTGCAGTCATCCATGTTATGAAAGAGTTCTTAAGATCGGGAACTGATTAATTTTCTATTAATTTGATATGCAATTGTCACAATGATTTGAGAAGGATACGTATAGGTAGTTAGGAAGAAGATAAAAAATATATGGCCGTGAACGAGTATAAAATATTAATGTAATGATACTACGTAATGATGCCATTGCATATTGCAATACTTAGTTTGTAAGCAGAGCGGTTAAAAATGCTAAGAGTTTAGAAGGGATTTTTTTTTCTTCAGAAGGATTTTATCCAAATATCTATAAGAGGATTAAAATCGGATTCCACAAATATGAGATAGGTTTCACAATCATTCTATTTTTGTTTGCGTATTCACAGGCTGTGTAATTCGTATTCGATTAATTGTTGTGCGCAGTAAGAGATTGCTATTGCAAAAATAAATATCTCACTTTTATACTATAAATTTCTTACATTTTGCAAGCTTAGAAATCTAACTAGCTTAAATTTCACAAATAAATAATATATGATCATATGCACTAAAAATTAAAAGTTTTTGACAATAAATTCAACCGACTTCAAATCACGCACTCAAAAATACAAAATAGTGGAATAAAATAATCTTATATTGTGAAGCACACTAAAAGTATAAAATACTGGAAACAAAAGGGTTTGGTTGGAATTTTTGCGCGCTTTGCCATTGGCTTTTGTTTTGAGCTGTGTCATGCTTCCTTACTACTCGCTACGCCATCAAACCGATTTTGGATATTTCACTATCCAACCCTTGGCTCATATTCCTACAATTTACATAGCCATCGTTAATACGCCTTGCGAAACACAGGACAGGTACATCTCCATATTCGAGTAGCGACTCATTGGGTTATATCACTGAATTGAATTCGCCTCCTGATTTCAGAGTTGGTAAAAATCAAATTAGAATATAGTAATTATGTTGGCCATAAATAATGTTGACTACTAAATATATGTAGTAATACATATTTTTATGCTATTATTAAACAACTATATTGAATAAATATAGTTTGGAGCGAAATATGTTAAGCGACATAAAATTGATAATACGCAATTTAGAATAAAATATTTATTGTTATGTCCATATTCATATTACGTTATACAAAGATTTATAGCAATTTCTATTTTCAACAAAAACGAAATTTTTAATTTTTTCTTTTTCTATAGTATGAAAAAGCTCTTATTATTCGACGATTAAGTGACTTTTTCTCGCAGAATATTAAATTCAACCAACTAAAAAATATAATTCAATAACTATTTTTATACTGAGAACGTCTTATTAAAGATGTTAGTTTATCTATTTTAAGAAATATGGATAAATGCTTATGTCTTATATTAATCTTACGTGTTTAGGTATTATATTTTTAACTTTCAAATTGAAGTGAGTACATTTATATCAAATATATTATATAATAAAAGAGAATTAAAAAATAACAAGTTACTGTGATAACAAATGTGTATTAAATACTTGTATCTAAATATATATTAAATGTGAATTAACATTTAAATCTGAAATTACCTTACTCCGAGGATACAAAGTCTTAGTAGTGTAAGATCAAGTCTTGTGAGGAGATTAGGATCTAAAATTGAAGTAAAATGATTTGTTTTCTCATATAATTTCCGTTCAAAATTAGCAAAATATAGGTAAATTTTCTGGAAATTATAAGTCAGCAAATGTATACGTGCCATTTCTCCACTTATATTGAATGTAATAAGTCAATTTTTCAGAGCCAAATAGTGCAATTAGAAAAAATTAAATTCAGTGTACGAGAAAAACCCAATGATGCTATCTCTTTTGTACCTATATCACTCGCTTAATTATAAATTAAAATAAGGCACTTTATAATTACAGAATCTATTTTTAAGTTGCTGTTTCTTTGACTCTGTGCCTTATTTTTCGGATCATGTTCATTTTTTTAACTTAGACTTATCTGCTTTAATCATTAACTTTATTATCCAAATTATTCATGTCTGCATTAATCACCTGAAACATTATTTTGACACATATGTAGTTACTTTTAAAAAAATCTAGAACTTAATAAACATTTAAACTGTATTATAATTATGCCAAATTTATAAGTATACACAATTTTATGCGGTGTAATAAGATTTGTTTGCCATATTTTTCCCCCTTTTAATATTATTCTCAGCAACTGTTCATTGATTCGTCATTTAGTTTTTTCACCAATTTTCACTTTCTTATTTTTTGCTCCTCTCAATAATTGTGTCATTTTATCCCGTCAATAATCATATTAAAATTCGTGCACTCCCTTAATGTGTTAAGTATTATCTCTACAACGTAATCTGTTCTATCTCACGCACGTATGATGCTAATAACATTAAGTTTCCGGAATAAATTGAGGCACTGTGAAATGTGTACAAATTACCCTAGAGGTGCATTTTTTCTAAATTTAAATTGATGTCACATCATTTACCCCATTAAAAAGGGGGAAAATGTGATACGAATTTTGTATAAGGTATTTCAAAAGTAGGAAAATATCAACTGGAACCTAGTAGAAACAGATTTATATTATTCTTTTACATACGTAAATTACAGAGAAACTAATGAATTTTATAAAAACAATTGTTACGAGATTAAGGAATATATATTAAACTTAGATTATTTTGTGAAATTTATTTCTTAGTGAATATTTTAGGAAATATTACGCAAGAGATGTTGCTAAAAATGTTCACAGCTTCGATTTTTGCGAAGAGGAATTTGTGATTTTCCGTTAGTTAGCACAAGTGCAACATTTTTTTATCGATGATAGTACAAATATTTGACACTGTAGTATGGTCAATTATAAAAAACACTATAAACGGAGAGTAATTAAAATTACCAGCTAAGTCGTTGCTAATGTCAACATTAAGCGCCTTAACTAAATATATTACGGTAAAAATTACAAATATCCGTTATGAAAAATTTCGTGGAAATGATTTCATTCTGAAAAAGAGCAATAATTTTAATGGAAAAACTTGGAAAGTGCGAGTAACATTCGCACACATAGGAGTATTCCTTACTAATTGAGTCACTCAATTGACATTTAAAGGCACATTGCATATGTAATTATATTATACATTACCCAATATATTATTCACAGATATAATTAATAAACATTTTGACGTACAAAGTTATTTTGCAAAGGTATGAAGTTTGGCATAAACTTTTTACAGACCCAACTAACTACTTGACATAAGTTGGTCGACTATTATTCGTAAACTAGTAGAGCCAGCTTTGCTATGATAATCTTCATTTTAGTTTTGTAAATACTCTCTAGAAATTCTAAAACAGAACGTATAAATAAGAGTGTTAATAACATACCCCCAATATATTTAAAAAACTTATTCAACGATAACGTATATAACAGGGTATGCGAAAAAATTATTCACCCCTATTTCACATGTAGGGAAAGTATCTTAAAAACGTTTTATAAGATATTATTTTATAACTTTGTACAAGCCCTAACTATGTATATTTAAGTCTAATTTCATCTTTATATCACTAATAGTCTGCCAGTAAAACGGCTGTGATATGCAGGCGGGCAGACAGATGGACAAACAGATGTGCCGAAATTATAACGATTCCTAGTTAGGCTACGGAGCACGTAAAAGAGGTTATATTATTTATGTTATGGCTGAATGTGATAAAAGATAATTTTTGAAACTCAGCATTGTATAATTTTAATGTTTTATTATATTTGAGAAATTCCATATTAGAATTAAATTCATAATTTTTGTGTGTGTGCTTTCCACTTTGCAATCGCCCTGAAATTTGTAATTTCTTTTCTTAATACACAACTAATAAAGAAAATGCGTACAATAAATCATCTTAATCAGTACGTTTAATATGGCTAAACGTTTACCACTCGATTGACAGTGTAGTTTTATACCGTTAATATATTTCCACGTATGTCATAAATACATTTTCTGTATGTTACAAAAGCAAACTATATATATTTTGGACGCGTATTTAGATGAAATTCCGTTTTATATCCAATAGGATTAACTTGGAAGAATAATTCTTTAAAATTTTTCTCCGCATTAGAAATTTAATATTTTGTAGGAAACATATCACTATTTGAAATGATCTGCAACAAAAATATTGCAAGGACGAGCAATTGGATCAAAATTTTGAAATATGTGATAATGATTATAATTACGACCATGCGTTTACAAAAATTTAGCACACTCAGTACCGACCGTGGATCCAAATCGATTTATAACAGCAGAAGAAAAATTTTATTTAAACAATAAAATTATGTACAAGATGATAAAATTAATTTAATTGGAACTTATTAAAACTTAATTTTTATTAAAATTTTTCGAAAATTCATTTACACTTTATCAGCTCTTCAAAGGTAAATAATTTTGACAATATGTCAAAAATTGTGGAAAAATAAATAAACCAAAACGTTTAAATTCATAATCTCATCAGTTTGTACAGCGAAGTAAGTGAAAATCGTAATTGTGATTGTGGAAATACAAACTTTATTTCAAATAAAATATAATTCTTTGCGATGTTTGTACTAGCTTTATTTGTACCATTAATGGAAATGTCATTTATCTAAGTAAAGAAAGGTGATGAAAAGAAAAACGATAAAATTGTGTTTATATTATTAAATCGTAATTATTTATTGTTAAAAAATTGGGCAGACTATTTTCACTAAATATTCAAATTCCTAAAACATTGAAACAGACTAAATCAAAATACGAAATTTATAACGCCGAGCCACCGATTAATACTGTGAAACTAATATCCCTGTCATTAAACACATTGTTACGTTTTTTTACGAGACTGTATTAAATAAATAATGCACGCAATATATATGTATATTACATAACTTTGCACTTTTAATTTTCCATCATTTAAAATACAAACATGACAATGAACGAAACTAATTAAATGGACCGTCGGCTCGCCGAATTATGCCGGACCATTAACTTGTACTCGTATATGATGGATGTAATATTTTTAGTATCAGTATAACTCACCCAGAGCTTTTCCACAGACAATATCTATTTTGCCAGTCGTCTGTTTACTGCGAGTCCCAAAACTCTAACATTCGTTTCCACTTCAGATTGTCACATGTCAAATTGCGACTTATTCAGGGCCATTATAAATCATAGACTAGATAGAGTTTTGGGTATGGTACGAAGTTCGACGCGAGGCAAAGTTTTGATTTGTCACAGACAGAAATTGGTAATATTTATTATTAATATTTTTGTGTAATAATTTTTTGACAGAAATTGGTAATATTAATGCTCTTATTACTTTGATGGATACATTTAAATTTATAGTTGGTTTCATTAATGTTTGTATATTTCACTTTTAAAAATTATTGTCGTTGATTAGCAATTTTAATATTATAAATAAATTACAATCGAACACTAAAAATAATTATTAACAGGATAATAATATCAAAATTAATTGCTAATATATCGCCTTCAGTAATTCTTCTTCATATTGTTTCTTGCTTGTGTTTGTTTTAGAAAATCATAATGTATATTATATGCAACTTGATACCCAAATTATATTTTTTCGACTTCCGTTTTCAAACGTGTCAAACATGATGTTTGTTGTATAAGAACATAATGTTCACCTAGAACATTGCCTTGAAAAGAAAAAAAATTCTTTGCCATTATTTGTGTCATATATACCTTGAAATGTAATTGGTAAGTATGAACTTAATAGTACACATAGTGGTTAAAAAAATAAATTTGACTGTTGGAATACATGTTACAATAAAAATATAAATTACAAAAGTGTTTATGGCTAATATTTTGAAATACACATATATAATATGAATATATATATATATATATATATAAATATATATATATATACGTTGACGTATATACGTATATACACTAACGTTGCATTCATTTAACATGAAGAATTGCTTTAGTAGCAACAAGTTTGCATTGTTGCTGTAATCGCTATCATCGATGTTAAATGCAATCATCGGTTCTTAATTGTATTATATATTTCCAATAAGTACAAGAAATACTCTTGGTTTATTTTGAGAGGCTGATTTTCCTTCTCCAAAATTAATGTTTACCAAAAAAAAATTGCGATTATTTTAAGCTTGTTATTCAATTAGAACTTTGATATTAATTATAACAATTTTAAATGCGAATGGAAATCAAGTAAGTTTGAAATAAAAACAAATAATATGCATAAAGGCAGACATAAATTTATTACACCAAAGGAAAGCTCAAATAACCTAACAAGTTATAATAATGATTTTACTTAATTAGGATCAGGTTAAGTAAATAGATTTTGACAATGATTTTTCTCGTTTCTCACTTCACTTTACCTCATTTAACGCCATAATTTAAATTTCAATTCACATATTAAAAACTAGCCAAACATTTACAAAATCCCTTCAAAAAGATAAATATTTGTTTTTTAAATATGACATTTTTTTAAATATGTGTTTTTTAAATATTAAATTTTTAACCAATTTTTTAGACCGTTATTATTTTTATACCGTTTTACACTTTTCTTGGAACTCATAAACATAAAATAATAAAGGATAAAAGAAAAAAAAAGTTAATTCAGAGAAAGTATGAAAAAAATCAAACAAAATATAATTTTAAAATAAATTTAGGTATCACTTAACTTTTCAGTTTATATACATTTCTAAAAATACCTATTCAAAATACACATATAGTACGTTTCAACTTGTCTCAATGAAGACCGCTGCGCAATTTCATAAGAAGCGCAATTTTTTCATGGGAAAATAAATTGCAAGGAATTGTATATAAAATCAGACACGACTTACCAGATTTTGACGTAACGTAAACGTTATTTGCCACTATAGACTTAACTTGACGTATTTGATTGTCGGACTTGACTACTCATATTTCCACCGTTTTACTTCAGTTTGATGGAGTTTTCTAAAATAATTTAATCATATTAGTCAGAATAAAGACTGCTTTTTGATAATTAATTAATAAAAATTTGAGTTGCAAGCAACTATCAATTATATACAACAATGTCTTCAATTAAATAGGGCAACACAAAACTAATAGACGAATCTAAAATTGTTAAATAACTATATTGTCATAATGACCACAATATGATAGCTATGTGTCCACTGATTATGTCCTTTTTTACAGTAGAAGTGACCCATGATACCTAATACATTCGATTTAACTCGTAATTAACGTATCCATTGACATAACCTCCAGAAAACTATCATTTATCGCTAAAGAGTGTTATGTTTGTATCTCATAATTTCTAAGAATTTTTACTTGCACAGTATTTTTGTATACAACCAGTTACATTTTTGCGCATACTAATAACAGAAATCATTAGAGTTATTAAAATATTTCATTTTCATAACGATATAATGACGAGAGTTTTGTGTATGCTGGTAAAGCAGCGTGTTCATATATTTAAGTGTCCACAATTGACACGAGTAAAACAGTGGCATGTTAACCGGCTATAGAATAGTTTTACAAGCAACATATTTAATTACGTTAAAAGCTCGTAATAAAAGCACCGATCAGTGGTGCGTGGACGGTAATACATTGTGAGTATTACTCTCAACCGTATAAAATGTTGATAAACGAGCTTTTGAGCATTGAAATGTATTTTGCTCTGTTTCATGTATGGACTATTTAATACATGACTTCAGTTTTTAATATGTAAAAATTTATACAGCTAAATTAAAAGTTTTTCCTTTTAAACATCACTTATTCAATATTTAATCTAATTATTTTCAAATTTAGGTATGTGCTACGCTAATTAAATTATATATCAGTAGTCTGTGTGATTGAATTATTTGTGATAAAAAATACCGATGATAAAAAAGACCTGGTGCTTTCATTTGTATTTTTCGGACAGGATGTAGTGACCGACTTTGGGCACTATATGCTGTCCAAAAAATGCAAATAAAAGCACCAGGAATGGTTAGATAGATAGAAGAAATTATAAAAAGCTTATAGTCGCATAGCAGATATAACCATTTTGTATTGCAAAATCACAAAATTAATAATTAGTCAATAAGTCTTGTCATGTTCTTTACGCCAATTTATATCCAGTTGGGAAACTTCACTGCACGACTTAAAGTGCATTACATTTGTATAGTTGCTATGTGTTCATGCATTTGTATAGTTGCTATGCTTCTAGCAGCTTGGTATTTATTTGTTGTTATTATTTTATTAACGTGATATAAACGAATTTTTGAAAATTTTAAATCCACATATCTTTCGATTAAGTATTGCCGGTTGCGATGAAATGATCTAAATATTCCTATTAGTTAACTCACATATTTTACCAAAAACTTCATCAAAATTCATTAAGTAGTTTTATGTGATGCGTTCAGATAAAGTTTCAAAAATGAAGTTAGTATATTCTACCGACTATCCTTCTTCCTCCAATTATTATTTTGTAAATATTTTTAATATACCGACACGCAATATTTGCAGGGTTATTACATAAATAGATAAAATTGTGTGAAACACTGAAAAAATCAAAGTCACTAATTATTAAATAGCATGTATACCGACAAAGACAAAATTGTATGTAAAGACATAATTAACAATATTTAAATTACTGTTAAAACAGTAATTGTTTATATAACTCTACTATTAAAAAACAAGAAGAGGGGGTTAATTAAAAATTGTTGATATGTGAGACAATTAATATATTATAAATAGAAACTTATGTCAGTTATTTGTTTTTTAAGATAACGAATGCTTTTAGCTACTATATGGCCATAATATATTTTTCGTGTTTTATTTGTCTATCCATTGATAGTAGATTTATTTGTGTTTACAATATATGTTAATGAGGCTCAAAAGCCTAAAGAATATTGCCAACCGCTTTAAAGTTTATGAATCCTTTTGAAAAGTTTTATTTATGGGAGATTTGATACGCGCGATTTTTTTTATGGCAACCTACCTGAGAGAAATATCGGTGTTTAATTAATGTCTTTTCAGATTATATTTTTATATATACGTTGATGGTTCGTTTCTAATCTTATAGTCTAATTTATTTCATAGATTATTTCGCAGTATTAAATTCTATAATATTAAATATATAACATTGTCCAAGTTATCAGCGAATGAAGAAACAATTTCACTGTGGTCGCTATAATATGAAACTAAATGCATAAAATAGGAAGAGTCTAGTAACTGGAATCATTATAAATATCTATCTTCAGAAAGCTGAGAATTTTTCCGAAGCAAATTATTCAAATATATGGTAAATTTACAAATCTTAACAAACATCAAATGCATCAGTTGAAAAGTGACAGTAAGTTTATTTCTTATTTGTTGCCTAAATTACTTAACCTGTATTCATTATCTTTAAAAATTACCTAACCTATGTTATGCATAAATATAAGATAAATATTTATAATAAAATTTAATTTACGTTTTCGTTGGTATTTAAAGAAAAATTATCCCGCAGGGCTAACAGCGTGAACATAAGTAGATAATAACCACCATGGTAACATGCCAACCTCCAGCTACCATATTCTGTGAATCTCAGAATATTTGTTTCCAACTCTAGGATTCTATTTTTCTACCGGAATACTTTCTTCTTTTCCACGCGAGTGAAACTCTGGGTCAAAACTAGTTTTGAAGGAATAGGCAAACATACAGTAATTGTTACATGTGTATATTTTTATAATTTATTTATTAAATTCTTTGAAAGCAAACAAGTTTCAGTAAAGGTTAAATTCAACCATAACGTCTTTGATGACTTCTGATATTAAAACACGCAACCAGATAACCAAAAGCACTTATATACATACATACACACACACACACACACACACACACACACACATATATATATATATATATAAACATATATATACATATGTATATATATATATATATATATATTTATATATATATATATATATATGTATATATATATATATATATATATATATATATATATATATATATAGTTATAACAAAGAATATTATGTCGTCTTAAATAACAAAATTGATTAAAATTCTATTACTTGAACTTATTTTAATACTAATTTCTTCCATATTCCATAAAAATAAATCAAATTCATAAGTCAATCTGGTAGCACCAGTTTCCTAAATCAAAATAATGAAAATATGTAAATGAACGATATTTCTCATAGGATATTATGCACGTAGTTTCGGTCTTCTGGGAAAGACCCCGCGGCTAGAACCGTGGTTTATTTGATATGTCCCAAGGGACACATTAAAATATCCATCGACGCACGTCACTGGCTTAAATAGTTCGGCCCATTAGTGAAGTTGTTTAGTAGGTTACCTCATATTGGTTGAGTTGGGAATTGAGTTGGTGTAATTTCTTTCTATTTTACGCAATATTTTTATTCAAAAGATTTTAATAGTGATGGGTTAGTATTATTTATGTCTCTAATAGAAATATTATTTTACAATGATAACATCTTAAGCATTTGAAACCCCTTTAGTGCTCAAAAATCTCAGTTACATATCAACGCCCACCCCCTTCCCTCCACTTTTTCACGATAGTATATTTTAAAATATAAATGTTTTTATATATATATATATATAAATGTTTATAGTATATTTTAAAATATAAAATTTTAAAATTTATTTCTTTGTTTATAAAAACTTAACAGTAAACTAATAAAAAATTCTGAAAAATTGACTTATTTCAACAAAAGAAAAAGGAATATATTATTTAAAATAATATTAGACATGTAATGAATAATTCATGACAGATAGTAAGTTATCATTGAATTTTTTTCAGGTTATCATTGAATTATTTTCAACTTTATGGAAATTGCTGAAATATTTCTGTTAATGTTTTCTTTCTGGGATTTGATAAGCAAATGTCCTTTTTATATGAAAGAGAATTTCAAGTGCTCTTAATTCATTAATTTCGTTTGAAGCGAAAAGTTGGCGAAGCAATACGTAACTTATGTACAACGATTGGCAAAATATATGACCCAGCTAAGCAGGGTTTCCAAGGATATGAAAAAGTTAATTTAAACAGATTCCGGGTTAAGTTCATGTTGTTTGATAGATATACTTTTATACTTTCTTACTGCCATGATAAAATAAGTTTATATTTTAAGGACGAAGTGAATATATTATAATAAAGGGCTGTGATGACTGATCTGTAATAAATCATATCTTTGAATCTCCAACTTTTATAAATATACATAGTGCGTCTGTTTATAACTTAAGATGAACTGTACTGCTCGATAAGTTCACTTTTCTTAGTCTTGATTGATATTTTGGTGCGAAGCCAGATAGTACAGATCACTATGTCAAAATATTTTGTACATAGTTCTATTTCTTTTCGCATTATATCCTAAATCATTGAGAGTTACACGAAAATTGCCAGATTTTTTTTATTTTCTGGGACGTTTCGTAATTAGATTATCCTACCAGAATAACAATTGTCTCGTATTTCTGCAATACGTGGCGAGCAAAGCCTAAAACCAAGCTACACCGTTCCTTCGATAAATGTAGGTGAACAAAGCCGAGGCACCTAGAATTAAACAAAACAAATTATATTATATGACACAAAATAATAACTATCTTAATATAAAAAAAAGCTATTAGAGTTTATTAGTTTCCCACTGTACTGTATTGAATAATAAAATCGTGATTTCGCTTCACCATTTCACCTTATGTCATTTAGAGTCTATAAGAAAATTTGGCGATCCCAGTTATTACTTCGTATTTACATTACTTTCACCCTAATAATAGAACTATTAATAGCTCAGTGCGTGTTATTTGAGTTTTTTAAGTCTTGCCTTAATTTGTTTTCAGTTATTGAATATATTTGGCGTTAATTTTGCAGAAATTCATTATTCACAATTAAATGAAACTATATGATGTAGTATTATTTCTACTTTCTTTAATTTCTTTACGACGACCTATGTTTCGTTGTATTACAATATCTTCAGGTGGGATATTAGCAAAGATATCTTTCATCAATTCAGAACGTTATTTATAGTTTCATTTAATTGAGAATTTGAATTTTGCTAACGTTATGACTTATTCATCTGCCTACTATTTTCATCACGTTTAAGAATCGTAAAAAAATTGAAAAATTATAGTATTTCATTTACTCTTTGTGTTTGGATTGTAATTGGGAATTGCAATATAATTTTTTGATAGCAAGACTTTGAAGACAGTCTACAGTTAAATTAAATTAATATACAATGCTTTTGACAATCAAAGCTAGAAGAAGTGTTCAGTAAATTGGTTTTCTCACGGAAAATTAGAATTAAACTTTGTAGATTACCAAGATTTGAATTCATTCCAACGCGATGTTTTTTTTGCCACTCATGACAAATTGGAATATAAATTGCATACAAAAACTCGAAGTAGTGACAATAATAATCATATTAGTACGGCAATTAATTATAATTTCATTTGTATAATATCGAGTACGATGGTGTAGATATTTAAATCAATAACTTGATAATATCACAAATAATTATATGGAAGTATAAATGTAAACAGTTTTATATCATAATCGCCTAAATAAAAATTCTGAATGTAATATTTGTTTCTAAATTACGATTTGAAAAATGACATATATGAACATATCCATTTTCCAAAAATAGTAAGTTTCCGCGATTGAATACGCTTTTGAATCTAATCGATTTTTAAAGGATTATTTATATTTACAACCTCGTTTATAGAAAGGATATATATGTACATATATATATATATATATATATATATATATATATATACATATATATATATATAAATACATATATATATATGTATGTATATAAATATATATATATATATATATATATATATATATGTATATATATAAATACATATATATATATATATATGTATTTATATAAATACATATATATATATATATATGTGTGTGTGTGTGTGTGTGTGTATATGTGTGTGTGTGTGTGTGCACAATAATGATATATTGACAAATGTTTCAATTAATTATCCAATTTTTTTTGTTTCATACTTGATAATTAAGGCAAGAAGGCAGTTATACTAACTTAATGCAATCTTTAAATGAAAATTATTTAAAAATTGTATTATATCTTTGTAACCCAAAATGGAAAACTGGAAATAAAAACTAAAAAATAAGATTGCACTGGGAAACGGGAAAATATGGCTTTATTATTATCTATTTTATTATATATTTAAATTAGGGAAAATTTAAATATTCATAAAGGTGATTTTAATACGGAAAAAATATATGAAGTACACTTATGCGTAAATTAATTTCTTTCTTTCGTTCGTTTTTCTTTCCTGTAATGAAACGTATTTTTTTAACAAGCATTATTCTAAATAAGGCAGTTACTTCTATGGAAACACGTCGAATCTACTCTGTAATAAGCAGAATCGGTCCGCTTTACAAGTGCAGAACATGTAATATTGAAATGGATACTACGAATGCGAATTGATATGTTAGTCATAGGTAATATACCGACTAACTAAAATTTTCGTCAGGAAAAAGGAAAAAGGACAAAAGTACCACAATGTTCAAGCATGGCAGCCAAATATGAAAGTACTCTATGCGGGAAAATTAATGAAACACTGGCAAAATATGCTACAGTACAATCATAAATTTGAAACATGGAGAGAGCACACGCGTTATAACGACCTGTGGCGGTTACCGGATTCAGTAGTGGAATATGTGTTCGTATAGAATTGCGTGTGATAATTTTTTTACATTTACTTGATTCAGATATATTTTACTTAAGACATGTAACAAAACATGTAATCTGCTAAGAGAATTCACGGTACTGGTGAAAGGATATCACAATTTAATTGTTGTGTATTGAAGTTAATAAAAAATAATTCTGATCACGTATTTTATATTTAAATTTGTGTATTATTCGATTTTTTTTCGGAAAACTCTATATATTTAATGAAAAAATATAGGAAATATAATTTTTTGGAAAATAATTTCAGGGACATTGTTGAAATCGTCCACAAAAGCTGCAATCTCCCCTATCCCTGGAACTACTTAAATCAACATTGTGAATAAATAGCGGTGCTCGATATTTGTTAAACGATTGCAACAAAACTATAGGGATGATTTGAAATTACGCAGTATTTGGGTTATGTACAATTCATTTACGTTTCTGAAAGATATATTAGGCAATCTACTTACATAAACAAATGTAATATTAATATATTTTTTTCTTTTTTCTAAGGACTTGGTATCGCCTTAAAAGAACCATTATATTTATTAATTGTACATATTAAGTATTGTCGTTAGTAAGTTTTCATTAGGTGAAATGATTTCTAGTGGCCCTCTTCATCATATATCGTTATATCCGTGGCACATTTTTATTTTTATTTTTGTATATGTCTACGTAACGGCCGCAACAATCGCAAATAAGTCTATAGATCTTGCCAAATTTCTTGATTCTAGGTCAAAGGGTACTTCCCTTTGACCTAGAATCAAGAAATTTGGCAAGAAGCAAAATCTCACAGCACAGGTAAAGATAAAAATCGTCAACTTGTAGTTATATAACATAAAAAATGTATTATAAGAAAGATATAGTAGGAAGTATGTTTTGTTGTAAACAATTTTAGATTTTGCAAGTAGTTTAATATGAATATTATTTAAAATTAAATGTCTTTAAATGCCGAAATATGTATGGAAATCTCGTAGTGGGAGTTTTAGACGAGCTTTATAGTATCTTTTAATTCTTTATTTTGAAATCCATTCCTTACTAGTACTTATTTCTTTATTCGCTCTCTTCAAGTACACATCTAATCGAAATATTACTCTATCACTCGTATTCTATAATTTCTGCATTCTGCTTTTATCTTTTTATCGGCTTTTTATAAAGTGAATTTACAGTTAAATAAAACGACGTGATGTAATATCATTTCTACTTTCTTTTATTTCTTTACCACGACCTAGGTTTCGTTGTATTACATCTTCAGGTGGGATATTAGCAAAGATCTTTACTAATATCCCACCTGAAGATGTTGTAATACAACGAAACCTAGGTCGTGGTAAAGAAATCAAAGAAAGTAGAAATAATACTACATCACGTAATTTTATTTAATTGTGAATAATGAATTTCTACAACATTAACGCCAAATATATTCAAGAGTGAATTTAGTTATACTTTTTCTTGAACTAGTGATTTCTTATTTTTTAACTGAAACCTTCGTTTGATTAGACGTTTCGTATTTTCTGATAGTATGGCATAATTTCCGGTTTTAATTAGTCGGATAGTGTTTCTGATATATTATCTATTCTCTTGTAATATGTACGCACTAATTCCTTTTCATCAGTGTGCATAATATGTTAATGGGGTACGTATTTGGATGTTAAAATCCTGTTGCTTTTTTCAGCCAAAATCTTTGAACGAAACAATAATCTACATTGCAGGTTAGGTTTAATATTACGATCTTACTGAAATGCTTGTGAGTTAAAATATAGCCTATTTAATTTTTAAAAACTCTAACGATCATTATAAAACGCTTAATTTTGAAACCATATTAGCACGTTAAGCAACGCATCATGCTTGTTATTTAGCGGTTCTGGTTACAATTCTACACCTAAATGGCTTCTGTAGGTTGCTGAGTACAAAACACGGGGATTATATTCAACAATCTTTCGTTACTATTAATATTTATTAATCTTTTGTAAAAATTCTCAGTATTTTAATTACCTCATTGGAAGAACTAAAGAGTTGTTTGCTCAAGGTCTTGGATTACGCTCTGAAAGCTTACTCACTCAAAAGCTACCTCTACATCTTAAGAAAAATTATTTACTCTCCTAGCAGCAAGGCTTTGGAATCAACTGGAGAATATTTTGCTGGTATCAATCAGGAAAATATTCTCGATTATTTCTTCAAGGATGAATTGAAAAGTTCTACCTCTATTAAACGCTAATCCTTCTACTTTCTTACCTTTTTCTTTTTCTGTACTGACTCATGTAAATATTTCTGTTTTATTTCTTTCTATTTTTTTAATTGTTATATATTGTTATCCTGGTTTATTAAGATTTTAATTTTTGTTTCCTTTATAAACACTTTATATTTTATATTGTTTACAAATCCACCAATTTTTTAATCTTATTGCTGTGCTTCACTCATAAATTTTGCTCGTTGAGCAATTATTCCACCTTATGCACTGTAAATTAAATTTGTCTAATAAATTAATTAATAAAAGTCTTCTAATCAAAAAATGTTGAATTATTTAAATTATAAGTTTTCGAGAGAAATTTGCAAAAAAATGTATTTATATAAGTCACATTAACTAATTTATTTAAAATCAATTTTATTTTAAATTTAATTATAATTGTCTATGTTTTATAATATATCGTTACCTAACGGTACGTTGCAATTTTTAATGAATTTTATTAACAGCATAACAATTATTAAATGATTATAAAATAAATGGAAAGCGTCATAAATTTCAACGTTAATTATAATAAAGAAAGAGGATTATTAATTCCTACCTTAGAGCAATTACAATACTTGTGAAATTTATTTTAGGATAGCAAAAAAAGAAAGTAAAATATAGAAAAATACTCGTATGTATGAAACAATATGGAATATTAAGGCAAGTTAAATGAATGAATGAAACGATGTACCGGTATAGAAAATATAGCACTCTATTATCACTATTAAACACGTGATTGTGCGAAGATATTCATATGGCTTTAGTATTGACACTCTACTAAAACTGAAAATAATTTTCTATAATTACAAAGTTAATAAGTTTTGGAGATAAACTTAAGAAATACAGGCTTTACAATTGAAATATTTATGGTTATCAATTCTATAACTCTATACCATTATAAATATACAAATTTAAGAAAAATAAATTTCTTGCACAAACTTAGTTTGAAAGCTAAGAATTTTTTTATTATTAAAACTTTATTGAAGTCGTGTATAAAAAAGGTGTTAAGTTTTAAATGAACCAAAGCTAATAGAAAATGATATTAAAGTTATATTCCAACATGATCTAACTTAAAGAAAATAAAATATTCCAGTGGCTTTGAACAAAATATGCTTGGAAAAAATAAATTTCTCTATCAGAATAAACAGATGAGGACATTCCCTTCAGCGATTCGCAATAAATTTTGAAAGTCGCGTGAGAACACTTGACGCTAATAAAAATTTAAAGAATCTGTGCGATTGAAAAGCATTTAAAGTGCCGTATCTTTTGGCCCTTAATACTGGATGGCAATTTGTAAAGTAAATTAATAGAGTTAACATCTAACTTTAACTCGACTTCGTTACTTATTGATAGGGGCTACTCAATTAAAATTGGAATAATTTGTTTCTGACAAGAAGTAGTTACCGATTAATTGCCAATTCTAATTTAAATACTTGTGACAATGTTGAATTCTGGTAATGTTTTCGGAATACTTGAAACGGAAAATATTAAATGTATTAGATTTATTTGCATTAGGTTCAATTAAAGTCAGCTTGAAATTGATTGCGTTACGTTACATATCCCTTGAAAATTTCAAAATGTCTTATTTTGTAGTATTTCGGTTATGAAATTAAATGGATACAATTTAAAATCTTACTGGGTTATTTATTTATACTTCTGTATCTCACCCCCTTTTTCCCCCAAACCTAATGGACTGATCACACTCAATATTTTTAGTATACTTGGCCTATTTAATTTTTAGAAATATGCGATAAAAGATTGTAGAAAGGCAATGGGAAAAAATGGATTAAATAATTATTAGTTTTTTTTATTTAAAATGAAAAAAAATACTCACAGGAAACACTGGTTAAATTAAAATGTTATCACAGAGGATAAAATATTTGCTATTTGAATTTATATTTTTCTATGAAACTAGTTTCATTTTAATAAAAATTCATGGACGAGAGGTCAACTAACCGTTTAATAACTTTTTACTACTTATACTTGAATCCTGTAATATTGTATACATAAAAACTTACACACTTTTTCTAGAAGGAGTTTGTTTCTGATCTCTGTATTTCTTTAGGTATTCCTTATTTTTAGATGATTCTCACGTTTTGGAAACCAGATTTTCATTTGTTTTATTTTGATCCCTTCTGCATTAAAATCATTAGAAGTACTAAGTTTTTCGTACCCGTTTCTAATTTACTTACGAATGCTATTTAATGAAATGTATATTTTTAATTCATTACGGTAAGGCCAAAAAGGAAGGGCTATTATTTTAGTAGTCTACTTATGTATGTTTACGAGTAGGTTGGTGGATATATATTTTCTATCCGGGGGATCAAACTACTCAATCGATTATATATTTTTGAGATATTATATTTATCTCATAGGTGTTATAATGTAAATAAGAATACCTGTTACATTATTACACAGTGAGACTGTGTAATAATGTACTGATTGTCAAAAACAGGATATGGTTTTATTTGTTTTAACTGCTTGAGTAATTTCAGTTATATTTCTCTGGCGATCATGAAACATCATGAAAATATTTTTGAAAACCGCTTCAAAAATGTGTCATGTAAAAATATGGAATAACAATAACAAAGATATGAAATAAATTAAATGATTCCATAATGACAACAAAGAAACAGGTTTAAAAACAAAAATTCAAATGAGCCTATATGACGGATGTAGAAAAAAATTACAGAATTACGACAGGAAATGAAATTTGCTTCGAGCTTCATATCATTATCACATTTATCTCTGATATTGCAGTCGGGTTTTTTATTTTTAAGTGTAATAATTTGTAAATATTATGTAATGCGACAATAATTTTTCTCTATTTTAATTTCTGCTTATAATTAATGAGTGGTTATAACATATTGTTTGTAGTTTCCTTATCCCTTTCCATTAGGATTGTTTCTTTACTTTCATCTACATTATAAAAATAATGCGTGAGTAACCACAGAAGGTCAAGAAAAGTAAATAAAGGAGGATGTTTTTAAAGGAAACGTTAGTAAATAAGCACGTATCACATCAAAGACTGCGTGCATGTATATACGTAATTTATTTATGTGTGTGTGCATGTACATGTGTATTTTATTATGTATAAAGATTTGTAAAATTTCCGTGTCCCATTGTTGACAGATTTTTTTGTGTGATAGTGCTATTCAGAATGAATAGAATATTTGCGAGCTCGGAGGTCCTATTCACCCTTAAGTTATGCCACCGTTTAAAATGTTTACTACAAAATTGAAGAAAAACGTTCGGTTATTTCTGTTCGGATGACATCCGAAGTAACCGCATATTATTCCTTTTGGTTATGAAAGATAACTGTCGTTTTTTATTATTATCGAAAAATTATTTCCGCAGGTAATAAAATAAAACTGAATTTTATTTATTACTGATTTATTGCTTTTTTATAATAGTAACAAGAAGTCTAAATAAGCTGTTTTAAATAACTTGGCCGTTTATTTTTTTATTCAAAAAGAAAATTTACTTTAAATTTGGATTTAAAACATTATTAAATCCCATTTTGATAACAATTCTGTTTTGTTTCACCGTTTGTTCATTAAAACATCAAATTCTGATTCATTCTGATTCACTGACAAATTGGAAAACGTTATGAAAATATAAAAATCTTGATGATTTTCTATTTTTTAAAATATATATGTAATCACCCTTGAATTATGATCTTGCAAAAAAAATTTCAAATATGTTTATAAAAACCGGAAATATATGTTAGGATACATTAAAAAATATAGTCGAATATAGTACCTCCTCCTTTTTGAATTCGGTTAATAAAAAGAGTTTTCGTCTGCCAACAATAGAATATGTTTATCAATTTATTATAGACGTTTCCTCAGAAAAAGGCGAACTATACCAATATGTTACTAGTAAAATACATTTGTCATCTATTTTATGATGAACAACAGAAACACAATTAGTCATGCATGATATATGTAGACATTTTGGTGGTAATCGCCTTTGCAACTCATAAAGTAAATATCTCAATATCACTAATAGTTTTTGGGAAAATTAATATTAAAAAAGGTTTTTTTTCAAATTCGAACAGCAAAGTAGCGCGAGACAGTGGACGTCAGATTTCATTACGGTGATTCTGAAGTTCAAATATTAGCAATTATTTTTTTTTCGATCTTAAAATTCAGCGTAAGAATTTATTAGTTTCAGTAGAATAAAGAATATATTCATGTATATCACTTCCTTAAATCACTTTCACAATTAAACTACTCAGTCGTCACATGACATTCAGCTATAGCTACTGTATTATAATATAGTATTTCCGTTCACCTGAATGGAAACATTTTGTTAATGATTGCTGGATTACGCTAAAAATATATTGTGTCTAGATGCCTCCACTTCAAAATATAAAAAAAATAATAAAATACTCTCTATACATTTAGTGCCTTATAATGTATAATATTTTCCCCAACCAGTGGATATAAAATTTTCTTCAGATATCCCAATTCTTAAATAATTATATTCCTTCTATCATTATTAAATATGCATGTAAATCAACTTCATGTCTCTCGGAAACAAACTACCGAAAAATAGAAAATCGTTAACGGGTGTGATAAACATTCACAGAGTTTTTTAGGTATACTTTAACTTTCTATTTCTGGCAGTGATCGAATTTCTAAAATATAACTTGTCTATTTCAATAGACAATTATATAAATAGATAATTTTAATAAGATAATTTTCAATGAAAAGCATCAAGTGTAGGAAGCTTTTCATTGAAAATTATCTTCCATGTGTATTTTCATTTTTAATTCATCTTAGGTGGTTTTATTCTTATTTCTACGTGTCATTACTTTAGAACCCAGAAGCTGATTTGGGTATTATCTATATTGTATAATATTTTATGTATGTTCTAAAAAAAAATTATAACAAAACAATACATAAAGTCCATATAAATAATTCCTTATCCAAATCACCCTTCATTTGTTTTCCGAGAGAAAAAACTGAGCAAAAATATAAACATAATATAATATGTGAAAATGAAAATAGCATTACATAGTTAAGAGCGCCGGCACAAGAGAAGGTTAGAGAAGTTACTGTAATGGAAACCTAATTATAAATTTCAACCGACTCGGTTCAGAAAGTGAACGATATCCTCCAAATATATTAGTTACGTGGATCAAGTCCGCTGGGAAAATCTGACCGACCAAACCGTGAGTAGTTGAATATGACCCCAGGGACTATTTAAAACGCTATTTACCCACGTCACTGAGCTGAATTATGCATAGTTCGAGTAATTAGTGAAGTTTGGCGATAGATTTCTTCGTATGTATTCGATGGGGAAACGATTCGGAAATGTTATTTCTACTTTAAAATTTAGTTTCTAATAATGAAATGATATGTGTGCATTTAAGATATTTTAGTGGAATTTCAAATACTGTTCAGTAAAACAAATATAATGTATATATATTTGTTTTTATTACTTTTAGAGAATATCTTTAAAGCAAGCATATTTATGAAGTTTGTGCAATGTTTGTCGATGGCAGATGAAACTTGTGTTATTTGGGAACTTCGTTAAATAATTCATTTCTTAATTTTTTTTTCATAATTGTAATATTTATTTTATATTTTGCTCCTTAGTACTCTACTAATGGAATCCTTTTATATTAAGTACTTATTGTCAGAATTCTTATGTCAAAGTGTTCTAGCTCATATGTACGACCAATTAAGCAACAAAATTTTGAAAATGAAATTTTTTGATCCAAAACCAAAAATCATATTTAATATTTTGTACAAACTTATTTTAAAAAAATATATATAAAGGTTCTGTATCTCTAATTAAAATTCTTACCACATTTGAACATATCTCCGGCTTCTTGAAATCTGAGCACGAGAGAGGTGACGTTCACACCGGGCATTATTTAGACGAATCGTTTTGACCCACATTTTAACAATCTGTAGCTCAGTTTCAATTATACTTTAATACGTAAAAAGTCTTAGTATTGTCAAGAATACCAAAATCAATTATCTTATCTTAAATTAGTTTTGAGATATGGACTTGAGAAAATACATAATTTTCGGGCAGGACAATTGACGCACCCAATCATTATCGGGTCTTAAAAATTTTAGGTAAATTTAAATAATTCTATGAAATTTTGCATACGCAGTTTATAGACTCTTCTGAAAATATTATGAAACTATTTAACTGTAAGTTTTGTTAGTCGCAACTATTGACGCAGTTTTTCCCAAGCTTTATTTTAGTTTTCTAAATTACATTAAAAAATATAATTGTTACCAGAAATTAAGGCAGGTTCAAATATAATAGTATTTTAATTTTAGAATTTTCAATTACTTGAGTATAGTGTATGAAAAGCGCTTATAAATTTGATATTGCTCTCGATTTCAATAATTGGTTGATCCAATAAAAAATATATAAAATTTTACAACTCCAGGTCAAGTTCTTAGAGAGAAATTGACTTAGAATTTTAATAATTATGTGTTTGTTTGGAGACCGTTTTTAGTTTTGAAAAAAAAAATAACTTCACACTTATAGGATTGACGTTTATAATATATGTTGAAAATCATAAAATAGCCTCTTATTACTTTTTAATTAGTTCTATTTTTATATTATAATCTTATGTCTGGGCACGTGAAGTTACAGTTTATTAGAAACGTTTCTCTATTTATAGGGAAAATATTACGATTATATTAAACTATAATAGTTAGTAATTATGAGCTAAGTGGCTTATTCCGTGCTAAAAGTGAATACTAACAAATTTCGGTATTCGTCCATCTGCAATAAGTGATTTTATTAGGAATAGATTCGACATGAAATTTAAAGATCCTTCTTTTTCATCATCCTTATCACCAAAAAGATAGCTAAGAAAAGTTTGAGAAAATTCATAGACAATGGGAACTAGGAATAGATGGAATCCAAATCATCACAATTGAAAATTATAGCTCGATTAATTGTAATATACAAATTAATCATTTATTTCCTTACAACTGCTGAACGACTGATTTGAAATTCTCCACTTAATTCCGCGCAAACGCGATATAATAAGATATTGGTGTGATCGACGGTGGATAGCAAGGCAGATGAACACTTTTTACGCACATAGCCGAAGTTCATTGCTATTAAAACGGGGAGCTGATGGCAAAGAACACTAATTGTGAATGTATAGCTGGCAAATAACAATTTTTTTTCTTTTTAGTTATAACGATGCTTTATTCAAGACAAGAGAATGTAACGAACATTTATTAATAAATATTAAGGTTTTGAAAACGAAAAACATCGTCCTTTTCTTCTAAATTGTTTTTTAAAATTCTTATATATGACCTTTAGATTTGGATTGGATACAGGCTTGATATAACCAACCACCCCAACCGTACATGGTCAAACCTCCCCCTTTTCTATTGTTGGAAAAAAACAGATGTCAAACGGACGATGGAGGAATAAAATCATTTATTGGATCCAAAATAGATGAAACTTAATTGACAATTTTTTTTAATTTTCTGTAAACAAAATACTACTATATTTAAAACTAATTTTATTTTCTTTAAACACATTACAGTAAGGTTATGTATAACCGATTTTCAATTTTAAGAATTCCTTTTTATTAAGGTCAAAAGGAAAAGAAAACAATTAATTTTTCCTACATTGTCATTTTGTGAAAAATTAAACAAAAAATAATATTAAGGGTTACAGCTTTATGTTGAATTACGAGATTTTCTTTAAATTTCCAATGAATCATGCCAGATATATCAATATCACCGTTAAGCAATATATTTTTTGCACCGGCACTTAATTGCGCATATCGTCGTAAATTATTTTTTTGGTTTTAATAAAAATATTTCTAAAGAAAGTTCATAATATACATTTCTTTCAATTGGAAAGTGTCTAATTATTTAAAATAATTTTGAACTGAAGATTTTTCACCTATTTTACCATAGTTTGCACCTGAATATAAAACATGAAATGTATTTGTTAATACATTGCTGTGATAAGTTTTGTTATTAAGTAGAAGATTTCGAGTTTTATTTTATAATATAGATATTATGCTAATATTAGATAATTAATTAATTTAAAAAAATCTCACGCATTCCCTATCAGTCGAGACTCGGACTCATAATAAAAAAAATACAACACAGCTTTTATATGAAAACAATTCAATAACAAAATTATGCGGCATTACCGCTTTTATAATATGTATATGTATATATATATGTATATGTATATATATATGTATATGTATATATATATGTATATGTATATATATATATATATATATATATATATATATATATATAGATATGTATATTGTGCTATTATTAGATAATAAATAAATAAAAAATATTTCGTATTCTCTATTAGTCGGAATTCCGACTCGTACTATACAAAATACAACACAGATTTTATATGAAAATAGTTTGATAACAAAACTATGCGGCATTACCTCTTTTACGACCGTAGGTCATAAAAGCGGTAATCAATCTTGAGGTATACAAAATAATTTGTGTTTTTAGAATCGGAATTGTTTAACCACCTATTCATTTGAGTCATTGCAAAGCTTCTTTTATGGCAGGTAATGGCCCTTATCTAGTTAAAAAAGGTATTTACTTCATATGTACACTGCTCAAAAACGATGAACATAACTCTATATCAATTAGGTCTATTTTTTACCAAATAAAAAAAAAATAAGGAGGACCTCAATTGGACGCGAATGTAGTTCTTTAATATATATAAGCCGTAAAGTGCTTTGATCGGTTTCATTAATCATTATTAGTTTAAAAGAAAATAGTTCGAGATAAATGCCATAAATATATGACCAGAAATACGATAGATATTTTAACGAACTTCTCGGTGACTGAGAGTAAAAGGGCCCTTTTGAGCGGTTTTGGTATCGGGTTTGAAGTTATATATCCTGTGTTATTTATACAAGTATTTTAGTCACAGATAGTTGCCGGAATCTAATAATATATATATTATATATATATATATATATATATACATATATATATATATATATATATATATATATATATATATATATATATATATTTAAAAAGTATTTTTATGGCATAATAAGATATATTCATTTTCTTTGGCGGATTGAGTATAACCCTTTTATTTACGCCAAATTGTAAATACCTGACTTTCTTAGATTTGTACAAGTATATTTTACGCAGGAGGTTTATTAAATGACATTGCTATTCAAATGACATGAGTTACGTTGCAACCTTTACCTTTCTCGTCATTGAATGAAAAATGTGAAATAACATTTAACTCCCGACAGCGCATTATAAGTTACGAAACCTCTGATGTGGAATAGAAAAACAATGTATTGTAAGAAGAAAATATTCAAGATAATGAATAAAAAAATGGTATACAAAAGAAAAGTTTATAAAAGGTCGAGCTTTTGTAAAAGCTTATTAACAAAATCAAAGAAAGTAATATATTAACAGAGAGACACAAAGAAGATTACATTAGTCGGGTATTATCACTGATGTTAACTTACTTATAAACCTTGAATACTTTAAATTATTATCATTGCTTAGGAGTAAAGAATATTTTCAAGACCTTTGTAGTCCATGAATACTAATGGATGTAAATCGTTGATTAAGATGAAAAGGATTGTCGAAAACTGAAATATTAATCGCATAAATTCGAAAACACATAAATCTATATTCAAAGTATTGGAAACGTGTAAGACACGTTTCTTAGCTGTTAGGAAATATGACTATATTTTTTGAGGGAAAAAGCTGGTAGATGGCAGTAAGGACAAAAATGCAACGCAATACTTTTTAATTAAAAGTATACGGAAACTAATTTCTTTAATTAGTTTCCCTATACTTTTTCAAGACATGCAATATAGGTATTTATAGTCGTTAATCATATTTATAGCTATATGTATATTCCTATTTTCGTAAATCCCGTCCTTTCTTCAGTTTTGCCTTTGCCTAAAATGATGGTTTGTAATCGATCTCACGTTTATTTAAATATTACAGAAAATTGATTTGCACTAATTAAAATAATTTAATATAATATATATACACATTTTTAATGATTGGGGGATTCGACCATTATTTCCAAGACGCGATTTTTTGCTTTGATTTGAATAGTACATAACTAATGTAGACAAATATTTTATGCACAATATAGTTTCATGAAGTTAAAGTATATTTCTTATTGCTTCATTAACTTTTCATTGCAAGATACCCTTTCGGTTTTGTTAATATTCATTTATATTTTAATATTCCTACATATTTCACACAGTTTCAATATTTAATCATATTTTATTACCAGTCCTCACTAACATGAAATGCATAATCACTTATTTCTTTATAAAATCAGTTGTCTTGTATTTTATAGGTTATAAGAAAATTCGTAATTTAATCCAGTAATTAGTTAATTATACCGAAAGATAGATCTTATTACAAATTGATGATATTAGTATTTTCATAACATTGAATTTTCAAAGGTGACTAAGTTCTTTCATGCTCATGGGTTTGTTAATATCATCTTTGTACATATATTTTGTTATATTTCCACTAAGTTTCTTTGTTTTGTTTACAACGTATTATGCAATCACGATAATCCTTGGACAGTCTGTTCCATTGGAAAAATTATTTCAGTTCTCCGAGGTATAGACTTCCAAAAGATTTAAAATACTTTATTTAGGAGAAGTACAAGTGAAATTCGAGATACAAAGTACTGCGAAGTTTTCGTTTTCTTAGTGTTATTAAAAATAAAAATGTAGTTTGACTTGACAGCAATACTGGTGTGACCATGGCAAACGCGTGGTGTGAAATATTAAATGATGACATTGGACATATTGATTTCCATGTCTCATTAGCAAAGTGAATTTACATCGGATATGATCAGTATTGATAACTACATGAAACACTGAGAGACATATACTTTATTTTTAGGAATTTCCTTTCCAACTTAAATGAATTGGGTTTTACGCACTTTCATGGAACGTTCAACTATATTAAAATAAAATTGTATTGTTCTATGGTGATTACCACGAAAATTGGTGATTACTATGAAAATTTTCCAAATTGGTGATTTCCATACATACCTATAGGGGTGTAAGGAAGAACGTATCCATTATTCATAAAGGCTATTCTGTGTACCATCATGAGGATAAAAATGTTAAATAATAATACATTTATAAAGCGTGTTTTTGTAGAAAACTGTACATTTTTCTTCGTTGCAATCACAATTTGTCTGTGCTTTTTTCAAATACCGTTCACAAGTATTAATAACAAATACGTTTTATTACATTTTATACATATCAACAGAATCGGTAAAATTATTATTTAATATTTTTGGTAACTTTACAGGTCACATCAAAGACTAGGTATGTCTTAACGGAAGTATATCATAACAGAAATATATCATTTTACGTACAGTAAATTTTTGTAATAATCCCATAAGAAAAATTTGCCCTGCTCAGACTTTAGAAGTCAAGAAAATGAATGAACAATACTGCACTTTTAATGTAGAAGCGAGGATTTATTATGCAAATGCAAATTAAATTCTAATATTTTTTAAAGCTCGTTTTTTAAAACTATACACCAAAAATTAGCTAAAAATACAAAAATTAAACACCACACGACTTAAATTTCCTTTTAAGGAAATTATTGCTAAAATTTCCATTCGCTTAATATATATATATATATATATATATATATATATATATATATATTATATTCTCTTTAAACAGATAATAATAAATATCGATCGAATTATGTGCCAAATTTCACGTTGCTAAATCGATTGGACATAAGCCATACATTTTGATGATAATTGAGCCGATCAATGCTAATTAAAATTAGCAGATATTTAGGTGTCTACTTCTAAGGAACTATAATATGTACGTTAATGAAATTTAAAATGCAGTGCGCTCTTTATTATATTTTTGGGTACATTTTTTTCTTTGCTTAATTTTTCTTTAGTACATCAAGTAGGTCTTGAATAAGAGTGATGTTAAAATCGGTTTATATGATTTTAAAGAACTTCAAAAATTGTACGAATTTTGTTTCATTTGGCGAAGTATCAGTAGCTATTTAGAGAAACTTAATATTGTGACATAAATAAGACGAGGGAGTGAAAATTATTTTGTGTAAAGTACTTTAACTTTGGATTGTTTTTATTTCTATTTACGGGCATAATCAAAAATCATTTTTAATCTCCCATTCTAATTTATAAAAGAAATGGGTTACAAGTGTTATTTAGCTAGACAGAAAGAGAGTTTCGATAAAAATATATTATTATTTATGAAACCATTACAAAGTAAGATGTTTATTACATCTTACCATCATACATTTTATAAACCAATTTATACACTTACATAGCAAACTAAGTAAAAAAGGTTTGCATAAGTTACCATTTATTACCATAGACAGTAACACAGTAAACGCACTCATGCGTTATGGTAGATAACACGGTCCCTGAACACATTAATTTAACCGGTACTTGTTTCTCATCCTTCACCGAATTGCCACCAAAATATTGTTGAAAGGATTCTAACAACATTTTTTAACGGCCTAAGTTCGCCTAAGTAACGTGCCTAAGTAACGGTAATTAAGTTTACATCTTTACACTGTGTCTTGGAATATATTGTTAATAACAAACATTTACTTTCAAGTTATAACAATCTCTATCTTTTTCAATATTTTATACAAAATCGGATAAGGTTATTTAATGCAAAACTTTCCAAATATAAAAGTCATAAAAATCCTCATCGCATCTTACAATGTTAAAGGTCAATTATTAATAGAAAATATTACATCTTTCCATTATAACGGACTTTATTTTGTGTAATTGTACCACCGTGAAAATCGTTGGATTTTTTAAAAATTGGGTCAATAAAAAACTTATGCAGTTTACACGATTTTTTTTATCTGTTCGTCCTCCTGCATGTTCATCACATATATATAGAAAGATGTTTATTGGTATTTTATTTGTTATGTCTCTCTATTGAATCAAATAGAGAGACATAACACATAAAAATTTTAAATTTTGTGGGTAGTTTGTAAATGAAAAACAACATTTTATTTAATTGTTCAACCAAATAAAAATCCGAGGAATTGAAAAATTATGTTTATTTTGAAAATAGAAATCGTCTTAAACTTCTTTTAAAAAATAATTAAACTGCTCCTTCAAATAACATCAAGGAACATTTCAAAAATTACTCATACGTGAAATGAAGTACTAGCAGGAAAAAAATTTAGGTCGCAGATATTCATTTTACTGGTTGTTATCCTACTTTTATCTAAACAAGAAAGGGACCATGAGTGTATTTTGTATAACATTTAGTTACTATATAATTGTTAAGCTCAAGAGTTGGTATTCTTAAGCGTTTAATTACTGGGTCTGTGCTTTACAAAACCCACTGGCCGTGGTGTCAGCAGAAAAATTAGGTCAATTTTTTAAAAAATCGTTCTTAAAAAATATTTTAAAGCCTTCAATAAATAATGTTTATAGGTAAATTGTTATTCTCAACAGATATTATTCTCAAGCCTTTATTACTTGATTTGTGCTTTATAAAACCCACTGCGCGTGGTTTTCGAGGAACTGAAGAATTAATTATATTTATTTAAAAGAGAATAATCGTTTTTAAAAAAACATTTTAATAGTCTTCAATAAATAATGTTTTCATAATAATTATAATTAAATTGTTATTCTCAAGCGACAGTATTTTCAAGCGTTTAATTACTTCGTATGTACTTTAGTCGATAATACAAAGCCCAAAATATATTTATATACATATATATATATATATATATATATATATATATATATATATATATATATATATATATATATATATATATATATTATGTATATTTTTAATCTTATTATTCAATTTTATTTCCAAAAATTTGTTAAGGTTTATTTTCATTCTAGAAAGTTTACAATCACAAATTGTAAAATTGAGTACAAAACTGTCTAATGTATATTATATTAAGTGTGAACGGCTTAAACGGTTTTTCAGTAAATAGTGTTTAACTAAAACTTTTGTTTTTTAATAAAAACTAAAAACTGTTTTTTATATTTTCTAATCGTATGTACTTATCAAAATTGCATCAACATATTAGCAAATTCAATATATTAAAATTTGGTTTGAAAATATGCTCATTTTTCTACAATTTTAAAGTCACTTCTACTTTTTGTATAATTTTTAATGTATGTTTAAAATATGTCACAAGACTTTTGATTTGAAGCCATAATTTAGGTGAAAAAATAATTTCTAGCGAGTTTTACTCAGATTGTGTTCCTTCAAAAGCACTTATGCATGCGATACGTCACAATAATGCACGATGAACTTTTAATTTACTTGTTTTACGAAAAAATTGTAAAATCAAATTTAGAGAGAATTTGATTATATATAAATTGGCGTAATATCATTTTAGTCTGTAGATCATTTCTTTATAAGTTATACTATGGTAAACATTTTTGTTAACTTCTACAGACTAATTTGAGAAATATCAATTGTATGAAAAATATTTTAAATAAAATTTTCGGAGATTTAATTTTCTGCAACAGATATTTTGAAATTCTTTATTATAGCCGTAAACAAAAAAAAATATGGATTTAGCAAGACCCCGCCTTCCGGTATAATCCAGAAATGTTTTACCGAATCACTTAACATTTTACTGAGCCTGCCTGAATTAATAATGGCATTAACATTTTTGCAAAATTTTTTCTTCGCCTTGTCAACATAATGTTGTACGAGCCTAAAGTTCCAGTCCAATAAGAGATCATTTACAAAATAAAATTTACACCTTGGATATCCATTGATTTCACAAATCACTGTGGTCATGCTAATCATTTTAAATTATTATATCAATATCCCGAATTTTAACATATAACTCCTGATAAGTTTATATACCGTGAAGCATTGGGTTTAGTCGGTGAGTCTTAGATACAATTGTTCCCAACTATCTGTATTAAGCAAAATCTAAGTGCTAATTGTGTTTTACAATAATTTATTAGACTATTAATTTGCTATGATATGTAATTAGACTACATATCATATAAAGCAGAAGTATTATTTCACACAGAATAACATTTGAGCAAACATAACAACGCTGGTGATTAAACAATAATTTGGCTCCTAGAGTTTAAACGAGACACGAATGTGTCGTTTAACGAGGGATGATCTATTTCCTTTGTGTATTATTTTAAGGATGGTACGGTATTATTACTAGTTTCTATTCGTTCAAATATTTTGTTAGCTGATAGAGTGATACTCCATCAAATTTTATAAATTTATCATTAGTCAGCTTAAAGCACCATTTGCTAATCTATTTTGAATATTTACAATATTGTTCTATCATTAATTTGGATTGCAAGTTTTCTTTGCTGCCGTAAGTTGATCAGGACATATAGTTAATTATATAATAATTGTTATTAAATATACAAACATTATTTATTTTTTAAGAAAGTATCCCAACTTTTGTTTTTCATGTTTAACGAATAAATATAAAATATATAGAAAACGTATATGTAAATAACCGTACAGTGTTTGATAATATTAAATGTGTAAAACTGAGTATCTTTTTTAAAATAAATGTGAAAATATTTAGAAATGTTCAGTCTCGAAGGTCTCCATTTTGTCATTTTGTACCTCAGTTAATAAACGTGTAGTTTCAGCAAGCGGTAACGAATGACATTAATGACTAAAAAATTTAATTAAATTTTTTTAAAGTATTTTAATTCGAATAGAACGATTGACTCTAAATATTTGGAAGTAAAGTCAGAAGCACGAAATTATATATAGAGCTTATTGAATAAAATATATATAGTTTTACCTTCTTGCAACATACCTCGTCGACAATGGAAGGTAATATCCGTATACATTTGAAAAGTTAAGTGCTGATGCAGGGGATAATTGCTCACAGTTCTCACCTGTAAATACATTTACATAGCCTTATTTACCTTGAGACTAGTGCCATCTATATGAAGCAATCGAAAGCAGCATTAAAACAATAATATACTAATTTTTTAAGATTGCTTTAACATGATTCCAACTTGCTTAATTAGCTTAAACAAATAAATATATAATCAAAATATTAAAGTGTAAAAAGATACAAAAAGGCAATTAAGACATAAAATATGATTTCCTCTCATCCCTCTTTCTGAAAGTGCTAAAAAAAATTATAACAAAGACAAAGACACGGAAAATTTTTCCACAATTTTCCGGGCAAACAACAGCAACAATTCTAAATATCAGTTTTTGAGAAATCCACGATAATCTTAACTCTGTAAAAATATACCAGCAATACCTATATTTGCATGATAAAATAAATAAATAAATAAACATACTCATATGTCAATATTTGTAATAAAAATTTCCGTGATAAAGGCAAATCGCTAAAAATTATCCCGATCTCCGTTTTAAGTCATTATCTCCACTATCACACACTTAAGTTGATAATATCGCCTTTTTTGAGTAACTGTAAAAGAGATGAAATTATTTACGATTTCAAATATATTTTATAAAAATTTTAGTAAATTCTGGCTATCAGCTTAACACCCGCCGATAATTATTACAAAGGAAGTAATGTTAAAAATTGTGATATAATTTAAATAATTAATCTGATGGTTAATTAACTAAAATATTTTAATATCAAAGTTGAATACCAAAGTTAAAAAAATTATTACTGTTAATTTCCTAATGAACTCAGCTTGTTCTTAAGTAATAACACAAATTTTTCGAATTTACAAAAATTAATACAAGTTCTCGCTCATTACAACTTCCTTGATTCCGACCTTTGGCGAGGTGTCCTAACGTAAATAAAACTTGAAGGCCTTAGAACTAAATTTTACGAAAAAGTGTTAAACGGAATATTCTAGAGATGTTTAATAAAGTAAGTTAAAGTAAATTTTCGAATTGAGGCAGTTCAGTGGCGATGTTCGTATTCATCCATTTGACCTAAATCTTGCATTACGTGCAATGCAGACAACCGATCATAATCGGTTCGACAATAGTTCGAAAAAATACTTATGATATTTCAATACTTAAACACAGATCCCATAAAAATCAGTCCTATAAAAATTAGAATCACTCTGACTGGCTCTCACCGATCCAAATATTACAAGTTAACATGCACTCATTGTGAAAAGGAAGACAATTAGTTAGCATCGTGAATTGAAAGTCGGGCACCGACTTTAATCCAAAAAGTCGGCATTTCTCGGCCGCCGATTAACTACTTTCAAGAGTCGGTCGAATATATTGGACTTTATCTTAGTGATTTTAGGGCTTCCTTGTGAAAGAAGTACACTTATAATTTCGTCATTTGTGTCCGCCTTTCCATCCGTCCGTTCGGCTATCACAGCCTGATCATCTCTAAAGTTTACATATATGGATTAGTTGTATAAAATTTTGCGAGTAATTTCTTCGCCGTTACTGTGTAGCAAAATATTTTTTCTCCTTTTTTATTTCACCATTCATTTGACCGTTTCATATGTTTACAGGGATGTAAACATATGAAACGGTCATATGTTTTTTTTCACTTTTCCATTTTATTTTTTATCAATTAATAAAATTGTCAAATATAATTGTTCTATTTTCTTCGATTTTTGTCGGAATAATTATGATCGATTGTCTGCGTTAGTTTCTCTACAAAATATGCAGCTGGAAAGTATTGTGCAATATGTCCCTGAGATCTAATTTTGAGCCATGGCTTTGAAAATTTTGAAAACTTCGATTAGAATCTTCACTTAAATTATTTACTTCAACTTACATTAATAATTTTATGAAATGTGGGCTGTTATGGAAACAGAATCAACATTTCATCAACATTTCAAAAAATTCTCCTCAATTTACAGCGTAAAACAAAAAGAGCAATTTGGTCACACTTTACAAAATACCATAAATTAACCAAAAAATTAACTCAGAATCGTAATGCAGGAAAATTATTAATTTTATAGATACACTTACATAAAACGAAACTGAAGTTTTATCATGTCAGTGATTTTTTTATAGAATTATTGAGGAATTTAAAAAGTACCTAATTACACAAAACTAAGATGAAATTATTTGAAAATGAGTAAGAGTAGTAAAAACATATTCAGCCGTACAAAGTTTTTGAACTATTTTCACATTGTCATAATTTCTGATAATGAAATTATGACAATGTGAAAATAATACGGTTTACACAAGCATTTAGACTGAAAGGCAGTACTTCACTTATGTTACCTGTATGTGTCTATACAATTATATCAAAAAAATAATCACAAAAGTTCATCTTGCATCTTTTCGGTTTTGTTAGGATATAGATATTTATTTAATTCGTAGTGCCCAAATGGGAGATTCAATATCAATGCAAATCAAAGCACGTTATAAAATAAACTACGAATTGATTAACTTTGTACCAAATTGCTGTAAACGTCCTACCCGATAAATAAATGCAAACACTTAAAAACAAGTTCAAAGTTAAATACATTCAAACCCCAAAACTTTTGTAGCAAATTGGGCCCACTACTCAAGATATAATACTATAATTTATTAAACAGCCTAATCCACCCTTTTGCCAATGCGAGGGAACAGAGCGTAAATGTGACTTTCTAGGGTCTCCTAACCAAAGTTTCACAAATTGGTATGGAATAGGTTATTTTATGTTCTTCCAATATTGTAAATCGGTAAGGGTACTCGTAAGTTCGTCGACATACGCCGTTCGATGTTAATAACTATTCTCGGCGATTTAGTTTATGTTTACTGCAGCACTTTTAGTTTGCAGTGGGCTTGTGATTTCGACGATATTAGTGGAATCCTTTTCAAACCAAAAGAAGGTCGGATTATAGTACGAGTGATTCTTCAAACCTTTAACTCATGTAATATAATAAAATAAATCGTTTATAAAACAGTTGTGTATATTGTTTTAAAAATAGTATCGTCCTTAACTTAAAAAGTCTAGTTCTACCAATGAAAATAGTTAGATTTATGGATAGTTTAAAATGTTGTTTTTCTGAAATAATTATTTGTTATGTAGTAAAAGCGATTGAGTAAAAATTTAAGTAAGTGGCTTTTTCTTTTAAAAATAAACACATTTGCTAATGTTTTGACTAACCAATAAAATATTTTCGTCAGATATTATACCCTAAAAGATGCAAATTGAAATAATACATCTTGCAATGCAGAAATCAAATCACTTTAATAAATAATAACATGATTACCTAAACAATTTAACAATGACTGTCAATTTTATAATGACTGCCATTTTTTTTCTTAACAATTTTTATTAAAACTAGTTTCATAATTGTTGATTAATTTGTTTCTATATTAATATAGTTTTGAAATAGTTTTTGAAGTCTCTTTTGGTGAGAACTAGAAAATCTACTAATAATATCATCAACATCTCAATCTCAAGATCGCAATTGAGATCACAGTTAGGAACGTACCAAGGTACGTTAATCACACACTTAAGCACTTTGTTTTGGAATTTTCGTATCACTTGGATATTAGATGAAGATGCTTTCTTCGCTATTTTTAATTGCATCGGACACTTCTTTAGGCGTAACTACTGGAATTCTGTCAGGATAAACATTGGAACGAAGAGTTGGTAGAGCATCATCTCCTTCATTTAAATGAAATCTTGCATCAAGATATTGAGCAAACACATCTACTTTTTCTAAATTATTACGAGCACTGTTAAATATATTTGGCATTCATTATTCACAATTAAATAAAACTACGTGATGTAGTATTATTTCTATTTTCTTTAAGTTCTTTACCACGACCTAGGTTTTGTTGTATTACAACATTGGGGCTATTAGCAAAAGAATCTTTGCTAATAGCCCACTTGATGATGTTGTAATACCACGAAACCTAGGTGGTGATAAAGAACTTAAAGAAAGTAGAAATAATACTACATCACATAGTTTTATTTAATTGTGTATTACGAGCACATTGTCCATCAGTTTTTTGATAAGTGTACTTGTACTAACGGTCGTTTAAAATATTTTTTAACTTTCCATAGTGAGTACTCAGTACTGCTATCTGCATTAAGTTCTGTGAGAAATTTGTTGATTGATAATGGTTAGATATTTTTAATTTCTGTAGTTAGTTATCTAGTAGTTCCGTTAAGTGAAGTTTTATCACATGGGTTTCTTGATTTGGTTCCTCTAAGTTTTATTTTTTCTGATATTAAGACTGATTTCTTTTGGATACTTAAGACCTTTTAATTTTCTTTTAATGACCAGTGTACTATTCCATTCAGCTTCCTGAATAGCGACAGTTAAGGCATTTAGTTATTTTTCCAACTGATCTCTAGTCTTTATGGGCACCATCAGGTTGATGTCATTTTCTAATAACTTATTAAAATTATTCCAATCTGTTCATTTGTTACCGAAAGTTATCGTTTGTTCCTTCACAATGATTTTATCACTAAATCAGAGTTCAGGTCAAGTCCCTCTCCAATTTTAGTATAATTTGAGGACATATTTTTAATAGTAAAAAAAGTATATTAGGTCTGAAGTTTTATAAGAATCTGTAGGCCAATATATTTGTTTGCCATTTGACATAAATTCACATCCATAACTAACAGCAGCCCTGTACAACTCTCGTTCCTTAGTATTGATAGCACTGAACCCCAGTGGGTGAGTTTAGCTTTGAAGTGACCTCCAATAATGAAGAGACAATTTAATTTTTTGAAAAGTGTGATATATATATATATATATTTACATATATATATATATATATATATATATATATATATATATATATGCATAAATAATTGGGAATAGATTGCACTTACTCTGACTTTTTAATTTAGTTGTCTCAACCGTTATTTACAATTTTAGCTTGGAAATCGCAAGTCACATATTTTTCTTCTTCAAAGTGTTTGATACAGTTTTTAATAATAACAGCACTACCTCTATGAGTCGTGTTAGCAGAATGAATTGAAGGATAGGTTGAGTAGTTTTTGGATCTAATAAACAACTCTAGTAAAATGTGTTTTGGATATAAGACATATGTCCATGTTTCCAGTGCACCGGATCGCTTGCAATTCCTGTAGCAATCCATTGGAATTCCATACCGTAATTCGTAGAGAAGTAATTATTAATTTCCAGAGACTTTAATTTTACTCTCAATTTTATTCACTTGCAGGTTTTGATCCTTTACCATCTGCATAATTTCTAATAATATATTATCACCAGTTGGTGTTTCCTCAGTTACAGGGATATTATCAGAAACACCTTGGCTGTATGTTCTTCCGAATTTTGTAGTTTTGTGGCCTCAATCTGAGTAGCTATCCTTATCATTTTATTAGTTTTTACCTGTTGTATCATTTTGTTTTTAATATCTCTCAGTTTTTGAAGTTCTTTAATCATTTTATATTTTTTATAGTTGGCAGTATGATTTTTTCCTCAGTGACAGCATTTTGGCTGCATATTAGTTGATTTAACAAAGTTAGTCATAAGATGATGTCCAGCACATTTAACACATATAGGTGCCTCGTTACAATAGTTTTTAGTATAACCAAATGATTGACAGGTTTTACACTGCGGTATTAATTAATTGCTTTTAATCGGTTCGACAATAACGACCGCATTACAGAATGTTTAATGATATGTATTTTGAATATTGAATATATTTAGCGTTAATTTTTTTGTAATTCATTATTCACAATTAAATGAAACTATGTGATGTAGTATTATTTCTACTTTCTTTAATTTCTTTACCAGTGGTAAATAAATTAAAGAAAGTAGAAATAATACTACATCACGTAGTTTCATTTAGCTATGTATTTTACTTTTGCCCGTATTCATCTTAAACGTAACAATAAACATATCTAATGGTTCATTCGTATTCTATTTCAATTTAGCTGTACCGTTCAGTGGTTCCAATCCCTGAGCTTTTAGATTATTCGTAATATCTATTTGGCTGAAAGAAAGACGTATATTTTTGACCATTACTCTGATATCCCTATCTTGTTTGGTCTCGTAGAAATGCCATAAAATTTCATGTGTGTTCAATTCTTTAGTCAAGGCTCCGTATGAATAATTACTTGAATCATTTATTTTACTAAAGTTATTGTTCATTAATTTAGTTTAAAAATGATCACTACCAATTGTTTGATTTATTAACGCAGTTAATTCAATAATATTTTCAACACCTGTTACCATAATACGCAGTGGTTAATGCATTGGTTTTGGTTGTTTTTTCATAGCAGGTTTCATATTATCACGTTCATTGTTTAATTCTGGTTGGTCACGTTTCGGTAATTTCGTATCAGCCAAATTCCTTTTTGTCTGGTTATTGTTAACTCTTATCTATTCTGTCAACTGTGAGGTCATCATCGCTTAACTCATCTGTTTCTTGTGACTTTATTTCACAAGTACAAAATTTAGTTTTAATTTTTTTATTCCTAATTTCATTGCTTTCACTTGTCCCTGAAGATCAAAGATAATTTTTTTCATATTCTCTTCATTCTGTCTGGCTTGGCTTTAAGCAGAATAAAGTTGTAGCACATTTTGTGTCCGTTGTGTATTTTCAGCGAAGAGCATATTATTATTTGATTGGAGTAGTAGGGCTTCATTAACTAAAGGAGCATAATATTGCGACATCACTGTCTGTGATTGTGTCCATGCTCTTTTACACTCTACCCTATGCCACTTGTGTAGCGTGATAAATTCGCATTCCAACTCAATGCACATTAAATTTGATTTCAAATGCCTAATGCTAGATCGCAGCAGTAGTGTTGTTTGCCTCCGAATCAAGACAATATAAAAGACAAAAGTGGTGCGTCACTAGCTGGTCCGAATCCAGGGAGCTCACGCCGTCCGCTGTGCGACACGAACGTGCTGAGCAGAGCCGCGAAAAATGGTTAACGTTTGTACACGACATGCGGTTGTCACCAAACAAAGTTAGTTTCGTTTTTCAGGCACCGATTTAAAATTATGGATCACCAACTTTTTTTATTAATAGGAAATCACAGTTGCGATTACGATATTTGGTAGCTGATGTTTTAGAGATAATTATGAGAAATTAACACAGTTTTATACTATTTGATTTAGTATCACTGATACAAATTAAACATACAATGACTGGGATAAATAAAAATATAATTGCAAAACTTTCTGAATTCTTCAATTATATTTTACTGAAATTTATGCAACAGTGTTTACATTATAATTGTTTTAAAAGTCTATGTGCTCATATGTAGCTCTTTGGTGTAATAATTTATTTCAATGTTGAAATTGATTTGAAAATGTAATGAAAAATGTAATGAAAACCAAAAAAAAAAGGAAAATATAATAATATAATTTTCCTGCCTGAAAGCTAGAATGACTGAAACTTTCTCCACATACAAACATTATGACAGCTGGCACAAGGTGATTTGGAGGTGTCAAGAAAACTTTATTATATGAGGGAAATAATAAAAAAATTAACATATTTATTTCAATTTAGTGCAATTAAGTTTCCTACAATGTACAAAACGAGTCAAAATTTACTGTAAATGTTTTCTCTTCCCTTGTACAATACTCGCTGGTTTGTAATTACGTAAATATATTGTGTTTACTGTTTAAAAATATAAAATGTGAGTGATAGTTCAGTTCAGTTGTATTCATACTACGATATTGCAAAATACCTTTGAAAGACTATCTATTTGTTACATACCTTAACTATTTCTGTACTTTAAATGAATAGGGGTATTTCGCAGAAACACACCAATTATGGGGACACGGCTTTTGAATTTTGAAATGCTCATACTAGGTCTTCATCCATTATCGTAAGTTTTTAAATGAACAGAGTCAATCTAATCATTTTAAAATTGAGATGGTTCAAAACATGGAAAGATTTGCTAAAGTCGACATTTTGCTAAGTTAAATTATTTTAGATCATGTAAGTAAAGATAAATTATAAAAATATTTCCTAATAAAGGGAATGTACTGAATACATTTGGCGTTAATTTTGTGGAAATTCCTTACCACTTAATTTATTTTTAGTCACAACTAAATTAAACTACTTGATATAGTATTGGAACGAAGTTCCTTATCACGCGTTGCGAAAGGGGGCTAGATGGAAAAAATTAAGACCAAAAGTTGTAACGACACTTTTTGCTATAGTTGCTAGCGGGCGCGCTGCAAGCCGTGCGGCGTGCGCGTGTTTCTTTGTCTGTCTCTCTCTCTCTCATAGAAAGCAAGCCATTTATTTTCGTTTCGTCTTTCTATTTCGCATTGAACAGTGTGGTGTCGCGACGATTATTTTTGTTGAGTGTATACAGGTTTTTTGTACATAATAAATAATAAAAAATAATAACAATAATTGTTATTATAACTTAAAAGAAATAACATTTTATTACAATTCCTTCACTAATTAATCGAAAGGAACTTCGTTCCATCCGGGTGTCCCTTGACACCTCTCAAGTTTTTTTATTTTTAACTTATTTAAATTCTTAGCCACGACCTGGGTTTCGTTATATGACAAAATATTCCTACCTGAACTATTTTCTCCGTCAGAAAAAAAGGAAAAAACGAACATTAGGCTCAATATCTTATTTACACTCGTTCGCAAGCCACGTCTTCAGATGGGCTATTAGCAAAGATTTTTGCTAATAGCCTACCTGAAGATGTTGTAATACAACGAAATCTAGGTAGTGGTAAAGAACTTAAAGACAGTAGAAATAATACTATATTACGTACTGACATTTAATTGTGAATAATTAATTTCTACAAAATTAACGCCAAATATATCTATCTAGAAATTATTTATTACCTTCGTCCATTGTATTCATAAACATTACTCTGTTATTACACTGAAGACTACACGATAGATGAGAATTTATTCGTAGCAGGTTCATAATTGAGTAATGAAAATTTTCTATTTCCATACAGAATTGTTTATTTTTGTTATATATTTTATTAGATACATTGTACATTTTACCATGTTCAAATCTATCTGAAAAATAATTCAGTGAATATTACATATACTATAACTATAAATAAATTTAACAATATTTTCTCAAAACAGAGATATAATGTTTGGAATTCGTTTTGAATTATAGCAGAATTGTCTACTATTCAATTTAAAATATTTAAAATGATTTTTACTAGGTGCTATTTAAACAATCCTAATTAATATACAATACAGTCCAGTGTAATCTTGGTACGTTATCTGAATCGAATTTAATTAGGAAGTAACAAAGTTATATTACATATATTGGTGGACGATTACACGTAAATGCACTTTGTTTGGCATTATGTTAAATAATTTTCATCATTATTACCAGTGTCATTTCCAAAGCTTTCATTTCAATACTAGTACGTTATTCTTTTTAGCTTGTTTACAATTTATAATACGAGTGTATGTCTGTAAAAGCTTTACGAATGGAATGAAGACTTTTGATTAATATTGAACTTTTTAATTATTTTTTTAATATTGAACGATTTTGTGTCTATAATGTTAAAACTTGATGGTGGATAAATACAATACTTCAGATTGTTATTTTTTTATTAATAGACACGGTTTTAGGTCTGCATAGTCAATGAAACTATATGCCTTAATCATTTTTTTTCACGCAGCGAAATGTTGATTATTGTCTGTTATCAACTTTACTAAATAGATAATTATAATTTAAACAAAATTATGTAGGAAATGATAATTCAAATACATCTTGTATACACAATCCTTAACGATGAAATTTTGTTACTTCCACTGAAATTTTGTGTATCGCGTAGTAAAGACATTTTTCATAATACAATTTTGAGAAAGGATTAGCGTTAATTATATATTACTTATATATAAAGTTTATTGCATCACATACAGAGCGTTAATAAACTTGATTACCATTTCGTTATTTAACATATAATAATTATAACCCACTACATATTTTCATAAATTTTAATAATCTCCAGGTAATGCATTGCATAAACAAACTTGTAAATATCCTTCTATACCATTTATCGATGCAGCTGTCTTATAGATTTTTATGAGGTTTCCGTAAAGAACTAATAGTTTTATTCACTTGATCTTATGATTCACCCATAATTCGTTTAAAATGCAAAAAATGTGTCATAAAATAGCGAATTATAATAAATGACCTATATAATTTTCGTCTAAATCTTTAATTTTCTTAAATATAAAATTTGACCTAGCAAAATCTGTTGATATCTGACGAAAAAAATAAGGCAATACAAAAATGAATGGTTCAAAAAAATGGATTGCAGTTGTTTCGAGATATAAAATTCTGTGTCATTTTTATTTCAACGAATAATTAAATGACCCTAAAACTTATCAATAATGTCTTTTTTTAATATTGAATTACTGAATGTTCTATATTTTGATTTCGTTACGACTTCAAAGTTTTTCCTTATGACAATTGAACGAAGGTAAAACTTTATATAACAGCTGGCATAATTGCAGGTTTGTCCACACACAAACGTTACCAAAAGTCGGCTTGATGTGCTTTCTGAATATCAAGAAATCTTCATTATATGAGGAATATTAAAGATAATAAAAAGATAATAAAAATTTAATACATTGCTCGCTACACAGTGTAATTAAGTTTCCTCTAATGTTGAAAACCACTGAAAATTTACTAAAAATGTTTTCTCTTTCCTTGTAAAACCTTTGCTAGTTTTATAATTGAATATTTAATTGTGTTTGTTTTACTCTTTAAATAATATTTAAATTTGTTTACTTTTTAAAGATAAAATTCGATACTTTAGTTCAGCTGTATTGATACTATGATATTTAGAGCAAACTTGTAAGTTTAGAACATTTCTATACTTTTAATTTTTTTTTCTGCTTTTAGTTCTGAAGTAATTTTAATAAATTTACATAAATTATTCTAACTTTTTAAATGAGTGGAATTAGTCTAATAATTTAAAAAAATTCTGAAAATGATAGTACACCACAACTTTTGTCCATAAATAAACAAATTCAATGATAAGTTACATTATTCAAATTGTATACACATTTTACTTTATAATTGCATCAAGTAATTTTTTTGAAAGTTACTTTACAAGGCCTATCGATGTTTTCCGTAAGTTCGTACCAAAGTTAGATTTGCCACAAGTCCAACCAATGCAAGTAAATGGATATTTAAAAAAAAATAAATGATTTAATTCTAATAAAATATTTAACACAAAAAAATTATAAAACGGAATTATGTAAGTATATTTAAATAAAATATATAAAATTTAAAATACGTTAAGTTTAACAGCCAGTATGTCAATGATATTTTATAAGGACATTTCCGGTTATAACATGATGCACTCATATTTCAGACGATCATGTAAATAAAAATATCAGTTCTTTTTAGAAACCTCATAAAAATCAGTAAAACAATTGTACCGGTAGATAGTGTAAAATTATATCTATCACTTTGCTAAAGTAATACTCATTAGGCATATGTTAAATATCGTAATGGTAATTAAAATTATTAATGTTCTATTGGTGATTTAGTAAAGTTTATATCTGAGTAATATTCGATGGATACTTTATCTTCAATGGATATTTTATTGTCCAAGATATCTTTTTCGTGTAATGTACACAATTTCAGTGGAAATTACAAAGAGTATATCATTAAAGAGTTTGTATTTAAGACGTAAGTAATTATAATTTCCTACATAACTTTTTTAAGTCAGACCATCCATTTAATAAACTTGATATTACAACGACAATATACATTTGTCTGGGTAAAGGAAAATTATTACAGCATCAGTTGATCATGTGATTTCATTGATCATACAGGCCTCATGTCTCATTTGGACAGTGCATTGTCCAAAAATTAAATAAGAGCTTTTGGGAGTATTATATTTACCATCGTCATTTGTTAACATCATAAACGTCAATAAACTCTTTCAATACTCAAAATAAAAAAGAATTGAAAAATTCTAAATGAATCAAAAGTGTTTATATTAAGTGTAAAATATTAGCAGACGTAAGAGCCTCTTGGAGATTGTTAGCATGTTGAGATAAATAACATACTACCATTGAAATGAAAACTCTGGGAATGGAACGGGTAAGGTTGATGAAAATTAATTCAACACAATGTGAAACAAACTGAATCGATGTGTAACCGTTCACTAATTTATGTAACATTACCTTGTTACTTCGTAAGTAATTTGAGCCCAGATTATATTATAATCACGCTGCACCGTATTGTACATAAATGAAAATTATTTGGTGGAGTATTTCGATTCTTGTGAAATGGCGTCCAGTAAAAATTATGTGATTTTTTAAATGGAATAGTGAACTATTATTTTATGAAAAGAAATCCAAGGATTATACTTCCGTTTTTAAAAAATAGTATTTACTTTATATACGGGTGTATTTAGAATAAATGTAATATTTACTAAATTATTTTACAAGTATACTTGAATATGATACAATGTATAATGACACATAGAATATTTACTGAACTATTTTTCAAGTATACTTGAATATGATACAATGTACAATGACACATAGATCTCTTATATTGTAAAAGAGAGATTGCCCAATTTGCCATTTATTTCAACATATATTCCCATATATTACAGATCATATATGGATGAGTAAACAAAAAGTACATGCACAATGACCAACCATTTAGTATTGTACGAGAAAACATCTGAAGTAAACATTTACTTGTTTTGGTTATTAGAGGCCACTTTTTTTCTTTAAATTAAAATAAGTCTTTTAAATTTTAAATTATCCTTTATTTTCCTCACATAATGAAGTACTACTGATACATCGAAAGCATCTCGTGCCAGTTTTATGACGTTTATATGTGCAAAAACTTGCAGTTATATTAACTTTGATACGCAGTATCCTTTCGTTAAATTTTTGTATCAAAAACTTTTAAGTTGTTAAGTAAACAAAACCATAAAAAATTGACCAATAAACTGTAAAAAGTCTTTGTTAGAGAGAAGATATTATCTGGTTAAATAATAAGTTTTGGGGTCATTCAACTATTCCTTGAAACAAAAGTGAAATCGAATTTAGGTCTCTAACCCAAATAAAATGATTTTAGGAACCCCAAAACTTTATATTTACAATCATATACATTACTAAGTATTACAGAATATCTTTAAGGAACTTATTTTTTCGTATAATAAATTACGACATTTTTCACGTTATTTCTAAGGAAAGGACGGGAATGACGTGGCATGGTAGATATCCATACCATAAGGCAATTTTTCTAACAATCGAATAAGTAATTCAAAACACGTAATATTATTCAAATTAAAATAATTGTTTCAAACGGTGATTGACGTATAAAACATACATAAATAAAATAAAGTGTTTTTGAACTGAATTAAAATGTTTTTTAGCTTTTGCATAATGTTTGTAAATGTATTTAGTTGTTAAGCCAGCAGATTAAGATATATAAAAAAAGTTAAAATGGTGTTACTTGAAATTTTTAAACGCAGATTGAATTTTTTAGGCTGTTACAAGTTACCAAAAAAAACTGAAATATCATAATTAGATTAATTTACCCATTTATTTTTAATATGACAAATGTAAATTTAAATAAAAAAATTTAATGGCAATCGCCTTAAAATTTCATTTACAATTGAAACTAATATTTAATTCTGGAATTAGATAATATCCGCAGAAGCAAAGGTTGCCTGTTGTCGGTTTGGTTACCTAATGTATTATTTACCAGCGAACGTCTTCCAAAATTCGAATTGCGTATATTTTCTGTCAACAGTTCATTAACTTCAAATTCAACTTCAAAGCACAATACGTCTCCACGAATTTCAATTAACAACGAGCCGGATTTTAATAGCCATTACCATTGAATATTCATGTCTCATTAGAATCTAATTACCATTTAATTGATTGGCATATTTAATGCTGTAATAAGTAGCATTTTAGAGACATAGCTTTCATTTGTAGTGTGACTCCGACCATGGTAAGTTTCCTACGAATTTTCTCTTACGTTTTGCAATAATCAGGGTAATTACTGATATATTTAAGGTAAATATGTTGAGAAGCAAGTAAATCAACGGCTTGGAAGCAACAGATTTTCCTCTTTTGATATTCATACTGGCCAATTTATAAATTTGACAGCAAAATGAAACGATTTTGGAAGCTTTTAAAAAATTTTCCATCATTTTTGAACAGTTATAATTTTGCGGAAAGGAGTGCCATTAAAAAAATGCCTTTGCAAAACAGAGATTTCGTTCTTGTGAAATAAATTCTTACGATATATTCAACTTACTGTTTAGAGTAATAGGTGTTTAGATGAACAGATGAAGATCTTTGCTAATAGTCCACCTGAAGATGTTGTAATACAACGAAACCTAGGTCGTGGTAAAGAACTTAAAGAAAGTAGAAATAATGTTACATCACGTAGTTTTATTTAATTGTGGACGCCCTACATTCTTAACATAGGTTTAATATAAATTTGTTGTGAGGTGAAGCGCAGATAATATTGTGAGAATTCGATTATTTGGAACAATCTACATTCTACTAAATCGTAACACTAGTAGAAACTATGGTAAAAGCTTAATATCTTGTTTGTAAATATACTTAAACGACGAAACCAATAAAATTGTGGTTTCGTCATACATTATAGCCCCAATTATCTTTAAAATCATTTAACCTCTCATATTTGTAAAAGCAAACGCTAAACAGGTAGAGAAACTTTAAGACCCCTTTACAACGTTAAATTTTAAAATGTAATCAATTTACCACCCGCAATTCTTCATCTACCGTTTCGACTTTGGAAATTTCTAAAACAAACAAAAAAAAATATTAACAAAAACATATTAACAAACGCTTCGTAATTTTAAGATTATACATACATAAATACAATACGAAATCAGAAAATTACAATTTAATTTGGACCGGGAAAATATTCTGCATGCATATGAATTAAATATACAAAAGAAGTCTAAAAAGCGAATTTGGAACAAGTTTTTTACCTGTCATAATTACTGTGAATAAATATTATTATATCACATTATTTATCTCCGCATATTTTGTATAGATATTTTAGAATTAGTTTTTTTAAACAATTTCTTCGCGATGAACACAGACGAATTGTCATACTTGAATTTTTGCTTTTATTCCAAATTTTCATAAATTTTATCTAAAAATTGAAAATTGAATATTTAACTACAATATTACGAATTACCCCAAAGGCCAATTATTAATAATTAGTAACGTTGCTTGGCGATTTTTGAAATAGGTTTTTTACAATTTATCGTATTTATGCAATAAAGTATACATTTTTAAAATTTTGTCATCAAGGCTTTTAATTTGTTATATGATAATGGAGGTATGAAAATCGGGTATCGAATTAAAAACATGTTAAAAGTGTTATTGTTACCAGACAAAATAGTGACTCTCGGCTCCAAATTACACAGATCGTGACTCACCTTCCTAAGAACATTTGGAAGCTAAACAGGATCTTCATTCGTACAAATCAAATTATCCGTGAAAGTCCAAGCTCTGGAGAGTAATATAATAGTGGTAGTAATATAATAATATATATATATATATATATATATATATATATATATATATATATATGTATATATATATACACATATATATTACAACATCTTCAGGTGGGCTATTAGCAAAGATCTTTGCTAATAGCTCACCTGAAGATGTTGTAATGCTACAAAACCTAGGTCGTGGTAGAGAACTTAAAGAAAGTAGAAATAATAATACATCACATAGTTTCATTTAATTGTGAATAATGAATTTCTACAAAATTAACGCCAAATATATTTAATGAAGGGTTTATACTCCCTTCATAGCATATAAAATTGTTATAAAGAAGTTTAATAAATTTTTATGAAGAAGAGAATGAGTATTGACGAATAAAAAGCATACTGAAAATTACATCAGTGCGGTATTCATTAGATCTTGAACTATAACTATTAAAATAAAAGTTAAAAACCTAACATTTTATACAAAATAAAGAATCTTCCTTCTGGAGACAATTAAAAAACCTTGATGCACGAATGGCGACTGTTATATTCCTAACCTAACACGTTGAATTTTACAATTTTGGGCGTACAATACTGTCGATGGAAAGTGTATTTTTTCAATTCAAAAAAATAATTCCCAAGCGGAGATACACAGCATGCTAACTCTATGACTTATGTGAATAGTGGTCTAAAAATATGGATCGGGCTAAAAAAACAGATTAAACGAAATTTGTAACTGTATAATAAATCAGTTCTCAACCTATTTTATTAGTTTCTTGAACAGAAATAACTTTTAGTAATCTTTGTATTCTTCATAACAAAAAAATTTTAAAGTAAACAATTTTTACGTGTTTGGTATTAGATTTTTCTGTCCGTGTTCTGAAAATCTGTCTAATGCAATCTTATGGGAGTCCCTGAAAAAAAATTCAACGGAATGGAGAGTGAAAATTAACAGAGATTTTGAACACTATATTATTTATTACTATTAACGTGTTCGTGTCCTATTAACTTATCTCGTCTATTAAATTTAATAATATATACTATTATAAAATCTTCATCTCCTTTGAAGTGTTTATTTAATCGTTTCTCTTGATTTCTAACAGAGAATTATTGAAATCTTGTGTGGGAGTTCTAGTCAAGGTATGTATAAAGCCTCAAGTAGAACTGTGTCAATCAAAAATCTTAAGGGTATCTACCCATTTTCCTAAGTAGGTTCTGAATTGAAACACTTAGTAGAAGTGGTTGCATAGCTAACCAAACCAAAAACTGTGATAGACGTAGTTTCCTCTTAGTTATAATCCTTACAACACAACTCCGGTTCGAAGAAATGATAACCTTTGGTACTGTCGAGAAGGATGAGGACAGTATTTTTCAATACCGTAGACTGGGGTGGAACTCTCAATTAAAGGGTTAAACTTATCAATATATTATACAGTAATCGATTTTTACGTACATTGGACTAAGTGAATTATATGAAAAAATTGATTTAATAAATAATAAAAACCATGTGATCTAAGTTAAACCGTGCGTGGGTGCGTACTTTAATTACACATATTTTTGAACAAATTATCAAAGTAGACACAAAAAGAAAGATTGAAAAAAAATCAAAACAACCTACCTATTAACTTTGATGTTGTAAGGTAAATCTATTTAAGGGGTTACTTTGGTAGGGTATACAAACCAAAAGAATTTCTAATATCTGATCAGAATTTAATTAGCAATAGTAAAATAACAGAGTACATATTTAGAAAAAATTAAATATTTGAGAGTTAATCAGCTTACCCAATAACATGAAAAAAAAATATTTAAAATTTTCTTTCATAATTATCTGATTTTTATAACCTTCATGATATTCTAATTGAAATAATCACAAACGTCACAGTATCATAATTAAAACTCAAAAATCTTTAATTAAAAGGGAAACTCCTTACTATAATCTGACTCTTTTGACTTGATAGATTTTGGTTCTGGGAAATATACAATAATATAATTTCCGTCAATCTCTGAAATAGCATCCCTCAGTATCTTAAACATCTTACTGTCTCCTAATGACTTGTATCCTATTGCAAAAACGCATGGAAATATTAATTGAATTCGGCGAACGTATTTATTTTTCTTTTTGTCCCTCAAGCAGTAAAAAACTTCGAAAAGAACATATCGGCCAATACAAAGTCTTTCTTCGTCGTTTCTTTTTATGTGAATTGAATCTCTTATGATTCAAGTGGAGTAATTACTGGTTAATTATTGATGTCCATTAGAAGTGTTTGGTGTAGACTCAATTTCCACTTCTTCTATATAAGACACGCGATTCCCTTCGTAGGTATTAGATTGCTCCTCAACTCCTTATGTGTCTCTTCTAGACACGCTTGCTCTAAGAACTACATCCAAACGTGTCCTTCTTTACGTCGTCGTTGTGGTAGAAGTAGAACCACTAACATTTGTTCACTCAAATAGTCTATTAAAATCAACTCTACTGCATCATCTGGATTTTCATTTGCCTACTTTTTACGCAGCCGCTTGTTCCTTGTTGATGACAAAAATTTCGGTTGCCTTAAAATTGCTTAGCATATTTCGTTTGAAGCTCGATGAATTACAAACAAATTGTGTATTTGGCTAGTCAGCAAACTGGGGAAAGTGTCCTTGAAAACAGCAGCCATTCTCATTTTACGAGCTTTCCACTCGGACAGGGTTGCATGCCAAGCTGACATATTGTGCCTGAAAAGGATCATATCAAAGGGCTAACGTAAATGAGTTGAGTGTTGGACCTAGCAGATACAATCGATTTTATTTTCTTTGCAAAGTCTTATAACATCAATGACCAAGTGCGATGAAAGTTCACCTATCCTCCCTCATCACTTTACCTCCAGGTAAGTTCTCAGCGTGTGGTTGAAAGCAAGTGGTAAACCAGTCTCAATATGTCTATGAGTCAAACTAGCCTCTAGTAGTTCTATTAAATATTGGTCTTTGAGAACGGCTACGTTTATCACTGCATGGTGATCCATATGGTGCTCCTTTCTTCTAGGTATCATATAAACGAAGGCTTTTATTAGTTACACATGAAGGAAGCGTTATACCGTCTGCTGACCCACATATCATAATAGACATGGCACTTTTTGAGTAATTTGTTACTTCCTCATATATTTTTCACCATGCTTCTCTACATCTTACTTTTTTTGAGGTCGTCATTCATATTCGACTCATTGTAATTAAATATAATACGGGGTAGAGTTAATACAGAGTAGCGCATCTTTAACTAGTGACTTCAAATTAGAAAAATATTGATTTAAAGTTTCTTTAGAAATCTCCGCCCTCACTCTTAATATTAGCTGCGACTCTTTTTGAATATTCATCATTGTGTCTCTTTATTAAAGAATATACCCAATCAGGTCCTGTGAGATTATTTAAAAATGTAGATATGCTTTGACTCTGCTTATCCAAACAGACTTTTCTCAAAAATCTCAAGTCTTATATAGTTGATGGATAACCCTAATCCGAGCATTTGGCTGCACCATAAAGCAAACATTTTTCTTCAATATTAGTAAAAATGGTTTGTGCGCCTGAACTTTTGCCGAACTGTCCCTTACTCTTATTGAAAAAAATTTCAAATAGGATTTTGTAGTCTTTAAAAGCGGCCGGTACACTCAACTTTCCTGCAACGTCCTGAGTAAAAGGTGCATTTAGCAAATTATCATTGTAATATTCGTAACCCCGTGACCGAGTTTTCGCTTATGATCTCGCGGCCTATTCCTAGGAAATAGGTAAATGATGTAAAATAAACCAGCTAGAAAAAAACAAACAGAACGAAACTCTGCTGGAAACAGTGAGGTTATTTTGATCGTTGATCAATCTCACCCCGAAGGTAAATCAATGAAACGAAGTGCTAAATTTTTTAATTATCCAGTCGGTTTTGTGGTTAGGAAGTTATATTATTTTTTTCATCGGTTTTCTTATAGCAACTCAGTTCTATTAATATATTATGCATACAATTTGTTAGTATTAATAGCAAATCAATTACCAGTAAAATTTTAAGGTTTTAATGTGCATAAATTATCAACAAGTTGCAGGATTTTATTATGCATAAATTACTAACAACTCACATATTTAATAAATTTTATATTTTATAGAAAATATCGCTAACTATCATTGTTGCCAATGCATAAAAAGAAATTCGCCGGCGTATTTTGTTTTCATAATTATAGCACTTGTTTAGACCCATGTAACTCCTCCAGTTCAAGTAACCCAGGTTTGTGATAAGCTTTTCTTGTACTTTAGTGAAATTAAGAAAATTTTGGCTTTAAGTAGAAAAATAAAAAAAATATTAGTCAAAATTTTTACAAAATAGCAATTTTTATGAGATTGTATATATATGTTTTTTCGTATGAATATGGAATATTTTTATCAACATTGTATAAATTTAATCAGAAGTGAAAATAATTATGCTTTACGAGTTTGAGTTAAATGCGTTTATATTTGTAAACAACAGATTGTAAACAACTCTTTAGTTAAACATAGGTTTACTTCTATATAACCAGTGTGTAAGTACAGTTATTGAAATAAAAATATTGCATTGCAGACATTGTATTACGACAATTGCCCTTAAAAAGATAGAATATTTCCAAATTTTCTAGCTATATAAGGATCGAAATGGTTTTACTGAAATTAAATGATTTTGTTTTCACCAAAACTGCCTAAGTAGTAATTTTGACAGAGTAAAATGAATATAAAACGACGACTGGTGTGATACACAAGCGCCAACGATCACATGTTTTCAATATTTGTTTAATAAAGTTTTAAAGTAGGTAATAGCTTTCAACACATCCAACTTATCTTTTTACCTGGTGGGTTACTTTAAGCATTCTCCTTTAAATGATTCACAACGCTCAAAAATCTATATGTAGTCCGATATTAATTGAGAAATGCTTCATGTCATAGAAGGTGATAAGAAATTTAAAAAATTTAATTACGAAGAATAAATTTAGGTTTGCTCCATCATCCTATAGTCCATTATACAGAATGAGTTTCAGTGTTATAAAGTATTTATAAATACTGATTCCAAAGAAGGAAGCTAAGAGTTAAAATTTTTAAAATAATTTTTAATCGGTAATAAAGGTAGACATAGTATTAAATATAGACATAATCGCAACACAGTAGATTTTAATATAAAATGAGCTATATTTTAAAAATATTGAACGTTTGAGTATTAGTAGAAAAGTTTTGAATGACAATTTTGTTTATTTTTCTAATTTAATTTTAAAATAAAATATATCGGAGAGGTTGAAAAAGACCAAGCCTTTGTGGTGAAAGTATGTAAAGCCACTCTTAAATAAAATATGTAAATAAATTTTTTGACTTGAATATATGATGATGAATTTTTAAGGCTGTGGTTTGAAACGCAGTCAATGAAAATAATATTAATCATGCAGTAAATATTCGCTTCACTGAATGCAATTATTTTTAGTTTTTATTTGGAGACATTTGTGTAAATGTTATATGAAAAATAATTTATATATTGCGTTGTAAATTAATGAGAGACTTTACACTATGAGTCTTTACATATTTGCGTATTAATCGTTTCACGGGTCCGCTACAGTGAATTAAAATTTAACTTAACGAGTAAAATTAAATCAAACGGATGGCAAATAACAATTTGGGTTAGATGATGGTCTTTCCTATTTTGGTTCAAGTATTTACAACAATCTAATTGAGTTGTATGGCTATCAAATCAGAACTAAGAATAATTGTTTTAGGTAATTAAATTTAGAAAAAGCTACAAATTTAACCTTAAGGTTGAAAACACAATTTAAAAATCACAACTTTTGACTCTGCTACTAAAGTATAACGACCACTGACTAGTAGCAGCGTCTGAGACGGACTCGATTTGAATTACTTAATGAATATTTTAGTTAAATTTTATTTACTCAATAATCACATCTGGGTGTAAGCAAGATATTACGTAATATATTACGTTATGCCTCATACCTTTTATGAGAACCGACGTATTAAAATTTAATAGCGAGTAACGGTACTATGGACACAGTTATGAATTTGAATTCAATGTAGTTGTTCTATCCCTAGAAACTGCAACCTCAAAACTTAGGGAATTAAATTATTATTTATATACTGAGGACATTGATGATTAAGTTTTATAGCACTTTCCCATATTAAGCAATATTTTTACTGACCAAAATTATTTGATCTTTAACAGAGTACCACCGAATCGAAATAATCTGGGACGTAACCGGGTCGTTGACTAGGAAGATTTTCTGTATTTGCAGACCGGATCTTATTTAATAAAATATTCAGATATTTATAACTTGCTTTAAATAGAATTTGATCCAGAAATAAAATCTTTTTATTTATGTTATGATATTGTATGTTTTGTGCACTTAGAAAAATAAATTTGCGATGGAATATGTTGATACTTTAATTTTATGTTTTCCATGATGGACGTTAAATGTCCCCGTTGAGACCATGTAAAGAATAACCAAGAAAAAGGTTGTATTAGTCTTTTGAATTTTTTCGTAATATCTATCTTTGATAAGTTTATATAGGTATTACAGGTTCACAAATAATAAGATAAAATCAAATACTTCTATCGTAAGAGGAAATTTAAATAGAATCAATATATAATCATAAAATATTTGAGAAAACCATAACAGAATACAAATAATTTTCAAAATTTATTTATATTTTGAATTTGATGAAAATTTTATGTGGTTTTTCATATTTAATAAATAATAAACAAGTTTAAAATTGAAAAAATATTACATCAATAAAATTAGAGATTACCACACAGGCTTAAAAAATATGTGTAACCCTTTGGATTTATTTAAAAAAAAAATAATTTCGAGACCGAAGTTTTAGCAATTGGCTTTTATTCAATTATATTGGTTTTTGTTTAATATTTGCAGCATAATATTATGATTGAATAATTTAAAGTAATTTGGATTCAGCATTAAAGGCGCATCGTTTTAATTTACAAATTTTAAAATCTAGCACAGATCCGTCCAAAAATGTTTTTAACTAATCAAACCTTTGTAAACAATGTTTAATTATAAACGTGAAAGCTGCCTATATAAATAGTCACAAATTTTGTTCTATTATTTAATAACTAAATGCTTTACACAAAAAAAATGTTTCAAGTCATAAATTTTAATATTTTAATTGGTAGAACTATACTTTTTCAAGTTAAAGAAAATGTTACGATTGATTTTATTGATTTATTTAGTTATTTATTTATCATCTTTAATGTGTAGTACATATAGCGGACTTATTGTTACATGAGCAATCTCTTCCAGTCAACCATAAAAATTGGTATTGAAATTTAGTTGGTAGACTGTAAGAGACTTTACAATGAAAATTTTTTTAGCACATTAGACGAAAAAAAGATACAAAAGTGTTAGTAAAAAAAAACTATTGACATGATTTGTGATAGGAAAGACAGAAAAGGTCAAGGACACAAAGGAAAAGGTTTCAGGAGAGGCAGGATTTTTTCACTCGATCTCTGAAAATATTTAGAGACGTGATTTTCCTGATGTCAGGATCCAAGTGATTCCAAATTTTGCTGCTTAGAAAGTGAAGTATTTTTCGTAAGTGGTAGAGGTATGTTAAGGAATAAGTAGGGTGAGTGAACTTTCAGGTCGTAACCCAAGGCCATTAATTAATAGTGCAAATATGCCGAAAATGATTACATTATTATGAACCTATTTTCATATGATGAATGTATATAGGTGTAATTTGTTTGTAGCACTTATACTCTGTAATTTATATTTAAACTGTTCATAGTAAGGAAATTGTCTCAAGTATCATAATGCACCTAATTTTTTTTGCCTGGCTGTGCCTTAAAGCTCCGAATTTGATGAGTAAGGATTCCTTACTTATTGAAATATTGAAAAAATATATTTTCTTTATTTTCATTTTACATATTTAAACAGCAACAAAAAACAAATCCGAAATACCCGATATAACTTATAAAAATAAAATTATACATAAACTTGTGCTCTTACATTGCCACTATGAATAAAACAAAAGAAGGATTAATATATCTTAAAATATTGAACACCTTAATTTAAGTAATTTTGAAAATACAATGCAATCTCATTTTCTCACTTATAATTAAAGGTTTCAAAATAATATGTAATTTGCCACGGCACAAGATAATATATAATTTTGCACATTTAAAAATAATTTATTATTTTTCCCAAATAACAAAGAACAAAAATATAAAAAGGAAAGTATATAAAACAAATAATATATTTTTGTTTTTTGCACTTAAATTTATTTCAAAATATTTCGGAAGCTCTACGTATCCCGAATAATCGTAATTTTAATAGTTTTATATGTTTATAAGTGATAATTTTATTGATATATCAGCAAGCTGCTCGTCATTTAACAAATATGATAATTCATTCAAATACTATCTTAGTATCTTGAGAAAAGTGTTATGCATAAGTGTTACGTGAAATTACTGTATAGAGCTCGTTACATTTCTTCCAAAGCGTTGATTCATCGAAACAGTCAACTTACAATTTAGTATGTTGACTTAGATTGTGATGAATGAAGCAATTTGATGGAAACATGGCCTAGAGTATTCTATATATTACGCTCACTGGTTTTCAGAATCGAAATTTCTTTAAGAAGTTCATGCACTAATGTGATATTATTTTTAATTTCTATAATTTTTACTAAAGTATGCCTCATTACTGTTGCCTCGTTCGTGTTATTCTTACTTCGTTAAACAAATAAAAGACCCAAAATAGTATTTAAACTTGGACTGATCCATAATGCTCCATGTTTTTAAAGTATACTAGCTCTATTCTGCAATTTTATTTGCATGTAATTATTTTAATTCTACTGCCCTTCTTTCTACAGTCCCCAAATAATTTTTATCCGTTTGATAAAATGCATCAATCAACTGGATCGAAGGTTTGTCGGTGAGAATGCTTACGATGCCCTATCAATAAATATGCCGGTATAAAGGTAGACTGGCTGATTAATTTCCAGACATTTTCTTGCAGTCTCCAAGAAGTGTCCTCTGACTTTTATTACATTTTTTTGTCTTCTTTCTATCCTTCAAATCTTGATCTACTTATATATAGTCAATCAGCTTTCGCAAAATATAAGCTTTTTAAAGATCGTTTTTATTTTAAATCAAACACGATTCTAGAGATTACAGTGAATATACAAAGCAAAGGAAAATATTCCTACTTTGTCAATGATATGCTCCTTTGAATCGCAGCATGTAATATATGTATAACCTACAATTTTCCTCAAGTTTTGATCTTCTTAACTCAAAAGAAATGTTTAAATTGAACGTATAGTTCTAGAGATTAGCGTGAACGACCAAGCTAAGAAATAAAGTTTTTAAATTTACATTTTATTATGGATTAATATCATAAAGATAAATTAAAAAGAAGGAGTTAATTTTCAGACAATAAATTATTGAAGAAAATTACTTCTACGCCTAATTATACGTTAAATAATTAAATATTGTATTTATTATTGTATATTAGGATACATACTACCGATATACATGCATATTAATCCCTCTTCCCCGTTCCAACTTACTGAAATACATATAATCAATTAAGAACTTAAGTAGGTTGAGTAATTAATGTAATTATGACCTAATTAAATAACTAATTCTCTTTTAGACAAATGTATTAGATATTAACATCTGAAGTACAAACTTTTCAAATAAATTTACAAAAGTCACACTTCCTTCAGTTAACTTAAATCATTAAGGAGCGTTAAGAGGTTTAAAGGAAGAAAAGGACGCATTTTAACATTGAAAAGTTTACAAGTTTACAACTTTATCGTACATTTTGATTAATCTCTTTCCTTTTATATCAAGCACTTAATGTAATGAACTTGATATTTATAGAAGTGAGTTAAACATAAACTGAATGAAAAATTAATATTAGACTCTTCTGCCTAGCGCTTTAATCTTTCTGGTTTGTCTAGAAAAAAAGTGAAATTATATTAGATATTCGTGCATTGATCTTTTTATGAGCAAAGTTTCTGGAAAATTAATGTGTTATTAGAAAAAAATTGTTGTTTATTTAAAATAAATTTTGGATCATGAAATGAGTATCTAATTCACAAACTCATTTGTGCAAATTGTGATTTAAAAAATATATCTCAAAAAAAGGTTATAAATATAGAAACAACAAATCTTAATGAGCATATTTAAATTAAATTATATTAATACTAGCAAGAATAAGTAATATAAAAATATTTTCTATGATAACTACTAATGTATCAAAGAAAGAGTACGCTAAATGTGTATTTAGGGTATTGGAATTCCATAGTTGTCTCCATCTCATAAAATTATCGATACTAGTTGAAGGAGTTATTTTAATAAATATTCACGCTACTTTGACACTCAACAGACCTAAAGCGCAACACAGACGATCGACCATATCAGTCTAAAAATATTCAGAGAAAATATTATTCAAAGAAAAACACGCGCAAACAAAGATGGATCATTAGAGTCGTTAAGAGTTCCCTTGGTTTTTAATAAGATCGATTTTTTAGGACTTTTACGTTAAAGTATTAAACATCGTATTTAATTTTATTTTCAATTACTGTGGGACTGGTTATTGTCGGTCTTCCGCATTGTACGTAATTAAAGCACTAAGTCAAATGAATGGAAACGAATATTGGTACTGAAATTCCGTAATTAGTAAATTTAATTTAATTTACTTCCAACAATATTAAACTACTGTAAAATATTCCGCTTGACATTTATTCGTAAAAATTTAGATCTGAGACCTTGAACTTATATTTATGCCATGATACAAATCACAAAGCGTCGAATTCGTGGAAGGCGTAATGAGTAAGAACTTTATTATTCGATAAAACTGTGTTATTTCTCAAGGACCAGCTTAGTTGATTAGGAAAGTTTACGGTATTAGTATTTAACTTTTATATTAAAATATTTCCATTTATTAACCAAACAGTTAATTAACTGGATCGTGGTATATTTTTATTATTATTTAATTTTATCTTTGTAATGATCATCATAGGGTGTTAAGTTGAAAACATGGAATTATATGAATTATAAAACAAAATTAAATTCGAAATTTTAAACGAGTTTATCTCATTTAAATTAGTGAGGTGCCATTGCATTGACAGAAACTTAAATATGTCGTAGAGAAGATGTTGGCTTAAAGCAAAGACTGGGATAACATTTTATCAATCTGTCTCTTTGTACTAAGCCAATTTCACTGAAATTTTCATTACAACTTTTTTTTAATTGCATTTTTTTTAAATATTAATATTGTGTTTCATCATATAAAAATACGGCTATTATAATTTTTTTCATGTGTAAAATAATTGTCAATTTCTCATGAACTATGTGATTTAATATAGTTTGCTAAGCAATTTTAGGTAAAATTTCTGTAACATTGTGTTTGTCACATTTTTATTATCTATTTATGTCTTTTTGGACTCTAATAATTTTTTTATTTTTTATAATCTTTAAGCTTATCAATAATCTACTTAAGATTGGGGTAGTATTGAGATGATGTTAAAAAAAAAATAGTATATTATGATTTTAATGCGATTTCTCTTTGTCTCCAATAGGTGACTCTAAATATAAGTTAATGCGAACGTAGTCATGGGTGGCCGCTAGTATGCCACGCACCTTTGCATCATAGTTTAACTTTTCAGTTGTACATATATTCACCTCACCTTCCATCGTCAGTAAGGTAAGTTATAATAATGTAAAACTATATATATATTTCTCAATAAGTTCTATGCGAATAACGAGATAGAGCTATTGTTTTTCATGGTAATTATAATGTCTAGTGGGGGAAATGTCGTTTTCTACTTCTATATTTAGATTTTTTTGAGTTAATTGTTCCTTTTATGTTGAAACAAGTGAAAAAATATTAAAATATAATTTTTTAAACATTATCACCATTCGTTGCAGTTTAATTAAACCACCTGTTTAGTAACCGCTTAATGAAACCGTCTATTTAGTAACCGTTTAATGAAACCATATGTAACCATATAATGAAACTTTTGATTTAGTTACAGTTTAAAAATCTTCCTGATCAGTAATCGTGTAATGAATCCGTCTGTTTAGTAATAATTTAATAAAATCGTACATACAATAGGTCTAACTTACAAACTTTTTTATTTAAATGTTTTCAGATATACCTTAATTATATACTAGAAAAGTTTTAATGAATAAAGAGAAAATAATATTTGGATATTTTTCATCATTTATTCCTTCAAAAAGAATATGAACTAACATCTTAAAAGGTCACTTCTTTTTCTGTCTATCTATCAATGAGTCAAACACATTTTTCTGTATTTTTTTTTTCAGATTTTTCAGTACAACTCAATGGTTAACAGTAAAAAATATAGACGTAAAAATTTTACTTGTATTTAATTGAAAAAAATGTAATCAAAAAATTTAATTTAATTTTATGTATTTAATATAATAAAATTTTATAACGTTGCTTAGACATATATTTTCCATGTATTTCATATTTAGACATTAAACAAAAAAAGGCAGTTAGAAAATTTCTCCAAATACCGAATTATATGTGTTTATTTAATAACAATTTTATATCATTAATTATGTATCCTGATCAACTTACTGGAATATAAGAAACTTTCAACTCAAAATATTCATAAAATAATATCGCAAATATATAAAACACATTAGTAATTAGCCCGTTAAGCTGAATAGCAATAAACTTTTTGACTTTGAAAAGATTGAGAAAAAATTAATTTTATCTACTAACAAAACATTTGGACGTCGAGAAAGTCGTAAAAATACCGTACTATTCCCAAATTAATGGCACAAAGAAATGATGTGTGACCTCATTGCAAGTTACGTACATGACTCGTTCAAACTCTAGTAGTCAGATTATTGTTTGAAGAATAGCATTGTAGAAAATAATAGCATACATATTGCTTAGATTTTCTTCTATTTAACAAAATACTCTTGCATTAGATGTTATGTTATGTTATGTAAAATTAATAGTCCAATAAATGTTTATTATTCTATTGTATAAGATACTTAGCACTGAGTTTATATTTGATGCAGACAGCTGGGAACTATATAGTATTCTTTAAATTGTTATATAAATTTACCTATATGGCTCACTATGACTGTATTTAATTTAAAATACGAATATATTGCATTTACATATATAACTGTGATCTTTATAATTCACATATTTTTATTTCTATGAAATTCGACTTACAAAGTCCTCGTAAGAAATAAAAAAAAAATTATTTTATTATATTACGAATGATTGAATGTTGACATTTGAATATATCTAAGCTAATGCTTCCTTAATCCCTTTGGTAAATTTCAAATTTCTAAAACTATTACTGAGAAAAGCGGAATATGAAACTGTCCAGTTTACGTAAAATGTAACATTCACTCTTAGATAAGTGTCATTTTATATACCCATATGCTTACTGCTCATATGTATTAATTCAACTATTATGAAATAAATTATATGAATAAATAATGAATACCTTTGATCTTATACCTTTTGTTATGAATACCTTTTGTTATGTAAAATGATAACACTATCATTTTATGTTTAATACAGAATCTATACATACCAGTATAATTAAACTGGAAAGGAAACGTTTTTTAGGTAGAATTCCGCTCTTAAAACTAATAATACAAATAGTATTATGATAATGCGCGAGGTTGTGCCTGACAGCTAGTAACACGTAAATATACAATGAAGTATAAACATTGAAGTTTAGACTCTTAATATTTATGAAATCCAAGTTAAATTTTGAATTCTGCAAATAATAAGCTAAAAACAAAAAAGGTCACAATACCAATATTTTAACCCCCCCCCCCTCCAACATATAATCACCGTACATAAGAGTCGAAGCAAGTTTTGCGTTATCACAACATCGTGATTCTTAAAATGATGTGTATTTCTGGAATGTAATTATTCGACCAATTAATGGATGTCCAACGTTCACATATTATCTTCGCCCTGTAGACTTTTGCAAATATGGCGATTTATCATATTATATATTCTATCGTTTATGTTTATTTCCAGTCAAAAAAAAATTGTTTAAAGCGACCATTTCGGTGAGAAGAAATTAGAAAGTAAAAAAATGTTTCTGTTAATTATGTAATTTAATAATGATTAACGACATTTTTAAAGGACTTTTCAAGAAAAGAAATAGGTAAGGTATATCAGGATTTAAATACGGCAAAACCTGCTAAAGAAAAAAAAATAAAAAAAATATTTAATGTGAAGAACATGAATCTTAAGATTTTTAGGAATTTTTGTTTATGTTCAGTTCTTTCCTCAAAGTAATGAATGGTTTGATAAAAATCCCATCATTTTAATTATGACTATATATGATTTTGAATTCTGCAAATGATAAGCTAAAAACAAAAAAGGTCACAATACCAATATTTTAACCCCCCCCCCCCCCCCAACATATAATCACCGTACATAAGAGTCGAAGCAAGTTGTGCGTTATCACAACATCGTGATTCATAAAATGATGTGTATTTCTGGAATGTAATTATTCGATCAATTAATGGATGTCCAACGTTCACATATTATCTTCGCCCTGTAGACTTTTGCAAATATGGCGATTTATCATATTATATATTCTATCGTTTATGTTTATTTCCAGTCAAAAAAAAATTGTTTAAAGCGACCATTTCGGTGAGAAGAAATTAGAAAGTAAAAAAATGTTTCTGTTAATTATGTAATTTAATAATGATTAACGACATTTTTAAAGGACTTTTCAAGAAAAGAAATAGGTAAGGTATATCAGGATTTAAATACGGCAAAACCTGCTACAGAAAAAAAATAAAAAAAATATTTAATGTGAAGAACATGAATCTTAAGATTTTTAGGACTTTTTGTTTATGTTCAGTTCTTTCCTCAAAGTAATGAATGGTTTGATAAAAATCCCATCATTTTAATTATTACCATGCCACAGAAATAAAATTGTGACATGGTAATAATTAAAATTTAAATCAGCCAACCTCGAATTGCGTCACAAGTATAGTTGGATGATTTCCCATTAAGAGTTGTAAATTTATACATGTTATGACAGAAAAGGACATGAGCTGCCAAACAAGTAACCGTAGCATTGGTATTAACACGGAAATTAACTTTCTCTACTGCTTGTACGCACCCTAAAAGCAAGTTAACATAGATTTAACATTTTCGGTAGCATAACTGAAGAACGGAAAGGGTTTCTGAGCTTCGAAATATATCGTCTTGTTCATTCGGCTGAATTCTACCTATTAAAAAATGTGTTTAGTTGGACGCTTCCTTCGTGTCTAGGAATCAAATATAGTATTTTTAATAATTTCTAAAATTTTTTTCATTAGAACAGAGGGTTGAACAATTTTAATAAAAAAAGTTTTTTATCTATTGAATATATTTGGCATTAATTGAGTTTTTTATCTACCAAAAACAAAGCAATGAAAACACAAAATTTATAATTTCCAGTAAATATTCTGTTTATAGATTTCTTAATAACTCGTAGGTTAATTAAGACCCGTTTTAAAAATTATTCTTAAGAAAAACCGCTTTTGACCTATGAATTTTTTTGATATTAAGACCAAGTTTTTTTCGTAAAAACAAACTAATTTTATTAACCGCTGAATGTATGCTCTTTTTTCATTAATGTGATATAATTTACAGCATTAGTTCAACAAAAAAGTACAGATTTGACAACTATTGATCTCACATTTATTTTTATGAAACAAAAGATAATTTTATAAAAACTTAATAAACGAAATAAAGAATGTTTCATTGTGGTACAACTTTCTTTATTACAACATTTCATTCCAAATAAACGTGGGTATTCCCATTTGATTTCAAAACTTCTTTCAGCGTTACAGAAGATTGTTTTTTTCTACATTTGTCCTAATATCTTGTTGCCAATGTTATTTAATCAGTTTTCTTCTTCACAAGTATGCCTAACCCAATTTCTAATCATCTTGTTACAAAATGAACTTAAAAGAAATGTTAGTATAATTGACTCTGTCACATTTTCGCTAACGCATATATTTTAGCGAGGCATATTTCATAATTACAACCCTCTCTTACAAATTGAATATGAGAAAGGGACACTTTTTTGGCATATAATCTTTTGTTCCCAAATTGATTGTATGCTGTTTTGTAATTTTACATTTGTATTGTAAGGTTAATTGTTTACGTTTATTGTTTTATGTTTCTTCAGCGCGAAATTAACATTCGGGCGTTATTTTTTCATGCTAACCTTGACGTCTCTGAATTCAATTTGGAGCAAAAAACCCGGCATTGGTTACCATGGTGTTACATAAACAATACATAATTTTTTAAAAATCTGGCGTTCTTCAAATATAACATAGAATAAATTTTATCAACAATCAGGAAAGAGCAAAACTTGAAATTCAACTTGTGTGCATAATTCAACATATAATATATATTTCATAAAGATGCACATAATAAATGTTTAATATATCAAGAATTTTTAAAACGAAAGGGAAATAATACTAAAGAAACTACATTTTTTAGAAATTATTGCAAAGAGTTGTGTGAGTAGTACTCTGTATACACGAATTGGAAATGTAATTTCTTGAGGGTGAATATGTGCGAGTTTACAGACGTGAAATTTGGTTTATCTTTTTAATACTGACATACAATATACACCTGAGTATGTCGCTACGAATTGTTAAAAATTAAATATGAAGGTTTAATAAAAAATAAAAAAACACGCTTTCTAATTTTTTACATAAAATGTTCGACAAAGAGTTGACGTTTACATGTAACAGACGAATCTCTGCCTATATTAAGTTTAATGTATCTGGAATTGTTAGAAGTTACCTAAAGATTTTATGACCTATCAATAAGTGGGTGACTTAATTAGTGTGTCCGAAATTTAAGTGTTTTCTTAGATCCATATCTCAGGGATTATTTAAGTCGTAGCTTAAATGAATTTGGTATTCTGAACGAAGATAAGTAGGAAAATAAGTTTTTTATTATATATCTCAAATAAAAACTGATCTACATTTTGTCAAAATGTGACTCGAAACGGTTAGTGTAAATAGTATCTGGTGTGAGCGTGAAATTATCCTGGGCGCTATCTTGCGCTTAAAATTCAAAAGGCTACACATATAGTCAAATGTAGAAAAAATTAATTTTCTGCATAGGAGCATAGGTTGTGTGTATTTTTCTTTAAATAATATTGTACGTAGTATAAAATAGGATTTTTTTTTAAAATTCAACGTAATTTAAAAGTTAAGTTCCATAATTAATCGCGCTCATGAGCTAAACAACTTTGACAAAATAGTTGTTACAATAAGTAGTCAATATAAAGGTATCTGTTAGTGGAGCTAGATCTTCTAATAAGCAGAATCTAAGATAAATATTACAACAAAAATAAGAAAAGTTTGATAAATGTACTTATTTATCTTGGTGGCCATGTGACGTCATTTTCATATACAATCTGTTGCTGTGTACATAAATGCATCCCTTGAGAATATTCTAAAAATTTTATCTTTATTTGTTTCACTGATAAGATTTCAAACCTTTAATATGAAACCTTTAATGCGTAATATTTCAGTCACTTCAGTATTATAAATTTAATTTTAAAGTGGAAATAACCTTTCCAAAATGTTTCCCCAAAGACTACATACGAAGAAATCTATCGCTAAACTTCACTAATTATTCCAACTACATATTCAACTCAGTGACGTGGGTTAATAGCATTTTGAATAGTCCCTAGGGTCAAATCCAACTACTCACGGTTTAGACGGTCAGGTTTTCCCTGAGGACTCCATCCACGTAACTAATATATTTGGAAGATATCATTCACTCTCTGAACCGAGTCGGCTAAAATTTATAATTGGGTTTTCATTGCAATAACCTCTCTAACCTTTTCTTGTGCCGGCGCTCTTAACCATTTAATGCTGTTCATTTTCGTATACCATATTTATTCATATTTTGCTCAGTTGTTTTTTCGAAAAATAAATAACGGTAATTTAGATAAGAAATTATTTTTATAAAATCTGTGCATTGTTGTAATATAATTTTAAAGAAGTACGAATAGAACAGTTCGTAAAATACAGACAATACCAAGATCAGCTTCTGGGTTTTAAAGTAAATACATGTAAAATTAAAAGTGAAACCACTTATGTAGAGTCATTAATAGAAATAAGCATAAAAGATAACTTTCAACTGAAAGAATTAAATATTAAGCAGTAACTAAAATAAAAGATTTATTTCTCAGAGGTTAGATCGTTGTCAGAATTACTAAATATAATTACGCGTTACAGATTCTATTATAATTTGTCATACCGGTCAGAAATTTTCTATGTTTGCGAAGTTTGGTTCCGAAAGCTATAAAGATAATGCACATCCATACTTAAAAATGAGGTAAAAAATCAATTTCTCTAAAAATGGGAGATATCTGAAGAAAATTTAATATCCACATGATAGGAAAAATATTATTTCACATTTCAAGCTATTTGACGTACAGTAAGTATTTATTCTGTTATTTTTTAATTCTCCGAAGTATGGGCACCTAGACCTAATAATTTTCTTGGTTTAATTCTTGCAAGTATTGTAAAGAGTACGCATGTTTTCCGCTCATCTGTAATACATTGAATACAACTGAATTTCGTAGGATATCTCATTACTTTAGCCATCGAAATGAGTGAAGTAATTAATATGAATGAATATATTCCTTACTGAACTGAAACAGACAAATCCTTAGGCTGAATGTGACGATTGAAATCAAAAATATTGATTAATATTTGAATTTGAGAACAGCCGTAATGAAGTCTGATGTATTCGAAAACTGGAAAAAGCGCAAGGTGTACCCCTTACGCTGTTTTGCTTTGCATATTTTTTGGTTTTAGTTTTCATAAAAATGATAGACAATGCTATTATGTCGCTACAAAACCAATTAAAAAAGAAGTGAATCACAATCTGACGAATTCCTTTATATTGTTTTGTCCTCAAAATTGGAAAACGGTTTATATGGTTATTCAAATCATCCAGTTGTTAATGAAATGTAAAATATTACACTAAGATTCTTGCTTTTCAACTCGAGAAAGCCATTGCCACCAAATATGACCACGTTTGTCATGTAAACATACATGACGTTTGATGTTTTTTGTTGATCACAGAATATATGACAAACGTATTTATAATAGTAATATCTTGGGGGAGCTCGTCTTCGGGAGATGTAAAATTTAGAATCAATTAATAAACGTGCTGTATCCTTAGCAGATTAATTTTTTTTCAACAATCGAATTCGAAATAGAAGGAAGTTTCCAATTCGACTGTATTTTTTAATGTGTATGCATGGTATTTGATTCAACTTGTTTATGAAATCCAGATATTAAACTACAGTCACTTATAATTATCAGTTTTGAAAGTGACGAATGACGAATCCCTTGGTATATTGTAATTTACGTTTCCATTAAAATGGCATATAATTAATTTTAAACTTTTAGGTCAAGGGTAACTCAGGGGCGGAATAGATCAACAAGCTCGTAAATATTCTATTCGTTTCGTTCAGTACTATTTAGTAAAAAATTAAATCCGTAGACAATGAGATGCTCCCTTCAGATTTACAAATCTTTGTTAATGTACATAAATAAAATACGTGCGTACGTGCATAGCGCTTTGGTTGCGATTTGCGCTTATCCACTCACTTTCTTTTTAAAACAACCTTCTTCCCTTATTTTCTTTGACCTTCTTTTCGATGCTAACGAAACATTTTTTTACAATTTTAATTGATGTACAAAATTTGCCCTAAGAGGAAGGAATAAAGAAATTACAACCCATTCTTATAAAACTTAACGAATTACCGGCGGAGATAAAAATAGGGAGAAGCGGTTTTTGCGTTATATAAACCCTAGCAAATTACACCCCTTAAGAGAAAACCCGACTCCGATTTTATAGGAGTTTGGAACTCAAATCCGAAACAAATTTTGTTACTCGTCGTAATTCTTCAGTTTTTTCTGCCTAGGCTCCTTTTTCAAAACTCTTTATTGTGTAATTTATTTCATATGTTTTGTCATAATCATTCAATAGTTTTGTATCACATATTTTTGAAGCGGTCTTTTAAAGCATTTTTTTAACGTTTCATGATAGCCATATACAATTTTATGGCCTACATTGCTCAAGCTTTTAAGACAAATCAAACGATATCCCATTTCAGACAATCAGTTTAGTCGTTTAAAAGTTATTAGAGAACATATAGTTCACATGTCAATATACAAATTTATGCTAGATGTCTATAAAACAATTCAAAACAATTAAATTGATACCAATTTTGCTTAGTTTAAATACAATTTTTGAATCATCTGAGATGATACGGCAGATGTCTTTAATTGCAATGTAACACATAAGATGAAATATATCTCATTAATAATAATATTGAGGATTACATATCTTATGTAAAACCCAGAATAGAATATACTGGGGAAGATATAAAAAATGTACGCAAACATATATAATAGACTGCTAAAATCTTAACCTTTCCTTTCTAGCCTTTCAGTAGTCGGTGATAAATATACCATTTGTGACCTATCCAATTATTGGGTAATAATCTTCTTATACATAAACAGCAGTCTTAATTCTATTACAAAATAAGTGCCAAAAAACTAGTATAAAATAACACGTGATTTAAAAAAAAATAATTTAAAAAAAATGAAGGATTAAGAAAAAAATTAAGTGAAATAAAAAGAAATATAGAGATAAGAAACCAACTCCAGCTGGAAAAAGTGTAATAGTTGTTTGTATACAACTGACTCTTCGAAATCAGGTATTAGTAGGAAAAAAGTAATAAAATATTGAATATATTTAACTTTAATTTTGTAGAAATTCATTATCAGGTTATTTTATTCACAACTAAATGAAACTACATAATGTGGTATTGACATCTACTTTATTTATATTATTAACAAGACCTGGGCTTCGTTGTATGAAAATATCTTCAGGTGGATAATTTTAAGAAAATGGATGAAGGGAATTCATCAACGCTAGTTAAGTTAAAACATTATCCTCTGTCATAACTTAACTAGTATTTCTTAGAACCATCATACAATTTGAAACGAAAGACTCAAAATTTACTTAACGCATTTTCCTTCTATTGCCTTTCCACAATATTCTGTCATCTTTTTCTAAAACACAATATATGAACCAATCTGAAGACAATGAGTATGCTTTGTCTATTAAGTTATTAGAAAAAAGGGGCCGAGAGAGAGGTATAAATAAATAACCCAATAAGATATAAACTGTATCTTCCAAATTTTTTGACAAAAATTTCAAGATTTATTCTTATGGGCCATATAAGAATAAATCTTGAATTTTTTTGGAAGGAGCTATGTGATGTAACGTAATTAAATTCAAATCAACTTAAATACAGACCTACTGCAAACAAATTCAATACATTTAAGTGTTTTCATATGAAATATATGTATAACATAAACTGTAAATGTACATTTTCACAAAAAAATATAATAGATTAGATGATTAATCAATAACTATTTCCAATCAGATATTAATACTTTTGTCCTTGTCAATGAGTAAAGAACCGGAGTTAAAGTCAAAAGTTGACTCATTATTCATTTACTTAACAAATTGCCGTCTAGTATTGAGGGCCAAAAGTTATGGCACTTCAAATGCTTTCCAATCGTACAGAGTTAGTGAATTTTAATTGGCATCAAGTGCTTCCAGCAGACTTTCAAACTTTACTGCGAATCGCTGAAGGAAAAGTGATTATTAATTCATTCCGATGTAGAACTTTATTTCTTACAACCTTCTTCTGCTCCAAGTTAATTGAATATTTAATTTTCTTTCAGTTAAATCATATTTGGATATTACTTTGATCTCATTTCGTATTAGCTTTGATTCTTTAAATTCCTCTCAATAATGTCTGCCTTTTAAACTTTGTAGAAACAACATATGCAACTAATTAAACGTCTATTATATACACGGATTGAGTAAAAATTTAAAAGCAATCTTGTGTAAGAGATTTACCTTTCTCACAATTTTAAAATAACACACACATAATATAATTTGAACTATAACTATTGATAGTATTTTAATGAATGTTGCATTTATTTCTATAAGAGCCAGGTGGTGAACATTGCAACGCAGCTGCGACGCTTACCTGGCATCATGGTTTATCCAAATTTGATAAATATACCCTGTCGGTTAGCGGTGCGTGTCCGGCCTTGCTTGCCACGAATTACAGCAATACGAGACAATTTTTGTCCTGGTAATACGGATTTTTCCACGAAATGTTTTCGATGCTCTGTACATAACAAACTGGAAAACCGTGGCACCCAGAAGGAGAGCTTGGAACAGTCTGCTTGAGAATGCCAGTTGTCACCGAGGCCTGTCAAGCTACTGATGATGATGAAAGTTAGAAATAATTCTAGATTAAGTTTATAAAAGAAAATATTGTAGAGGTTAATATTTTTTTTCTATATCCTCGAAATCTACGATTAGTTCATCATATTCTTCGCCTACCGTGAAATGCATAAGTTATTGCGTATTTCTCTGTCCACTTTTAGCTTTAAACTAATTTCAAGAATGAAGAGCACGTATAATTCTCTTAGTAAAATTTTCATATTTTCAATTTTTCATTGTTCACCAAAGCTTAGTTGCTTACCGAATACTAAACTAAATGCTACGTCCGGTATATACATTATCAGAGATATTCTAGAAAATTGTTTAAAGTTCGAGAAATCACTTGAAAATTTATCTTCAATGATAATAAAACGTACTACCTATTGACATACTTATTACATATCTATTATTATTTTAAAGGTAACATTATCTTCGCTTTCATTGGAATAAGTTTGTTATTCTGAAGTAATAAATGAGTTTTTTCTAAACATTTTACAAACAAAAAAGTCAATTTTGAGACTTCTACACATAATCTTTCATAAGTAAAGCTTCGTGACAAACAGTTGGTTTGATATAAAACAGGCTTCTGAGACCTAAAGGTGTTTGAAATGCTTATGATGTCGTTGTATAATAATATTAGCTCTATACATGGACCTAATATGTGGCTCTATATTTGATAATTAAATGTTCCGCATCAAGGTCAGGGGTATATATGACACTTACTCATCTCTATTAAACCCCTTTAAATAAAAATAATGCAGTAGGAAGAAATTACACCAACCCAATTCCTAACTGACCTTACTTGAGGTAACCTACTAAACAACTTTACTATTGGATCGAACGGTTAAGGTCAGTGATGTATACTCAATATATATTTTAAAAGGTCCCTTTGATCATATCCAATCAAGCGCAGTTCTAGCCGCCTGGTTTCTCCCTAAAGACCAAAACCACGTATCTTGAATCTTGTAAGATATATCATTCACTTGCATATTTATAGTTATACCGATTTAGGAAACTGGTGCCACCAAATTGTCTTTTAACCTTGCTTTACTTTTATCACATATCGAAGAAACTAGTATTGAAATATGTAAATTAAATTGTAATATTTTAATCAAATTCAACATTTAAGGCTTTAGACTTTTTCTCATTATGACCATTTACGTTTTTCATTGCGTTTGTTCGTTTTTCATTTGTCTGATTAATATACGAAATTATCGAGTGAGGTCTCGTTGAATTTATGCTTTACGGTTTAAAGTTTTCTATTCTCAAAAGATGTAATCAATAAATTCTAAAAACACACTAGTATAATTTTCCGTTACTGCACACATGATATTTATTAAAACTAGGTTCAGCCCACTGCTTCACCCGCGTGGGAAAAGAAAATATTATTGTGAAAAAATTTCATCACCTAATTTATATGCACAAAATTTAAAAAATTGCATTTTTTATTATTCTCGTGTCTCTCGATCCAGTTGTGGTTGTTTCATTTGTGTTTATCAACAATATTTAGTAACTTAAAATTACCTGTATCCTTAATCACACAAATAGCAATCAAAGATACCACTAATGTATCATTTTATAAAGGTGAGTTATACATTAAACAAATATAAAATGGAATGTTAAAGGAATTTTTGCTATAAACAATAATGAATATATTAACTAGTCCATACATAAAACATCACAGAGTAAACTGAAGCCCAATGTATGAAAGCTCGTTAATCAACATTTCATACGAGTAAAAGTTTTACCCGCAATGTATCGCCGTCCAAAGGACGCTGACCGGAGCCTTTTATTGCGAGCTTTTGATGTAATGAAATATGTTGCTTGTAAAATGATTCCACAGCCGGTTAACACGGCACTGCTTTTAATTAAGCATATTAGTAAATTGCTTAATTTTACTAATTAAGCATATTAGTAAAGTGGTATAAATTATGGATACGTTCGTACATAAACAGGCGGCTTTCCTCGTATAATTAACACTCTTGTAATTAAATTGTCATAAAATACCTTTTTTTAGTAATTTTTGTTACTATTGTTACTTATTTCCGCAAAAATATAAATTGTTCCAAATAAAGGTATTGCGCAAGCAAACATTTTCAAAAACTTCGAGGTAACACTCTTACGAGGTGATGATTTTGGCGACAAATGACAGTTTTCCGAAGGTTTTGTCTGATGGTTATATCAATAAAAAGTTAGTCATATGTCTTAGGGGCCATTGGCAAAAAGGGGATATAAACCATGCATGTGCATGGTTAGTATGCAGTAGAAAAATGAGTGTCAAACTGTTGTCGTTACTATGGTATTATTTTTACTGGACTATTTGAGATTCGTCTATTTTTTTGTTACATGATTTCTTTCAATACGTTGTTGTTTGAAATTTACCGTTGGTTGCAATTTATTTCTTAAAACGTTAATATTTGTATTTATAAACATATTGCAAATTTAAAACACATACCTGCCACATATTCTAAAACTCTTTGAAAACCGTATTTGTAAAGAAGTGGAAAAAACCTATTGCGCCCAATATCTGTATAGACCGAAAGGCGAATTTTTTGCATCATGTATTGTTTTTGTTAGTTTTACTGTAAATTACTTGCAATACAGGGTTAGTTGTTGCAATAAATTATTACAAACGACTGGCTATCGAAGGCTGGCCAGAAGTCACCCCACCACGATATTTGAAGAATTTTTTAGCCAATAAGATAATTTTATTTAAAGCACGGATATTTTTTTAAATCTAACAAAATTTGTAAATCACATTTCGATCTTGATAGATAAACTGTTGACCCCATTTAATTAAACATCACATATTCAAAATGTGTGTCAAAGAATCCATTTTTGTGAGCATTTTAATAAAATAAATCGCTAGTGTTGTCAAATATTATTAATAATTAGATATTGTTATTTCACCTATACGTCCTATAATATGTACCTTCGAACCGAATGACTACACCGGATTAATTGTGAAAATTTATCGAAACATTCAAATGACGTAAAGCTATAGAGTTTGATAGCAGGAAGCTGTAAACAATTCATTAAAAACAATATAAAAATTTGAAAATTTAGTATGACGTACCCAAGGACCGTTAAACACAAAGTGCATAAAAATTGTTAAAGCCTTCACCAAAGTTATATCAGTTCACGAGGAAAATCAGCAGCTGAGAAACGTGTGCAAAGCGATGCAGACAACATCGCAACAACAAAGATGAACAAGAAGAAGTGAACAAATCTCTTGTCCTTGCCTATATAATAATTACCACATTAGAAACCCAAATAAATATAGACGAACTGACTAAAGAGAATTCGACCGACTTTGATGAATTTGAAAATTATATCATGGACAAATCAGTTATACCCAGAACATAATAGATAAAATGGATTCAATGCTATCCATATTAGCAAAACATATTGCAAACTCAAATGTAACACATACTTCAAATATGAAGCGATCACGCCATATAAAACTGCCAAAGTTTGAACTTGTAACTTTTGACGGCTCTTATATAAAATGGGTAGATTTCTATACAAATTTTAAAATATTCTTTCATGATTAACTATGGCTTTCTAAATTAGAAACATACTAATATTTAAGGTATAATTTGAAAGACGAGGCAGTAGGTGTAATTGAAGCATTAGAAGCATCCGAGGAAAATTATTTAGTTGCATGGGAATCGTTGGAAACCCGTTTTGATAATAAACGTGTAATCATGCAAAATCACGTTTTTACATTACTGAAATCAACTATGACTAAGAAATCTGTTGTCGAATTAAGAAAATTTCTAGATACGATTTTAACTCACAGGCTCATCTTACAATTTTAAAGATCGTATATCTTTAAAATTGTAATATGAACCTGTTGAGAAGTTCGGCTCGTTATTAATTTGCATTCTCACATAAAAATCTTAATAATAACTGCTAATATAATAACCGCATGCTAACCTTTAACTCAATACACAAAAGCATATCAAAATTTTGGGAACAAGAGGAAGTAGAAAAAGAATGTTTTTAACTGAGGAAAAATATGAAGTAGAAGAAAATTTTAAATGCATCATTAAAAGACACCGTAGGTCAGTGCGGTACATTGTTCGTCTACCATTTAATGAAAAAAATGGAAATCTAGGTGAATCATACAAAAGCGCAGAGAAACAATTCTCTGGATTAGAGAAAAAACTCAATAAAAATCCAAAGTTAAAATCACAATATATAGAAGATAAGCGTGAAGTTATCACACTAGGATACATGGAATGTATCAAGTCACATGGAACAGCATCGTTTCCTACGACACCATCCCGTAATTAAATCATCGAGTTCCACCACTAAAGTAAGAATCATGTGTAACTCCTCATCGAAAATTAGTATAATAATTTCTTTTAACGATTGCATAACAGTCGGTGCCGTCGTTCAAATATAAACTTTGACATCGTCCTCAGATTTCGGACAAATCAAATTGTTTTATTAGTCTTAATCAAAAAGATTTATAAAAAAATTTAAATAATTTTATGGCGGGAAAATGAAAACGATAAATTACAAAGATTTACAATCCCAGTAGGCTTATTCGGCTGTGCATTAGTAACACATTCGGCTACACGCGTACTCAACCAATTAGCTGAAGATGAACGTTCAAGATTTCCAACGGCCAGTGAAATTCTGAAACGCGACTGCTACGTAGGCGATGTAATGACATGAACAGATACTATCAATGACGCAATTAACTTATAAAAGGAACTCTGAGCGACGAATGCGGGGGGGATTTACTTTTAGAAGATGGGCATCGAAGTAGTCTGGGATTGTAGAGACTGTATATGAAGAACCTACTGACATCGATCTATTTACGGAGGATATATGTCAAACAAAAGCCTTAAGTATTCAATGGAACCAAATAAATGACGAAATCATATACAGTAGAACGATGAGATAATTCACTAAACATAATATCTTATCAAATATTGCACGGATTTGTGTGATATCCTATCGGTGTGATACGCCCGGTAATATTTTGTGCCAAAATGCTCGTTCAAAAATTTTGTTAATACAACGCTGGATGGGATGATAAATTACCTAAAGACATACGGACCTCTTGGATGACAATTCAGCAACAATTATTGACCCTAAATAAAATCACATTATCAAGAAAAGTTATAACAGCGAACACTCGTTATATTGAAATTCATGGATGCTGTGAAGACAGTGAAAAGGCATACGGAGCAGACATTTATGTGAGATCTATGGACAATGCCGGAGAAATATTTAAATATTAATTATGTCCAAAAAATCGAATTGTCCCTCTAAAAACAGTATCGAAGTTAGAACTATTTGCGGCATTATTACTCTCACAACTCGTAAAAGCTATTTTGCCTGCTGTTTGTCGAACAATTGACGAAGTCTTTTTCTGATCTCATTCTTTCATTGCCTTGCCTTAGATTAATACGCAGTCATATTTACTGAAAATATTTCTTGCCAATCGAGTTTCAGAAATTAGGAGAATATGGTAGTCATTTTTTCACGTAAACAATTACCATTGGAGCTTCAAAATAATAATCTCTGGAAAACAGGTCCAGAATGGCTACGATAAGATTAGAGTGAATGGCCAAATACTATCGCAGAAGTGGCACCATTAACAGAGTTAAAATCTACTGACTACCCTTATTATATGGGCGATCTTCCGAGCATCAAAATCACACAAACTAGGCAATTTTTAAACCCTGTTATCGACTATTGTGGGCCCTTTCATATTGAAGAAAAAAATATAGAAATCGCAGTAAAATAGAAGTTCATGCCTGCATATTTATATATTTGCAACTAAGGCGGTTCACATTGAATTATTGTCCTACTTAAGCACTGACGCGTTCATTGCTAGTTTGCGAAAACTTTTTGCTAGACGTGAACAAGCTTTGAATTTATATTCTGAATTTATGTTCCAAGATCATTAGTTCAGCATTTCGGTGGACCGCCGCCATAAAATCATTCCAAGCTCATTTAGAATATTCAAACAATAGGCGATAAACTTATGACTTAGATACGTATGTTGTAGAAATTGAGCAATCCTTAATTAGAAACCCATAAATCCTTTATCCGAAGACTCCAATGACTTTCGAGTCCTTACTCCCACACATTTCCTCGCAGGAAATACATTCACAAGCATTCCCGATACAAATTTCAGAGTTTGCGCAATTAAACTACTGTTAAAGTGGGAACATATTCAGTACATTAAACAATATTTTAGGAAAGATGGTAAAAGGGGTACATGAATCAACTGATGATCCGAAACAAGCAGGAAGATAAAACAAAATAAAATAAAAACCGGTATGCTAGTTTTGTTGAAAGAAGACAATGCACCACTTCACCTGACCATGTAGCAACTTGGATGCATCAGAGACGTTCATCCAGAAGACGATGGTGAAGTTCGTGTTCTCAGCATCAAGAAATATTCAAGAACTTATAAACGATTTATATCCCGAATCGCTCCTTTACCGGTAACTTATGATTGATAAATGTAATTAATCATTTTAAACTTGTGTATAATTTAAGCAACAAAATTAAACGTTACATTTTGTAATTCATTTACGGAACGTGGCTTGTTCGAAGTGGGCGGTACGTTACAAATTATATTCACTAAAATATTTGAAATGTACGTACCTGCCACATATTGTAAAACTCTCTCGATAAACTGTATTCGTAAAGAAGTAAGAGAAAATCTTACTACACCCAATATCTATATAAAATCAAGGGCCACCATAAACATGAATTTTCGTACATTATGTATTATCTTCGCTAGTTTTGCTGTTCATTAGATGCAATAAACAAAAGAAAACAAAAAATTACAAAGATTGAATATCCCGATGGCGGGCAAAGTAGTCACTCCACCAAGATAGTTTAAAATATTTTTAGCCAATAGGATCATTTTAATTTTAGGCACAGAGGTTCTTTAAAATCTAACAAAATTTGTAAACGATACTTCGGTCTTGGCAGTCAAACAGTCAACACAATTTTCAATAAACATGACATATTCAAAATCCGTATAAAATATACATTTTTTGTGAGCGTCTTGATAAAACAAGTTGCTAGTATTGTAACAGTCTAATAATAATGAGATACTGTTATTTCACCTATACGCTCCGAAATATAATAAATTAGTTATCAAAAGATCTATCTTTATTCTATCAAACATGGTTTAAACCTGTGGTTTAAACTATTTCAGAAAGCCTCATTACACAGAAAAAAAATTGTAGAGTAGATCAAGTTTCGTCTGCAGTGGCGATCTAAAAGTCATTTTACATACATGTCATTGCAATTTTTCTTGTCATGAAAATATTTCGCTTCTTATGAAAGTCTGCAACGGTCTTTCATCACTGTCATTTCATGCGCATTATGAAACATCGAAACATATAGTTTACAATGAAGTGCTTATGGACTTATTCTAAGGTGGTACCTTATTTGTTTTTCCTTATAGTTTCCACGAATAATTTTATTTTACCCATTATAACTTCGTGTTTATGGGTTTCTAAGAAAATGTAAAATTATATAAAAAGAACAAAGGACGACGTGAAGAAAAATTATTCAATTTTAATATATAAAAAAAACTGAATTCTTCTTTTTGAACGAATTTCGTAAATTTTTGACTTTTTAATATGTAAATTGAAATTATAATTGCGGATTTGAACAAAGTAAAGTAAAGTAAGGAGCGGGAAAAATCATTGCCAAACTTATTTATTGAACCTGATCCTAATAATTGAAGCAGCAATATTACTTGTTGCATTATCTGAGCTTAAATTAGTAACATAATGCATTCACTTCTACTTTCATCCATTTTATTTGTTTTTATACTAAGCTTACTTGATTTAAATTTTTAATTAAAATTAATATATTAAATATCGTGTCTCTAACTGAAAAAAAGCTTAAAGTAACTGTAATTTTAATTTGGTCCACCGTAACAATGGAGAATAAAAATTAGACTCCTAAAATAATTACACAGTATTTCTTATAGTTACAAAGTTTATCTTATAATTACAAAGTATTTCTCATATAAGTTATGTAGTTAGTGATTAAACACGTCATGTTTTGATACTAAATCGATAATTGCTACTGGATTTATAACGTTTTGGACCCTATATTAAGGTGTATCATTCTTAATAAGATTTTAGAAAATAAAATCATTAAAATTCCATTTAAATTGACTTTATCTTTGTTAAATGATAGAATCATAAATAGACAGTTAAAATCATAGACTGACAATTCCCCAGTCACATATTTCCAGAATACTCGATATCTTTGTTCTTCCTTTAGATTTAGGAAAGGTTAATTTTTCCTTAAAATTTCAGAAGGTGATACCTATATTTAAATTTATTGGGGATATTCAGGTAGTGCACGAGCCAATAGATAGATAGTCTAAAAATTTCAAGTCATGAAATTCCGTTCATTCGATCCTGACTAAGAAATTCACAAGATTGTATACGGGATAATATATAAGTTATTTAAATTATAAAAATGCCAGTACCATCTCCCACAACTTCGTATGCATATCAGAAACAAAATAAGAATAATTATTGCAACAATTACAGTAAATAATACGACCAAATGACATTTATTTATACTATATACCACACATTGTTTTCTTCATTAATCATAATGAAAATGTTAAATGTAATAAAATAGGTTTCAGTATTTACTATGTATTAGGTCGCTGTTATTGAAGTTCTTTGCAATCTTGTCGTTAATTTTTATATAAATTAACCGACAAAGGTTATCAGGATATGCCCATTTATTAAAACTAAAGAAGTACTATTTGAAAAACAATTTATTCTTGACAACATATATGTACTTATAAAATATTAATTTATGTGCAATTTTTTTCATTTTCACTATTATTAAAATATCTGTTTCAATATCTAAAATTATCTTTTATTAACCACTACGTATACTGCAAAGAACTAAACGTTCACGTAATATATTAGGAGAATTTCAAAATATTCATTAGATATTGAGCACCAATAATATTATCAAATATCTAAATTCAGATCACGTCTAAAATAAGTAGAAACTAGGAATTAGCAAAATCTCCACATTTTCTTCAATACTAAATAATATTTTAATCATTCCTCACAGACATTCTTCCCTTTGGTCGAGATTCATAAAATTATCTACCCATGGATTCGATATACATTCTGCAAACCTACTCGTGCTTTTATTCCTAAACATAATTCGTCTTTTTATGAATAAAACACTAATATTTAGACAACAAACTTAAGCAATGCACTGAATACCAACATCCTCCAAAGTCATCTGAAAAATTAAATCTCTCTTGATTTCCATTTTCTTTCTGTTCACAATTTTCTTTTTTCGACTTACACGTCAAACGTAAATGTTGATTTATTTAAAATTATTACTCTTAACTGTTTTTTTATCTAAATTTTTAGAAAATAATTTTTTGTCAAAATTATAACAATACAATCTTTTGCCGTCGACATTGGTAGTAATAGCATTCCTTGGTTTTCGTTCTTTAATAGGTGCTGTATAAAATACTCATTAAGTAAATAAACAATAAATAAAATTTTATTCGTCATTAATAGTTGCTCCTATATATATATATATATAGGTATATATATCTATAGCAGAAATTTACTTACTATACGTGAAGTAAATTTCTGCTTTTGAAAGCTATGTCTTTAGTTTATTGCCCATTTTGAAGAGAGAATCAAAGAAATGACATGGACTTTTCATACTATATAAAGAATATCATTTTCTGAACCAAACACAAGTAAGATACATTAACAAGAAAAATTACTGATGGGATCTTTGAAAAATAATTCTCAAGATTAGATACGTAATTCTAATGATATACTTGTAGTTTACGTTATTTTTTGAAAGGCAAGCTTATTGCAGTTTATTTTGTCGTTCTTTTAATGTGAACAGTTATATATATATATATATATATATATATATATATATACATATATGTATATACATATATATATACACATATATATATATACACATATATATGTATACACACACACATATATGTATATATATATATATATATATATATATATATATATATATATATATATAGATGTACATATACATATATGCACATATATTTATTATTAAAATCCTCCTTCAACTTCAATACATTTTGAAGTGAAAGGAACAAATATTTACAAAGCCAACTATAAATTTAAATGTATTTATCGAAGTAGTAAGTAACTAAACATTTTCAACTTTCGCAAACAAATCAAAACTGCTTTAAATCGAAATTTTCCCCAAATTCTAATCCTAACTAATCCATCGTTTATAATGACCGCACCTAAAAGTCCGTCAGACTACGACATAACAGCGCTCTGTGTTGTACTTTCAGTTTAACATGTGACAGTCTGAATCGGAAACGAATGTTTCCTGCTTATGTTAGAGTTTTAGAACACAGTAAATAAACGACGGACAAAACAAATACTCTCTACGTGAAAGCTCTTGGTGAGTTATATTGATACTACTGATATATCACTCAACATATGGGATAAATATTTTTACATTAGTACGAGCTGACGTTTAGGAAATTTAATAAGTTTCGTTCGTTATCCTTTTTGTATTCAAAGTGGTTATAGATGAAAAGCTAAAAATTATATAATATACACAGTTCGTATATTATATGTGTGTGCCCACGAGTACCGTGTGCTTTCATTTTTTATTAAAATCCTGTTAAAAAAAATTGTGAAAATATGATAAGACATTTATTTAAATATACAAATAGATGGCGTAGCGTTATGAATTTACGCGTTTTGGTTCAGTCTTTTTCAATGTTTTAGAAATTTTAATGTTTAGTTAAAATAACTATTATGAAAAATATTTATTTTATAACATTTTTGTATTACGACAATCGTAATAACAAATTTAATGGAACAGGAGACTGTAAACATTTGAATTTTGGTTTGGAATAAAATGGTTTAAATAAATTGTAAAATGTTTATAATTACAGGTACACTTATTTCACTATAAAAAAATGGAGTTATGAGTTTAAGAATTTTTGTTTACTTTGGTTTGATGTTCTAGAAATTTTTATAAATTCTCAAAATTGCTTGTCCATGAAGAGCTGATGAAGTGTAAACGATTTCTCGACAAATCTTAAAAATTTATAGAGTTACAAAGGTTTAAACCGTTTAGATAAGAAAAATTAAAAAATTGTAACATCATGGTTAGTAGCATTCCCTATTCTATTCCTACCATTTTTGAAGCTCATGCCCCACCCATTTTTTAAGCAATTTGGTAATTTTGTCGCTATTGGTGTTTAATTAAACTATATTGTCACGGCACTTTCCAAAAAGTTCAGACTAGTTAACTTCTTCAGAATTAATATATTCATTGATACCAGTATAAAATTATCTATGTAATATAAAATAGAAAATCGTATTTAGAATAAATAACAACAATATCATGTTATTTCCGAACCAATTTCGAATGCAAAAATCCTTTTGTCATGATCTAACTACGAATTTTCATAATTTCATTAGGATCGCTTTCAATATGTATTTTTAGAGTTTTTACTATTTTGGACTTAAGCCTATAAATTGTTTGTACAAAAATGTTGAATTGGTGATTCAAAAAAAATTGTTTGTCTCCATATATTTACATGTTAAGTGTTTTTTCGTGCGGGTACTAGTTATACCTAAAGTTTATTACAATTATATTAAAATTTCTTAATTTTTTTTTTCATTTTACAGCCATATTTGTGTTCCTGGTTCCTTCTTTTTCTGAAGTTTTTGAAAAAAATAAAAAAAATAGTGAAGCGGAATCTAAGTGAGATTATTTCAATTTGGTATCATCTTTTTTTTGCGAAGGTAGGTATAGGTTTTAAAATATGTAAGGTTTGAGACACGCCATTAAAAATTTAGCTAATAATTTTATTCTCCGTTAATTTATCTTGCTTCTTTATGAGTTACCATATTACTAACCGAAAACCTTTAATTATGCTTGGCGAAATTTTACTTTGTGAAAATTTTTAACTACATTCAAATCAACTCTTCCAAAATATTTCCTGAAATATTCATTAAATAATATATTTCACCAAATCAAAGATAGTCAAATTTTAATATACACACACACATATATATATATATATATATATATATATATATATATATATGTATATGTATATACATATATATGTATATATATATATATGTATAAACACATATATATGTATATTCTTTGTTATAGTAAAAATTATTTTTATAATATTCATTAGTTTTCCATTTACTTCGAAAACTTGATGTTATTTGCATCAACCGGACGTGGGGTAGAAGAGATTACGTTGTAGGGACAAATACTGAGAAACTGATGAGCGACAGGAATTATAATACTATTATTAAGAGGATTGAATATCGTTTTTATTGAGGGAGTCAAAAAATGGAAAAGAAAAAATCAATGAAAAAAAACTACATTTTACATCAATGACCATTTGCTGAATATAAATAAAAGAAGGCAAAGATTCAAAGATTGAACCTTTGCTAATATCCCACCTGAAGATGTAATATAATAAAACCTAGGTCGTGGTAAAGAATTTAAAGAAGGTAGAAATAATACTACATCACGTAATTTCATTTAATTGTGGTTAAAAAGAGATACTTTAAAAATGTTAAAATTTTCGTCTCAAAAAATTAAGTACCACTAAATATATAAAACGTACTGAATTCTAATTATTTATATTTTAATTAAATTTTTTAAACATATAGCAGTTAATTCGTCAGCAATTCTAAGTGCGTTTGATGGTTATAGAAGAAAACATTTATTTAACTCTTAATCGAAAAGTATTCGATATTCCTGTGGTATATAGTCCATTTACCAAAAATTAGGATATTTTATATAACTCAGGCCATAGCGAATATCTTAAACAATAATTATGTCATAATTGTCTCGTATCATATTAATGTCTACTACTACAGCTACAAAATATTTTGCAAATTTATTTATGTTCGAAATTAATTGGTGCCATAAAAGTTCCAACTAAACTCTTGAGAGCTAAATATTTGTGGTGTCAGTATTTTATATTTTTCAGTATGCTTCTCGTAACATGATTATTTTATTCTAATATTTTATACTTTTCAGTACGTTATTTGCAGTCGGTTTAATAACTTATTTATACTTTATTTATTTACGAAACTGGTAGAATTAATAATGAAGTGGTAGACTTAATGCTGCAAGAGGAAATTCTTATTGCCGACAAGGTTTAGTCAAACAAATAAAAGGAGAGTGATCGTGAAACCTATCTCATATTTGTCGAAATATACATTTAAATTCTGTCATAGCTATAAGGACAAAATACCTTTTGACGGAAAATATTTCCCTTCTAAATTCTTATTAATTGTAACAGCTGTATTTACAAACTAAGTGTAGCAAGATACAGTGGTTATGATATTTATTTTTTATGCCGGCTCAAGGCCACAAATATTTTATCTGTTTTCTAACTATCTACATGTCGTTTTCCCCAAACATAGTGTGACCTTTGCATGTCAATTTAATGGAAAATTTATCAGTTCCCGCTCTAAAGATTTCTTTCGTAATATGGGTGACTGCAGTAGCAAAGAATCCAGTTGCCTTTTCTCCACGTTGATGTTCAGGCTAGTTTACTTGAGTTAAAATAATTTTAAGTCGATTTGTTTCAGTTATTTCTCTTTACCCGCTACTTGATGCAATTTGAACACTTTGTTGTTAAAAAGGTGATTTTGTTAGAGAATTCCTTGCTTATTAAAAGTATTTTTACAATATTACGTTTTCTCTTAAGCTCACCAGTTAAAAATTTTAATAAAAATCAATAATTCTGCGAAGGATTGCACTTAAATATATATAACTTATTTAAAACTTTTATTATATTTTTAATTTATCATCCTAGTTAATATTAAAAACGTGAATGCTTGAATGGATGCATGTTTGTTACTCTATAACTCTATAATTTTTAACGGACCTCCACGAAATTTAGCACATGCCTTACTTCTCATTATGTTTTTGTATACTATTTGTCATCTCAAAATCTGAAATAGTTCATGACAGTATCTTTGTAATGTTCGTTAGATTCCTACTTGATCATGTAGTATTGCCTCTAAGAAAAATTCTGCAACTTTGATTTTAACATGTAATAACTTATGTGGGCCGAATTTCCTAATGAACCTGATTTCCATGTAAGAGCATATCGAATTTTCTCCATTTTATAATTATTAACGATGTTAATACTTAATGTGAATGATTTTGGAAAAATATAAAAGAGAATAATTTTAATTTGGATTGACATTTTAATTTAATTCACGGAAATAAGTTACAGGTAGAAATGAGAATATTATATTTATTCAAACTAATCGTGTATAATTTTAACTTTTTTTGTATTAATAACATTATCCTTAGTAAATTAATTATAATATTTTTTGTATACCTTTTATTCTTCCCAAACTTATTTGAAGTTGGTAAGTTAGATAATAATGTACGTGTACGGATATAAAAAAAGAAGAACATACATTAAATTAAACTGAAATATATAATTTAAAAAAAGATATAAATAGATGACGCTCTCAAGTGTATTTTATCAAAATTTTTAAATAATTAAATAAAATTTAGTAGTTTTATTTGTTATAAAATGTATCCAAAAGTGGCACTAATTTTGATAGGATTTATTAATAAAAATAAGTGATGTAGCAAGCGGATATTCAAACATATTTATATATGACGCTATAGTTTTGTACACAGAGTTTGCTTTTAACCTTATTATTAGCATATTTCAGTGAATTTCATAGTATTTTTTTAATGCTCAATTATTTTTCAGTTCCGTAAATAATTAAAATACTTAAGCCTACGTTGAAATCAGATGGTATTTTTAATGATTCAACAAGGATAATTGATAAATTGCACTTTCTTGTTTTAATATAGATGCCGAACATTGAACTCTGGTGAGTTCACTGTTATAACTTAAAAAAAATATAACTTAAAGTACCACTCACTTGTATAACTTAAAGTATATACTTAAAGTTATTTTATTATATTTTGTAGAGTTAATGTAATACCTAGTGCCAAATTTAGTGAACATTACATTCCTAGGTCAGTTATTTCGATCACGTCTTTAGCAATTACACGGTATCCATGGTATTCAATTGCTAAATCGCCTGATCTTAGTTGAACTAGGGTGAAACGTGTTAGTAATGATTGAAAGTAAAGTTAGTTTTCAATTTTTTTCGGATCAAGGAGGTGCACATAGTGATATTGTTAATATGTTCTACTGAGGGTTATCTATGTGATTGGATGAGTCACCCTCAATAGCACATTTTAATAATCTCACTATGATTTTCTCCTTGCCTCAGACGGCAACTTAACCCATTGTTCTCGGTTGGTAAAGACCAGCATTACAAAAATATTAGCCCTAGAAATGTCGGGATTCCCCTATCGGTGGCGATGGTCAAATAGTTGTTACTTCATATAAAAACAAGAACATTGGCCAAAACACTCAAAAGAAAGATATGGGATAACGCTCAATCGAAGTAAGTTTTTGAACTACATAATTTGTCATATAAGTTAGTTTCCGACATATTTTTATGACACCCGAGAAATTTCGGAAGTTATTTTTCGCATAGATTAAAGTAGTTAATTTTGTTATTTTTTAATATCCATATTTGGTTGAAAAGAAGTGATTTAACTCTTTTATTTAAATTAACTTGCATTATTTTGGAATGTCCCACTGGAGCATCGAAGCAAAAACGAGGTCGCTCTACTCGCTAAGGGACAGCGAAGCCGCTAGAGGCAAATTGATGGTTCGATCATCTCCGACAATAAATCACTTGCCGAGTGTTTGAAGTGGGAGCCATCATTAGGCAGAACATAACTTTTGTTAATGAGGAGGCTCCTTTATATTTTGTTATCTGGACCATTCTTTGATTTAAACTTCTGTAATAGGAAGGTTTTGTGGCTGATTATAAAGCAAGAATTTTTTTTATTAATGGACTCACTTTGCTCGAGCTTGGGTTATAAATAAAGTGAGGGTATTTTTATGGAAATTGAACATAATTTACTTAGGAAATGTTTTCATGTGATACAGTAAGCTAAAAGATAATATTACTCAATGCATGCATATTTAGTTGAAAATAAATTTCTGTGATCTTTAAAATTAACTTCAAGTTTGATTTTTATAAACGACGTAAAAATATCGTTAATTACTTCTACAAGAAACCATTAAGCACACGTAATGCTTTATAAAAAAATACTTTCAAAAGTTTGATATCAACCAAAATATTTTGAGAATAATAACGAAGGAATTTAGAAAAAAGTTTATATTTAGATTTAGGTAAGATGCATTCGCAAGAGTAAAAAAAAGACACAGTATTTTAATTGAATCAGAGACGTATTATAAATCGATTATGATATGATTTAAAGACAGAAATGTGATAAAATTGTATGAGCCCAAATAGAAAGTGAATACCGCATTTTTTTATATCAACATCGTATTATTTGTATAAACAACGCGATTTGTTCATGAGCTACATGGGTCCATTGTGTAATTAATTGCATTGTTTCTTCCTTTCCGAAATCTATAAGCTTTGAAAACATCTGAGGTTTGTTCCTGTTCACGGATTTTATTAAACTGGCCCATTAAAAATTAAAAAAGGGACCTAAAAGTAATACTTATTGAAAACTTTTTTTTATATTATTTTGGATGTATTAAGATTTTTATTTACCTACATAAACAACTAATAATAGAATGCAGTAAAGCGCCAATTAAAATTATAAATACAGATAACACATTCTTCTGAAGCATGCGATGGTTTTTTTAAATTTACAGAATTACTAATGTCGTTAGAAATTTAATTTGCTTGATCTTAAATATTATCCCTCAACTAGGTTGAAAGCTCAATTTTGTTTTAAATTTCCATATTCCTCCATTAGTACAATTCGTTCTTTTTTGTTACGTGTCTTCAGTTGTCTTTCTAAGAAATTTTTTCTGGATTTTCTTGAAAATTATTGTTTTATCTTAATCTCGTAACCACACCAATCCGATTCCAGAATTAATAACAAATTATTCATTCAATGCACTGCTTAACTCAAATCATCTCACCATATCTGTGTCCATATTCCTTAATTATTTAATAAAATATTAAACATAATCATCTTTTGTTATTTCACATATTTAGTATTACCAAAAATATTTAAAAAATGTATATATTTAAATCGGAGATATTATCTGATATTAAAATAGTGGATATTTAGGTCATCAGGTCGCACTTCAGTCTTTGGTCTAAAAAGAAACAAAAGAAATATAATCAGAAAAGATTTCAAAAATTAATTCAGAAAGGAAATAAATATATAACGACCATTCAATAATCCTGAGCTGCGATATCGAGGATATAACCAAGAAACCTGCGAAGTGAAGTTCAATTTCGAAATCAAGTCCATTTGTATCCGGTGGGCTCATTTACGATATCTGCTGTGCAATACTTGGTATTCCAAAATTCACCGACGTAGAAAGAAAACTTCATAAAACTGAACTGCTGCAGTGGTTAACTGAAAAGCCAATCAAGTGTTGAACAAAATGTTATACATTTGTCGATTCAATATTGGGCTGCACATGTAAATTTTAAATTATTTTAAATTTTTACTTTATATTTTGAATCTCTTTATTCATTGATTATGGAAAGTAAATTTTTTAATAAAGTCGAGTAAAGTAAGAAAAGCAAGCTTTTTGGATTTCTAAATATATTACTATTCCACTAGGTATTAAAAAAGATGAGTTATGACAGAAATGAACAGGTAAACTTCTTGACATTTTTTGACTTATTTATATAAAAGAGTCCTTAAAATTTTTCTGATAAAATTCCAAAAAAAAATTAAAATTACATATTCTTCTAGAGTAATTTTAAACACTTTATTCTAATATAGAATAAAGTATTTAAAATTACTCTGTAACAGAAATTTGTTCCATTCATACCCCCGCCCCCCTTTTTTTTATTTATTATGAATAATAAATAAAGAATATGGCTGCTTACTTATTTATAATTCTTGCTTCTTTATTTGTAATTCATAATAAATTACAAATAACTTTTTTTCACATTTTTACTGGTTGTCAAAACTGTGTTTTCAAAAATAAAACTAAAAATACGAAGTTTAAAATTTATATAAATTTTCACGACGTTTATGATCAATTCCTACATCCTTTTCATATTTTTAAGAAATAAGTAAAAATTTAATAATTTAAATTTTTCTTCGAATTCGTCACTAATATAAGACGTGATTACTAATATTATGATTAAAAGATATTTCTTTGTATGTCTGTTTCCTATGAATAAGATTAAGTCTTCTTGGTATTATTAAGATCTATGTTTATAATATTTTATATACTATATACTATGTCGATAATATCAATTTTTTTTTCAAGTTGTATAAAATCGCGGTCCGCCTTGACTCATATATGGCATTGAATTTTGGTTACCGGGAAAGGCAAATACTATAAAAATACACGTACAAAATAAAAAGTTATTAAGTTTTTGATACCGCCTTAAGCTAATCAACCAGCAGAAACATGGCCGTGGAAATCACAAGCTATTTATAGATTCACCCAGAATGATAAAGGTGGAAAGGAACTGAGGCTCATAATACAGCTATGGAGCATTATTTGATAAGGTGATAGGTCAACAAGTGGAAAATAATATCTCTTACAGAGTTACAATTATGAAAGTCATTATATTCTACGAAGATATTGGTAATAGAATCAATATTTCACATCAACTTCGGTTAGCATTTTGGACAAATTGGAATAAACTAGAATCCAATATGTAGAAAGCGTTGAATAGCTGCACAGAGTGTCTATACAGTTTTCAGGTCTTTTATCTACTGAGTGCGAAGCGCGCTGTCCTTTAACTATTCAATAACTGGCAGTATTCAGTTATAAAATATTTTTGATTTACACTTGAGGAGGAGAAGCGCCAAAGATCATATATTTTTCTCCATTTAACATATTTGACAGCTTGTTTAAACTTAATATTCCGTTAATACAACTGTCTTAAAATCATATTTATTTAATTCTGCTCTTATACTTAACTTATATCTTTCATGAACATATTAATTGCTTTGTAGATATTTTCATGCATGTGTGTAGATATAAGTAACACTAACACACACGCGCGCGTGCACACATACCAACGAATGCAGGCACGCACGCACGCACGCAATATTTACAAAAGAATGCGAATGCGCGCCCCCACGCACACACATGTACATATAAAGTAACGTTACAAACCCAAAAGCTGGCAAACGTTTCTTATTTATAATATTGGGATAATATTAAGTATTGTTATTGAATTTTCGAGTATGTATTTCATATTTCTATAAGGTTTCTTGCTCTTTTGAATAAATTTAAACCATATTAGATTCATGAATATCGAAAAACTTGTAATCGCCATGGTTTTAAAAAAAAATTATTTTATATTCCAAATGTGAAACGAAAAACGTCAATGTCAAACTATTTTACGTCGAAATAAAATATTTATAACTTCAATCAATTTTTTTTATTTATTTTGTGTTTTTTTTGTTTTCTCGTTTTTCTGTGCTTAATGCTTGAGAATTTGTAATCTTATTTGCATAATAATTATTTAGTAATAAAAACATGCCAGTTCAATCGAAGAAACTGCAATAAATTAATTTGTTCCGTAAATATAATCAAGATACATATATTCGCTTGTTGCGCATTGAGAATAAAGTAAAACCAACATCACTTTGTCATACAACATTTGTAGTTTCTAATTTCAACGAAGACTTTGCATTATTTCCTGACGTCAGATTCACGCTGTATAAACTTAATTCAAATAAACGTAACAGTATCAATAAGTCAGTGATGTACTTTTTGACAAATTTAAAATACTATGTTAAACAAAGTGAAAATTCGGTCACGATCTACAAAAATATTGAAAGAAATATAATTAATATTGTATTATGCGACACGCGTGGGCCATAATTCTTCTACGATTCTATTAAAAACTCTTCGTAGTTCTTTTGTGGTTCCTTGAAGTACAAATCTCATTCCTCCGTCTTATCTTTGCGATTATAAATCGCTTATTAAGACAGAGGGTGTAATATTTGAAACCACCCTTTGTCAAAGTTTCGCAACATGGCAATGAATAAATTAATACGGACCGGTGCGTAGATACGGAGATTAATATTAAGCTTGTCGTTTGTTTAGTGAATAGCCTTGTTATTGTTCTGTAGATGAAGTCTTGCGTTAGGAATGAGACAGTCTGTCGAATGTATGTGAGCATTAAGTTTATTGAGGACTTGTGTGAATAAATACAAAACAATTGGTCAAATGCATGAACTATACTTGCTGTAATGTAAAAATCATATATGTATCGTGCTATGAACATGAGCAGATAACTATGTAGAACATTTTTTTTCTTACCGATTCTATGAGAGAGAAAATAAGAGTCAAGGAAATTCAAAAAAAAACACCGATAACAATTTTTTAAATTTTTGAATATAACGTTTAATTCCAATGTGATTATGTTCCACAAAATTACGTTAATTTTATACAAGATAGCGATAGTGTAGATCATATATTCGAATCAGATACGGTCGCCTGCTTGGACGTGAGAATTATGGTATTCGAACAATGGGTATGCAATGAAAAAATTGGAGTTATGACTTCTTATTACCGTGTATGTGAGCCTAGTCAGTTTGTGTTGCCGTTGTTGTAATAAATTGTTTTCTTGTATTAATATACATTGGTAAATTTTGTGTATTTAACCGTACCAGAAAAAAATTAATACTACATATGTACTTTCGTTACGAGCATTATCTGTTTTATCTATGCAAATAAGGAAAACATACAGTTTTATTGGGTAACCCGATACGCATATTGGGATATGATTATAATAGCTATATAGTCCAATACAATATCGACATGACGATTATTATGAGTAATGAAAAAATAAAGATAATTATTTCCATTTGGATAAAAAAAACCTATATGGTTTAAAATAATACTAATAATTTTATGACTAAAAACAAAGCTAAAACTAGAAACAAAAAATTAAGCTGATATTATCAAAAATCGTTAATAAAATATTACTTGAAGATTTATATTTTCTTCAAACCTGTACTGTGATATGTTCAATCGTATTTAGTTTCAGGTTTTTATTTTAAAACAATATTTTATCTTATTTCTGATATACTTTACACACAAACATTACAACCATAATCAATAATATTAAATTATTTATACATAACATTCCTTATGATAAAAAAAATTGGTACAAATAATTTAACTCTTGGTTATACCATAATTTAAAATTAAATGAAACCAAAGTGGTAAATCCAACATAATTAAACTAAAATATATTTAAATTATCCTAAACACAACTGAACTATTTAAAATAAAACGATTATAATTAAGACAAATTAAATCAAATTAAATAGAGCGTAATTATAATGAATTAAGTGACATCAATGAAATTGAAAAAGATAGTGTTGAACGTTTCCTTTTAGCTGTGAGTAAAAATTAGCTCAAATCAAATGTCATCATTTAATATTCGGAACAAATTAATTAAGATTATAACAATTAATTAATTGTGAACGTTTAGTGTGTGAGAGATATTTTATTATATTAATAAGTTTTACGCGAGGGGATCTTAACCCGATATAAACCTAAAGAAGAAGCAAATTCGTGGTACGACTGTTATATTTTCGGGGTTGAAGTCTTTTGTTATTGCTACATGGAAGGACATAAAAAGGTCAAAAAATATATCTTTGAATGTCACATCTAGGACGTTCATCTTTATCCATTGGAGCAGAGGGCTATTGATCTCGATATTTATCAATCAATGCAAGAAAGTGCAGTCTTATATTTCTCTGCGGTGAGCTAAAGAGATATTTTTTTTAAATACAATAGACTTTATTTACTACCATATACTGTTATCCATATTCGAGGTTTATAAGAGAGATAGTAGTAGTAGATGAATAATTTTTTGGATATTTTTTTCTGAAACTCCTCATTCTTTCGGAGTGCTAAGGGATCCAAATCAAACTGTTATAATCAAGTAGAATTCTGGCCAAAGAGTTCAAGTGCTTATTTTGTATCGATTCTCAAACATAACTATTAATGGAATATTTCAATTTAGAAGTTAGAAAATATAATAAAACGAATCCTTTGGGAACACCAATCCTACTTCGATTACTGAACAATAAATTATATAAAAATTAGATAATACGTATAATGACACATTCTTACCATATCATAGACAAACTTCCAATGATTTATCTCAGGAAATGAGCAAACAATTTTACCCCCTACAGCTCCCTTATCCTGAATCGATTCATCAGCAACTCCTCTATGACTTTCTCACAATACACGAGTTACTTGAGTTTGTTATATATTAATTTAGTTTTAAATCTTTAAAGGCTTTGGAAATATTCAATGGCAGTAACGTTGTATTAAATATTCAATTGTTATATTTTTTGATTTTATTCTTTGTTAATTCTCGCAATGAAAGGATATTTACCGTTAAATTAAAAATAATTTATATCAATGTTATTACTTAGGTGTTAATGGTAGCATTATAATAATAAAATAAAAATAAGAATTATTTCAATTAAAATAAAATTCTCATGTGTTAATAGAAAATTCTTAAATGTAAATAAAATTCTTATACATTCATACCTTTATTAAAATAATAGATGTTTTAATATCTATTTTCACTATTTATCCAATTCTTACTTCGTACAGAATAATATAATGATAAATAAGAATAATATTTTTAGTAATAATTTGAAAAAAAACATGTCTACGTCTTAGACTACATGTTTTAATCACATATGTGTAGTTTCGGTTTTGTTATGATTTCGATACCATTATTGTTGTCATTTTTAAAGCGTAAATAAAATATTTACTTAACTGTTCGTTACATAATGACACTTAGATCAATATGACCTAAGAGCAATACTTGAGAATTATCAATGGTTTTCTATACAAATTCTTATAATATAAGTGTTAGAAAAGAATAGTCTGACGTTTGTCGTTTATATCATATGAAATGTGCTGCACGTTTACGTAGGAAAGGATATTTCTTTTTTTGCTATCTTATATTTTGTTTATAATAGATCAAGATAACAATTAATTATTTTCTGGCAATATCAATATGAATATCAACCTGTTAAAGTACTAGATAATTAATGAAAAGTACTGAAACGAAAACGTACGTTTTGTCTCCATACATGAAGAGAACTACGAAAAAATACTTGCAGAAAGATTTATGAATAAATTTTACATTTCAAAATCTTGCTCTGGAGCAGGCTTTCAAAGAGCTGTCACGGAAAAAGAGGACTCTACGTAGACGGAGTTTTTCTTTAATTACCTCTTTTTTGCAGATAATACTGTGTCAACATACTATGATTCATGTGAACCACTTAATATGTTAATTAAATCAAATAAAGTATTGAGAAAAAAGTACAAATTATTCTCAATTAAAAAAAATAAAATACCATCCAATAATCTGAAGATCTATGTGCATAGCCCAGTTACCAGAAACGTTACAAACAATATGCATATTTAAGCCCAAAATAAAACTTAGAAAAGAAATCGAATCGCAGAATTAAAAAGACGAATCAGCTAGAGTTAGAAGTTTATTGACAAATTTTGTACACTGAAACATAGAATAACGTATGTGAAATACACATTAGAAAATAAAATAATGCCAGTTACTCCGAACGGAAAGTTAATGAAACTTGGGACTCAAAAGTTGTGACTTTGGAGTTGCTCTAACCCAAAAAATCGCTCAGAAGCTTAGTCAAATAAATTTAATTTCTTGAAATATTTTATATTTATCTATTTGCATTATTTTGAACACATGGCTGTAATAAATGAGGCATAACTTAAATTTTGTTCTACAATATATATACATATATATATATATATATATATATATATACACACACACACACACACATATATATATATATATATATATATATATATATATAACATCAGGTTCGTAAATTTATTTTAATTTGTTCGCTCCTGGTCAAAATAAATATTATGAAAATTCAGCGTTATTTTTTTTTTAAATTTATTATATTGAACATGTTTTTAAACAAGATTTAACTATTTCTTCATCATTTTTAAATTTACTCCATGTTTACCTATTAATTTAATAAATGGGACTCGAAAGGTATATACGGCATTCAGGTCAGCTTTTTGTTGGCCGCGAAATTGTCGCACTTTTGCGAACAGTACGATTACGAAAGGGAAATAAACCTAATTCGCCTTTAAACTAAAAGCTATCAAATTCATGATATTAGTTTAACAAATCAGTTTCGACTGACGCTTAATTAAAATAAAACACGATTCTATAGAGTTTTAATACAATACCCTAAAATAATCGTATTTTTACGTAAATAGAATATTTGAAAATATTATTGATCTGTTTAAACTTTACCAGACATTTCAATTAACCAATTCCATAAATCTTGAAATATAAAAAGTTACAACCCAATATGAATGTGATAGAATTTCAATATAATATTTCGTTTCTATGTAGTGGCATATTTTAGTATACGACGTAGGATACGTGTATTATGATTTGATTATGACACGTGATTTAGTACACAATTTTGTGAACCGTTACGCTATCAACACAGTAACATATATTTTTGTAATTATTAACCGAATAGTTTTAACTTTTATAAAAACTTTCTGCAAATCTCCTTTTTTCGTGCTCAGTGACTTTTCTCGATCTCCATTTTTATCAAATATTCTTGGCCCTACTCAATGTTACTTGCTATTTAAAAATTTTTTTTACTTAACGTTATGTCAGAATTATTTATTTAATAAATGTAAATTTCAGGTTGAACTGTGTTTCAATAATACTATGTATGCAACACTCTTGCAATTCGCTTTTTAATTTGGAAGAAGAAGAGAAACATCATTTCTGAGTTGCAAAGACTAACAATTCCAAATATTGCTCTTTGAAATTCTGATTACTAATTCTACTAAAATTGCCATTTATTTATTGAAAATTAATGGAAATACTTTTGTACATGATGAATGATTAAAAGTAACTCGGAGTTCTGCACCCGGAAGGTTAAATTTTAGGTAAAATTTCTGATTAACTTTATTAATAACATATTCAGCCAAAGAACAAATGAAATGTATCGACAAAGGGAATAGGTACATATTATCATTACTCTATTTAAAGTTAGGTTTCCAGTAGTACATTTTTAAAAAAGGTTGAAAATATGGTGGGATTTAAATTAAAGTGGAAAAAATTTTAAACCCATTTTATTATTACGAACTTTCCCAATATCAGCTGAAGAGCCAAACAGTAAAAATTGCAGGGGAGGCTCAAAGTAAAACTACTAAGTAAAATTGCTTCGCCCAAATTTTTAGCTTCCGACAAACTTTGGAATTGTTTATACAAACGGCAAACTTTGGACTTGTTTGGAATGGTTTTGTTCCGTGTATGATAGTAATATCTATGTCATAATAATATATATGTCTTGGAAAATTAAATGGAATACATTTTATTTTTAATACGTAACTATATTGGAATTATTGTGAAAATTATATTAGGTACGTACACGTGAAAGCATAACCATAAGAAAATTAAATCTTTAAATTAGTTTTAGTCAATAAGCTATTTCAAAATCAATGGCATACACACACACAAACACACACACACACATATATATATATATATATATATATATATATACCGCTTGTGTATATCAATATCTCGATTAAAATGTATTGTGCAACATATTGCCATACCATAATAGTACATTTTCATCATAGAGTAAAACACCCACTTTTTTTGAATAATGTACAATCAATGTTCAATTAAACTGGGGGTTTTACTCTTTAATCAAAATCACGTATATTTTGATAATAATATCCAAATATTCTTATTTGTAAATTTTTTTTGCGTGACCATTTTTTTAGGATAACAAATACTTCTTAACTTCGCGCATTTTATATTAACTATACCCAAAAAAATTTTAAAAACGCATTTAATTTAACGAATTTGTTATATCTCTCAGCAATTACTATCTCACTAAACATCTCTTTTTAACGTCCCGTATGCCATTTGTAAACTTTTCATTAAATGATTTTCTGACAAGAACAAGAAAGATACTAAAACAGGAAAGATACTAGTTCTTTCCTGTTTTTTTTGTTGCTTTTTATTTATCACCTTTAAAGACGTTCACGATCACTTGTAGGTGTACCTTAAAAGCCAAATGAAACTTTCAATATCGAATTGGCTTTTATAATTTATATTTTTTCAGCGTTATTTGCATAAATAAAAATTTCAAATCCAAATATAATTTTAATGCAAATGTATAATATAAAGGCATTTTGAGAATAAGTCAGGATATATTCACCTCTTTTAAATATCTTGCACCTCCTTTATATTTTAACCCATTACTAAACTCATATTTAATTTTTTCTCATTTTTAAAGATGTTCACGAAATAAATTTTTAACTAATTTAATCGAAAAATTTATATTTTTTTCAATATGTTACTAATGATTTTACAAGTTTATTTCATTCCTTAAATAGTTAATTTCGTAATCTTTTGAATCATTAGTTTCTCCCAAATTTAAATCTACTAGTATAGAAGTAATAAATAGAAATATGTGTGAGAGAATATTTTTTTATAAATTTGGTTTTTTATGTGTAATATTCTTCTTTAAACTAATTTATTTATAACGTGGAGCACCAAATAATTATTGAATTTATTGTGTTTTCTATAAATCTATTAAGGAAAGTAGCATTACGCTTAATATATTGATTAGAATAATATTGTCAACAATACTGACGAGAGTAGTGAAAATTTATTCCAGACCAACCATTAAAGAAATAGAGTATAATTTTCAAAAACTGGTATATTTTATAATATAAAAAATTAAATAATTCAACAATAGATAATTTGGAAAAATAAAAAAATAAAATATTTTTTGTGACCATAATACAAAACAAAAAGCTATCATCATGATCACACATATATTATATTTTCGTTATATCAACAATTGATTGAAAGACTTAAAGTGACACTAAAATCCTAATGAAGTATATAATCACTTTTTACTTATGATTAAAAATTTGACATAAATCTCTTTTGATAACTAAAAATGAATATCAATATCAGTTAGCTGATATAGATTAACATTATTTCTCCCCATGTTAATATATTGCTTAACAAGATTTCTACATTCGCAAAAGTTTCGTAAACATCTCTGTTAAGAATTGTATTCGCTAATATATTTCAAATTTACAACACTTACTTGCTATATATTACAAAACTCTCTCGGTTAATTTTATTTGTAAAGAAGTGGCCTAATATCTGTATAGATATTATTCTTATGTATTGTCTTCGTTAGTTTCACCGTTTATTAGGTGCAATAAAAGGAATTACAAAGTACTGAGCATCCCAAGTAGCTATCTTACCACAATAATTTAAGACATTTTTACCCAATAAGATAACTTTATTTTAACCACCGATATTTTATTTAAATCTAACAATATTTGTAAATGACACTACAATCTTGGCAGTCAAACAGTCAAAATGGTGTCAACCATTTTAATAAACATCTTATATTTAAAATCTTTGTCAAATTATTATATATTAATAAAATAAGTCGCTTGTGCTGTAACAGTTCAATAATAATTAGATTTTGTCATTTCACCTATACGGGGCGTACAACAATTTCGAGAACCATTTTTTTATCATTGCTATAGTTTTCCCATAAACAGAAAATTTTAAAGAACACCGTTTTTTAAATAATGTTCATTTTATCAGAAATAAAAAAAAACAGTTTTAGTATCCTTGAAAGTTCCTTCAATTAATACCCTCAATGCTAATATGAATTAAAAAAATATTTAATTTTTTTTCCCCTTTCAAAATTAATATTTTTAGCGTTATATTTTCAGATATGTCAAAGTTTCCACGTCAACTTATTTCTGAAAAAAATATTGTGGGCTTTTTGATATTATAAAATGTATTGTGGGTATTTATAAAAAAATTTTAATGAAAAAATCTACAACATATAGTTTTGAAATTCTTTAAAATAGCACTTGCAACTGATTTTGTACATAGAAATTATAAAAAAAGTACTAAAAATTATTTTTTTTTATTCCTTTTTGGCCCGTGTTATAAATTGATTGAATAACTTACAAGGATTACAGTTTCAAGCATTTGAAAGATGTACTTCACAACATGTTGTGAAAAATATTTATTATTTATAAATAGTTTAACATAAATATTCCCTTCCCTTAAATATTTTCACATGTTAGATTTTTTCAAAAATTTCTTCATGAGGCTTATTCCTCTCATAAAACTAAATGTAAAATGTATTCGTGAACGTAAAAATCCCAACCGTTTCCGTGATAGTTGCCTTCAAATTTCTAATTAAAAAATCTAATTTTTTACCACAATATAAAATTTATTAAATTTTAACAAAATATTTAAATGAAATCTTACTACGCTTAGCAAAATAAAACTTAAAAAACAGTCAAAAATCTCTTTCAAAATTAAATATCACTAATAATCTCATGGTTTGTGATTCGCACGTTCATACGACATTTTTCTTCAGAATTTTTAATGTATGTGAGATTCCTCATATTACGGTTAATAGGAAAAACTAAAAAAAAAGAGGTCTCAAAAAAAATTTAAAAATACTATTTAAAATGTAGAAATCCTTTTTTCTTTTCAAGGTTTCATATTTCAAATTGTTAACGTGTCTGTCAATACGTCTGTCACAGCCGATTTTCTTTGAAATTATACAATGTAGAAATTTGAAATTTTAGATATTAATACATTTATTTTATTGACCTGCATACTTTATTCCAATTTTCTGTAATTCAAAATTTAAATTTTTTTTTAAATATTCAAAATATATGCAAAAATAAATCATTCCATAAGTTTTGGAAATAAAGGGTATTCTCAAAACTTATGAACCAAAAATTATCAAAAAATTGAGTTGATAAAAACAGAAAAGATTTTAGGGAGATTATAGCTATTGACCTAGATTTTTTAATTATTGAAATATGCACCACACTAATACTTCTAAATTACAAAGTAATATATTTTTGTTTTGAAAATTCATATTTCTATATAGTTTAAGAAAAACGCCTTTTAATTAATAACATAATATAATAGGATAGACCTTAACTCTGTCTATTTATAATATGCTTTTACTTTACAAACAAATATTGAAACCTATATGGATCTATGGCAGTCAACTCTGGGACTGTATGACTTTAAGTAAGATTATTATAATACAGAGATTTCAGAACATAGTACTAAAGAACTTCGTAGACGTTTTTTGGTACATGAAAAACAGTGACCTCCTTCGGAAATTGAATCTGGAAACAGAGGATAAAATTATTAAGAAGGTAGCCGAATCAAGTCAGGAATAGCTACTTCATAATCATGTTACTTGTAAGGCTCTCCAGCTTTTATATAAGCCTGAACTATTATGGAGACTCTAGAGGCGAAGACTTTGAGTTAATTTAATATAATATGTGTAAAACTAAGCATATTCCTTGTTAATGCTACATGTATGGTTAATTTAAAACAAAATTAGTGCTAGTAAGCGTGGATGTTTAGATGGTGTTTTTTATTAGAACAGAGTAAGAAATACTATGAGTAAGCTCTTAGTTTTATGGAATGTATTAATTTAGAATTAGAGAAGAATTGTTTACTGGTCAATCTCGATGTCGTATCGGTAAATAAAATAAAAAAAGCTCACGATCGGTTGCTGTGATACAAATTTGAATACATAAACGATATTGCCATTTATCACATAGTCACGTTGGTTGTATCGATATAAATGAGCAACGAAATTAGGTTTACGGTGATGAAAATTATTTTTTTATGAGATCGTTTCCATATATTGTAGTTCATCGAAAAATAAGAAAATTACTGCTTGATATTTTATACACAAAATGAAAATAATTTGTTTTATTTTTCCTTTTCTTGTTATTTTATCAAAATGTTAATGCCCAATATTTAATGATGCTCTCTGTATATCTTAAGAGACATGGTTCATATACTATAACTATAATAAGGTCTTGTTTTTGTCAATTGAATCTTCGAGTAATATTTTCTATACTAATTTTAGTTATAAAATTAAATTCTGAATATAAACTCACTGTTACAGTATGTCTACTTGAATGCATCTATTATATATTCAAGAATTATTTTTAAAATTATATCTTCAAATATATTTATATTAGCAATGTCTACGTCATGCACGTAGAGATAAAAATCGGCTGAATTTTATTTTATTTCAACTTTCGAGCAAACATGGTAATTAATAAATTCTTTATACATATTTTTGCCACGCCTTTATTGAGTATTTTAAATAATGTTGCATTTTAAATTTTCACTAATCTTAAAAACGTTTGGATTGCAATAAGAGTTCTATTGATTTTAAGCATCTTGAGAAAATGAACATAACAGAACTACCTTTGAAAATGTGTATTTCAAAACATTTCTCGTTATAGGGATAGTTCAAATATGATATAAGATGTGATTTTTTATTGAACTAAAATGTTTTTTATAAAAAGAAGAGTGGATATGCATAAAATAATTGTAATCTCTGAAATAATACAAACTCGTTTAATTTTTAATGTTACGGAGAATTCTACTACGAGGAAATATGCTAAGGCTGATAAATCATTGTTAAGTTTAATTTACTAAAACTTTATTTTTATGAAAACTTTGTTTATGCCATTTTAGTGGATTTTCAGTATATCTTTATTACTATATTACCGAACAACTATTACCCTATGATCTATTTCTATGGAGAAACAAATAATTAAAAAATTCAATCCCAATATGTAGTTAGCGCTGACGTGAATAAATACGGGCGACGCAGATATATTCTCCAGATATAAGTGTGCTTTTCAATTTTTATAACAGATAGAATCACATAATTTATGAAACTTTTAGCACACTTATATAGTTTCTTAATTAATCAAGACTTTTGGACAAAAAAATTTCATATCCTGAGCATGTACTTAAAAATAATATTATAAGCTTTCATAATCTACAGTTACACCACAATATTTAAAAAGACAAATTATAAAATTTAAGAACATATATCAAATACTAATAGAGCAAAGAAATACAAAAATGCAACGTTCCTTCGAAACAATTCACATTTATACTCTTATTTTGATTCGTTCACCACTTAATCCTACGCTTCCCATATATAAATACAACTTATATGTGTACAGATAACTAATAACAAAAGAACATCGTCATTAAGATAAGTAATTTTCCACCTAAAGACGGCGCCCGCCCCAGACACTGAGAATGATTTATCGCCGGACATGAACGAACCATCAATTTGCCTCCAACTCCTCCGCTGTCCAAAATGAATCATCAGCCGTTATTCTGTCACTTTGCGGTAAAGTTCCAATAGATAGTTTTTTAAATTTGTTGATTTAATATGGAGTGTTTCAGGCTTAATGTTACTAATTATTAAATTAAATCATTCTCAACTAAATGAAACTACGTGATGTAGTATTATTCTACTTTATTTAAATTTTTACAATGACCTACGTTTCGTTGTATGACATCTTCAGGTGAGAAAGATTTATCTTTACAAATTGTCCTCGTGAAGGTATTGTCATAGAACGAAACCTGAGTCGTGGTAAAGAATTAACACAAAGTAGAAATAATACTACATAGCGTAGTTTCATTTAGTTGAGAAAAATTTAATTACAAAATTTACGCCAAATATATTCAAAAAATAACTAATTATTTTCTCTTAACCTCGTCGATACTCGATAATGTTGTTGGTATGAATGTCACGTCGAAATGTTTTATTTCCATTTTCTTATTCATATACCGCGGCCAATTATTGTCATACATTTTTCGTGATCTACCAAAATGATAACTTAGAAATATTCTTTTATCGTCTGCTATACAACGAAGGAAATGTACTGTAGAAGAAAAATATACATTCTTACACGTTTAATCATAGATCTATCTTACAAGGCATATAATAAAGACAAGAAGCAAACCATTAAGGTAAAAGCTTACTCACATACAATTTTAGAGCCAAGAGAATACTTTGGAATCACATGGGGTAATTAGAAAACACACAGTAAAAAGTAAACAATATATAAAAAATTCGATGCACATAGTTTGTACCTATTTACCTCTTAGTTTGTACCTCTTAGTATAGTATTTTTCAATTGTCTATTTTTTTATACAAGGATCAAAACGCCGGATACAGCGGTGTTGGCATTATTCCCTCTTTAGTTTATTAATTCTTTTAGTGTAACTTTTATGACGTCTAGATCTAGGTTTGCGCTTATGTCATCACTGTTCATGGCTGAAAATGATGGTAAATAGTTCATTTTCAATAAAAGAAGGCTCTAATTTTCCTGATCCTTTGTGTAGCTATGATAGTTCTGGGTCATTGCATTGAATATTTTTATGTATTAATTAGTATATTAAATGGTACAAAATCATAGGTTGCACTTTTAAAGTAAGTAAAGATGAATTATATACAAAAGTTCGATGTTGTGTTCATGAAAGCAATCGATTCTAATAGAACAAAAAAACTTGAAACTAAGAAATGTTGGTGTCTAGTTCAATCTACTTAAGACAGTATATTTCCTTATCCAATGAAAGAATTTAAAAAAATGTTAATAGTTTGTTATTTCAAAACTTAGGATAATTGATCATAGATACAGTTTAGAATTTGAACTTCTGAAGATTTGGATTCTATTACCCAATTAATATTAATACCAAAATGTTTCCTGTCAAAACTTTGGAAAATCTGAAAGTTGACTCATAGAGTAAATTACGATGGTTCTAAACATTCCTGCTATTATCTATGCTATCTACAAAACTACAATTTTTTTGATCATACTTATTATCACTTTCTATAAACGGCTATAACTTGAAATGATTACTAGTTTCATTGTCAATTGAACTGATTTGATAATTATGAATAATTGATCACTTATTTTAAGATAATATAACAAACATAATTTTTTTAATTATGAAACAAAAATTATTTATTTTACACCTTTTAGTCTTGGAACTTTACTTAAAAATAGTTAAAAACCAAATAATTAGAATGAACTGTAAACCATGTTATAAAACCATGCCGACTTATAAGATCTTCCCCTGCTCATGTTCTATAATTTTATGCACATCTGCATAGTTTCGGGCATTTTTAAACATCACATTTACGTTGATCCTTCAACTTTCGTTCAGCATGCAAACGATGGGTAACAAATAATATTACGTTTGAATTGCTTTGTAATCAAATCGGAAATATCATTAAAAGTAAAAAAAAAACATATTCGGCATAATGCGATTACTGAACAAACTAATAGTATAAAAAAATAAAAAAGGAACACGCTTTCATAAGTAATGAATTAAAAATAAAAAATTAATTATAGCATTTAATGGGGTGCTTTTTTCGAAATGTAAGTGAAATATTAACCATTTTCATTCACGTATTATTAATTTGAGTAACAAAATCACTTATTTTTAAAAACAAGCGCTCTACGCTTTTACACGCAAATATTTGCTCAATAATATAGCTTATATTAATTTTTTTTTTAAAACAAACGCTCTACGCTTTAATATGCTCACGCAAATAATATACTCAATAACATGGCTTACATTAAATTTTTTACAGAGCAGAGAGTGAAGATAATTTCCATAATTATTTTTTGACTTATTGAATGAATATATTTGGCGTCAATTTTGTAGAAATTCATTGCTCACAATTAAATGAAACTACGTGATGTAGTATTATTTCTACTTTCTTTACCACGACCTAGGTTTCTAATAGCCCACCTGAATATGTAATACAACAAAACCTAGCTCGTGGTAAAAAAATTAAAGGATATAGAAACAATACTACATCACGTAGTTTCATTTAATAATTTTTTTACTTTTTAGTGCAGTATTTATAAAAGCGTGTTTTTTTACTTCGTGCAGTATTTATAAAAGCGTGAATACAACGAAACCTAGCTCGTGGTAAAAAAATTAAAGAATATAAAAATAATACATCACGTAGTTTCATTTAATTATTTTTTTTACTTTTTAGTGCAGTTTTTATAAAAGCGTGTTTTTTTACTTTTTTAAACTTCCGATTTATATTTACTATTTTAGTCATGTAGGGAATATTGTTTTGAACTCATTTTATGTTATATTTAGATATTCTTTTACAAGTATTAACCCATTATTATGAAAACTTCTACGGAATTCTAATTAAGAGAGCATCATATTTGATTAGGTTGTGATGTCTTTTCTTTCTCTTTTCTATCTTTTTTACTGTTAGAATGACTAGATTCCTTAACAGCTATTCACAAATTGTCGTTTCCAGATTTTCACTATCGTAGCCATTACTGCCAACTAAACTATAAAAATTAGAACTAAATTGCCTATTGCCATATTTGAAATACTCATAGTATTTCAAATATGGCAATAGACAAAAACATATCTCATTATATCGTGAACAAACAAAATTTTTCAAAACTCATAATTTTTCAATCGAAAAATATTTTTTTTTTAAATTTTTCATTTTAAAAATTATGACTTTTGAAAAATTATGACTTTTGTTAAACACGATTAAAATAAAGTTTTTTCAGTATTTAAATATAAATCTAGATCCTTGTGATATTTTAACTATATAATTTGACTTTTCGCAGCATCTGCACAAAACTTTTTCGCAACCTACTAAAAGAGAAGTCTTATATCATCTCGCTCTTTCGTAAATATATTCAAATATGAATTCGACATTTTGTAGACATAACTAATAACTGATACTTTTGTTGTGATAAGTAATAATCTACATAATAATAAACATGCTCAAAAATAACAAATAACAGTCCTAAACATACTCAAAAATATTTATATTTGGCAAAGTTATTAAAATTTGTCAAATGACTTACCAACAAATTTAATTCTCCATTTAATAACACAACCTCTGAACTTTATATTTAATACTTGAAACATCTTGGCTATTACAGTAATTAGTCTTCACCTAGATAAAAAGTTGGATATATGGAAAAAGTTAAATTTAAAATTTCTTCAAAAATATACACAAAATACAATTAAGAATTAGAAACGGATTCCAGAAGATAATTTTTTCAATTTTTTTACACGAAAATAGCAAACAAAAATATCTCCTGTGCGGCACAAGCACGCTCATGCACCTTTTCTGTTATCAAAACATATTCATATCCCGACAAGCACCCTTTTATCGGCACTTTGACTTCATGGCAATCAGTAACTCTTAATTGTGTGAGTACCTCCATGTATTTATATATCCACCTACTAATATCCAAGTTGTTTCATGCCTTTGTATACGTCCCTATTTACATATCTACTTACTTACTGTTGACCTAGCTGAGGAGTTCTTTCATTTGCTCTTGGCTTCATCAACCGACTATAGTCATCATCTCTAATTCATGTACTTATAAAAAACATCTAATGAATTAAGTCTAAGTTTCCAATCTACTAAATGAGATTACACTCAAAAGCTCCGAGGAATTTCTGAGTATATCTCCAGAATACACAGTCGGGTCAACTATTAATTTTTTAAACAAATAATCATGACAATCCTTCGAAACATCTTGTAATTATGGCTTGATTTTTTCTAATTGACACTACCCTATTTCTTTCCTGTCGATTAATGACTTCTTAGCTAAAAGCATTTTATTCAAACGAAAATAGTCATAGTGGTACAAAAATCCTTAGTCGAAGCGTTGTTCAAGAAAGTCACTTGTGATATTGCGACCAGTACCGAAATTGGTTCACATAATCTTTGAACAATAGCTAGGTTAAAGATTTTATAATTGTTTATACCTTCATTTGGCTGTTTTTAAAAGCAAATTTCTATATTAAATATGTAAAATATTTTAGCATCACATAGACCTTAAATCTTGATAATATAGGGATTTAGTTTATTCGGAGCATATTGCCATAATGACAAAAGCAGTTGAGGTATAATTATACTTGCAATTTCGGAAAAATTTCTGAAATATTTCTCTGATATGGCAAATCTTGTCTTGAGATTTTTTTTCTTGCTTCGTTATACCATCATCGAATTCAAAACTCGGAACAGAAATTGAAATCTCTAAGCAAATACACCGTCCGTGTCCGCTGAGAGATTTCAATTTCAATCTCACAACATCAGTCTGAAAAAGTTCTTCAAAATTCAGGTCATTAGATTTTTTCCTCCTGCTAACTATACTAAACCAATCAAGCATTGTATCTCATTGAGGTCAAACTGTCTCGCAAATGTTTCTCTGGTGTATCTATGTTTGATGGTGTTAATGTATTGTTTGGTATACTTGACAATGACAATAATTACAGTGTCGTCAAAAGAGTGTTTACAAATTCCAAGAAGGTCTATTTCACCCGCGATAGCTCATTTGACCTGGTTACTGAATTACAATATTCAAATTTCTAATATGGATAATAAATACATTTGAAAAAAAATAATAATTAGAAAAACAAACGCGTAGATATTTTGTGAAATAGCGGTAAAATTATGCAAAACACATATACATAAATTATATCAAACAATAAAAATAATAGCAAAAGTGAGTGCATAGTTTTATTTAAATATCTAAAATAAAAAAAATCAGCTATAATAATTTCACCTACGTAATCGGTGACGCCAGTCTCACGTATCGGGTTGGCGTTGAAACTCTAGAACGAGGACCCGTGTCGCCGTTGTGGAATGCAATGACGGTAGGGTACGGACGCCCCGTCTCAAATATATACATCACTAGTGGCGGGTTATTAGTTTTTCACAATGTAAATTGATTGCCCATATGTATATATACATATATATATATATATATATATATACATATATATTTATATATATATATATATATATATATATATATATATATTATGGTGCGCAATTAATTATTAAAAATTATTCAGTTTTTCGAAAAAGTTTCAGCAGACTTCTCAAAACCCAATTTTCTTCATGACTACGTTCAATAGTTTACGAAATAAGTAAGAGGAACTTATTTTTCACATACATTTTTAAATATCTCTGTAGATATAGATATAAAACGATATTTAGAATTAATTACATTTTTTATTAGTATTAATTTGTCCCTCTGTACTTCTAAAATTGCCACATAAATATTTTTGAGTGTTAGCTATTTATATATGTGGGGGGAGGGGGGTTAATATGTTTTATTCCTGCCAAATTCCAAGTTTTAGTGTCAATTTATTTCTGCCAAAAGTGATCGTGATAGACAGACGGGTAAACACGTGAGTGAGCTTTTAATATTCTATTTAAAGTTGTGAGGCACGAAACCCTTAAAAAAGCCAAAAAATCTCTATTTTCATCAAGTCTGTAGGAATAATTTAATTCCAACTCTATCGTGCATTTTCTTTCGAAAACCATCGATTTAAATCCTTTTTCTTTAATTTAATTTGCGTGAAATCTTGAGCCTAGTCTTCATTAAGCGAACGCATATTGACCTATTTTTACCCTACAACTCAATTTTTCAGAACTTTGACAGCCTTTCTAGAAAATGCCCCAAAAATTTTAATCAATCGAATATATTTGGAAAAAACAATTTCGGATAATATATATAATGTTTTCTTAGAGAAAATAGGTCGTGGAAACTAAACAATTTTAATTTTTTAAACACACACATGGCTAGTTTAAGTCATACCTGAAGGCAGATTGATCAGTGCATGATGTTAGATTTTAAATGATCGAAATTTGTCAACAGTGTGTCTGTCTTATGTTATATTTATAGTTCCTAAATGAACATTAAAATAATATTCCACTTTTTTATATGTGGGTAAAATATTATTCATTCCTCTCATGTTCCACAAGTAGTGAGGACATTTTTACAAGATAAAAATAATGTCATTAATTTGAATAAACGCCAAGGCAGATACATCCGGCGCTAGGTGAAGTAGAACGGAGACAGATAAGACTAATGCGGCGCCGCGACCACGATCGGCTACGTCGAGCTATATACTTACGCTGCGTGGCAATAGCGTTGGGCGTGTACAGTGTGATGGAGATTGGTGTAGATTGTTTACGAAAGATTTCTTATAAAAATAAACCAATTAAATGGAATAAATACTTATAAAAGGTTTTTCTTTCATAGTAATATTCTCGTTTTAGCTTTACTGTGCTTTATTAGACAGCAGCTTTTGGATTAATGCAAAGGGCCAAAATATTTACTATTTTTATTCCATTCGTACCATCATACATTGTACCAAAGATATTATAATAGTATCGTTTATTACAATACAATAGAAGTGTCCTACTTGATATATTTTAGTATTATTTTACCTAATCATTGGAATATGATATCAAAGAAAATGTTAACTAACTAAATAAATATAAAATACAGTAAACAAGTTTGAAAGCATATTTCCAATCTCCTATAGATTAGAAAATAATTTTTTGTTTAATTATAGAAATGTATTTTTCGAACAAAAACTACACTTCTGTACGTATTTGCTTATGTTCTTTATTTGGGGCTTATCAAAAATGTTTGTAAAATTTTTAATAAATGTTTGATTTAAATTTGCCTTGTGAGGGAAATATAATCAGCTCATACTTGACAATTTGACAATAAACATTACTTAATATTATGTCAGTCAATTACTTATTCTCATGGTTATAATCCAAAAATTTTCTTAAATTTACAATAATTCATACCAATAAATTATCCAATTCGTCTGCAGGCCAAATCAATTATTTATTAACGTATAGTTAGTCTTTTTAAATGAAGACAAAACATTTTGTTTTAAAAACGAATAGAAGTTAATCTACAACGAGCCCACATAGATATATACCTTAAATTTTTTTCACGTAATCTATGCAGTATTTCTAAACTATTCACGAATATTAATATTACTTTTCGCCATGCAAACCCTTTGTCAAGATATCGATCACAGGTGTCAAAATATAAATATCTCAAAAATTCTGACCTTAAGAAGTATGGCCATAGTTTTTTGAAAATTGAATTCCTTCCTGTGATACCATTTTTTATTGATTTTAGAAATTTTTGAGACGACGAGGAGACATGTTCATTGTGTACACGTTTAGCAATGTCTCTGGAACTATCTTAAAAAAAATCAAAAAATTATAAAAAAATAGCTTCCGGATATTTTGGTCTATCTATTGGTACCCTACATGACAAAGGAAATTGATATAAAGATTCGAGTACTTTATTAACTTACTCTAAATCTTTCATATCAATATTTATATAGTATAAATTATTGATATATGTTAATATTTCGCATATTTCAAGTTTCTTAGTCGAACGGTTTCCCAGGAAAAAGATTGCAACACGAAGACGCATGAATGATCTTACAAGGGTTCTGTATTCCTTTTGATGTACGGAATCCTGAAAAGACTTTAAAATAGACACAAAAAAAATTTTAATGATTAACATACAAAATATTTAGTAGCGTCAAAATTTTAGTAAATTAAGCAATGAATTTATTAAATAGGAAACATTTTTCTTACCAGAAGTACATTACGATCCAAATATTTGGTCAAAATATTTATTATTAATTAATTACCGAATATTTAGTTGCGTCACAATTTTAATAAATTAAGCAATGAATTTATTAAATAGGAAACATTTTTCTTACCAGAACTACATTAAGATCCAAATATTTTGTCAAGATATTTATTGTTTATTAAATACCGAATATTCAGTTGCGTCACAATTTTAGTAAATTAAACAAGAAGAGTATAAAAATAAAAAAAAATGTAATAAAATTATGTTACGATCAGATATATATCTACAATGAAGATGTCATTTTATGAAACTTAGGCTAAAACTATAGCCGTTTATTCATATATGAACAGCATCCATATATTTTAAAGGGTACAAACATAAGGGATAACGAAGTGGAACGTCTCGATAATGAGGCTGATAATAAGCTCATTTGTGGACCGAACGACTCAATTTTCTTTTCAGCTTCCTTAAAACAAGTAATGTGAAGAAACTCTCATAACGTTAATATTTAAAAAAAAACATATATAACAGGAAATAAAAATATCGTGTAAAAAATTTAAGCGAGATCTTGCACTGAAATGATCCTCTTTTACATTCCTTCTTAATTTTTTCGTTATTATATAAGTCAGGTTTTTTGGATATAAACCTGACTTATATTATAACGGTAATAATAATAATTAAGGTAACCAAGTTTTATTACGGTGTCACGCCTGTATCTTTCGATTAAATGTTTATTACGGTGTCACGCCTGTATCTAATTTTTATTACATACATTTAATCATAAAAAGATATTACCGCTATGTATTATAAATGAATAAAACTTTGATTTCACTCAAACATATATTTATTTATTACTTTATTTAAGAAACTTCAATCGTAAATAGTATTTTCACCAAAAATTTATGAACTGCAAATTTTAATTGTATATCATATTTCCCGACGTATGATCCCACCCAATTAAAATACCCCGACGCGATATATATTTTTAATCGGAATATACTGAGAATAATTTCTTGCATTCCATACACTTAGTTCGTGCTCCAGATGTGAAAATTGTGAATTACTTACCGTAAATCTCCGCATTCACCGTAGATAATTCCGAAATTAATTGCAAATTTAAAACTCTACTGGGATTTTACCGACACCTCATTTTACCTTTATAATATTTAGTTAAGGTTTGCTAACTAAAACTTTTGCTCTTCCTGAACTATCGGTTTGTGTGTGATTAATGTAGGTAACCCATTTCTCATCATCAAATGTTAATTGCTTGAGCTAGTCGAAGTTACATATTATATGTTAATAATTTTTGGTAAACATTATCTCATAGAACAGAAAAATCCATATTCCATATAAATTTAAATCCATTATCGTTTATAGTGGGTACACGTAAAAGATTGGTGCTAAATGTCATTAACCGGGCACAGTTTGCCCTATTTACACTTAAGTTAAAATATTCAGGAACTTAAACTAATGACTAAAACCTCGTTGGGATATATTTTAAAAATGAAGTTCAATATAAATATATAGAAGGTGTAACGCATATAAAATTACTTCAATTTTAAATCTACCTTCTCAGCAGAGCAGCACTAATTCACTAAAACCAGTAAACACGTAATATCCATGCAATACAAGGATGCCACTAGTTTGCATATTATGTATACCGCAATGTGGAGACTATGGGTCTACTTACATTGTTATACTATATTACACACGTTATCGATATATGTGAGTATATAGTAAAGGAACGGTATTGCCGACTGGTCTACCTGTATTAGCCATAGCCATAATTTACATACGTTAGCAATATGGTGCATATGAAACCATTCGTTACTTTTACGTAATAAAAATTATGTTTTCACTTTATTCCAACGGATCAACTTGTATACACCAGCATAGCCAAGGCAGACGAGAGAATAACAGTTTTACCATAAACAGACTATTTGGCGCAATACTTGTTCTTTAGAAGATTAATTTTAAGCATGACACTGATAAGGAACTTTGAACTTCTACAGCCGATTAAGTCGCAAACGCTCTGTTCAAAAACAAAGCACGTTCTTCTTTCAGCGGCAGCATTGAGATGAAGTTGTTTTTGTGTACATGAATATTTAAGATTATTTTATCTGGTCATGGATTAGTTACGTGCTTGGGTTTATTTACGCTTCAGTTTATTTTATGTAATTCTAGTATCTTCATTTATTTATGAGGCAGTGCCTGATAAAAGATAATGAAGTTTTAAGTACTATCGTAAGACTAGTGACTTGTGTGATTACTTTCTGTAACCACATGTAGCCTCCATATCATGTGGTGAACCGAGTAATATATAATACATGCCACCATGTATTGTGATCTTATAGTTCCATACGTCGTTTAGAAAAATAGAATATATAGGCATATAGCCAATTAAAATAAGTTTTCGGGAGGAATAAATATGAAGGTTTTCAAACTTGGGATGCTTTAACTTATGGGGGATATTTGTCCTAAAAACTGCATTTTAAAAAATCTGTCAAGTAGATAATCAAGAGTTAAGTGGAACTCGCACTACCAGTATTTTTCACACATATGGGCGCTATAAGCATTTAAGTGTATATATTATTCTTATTTGTAGACATTAATTTTCCCATTTTGCGTCTTCCGGTAGACGATCATCATTCGTTGCTTCTAATTACATTCTACGCAAACGTAGAATGAAATAATTTCGAAAATTAAATATATATTATAATTTATATCTAATTTTCGAAATTATTACATTCATATTAAATAAATTATTACATATATTAAAATATAATTTAATTTCCGCAATCTGCTGCTAACATGCGGTAACTTCCGTTCTAGCTTCTGAAGATAATATATTTATTTTAAATTGTAGGGACCAATTGCGAAATACTATATCAACTTACTTAAACAACGAATCAGATATTACTGACAACAAAAGAGTACGCAATAATATGCTATATCGGCAGTAATATTTTCCTGTGTACAGATAAACGAATATGAGTGCAATTACTTTTAATTGTTAGCAGTTTGAACTAAACACGTAAGTTAATTTTGATAGACGAAAAAATAGATAAGTTTGTTGTTTTTGGTTGAAAATAAGTTTTAGTCATTTTGCTCTCAAGGGTAGTTCAAAACTAATTATTTAATATCGTAATTCAAATAAACATAGACAATTATTATAATTTAGTATATTTTAATTAGTATTAAAATTTAATTATAATAGGGTGTTTGAAATTCAAATAAAATTTGGGGCTTTTATTAATAATTTTTCTGTTTTCAATTTAAAATTATTATCGTCTTTACCCGTAACAATTTTTGTAATTGATATACTTTTATATATCAATGTATATATCAATGTCTTTTATATATGATATACTTTTATATAGATAACTTTGTTGTAATTGATATACTTTTTTATGGTATATTAAATAAATTTCTTGAATTTACATGACTATTTTCCTTATTTGGAGATATAAAATATTACAGTTGTCAATCTTTAAACATGGATTATAAACATTATACCCGGAAAATAAAATTGTTTACATGTTTCCGTCATTTCATGAAGGCTATCTAATATTTCTAGACGAAAAATACATCGAAATTATATGTTTGCCTTCTACCACACTACAATTATTCTTACAGAAAAATATAATCAATTTAGGTTAGATTACATTGGATTGGATTCACTTTTAACACGCAAGAAAGTTCTTATGAGACGACAATGTTTTTAGTATTAATTTTAATAAATCTTAAAATCGCTCACCACTTTGTGACAAAAAATTAATCGGAAATGATTATACGGCTATTTTTAGATGTGAATAAATAAATCCTCTCGCTTGCAAAACATTTATACAAAAAAATACCTTTCTTTTGTATATATTAACTTACCCTACAATGAAAATTGCTAACCGCAATAAAACATATATAGAACTAATTCTCTCCGATAAGCTCTAAGATGAGACAATCAACAACTCAAAAGGTCTTTTGGATAAATAGTATAGTATAGTATAGTACTTTTATAACGCTCAATTGTAAAATTATTTATCTTATTTATCTTATTCTCTTAATAAGAAATAAAAGACAATTCCTACATAATTTTGGATGAAAATAACTTTTTAATACTTTTGGGAACATTAGACTATAGTTCTTATTTATTATACTAAACACATTTAATAAATACTTACATTTCTGTAAATCTGTCGCTTCTTGCGAATTTATGCAAATCAACTTAGCTTAAAAGAGTGAAAGACTTTCATTAATTAAGCTCGGAAGTAATTTCAAGCAATTACTTTGCAATCGAAACGGAAATAATGATTTTTAAAACAACAGATATTTTAGAATTAGAAAATATATGAAATCAGATTACTTCCAAAAAATAACTCTTGCTTTACAAAAGCTTAATAAGGTTTTTACTAATATAACTCTGAAATATGGACGCTAATGTCATAAAATAAAAGAAAAATTCTCAGATTATAATGCAAAATGTCAATCCAAATCACAAACTGTGGAAACTATATAAAGAACCTGATGTAATTTAAATACATTAAAATTAAAAGAATATAAAGGGCCGAATGCTCGATCCAATTGAATAAAAATGTTAATACCAAAAAAATATTTACATGTAGTCCAACATGCTCGAAGTCTAGAGGCAAACATACATTGAGGAAGATTTTTTACGGTTACGCATTCTTGGGATATAAAACTCGAAAATTTTAACCAAGTCACTCCAGGAAGAATCCCTTGCGTAGACTAAAGCTATTGTGCCATTGAAGAAGAACTCATTCAAGACGATAATTGTGATAACATCGAGGTAAATATTTATGGAGTGTATAATAAATACATCATATTACCAAACTACATTTCAAAAGAAATACCTTGCAACGGTAATTGAAAAGAAGAATATCATACTGATTTAACGTGACACTTAACCCCCAACATTCTGTCTTGATGATATGGGTCATTTCTTATGTTATTTAACAATTCTTTAAGTAAAATTTTTGAGTACATATTTAGAAAATACCTTTAAAAAAATCCCGTCTAATTAATATTTCAAGTTTTCTTTCTGATGATTCGGGACCCCTTTATTTCTCTTTCAGTATCTATGTTCATTTACTATTTGTCCGAGATTTTATCTTCATTGTTTTCGCAAACAAAAAATCCTTTGTTCCCTGACCGTAAATCGACGCACGAAACGCTCCAATGCATCAGACAAATAAACGTGAATTAAATCGACTCATCGTCAAACGAATGAAATTATCGCACAAATTACTATAATACACAAGTAAGCGGTTGCGGAGAACATTGTTTTAATTATCGCCCGCTTCCAATTCAGTTCATTTGATGAGCCTGATTAAGCTCATCTAATGGATGTTTTGCTGAAAACAGACTGAAATTCGATTTGCGTTTTGAGTTGTTTTGAATTAATATATATTTATATATATATATATATATATATATATATATATATATATATATATATATATATATACATATATTATAATTAATATATATGTATACACACACACACACACACTATTAAGACACATGGCCAGCTGTAGGGAAAATTCACAGATGTTTAAACTGAAATAAAAGCACTTGGTATCTTTGTATTATCCGCTCTCCATTGTCCTATGCTTCCGTCATTATCACTGAAATTAATTCTCAGAAAATTGGATTTTATTTCATAAATTATAATATGAAATTTAGTGCAATCCAAAATGATTTGTGAAGTGAAACTTTATTTAGCCCTTATTTTGAAATACCTCAAAACGAAACAACTTTAAGACGTTTTATGGTACGTACTTTATACTTTCTTGAAGGCCATATTATTTCTAAAACAATTTAATATGTATTAGCTACTGAAATAACTGATAGTTTCAATTTATGACCGCTAGAAAAATTATCTAAAATTCGAAAATTTAAATTTGCAACATAACGTTAAAAAACGATTTAAAAAATGATTGTGGTCATGGACGAAAGAAAATAAAGAAATTAAAATTACGATTTCCAATTAACATAAGGTACTACAATTTTCCAATACTTTTATGTTTACTTCAAATAATAAAATCTAATATTTCGTAAATAATTTACTCAAATATAGCTAAAAAATCCATCTCATTCCAATTAATTTTTGTTTACTGGGGCAATTATGACACATTGAACACATTTTTTCTTTAAATTTCAAATATTTATACGCCCTTTATTTTTTACTTTGGGATTATATATTATTTTAATAAAGATGACACTAAAATGCCATAGTTTATGAATTTCATTGTTAATTATATTAAAATATTACCTAATGCGATTTTGACAATACTCTTAGCTTTAAAACAAAAATGGTATCCCACTAAGTCTTTTGGTAATAGCACGTATTAACAAGATCAAACGTATTTCAGTACAAAATCGTTAATATAAATTTAAAATCCTTCATACCGCTGTAAGAAAATAAAGTTGGAAAAAAAATGAGCAATAAATATACCATCAGCTCCTATTATCAACAATTATAAAATATCATTTTTCCATTTATAATTGCAGAGAAGGATCTTTCAGCTATCCAGTAGAGGTCACCAAAATGAATGGTTCATGCAGTCAAATATTTAAGTTCAAGTCGAAATAAAAAATCGCACAACAGCAACAGGAATGGTGTTTTACTTTAGTCAATAATGTGGGCGATATACTGTTTTTTTTGTCTATTTATAAGTTTTACGTATTCAAAGATTATGTCATTTGTGCTATCGGTGCATAATTAACCAATCACAGAACAACATACGGGTATTTTCATAAATTTTACGATATAGTTAAATGTAGATGTTAACCATCTTAAATGATCAAGATTTTTTAAAATAGAGTGAAATAAAGAAGCCTTTTTCATACGATTGGTTAGTTATGATTGTGTGTCCATGTGGATGATATGCACTTCATAGTATTAACGAAATCAAGATATGAACAATTATTAACATGGTGTAAAAGACAAAAACCAAAAATTGCAACGTCAAAAAATTGTAGCAAAAGTTGGGTCGCAAAGATTTTAACCTTATTGTAAAAAAATTCCATATTCAAATATGCGTCTATAATTAAGAACATATATTTCTCAAGTAAATAAATAGGTACACAAAATTTCATTTACGAGAACTTTATCAAAATATTTACATTTCACTGTATATGCGAATCAATTAGTGCGGATTATCTCGGACACCTAATGCTGATAGCGTGAAGAGAGCCACTATTTGATAATGTGAATGTTAGGTAAATAAGATGAATGGGAGTATATAAAATATATAATTTTGTCAATGTCAACCATAAAACCTTTCGCAAAAATTTTACCTAACCTCTAATTTGGAACTAACTGAATTATGACCTGAACTTTAGCTAATTGCCAAGGATGATAAATTTTAACCTAGACCTGTTTTCCCACGCAACTCTAGCTAAGACTTTACTTACTTAACTAATTTCATTCACGAATCAAATATCAAAGTAAATGCTAACGAATTAAATTAATTTATAACATAAAGTAGCTTGCTCCTTCAGAAGATCATGATTGCTTTTTCAGTTTGTGTTCGCTGATAATGTTTTCAGAGAGGCGGGTACTTGCTGATACGAATTATAATTTCAAATAGTCGTTAAATAGTAAATATGAATTTTTATCGGTAACTGGTAAAATACTTTTTTTTAAATTGTTTTTCTATGACGGCTAACTCTTTTGATAATTTTTGGTCTGTATTACAAAATAAACTTTAATTCCTCACAAACTAAAAGTAAAACATTCAAATTCTTCTAAAAATATGGCATTTAGTGTTGAAAAAAATATGAAAAATAAGCGAAAAAAATTTAGTGAAAAATTTAATCTCATAGTCGGAAGTAGCTAAGCAATTTTGTACGAAAAAAATAGCGTCCAAAAAAATTACGTGCCGTAGTATAGGTAGCTCTGGTCTGACATATGGTAGCGTTCCAAAATTTTGTTAAATAATCACTTCAAAAAACAGGTTTTCCGCCCTTTAGCGATTTAGGAATAATTTTGTTAAGTAGTGACATTTTACAATATAAGAATAACCATAAATTAATTAGAAACTATCTTTTAAATATGACCAAACAAAAATTTGTATTTCGTTCAAAAACTCTCTAAAAATAAAATCGGATCAAATTTAATGGTGCAATACATTCTATATGTTAAAAAAAAATAAAAGACGTAGAAAATTAAGGCTATGTCTTCTTAATTTGATTAGATTTCTTTACTTTTTGACAAGCAAGGGACATATAGGTCCTAAAAATAAATTTTAGCCACAAAAACAATGTCAAGAATTGAGGCCTCATTTCTCAATCCGTTATCAATTTTTGAATACACCTTTGCCTATTTCCTAATCATCTATCAAAATATTCGAAGGACCTTTGATGAAATCAAAGTTAAATGTTCACTCTGTTCTCTGTGTTTGGGAAAAAATTATACGCCAAATAATGTTTATCAACGTGTCGCAGTATGAGAAAGTCATAGCCTGGTAAGAAAATTACTAATCTGTGCTTATGTTAGAGTTACATGAAATTCAAGATTTGAAAATTTATATAAAGTTATTATTAAGACACGTTGGCTTTCCTTAATAAACTGATTTTATTTCTTAAAACATATAATGTTCAGTGACACATAGGTGGCGCTGCACACACCTTACAATAATTTTTTTATGTACTTTCTAACATCTCCACTTAACAAAATAAATATAAGGTTCTAAACAAAATGTTTTTTATCTAGATTTAATTTCCGATACATACATAAACTTATAATGTTTAGTTGACAAATAAACCTTTGGGTAACAAGTCAGCGAGTATTTACTTAATTGGAATATATTCGATCATAAATAATTTATTTTTGATTGCATCTCTAGCATAATGAAATCTAACATCTATGTGTTTTGATCTGGTATGTGCTTGATGACTTGTTGCTAACTTTAATGAAGTTTGGTCATCACAGTTCAATTTAATTACACATTGTCTACCAGTGTATCTCATATATAAGATTTCTTAAATAAACAGCTTCTCTAGATGCATCTGAAAGAGCAACGTATTCTACTTCTATAATGGATAAGACAATAGCCTTTTGTTTCCTACTTTGCCAGGAAATCACAGAATCATTTATAATAAAACAGAACCCAATGTAAGACTTTCGATCCAAACGATCACTAGCCCAGTCTGCATCAACAAAACCTGTCAACTCTACATTATCCTTAAAGCGTTAAATAATAATATTTTGTTTTTTGTCAATATTTCAATACTCTTTTAGCACAAAAAAAATCATTATAGCAATTATTAAACTGGCTAAAATAGCTTACAGAATACACTAAGCCAGGCCTAGCTAAAACAACTAAATACATAAGGCTTCCTATCTGTTTTTTGTATGGAATGTTTACTGCACAATTTTCGGTCTTTATATGTTAAATTTACTTTCAATATCTATATTTCTGTAATTTGACATTTCAAAACTTGATAATAATTGATCTATATATTCCTGTTGATATCTTATTATAGTCTTACATCCTTTGTTAACATTAATTCTCATGCTTAACACACTGTACACTTAGGGCAAACAACATTCTCAGAGTGGAACGTTTCACGACGGGAGAAAAGGTGTCCTCGTAACTGTTGTGTAAAAATGTTTGCGACAAGTCTGGCACGATATCGCACTTTACCATTCATATTCAGTTTTTTATTTAACACCCACTTGTACTGCATAATTGAATCATCGCTTTGTATATCAACAAGTACCCACGCATTATTGTCCTCGAATGATTGGAGCTCCTCTTGCATAGCCTGTTTCTACTGATCGGCTTCAGGTCAATTCAGCGCTACTGAAAAAACTATATGTAAGATTTTTGGACTAGAAGTGGAAACACATATGTTAGAAAAACCTAAAAATCAAAGCGTTCTAGAGGTCGTCGTGTTCTTTTGCTCTGTAAAAATTCTGAAACTGGTTGTACGTCATTGTTTGAGAAATCTGTCTCTAAATTTGAAGTAGTTAGAATGTCATCATCGGATTCACCAGGTGGATCAGTATATACAGTCATGGGGATATTCATTCATTGAGGCCTCCCCCACCGAATATCTGCCATCTTCATTTATTGCTGGCAGTATCGCGCTTTCCACTCTACAATTTTATTAGCGGGTTCACAAACACCATTTTGTTCTGGTATTTGCATTTGTCTTCTGGTAGATAATTCCCTCTTTGTCTAAGTAATTTACTCACCACCGTTATCTAGCCGCAGTATTTTTATTCTTTTATTCTGCTTGTCTTCAACCACTATTTGAAATTTTTGAATATATTGAAGATTTCATAGAATAGAGGCATAGAGGCTTATGAAAATACATAAAAGTCATGCGATTGTAATAGTCAATAAACAATATAAAATACAGAGAGTCGGCAATGGAATTCGTTTCCATCAGCCTGTATTATCACATCAGCATGTATTATCTGTGGTGTTTTTGTACTCCTCTGTTTGACGTGAAAAAATGGCAACCTAATTTGTTTATCTACGCAACAAGTCACAAATTTATTCTTCGTCATATCACTGGTATCTGGATAAAACGATCCATCCACGATTCCGTTCTTCATTTTGTTAAAATCATCGCTGTTATTGTGTGCAAACCGCCTATGCCAAAACTATGCACTTTTTAGCTTGTATATACCATTAGTTAACACTGCTGTGGCCATTGACTCTCTTCAAAAACAACATTGTTTACGTTATTGATTAGCTTAATTACTGACAACAAGTCCGTTGTTAAACCTGGCACATATCCCTTCTCTAAAACTCCACTCCTCGAAGAAGATCAGAGGCGTTTTATACAAGACGATAACCAAAGAGTTATTTTTATTGAGATTGAGTAAAAAAGTATTAGATACTTTTTTTTACTGTAACCGACTACATTACAGTCAGTAAGGGTCCACCTTAACATCCATAGCAGAATCCATCACAGACACACATAGAGCATCCGTATACAAGTTTTCAACTGAAGTCTTTCGTGATATGTATTACTAATACATACAACTACAAGTCTTTCCAGATAGTATATTACCTTTCAAAACATATTATATTACCTTCCCAGATATTATATTAATTTGCGACGGCTATCTCTGATAAACACGGCATAAAATTTTCATTTTATATTCATTCCTTGTTTGCCGTCATATGTAGACTTGCGCCACAATCTATATCTATTTTCCATTCGTTTTACTATATTCCCCGTTCAAGAAAACTATACTAAAAGCATTTCATTTGCTGATAATGGACGCTGGATTCTATAATGACTCTTTGCTTGCATTTTCAAGACCTTCATATTTGAAAGATGATATAATGCAGCTACAAATCTTCATGACTTACATCAAAATAAAATATCAGTTTCAATAAAATACGCTCACTAAAAGAGTACATACGTTATGGGTTATCATTACTGGGAAAATACTTTTCCACGGATCTGGACATAGGAATATTCCGTGTAAACAATATAAATCTGAGGTGGGAAACTACGTTTCTCCATAAATTAATAAGGTGTTAATTATGATATAGTAAAAATTAGACCTGCCGCAAGTTACGTTATAAAATACCATAAATAATATTGGAATACAATTAATCAATGAACTATGTTAAAGTTAAAGATAAATAAAGGAAGAGCCCATAAAGTAAGGTTTTAAATATTGGTGCAGATTTTATGTAGCAACAGATTATCTGTTTGATTTGGATTTGAATACGATTTCCGACATGAGTATGTAGATGGCAGTACCACAGCTTCCAAATCGACGCAAAGGTATTTATTTTGACAATTTATTAAGTTCACCTGTATTAGAGTACGAACTAATTTATCACTATACCAAAGTTTCCAGAACTGTTTGGGATAACTAAAAGCGCTATTAAAAATATTCAACGTGAAAGACTTTTATGTGTACTACAATTTTCTTAATTATATATTTTTTTGAAGTGGACATATGATGAGACGGTGCACGTGTTTTGCTTTTCTGTTCATTCTCTTCACTTCTTCACATCATATACACACAAACTTATACCTGTCCACTATAATATGTAAGTTTGTTGAGCTTGTGGATATAAACTAGTTATTAGAAATTAGTTATAACACTGATAAGCCATAGAAATGCTCAATAAAAGTACTAGTCGATTTATTTTTATACAACCATAAAAATGTCCCATTTAAGTGCTTCAGTTAAATATATATTGCAATAAAACAATAATAATTTCATTGAGCTCAAACTGCTTGTATCGAAAAGTGTGAATAATCTTCATATTAAAGTCACAGAGAATGTAATATGTTTGATCAAATACACGAAGTGTATGAGTGTTGCCCTCGTTCGTTGCCTATATATAATAGGCATCTACTCGAAAACGGAATAAATAGCGCTAGGGATATCAAAAGAGGTCGATGAAAATGTGTCTAGTGTTAAAGAAACTGGTACTTTTGGAATTAAAAGTAATTCATGATTTACAGTTAGGAAAGAGTAAAAATAGAAAAGCTTTCTTTATAAAGGCATGTGTATTATATTTCTGATAAATCAAAGGTTATTAGCAAGAAAGGAAATTAATAAAAAAGTAACGAATACTTAAAGAGAATACAAAATATAACTACTAATATTTTTAATGCATAGCTGTTGTCGAATTACTTGAAAAAAAAACATTACTTGATATTGATATCTGTATTGTCAAAATGAATGTCTTTCGCTCTTTCGAATTTTAAATGGTTTTTTATAACCCTATCCAACCTGCGATTACAGATTAGCGAGATACGTGTGTACACGGATAATACAATTATCACTTTATTTTATCCTGTCAATTTAATGGATTCTGAAGAAATAACATTTACAACCTCCTGTCGATAATTGGCATTTAGAATTACTGATAAATTTAAAATCCATTCCGAACTGCCGATTGATATGCCGCCGTTATGAATCAGAACTTTTAATCGTATCCAAAACTTCAAGTAGTACTTAAAATTATTTAAATATGAACACGTGTTAGAGTTTTAATGAAAAGGGAAAAGCACGCGTTATCACAAATCGCTGGAGGAATACTTCGTCTTCAACGTCGCGTTTGGGTATTTCAGTTGTAATACCATTTGCATAATTTACAATCAAATATCTGTCCTGGCGTTAATATTGTCGAGAAGCAAGTGTAAAGCAAATTGAATATGTCACACGAAATAGCTGAAGATTATTTTCGGATAATTATTACCATCTAATTATTTGTTTTTCTACAATACTTATTTACGTAAGCTATTGAATGGTTATCTGAAGGTATGGAAAAATATTGACATTATAAACTGTTATTAAACTATTTATGACTGTTTCATGATTTATTAGTTGGTTGGTTTCTGTTTCGTGTCTAGATTAGGAATTGTACTAATATCTAATATCATCTTACTAAGGCAAATAAATAACTCTACAATTAAAGATATCTTTCAGTTCACTCGTACCTGTCATTTATGCAAAATTGAATTGAATATCTGCTCCATTTGTTGCAAAAAAAAACATTATTTAGCAAATATTTCTTCTATATATAAATAATTCTTGCTAAATTACGTACAGTTTTACAAAAAAAAAATAATTTGAATTAAATGTGTCTGTTTGTGCAATTGATAGTTTCGAAATGTGATTTAAATATGAATTTATCGTGTGATAGTTTAAATAAACTAATTTATTATTAAGCACTTGGTGAATGAGGATATGCTAAATTGTCCTTTAATAAAATGAATATCGTTTAATAAAGTGAAAGCGTTTAATTTTTTTATTAATTTATATTTTAAATTTGGCAAATAAAACGAGAAAGTTGTCATATAATTAAAATGTGCTCAGTATACCCGCACTTCTGAATGATTTCGACTGTAAATTCTGCTAAATAATGTGAAGATTTACTAATTTTTTTTTAAAAAATGCCTTTGTAAATAAGTAAGGAGTTGCATAAGCATATAAAACGTAAACGAATATACAGATATCCTACTGTTTAATAGAATGCAATATTTGCGATCTAATTTAATCAAGCTCAGCTGCAATCATAAGCATTGTATAAGTTTGTGGCAATATTAAACTCATAACCTGGAAAGTTAAAGTCAATGGTATCTCCAGGTTCAATTCTACATTATTTGAGTTTTTCTCAAACCATTTTCATAAAAGTTATCCTAAACGTGTTTCCACTCTTTTGTTTCTCAGTGTGAATGTTTTTTATGTTTAATTGATAATAGTAAATAGGATTAATCTGAAAGGTATTATTATAGTTTAATTAAAAAATATGATACTATAAAATATATCTAATTACGCTAATTACTACATAATACCTATTTTATCGTGAAGAAAAATACGTAAAATTATGTCAATATACGCTTGCATGAGGTAAGCTGTGAAAACGCATACTACGCATCTATCACACGTATTCTTTATTAAGTTGGAGCTAAAAGAATTATGATAGGAGCTCGAAGCAAATATCCCGAGACGGCTAATTTCAAAAGGACTTCATTCACTGTCCTACTTCATTTAACTCATTATTCGCTCGTCATTTTAATCCGGGAGCGTCGAAATAATTGATACGTAACTAAATTATTTGAAAGCACACAGCCTTCCACTGGTTAAGAGGTCTTCCCCAGTGGAGTGGGAGTGGCTTATTAAACCACTCGCAACATAATTGTGGTCAGATAGCTCTAAGCGTTAATTATACATATACAGGAGCAGGTTTTCCATTTTAAGGAGCCATAAGAAAAAATTGGGAAAAGAAGGAAATTTTCTGAAATATTTATTCGAAGATATATTTAATTAGATATTATTTTTAAGACCTGAACTGAAGCTTCTTGACCGAACAATTTTGGCTGTTCTTAATATACCAGTCATTCAGTCACATACTCTTTTATGTATATAGCTTGTTATTAAACTGGTTTAGCAAGGCAGTATCTATGGGGTTCTGATAGCAAAATTAGATGATAATGATCAAGACAATTTTTCCTTATATTATCTCAGTCTGAGAATCACTAGGTCAACGTTAATTTGATAGTTCGTCGTATATTTCAACAGTTAAACTCCAGACGCCCTTCGACGTTATCGAAGCGATCTACATTGCAAAGTACCGAACAACTTATTCGGCATTGATTAGTGATAGATTCGAGTATTATTTTCTGACAATTAAGTTTTTTTTAATAAATTTATTGTGGTTCGTACAAGATCACTTCGTTGTCTGTCTGTCTGTTAAGAAACTTTTCTTAGGAACGCGTGGAGGTATCAAGTTGAAATTATCAAATACTTAGTTGCAAGGTTCCTTATTGCTGTAAAAAAATCAAGCTTCTAAATCAACGCTATAAACAACAATTCTAAAAATAACGGCATTTATGCTACAATTTTGACACCCACAAATAAATAAAAACCTCTAGGGTACTTTCCGCTGGTCTATGGTCTATCACAGCACGAACCATTTAAACATATATGAACCTTTATGAACCTACATACCTTTAAATGTTTTAGTTCAATAATTGTGTGAAAAATTACCTATCGTAATATTGGTCAAAATATATATCGATAGTAATCGACGTGCAATGCGCAATCCCTTATTTTTTTAAATGAGTTTATGTATAATAATTTTTCATGGTCAGAAATTTCAAAATGTATTCTACTTAATATTTTTGCGTGAACAATACTCATTTCATGTCGCAAATTTATAAATACTCGCCGTAATACTAAAGTATTTGGGAACCATTTTCACCCGCTATATCGATGTTACTGAAATATAATAGTTAACAAATAACAAATTAACTGCAATCAAGCACAACGAAATGAAATTGCGTGATGCAGTATTCTTTCTATTTTATTTAAATTCTTTACCACGATCTAGGTTTCGATGTATGACAACATCTTCAACAAAACCTAGCCCTAACCCTTCTTCTTAAAAAAACCTAGGTTCCAGTAGAGAATTTAAATAAAGTAGAAATAAAGTAGAATACATATATATAGTTTCATTTAATTGTGAATAATGAATTTCCACAAAATTAACGTCAAATATATTTAATATGCAATCAAGCAGTTGACAAAAATATATCGTTATATTTATAAAAATGATATTAAAAATAATAAATATCAAATTTTATGAATAGATATTCAAAAATAAAAGAGTCTCCTGTGTATTATATAAAACTTTTTTCAGTATTACTTTTCACTTGCAAGTTTCAAACTTAAGGTAATACTTGTTACATTTTCAGATCGATATTTAACTACCATGCTTTGCCGATATAAATATTGGCTGTTAAATTCAGATTGATGAGAAATGGTATATGAGCGTTCTTGGAATAAAATACATGGCCAGTTAATTCGAATCACGCTGTGATAAACCTTTTTGATCCAAATTACATCATATTTCAATTAGTTCCTAATTTAGGAATATATTTAGTTGAATTGTAAAGGGTGGAATATATTGAAGTGAAAACAAATATTTATGACTCAATATTTTTCTTCTTTTTCGACCGTACTCAAAATTCAGCGGTCAATTAAGAAATGATTTATCGTACTTGTGTATAAGCTTCAATTATATTTTGCTCTATCGACAATACTATAATTGAAATTCATTTATTCTTGTAGATCAAATATCATTTGTTGATACGTAAGCCATGTATTTGTCAAAATGTAAAATAAAAAGTGGTAACCGTTCTTTCCATAATACTTTCATCTTTGCAAAACCTGCAAGAGTATCCTTATTTTATTTCAATTATAAACTCTCAGTAAATTTATAAGCAGCGTAGCTGCTATAAAATTTTTTTAATTTTTGAGACTTTCAAGAAAGTCTTCCCTCACAAATATTTAATAACCAAGCGATGAAAATAAAAATACGGCTGTGATGTATATTTCCAAATTCTAATTAAATAATCATCCAAAGTGGCTATTCTTATAGATTCCTTCATATTTTGCTTACGGCGAAAAACATTTCTTTTTTTAGAAACATTTTAGTGTATTAATAAGACTACGAGTTACTCTTGGATATTTTCACACTATTTTTTCTTACTTTTCCGTATGAACTCTTCATGAATCTGTATCTCTTTTGTAATCAATGCAATTATATACATTCATTTAGTTCATTTTCCAAACATTATGATATTTTCCATGACAGAAAATGTTATCAAATTTACGGTTAAAAGAAATATCACAAAAAATGATTAATTTTTTTCAGTGATCTAAATTTCCCGAACCGTCTTTAAAAGAAATTTACAAAGGTGGTGTGGGGTCATTTTCTTGCTACAGTTCTACTTAAAGAATCCCATTATGATTTTTTTTCTTGACTATTATTGTCTATGTAACGAATTTCCCACCTTTTGCAAGGATTGCAAATATTACAAGTAAATTTTTCTTTATTAAATATATTGATACACTTAATTATTTTCTACATCAATACTAGGGTATATGCACATATTAGCCTATAGCACAACGCAATATTAGGGTATAACACATATTCCTATATTATATAACACATATTCCCTGTTCGAATTTTCATTCTTAAAAATGTCTTGGTAAAAAAGACAATAATATTCATTACATGCGCTGTACGCACTTTCTTATTTATGGCAACTTAGCCAACAAGCGGAATCAATGCAAAAATTGAGAGGGGAAATTCAAAATGCAATAAATATATACTCCTACTGATAAAATATAGTTCTAAAATCCGAATCATTACGATTTGACTCATAATCAGAATTTTATTCCCATTTAAATCACTTTCGTACAGTACGTGTTAATCAATTTAGAACAAAGACAATAATAACAATTACACACGTATCCGTTGCATTTTCTTCTCTGTGACAACCGACATCACTGTAAAAACTGACAAAGCTATAATGGAAAGAATAAACAAACAATTTTTTTTTCAATTCGTAACATACGAACGAATCATGAATAAATTCGAAATAAACCAAAAGTAGGCAAAATCAACAAAGTATTAGTTTTTGCAAATTTGACAAATCTGTATTGATTTTTTAAATAAATAATATAACATACATATGTGCATGAGTTCGTGCATGTGCAAAACAACACGCGTATTGCCAGTAGGAACGCATGTTAAGTTTAGTAATAAAAATGACTTAATAAATTTCTTTTTGGCATAAACGAGTTACAATATATTATCGAGCTTACAAATTCACGCATACATAAACACAAACACAAATGCGTACGCGCGTACACGTTCCATTACACGCACGCACTTCCTTCCACTTTCGTCAACATTGGTATTTCTAAAGATTTTCTGAAGAATGAAATATCGTCGGAAAAGTTAATTTTTCTCATAATTTCTACGGTGAGATACTCGGAAAAATATGAATTAGCACTCTCTTTCTATATATAGCCCAAGGCTGTTAAAGTTTCGTTGTGAAATTCAATTAAATTTTTCCTCGAATAATATGTATCTGATAAGGCAGCAGATAACCTAATTCCATTTATATCAACTCTTCGATCTATTTAGTGACAGTCTTTCTAAGAACAGAGCAGTAAGAAAATTTAGGTGAACAGGATGCTTTGTATTTTCAAAATAATTTAGGTCACGAGTGAAAACGTTCCATAAATAAAATGAGTAGGCGTGTTACGGCTTAGGTCACATTGGACAACATCTTTTGTTGTTAAAGCCTCGACCTCGTTACAAAATAATCTTTGAGGAAAATTTGCTTCAAATTCGGTTATTATTTACTTAGCCCCAGCTTAGGAGAATTTGGCTGGTATGAGCACAATGAGCATTCTTACTCTGATTTTTATGCAAGCTTCTGAGGAATAAATTAGTTATGCTAATTGATATCGCCTCAATTAAGCAATTATGAACCCTAGTTGTGTATAAGGTTTAACACTGATCATTTCATATATTAAGTTACAATTCAAACCAAGGTAAACTTTATTTTCAGCCTATCTTTACGTTACATAAAAATAGGAGTAGAAGATTTTGTTATTATGCTTTTCAAATAGGTTCTTCTGTTGCAAACTTGTCTATTTTTTATTTCTGGTTTTATTGGCTGTCATAAATTGAAAAATCTAATAGCGTATAATGCTGCGACGGAGAGTGTAAGTGCAAAATAAGGACAAAGCAAGGTACAAAGGATTGATTATAATCCAATTTAATATGACTTGAGGTATTATATAATATGTAGCTTAACATTAATACAATATTTGTTATAAAATATTCATGGTTCGGCATTGGTCGCAATGAAAAATGTTTAGAAAGGAATTGGGTAACAATTAATCAGCATAAAATTGCATTCTTTAGAAATATTACAAACTTACAGCGAGAATAGAGTCCTGTAAATAATTTTATTTTTCTTTGTTATCATAAAAAATAGTTTGTTAGGTTTATTTTTCACTAAAAAAGGAACACGTATAACTTCGAGACTTCGACGTTCATCTCATACATCTTGACAGTTTTCATAGTTTCATACCCGTTTTTATAGAACTTTTTGAGCAGATTTTTATAGCCCTTTACACCAGACATTACACAATCGTTGGTTTCAATATGAACAATTCTTCACAGTACACGAAAAAACTTTTGCGAACGCAACCAACGTCGGTTGATCGTGAGACTATTTAAGTGCGCGCTAAATCTTACTTTGTTGGTGTACTTACAAGTTAGAATTTGTCAGTTGACGACAGCCCGCGCTAAGGATGGATATGTTTTTGACAGCAGCGCCTGCTCAAGTAAGTAACTTATATTCAAAAAATTTAAAGATATTTTTGAATACCCTTTTGTTTATATCGCTTTTTTATAAGCTATTAAATAAGATAAGATTTGATTTTTGCACATTACGTTAATTCTTCGACAAAAACCTCTTAAAATTTAAATTCGTACAATCGTAGCAGGTCGGTTGTAGTATGTGGACTTACTGTGAAATGTTGTTGTGTATTTTTTTGTTGTTTTGGTGTTCTGTAGCTTTGAAATATTTTTTTTATCACTTTTTGGGCGTCCGTCTATGGATGGAATGTTAAGCGACCTTTCAAAAAATGACAATATTTCGGAGATTGAAGATTTAGATGAGGATGACATAAAATTAGATCCGGATGTTATATTTTGGGAAAGAGCAGACAAAAATGTCTCGGAAGCGGAGCAAGATGACGAAATTATAAAAAAAAAGTTATTTATCACATTTATGGTATTCTGCTCAGCTTTTCTAAAGATACAGCCGCTTTTCCCCCGACTGAATTGCCATCCCTGCTGATACCCAGAGCAGCCACTGCCCGAGAACCAAGAAGTTCACGTCAAAGACCTTTACGTTCAATTTCTGTTCCAAATGATAAATTGATTCTTGAAAGAGGATCTTTTGGTGGAAGAGGAACAGTAACAGTAACCAGAGTTACTAAGAAGGTAATATGGAAACAAAATTATTTCACAGAAAAGGCTTATGACTTTAATGTTTTGCCAAAGTAAGGCGTAAGGTGTTCAACAGAATATTTTAATGACTATTTTGACACTGAATTGTTAAAGAAAATCTCTCATTGTGCAAATTTATATTTCCTACGCACTACCGGCTATAAACTCAAATCTACAGGTGCTGAAATTGCCAAGGTATTTGCAACAAATATCATCATGAGTTGCATTCCTTATCACCGAGTATCGATGTATTGGAGAGCAGGTACTAAATTAGAGTTAATTTGTTACCTGATGACATGAGACAGATTTCTTACTGTTTCCGAAACGCTTCATGATATCAATTCAAATTATCCAGCTGCAAAGGTAACGGATAACCCACCACGGAAAGTGAAATCCATTATTAATGAGGTAAGAGAAACCTGTAACAAACTGGAAATAGTTCCAGGGTGCTATTTTGTTGACTTGCAAATTATCCTCATCACAGGCCGCTGTAAGCTACGTCAAGTTGTAAAACAATAAACCACGGCCAGTAGGTCTAAAAATCTTTATTTTAACTACGGGCGAAGGGTTGATGCCAATTTGTTAAATATAAAAATGTTATAATACAAATTTTGGTGATTCAAATCAGTCATTCAAATGATTGAAATCAAAAAATTATTCAACCACTACCGCAGTTTTACCACTGTTCCTTTGATTGAGGAAATGGAAAAGTTAGGCCTGCATTCAACGGGTCCTATAATGTAGAACCGTATTTCTGACCGAGCGACAGTAAAATTTAAGAAAGATACATAGACACAATACAGCGAGTCTCAGCAATTTGTTTGTAAACATACGGCAATAGTAAAATGGAAGGATAATAAATCCGTATTATTAGCGTCAAACTGTACCGCCGCCGAGGAAAAATCAAGGGTAAAAAGATGGGATTAAAACGTAAAGTGTATGTCGATGTTCTAGCTACAAAAGTTGTGAGGAATTATAATCAATATATGAGTAGCATCGATGTACGCGATCAGCAGATAGAATATTATCGAGCTTTTATTAAAACAAAAAGTGAACTTCAAAAGTGCTGATACACTTTTCAGATTTGTCAATAATTATCGCTTGCAGGGTTTAAAGAAGCAATTGCTTTGAAGTTTTCTAGAAAAGACTCGATGTCTCTGCTCGACTTTCATATGAATATTGCCGATAGCTTATCCAGTGTACCAGATCGTCCTTGTATGGAAGATTGCGAAGCTGATTTATCTCCTCAAATACCTCATCAAAATTATAACCTATAAAGACCAGCAACTGCTTGATCGGAAACGAAAATATATGACGTTTATGTACACTATACTATCAGTGATGACATAAAAGCACCCAAATCCTGTCGACTAGAAGATAGATCCAAAATTAAATGCGAAAGAGGTGATGAATACTTGCATTTGTCTCGAGATAAAAGGGTTTTTAAATTTTATCAAGTCACAAATAAGTAGCTTTTTTCTATAAGAATTTAATAAGGCTGAGTATTTAAACAAATATTCTTCCTATAATACTTACCAAAACGTTTACTAAGGGTGTCTTGAAAGCTATTGTTTAGAATAATATCTACTGATTATGAATAAAATGAGAAATGTTGTTTTTTATGTTCCTTTATGGAAATAAAGGAATAAAATATAAAACATAGTTTATTTTTCCGCGTAACATGACTCTACTCTACTATGACGCACACTCATGATCGAGCGACTTACAATTATTTCTTTAAACTCAAAAAGGATGCAGGGTTTTTTCACTGTTTTCCTCATATAGTTTGAATACTAAAGAAGCTACGTAATAACATTTTAGCAATATATAAAAGAATTACAGATGTAAAAAAACAAATAAGAACCTCAATTGATTGTCAAATATTTCGAATGAATTTGGTATTTTATTTTATTAAATAAGTCTTTTAAAATGAAATCAAAGTTTCGATATTTGCCATATATAAACCTTAAAACTGATTTAAACTACTCACAATTTTTCTTACTAATTGACATGAAAATATGCAAACATTTCTGGACGACAAGCAACCATAGCAAATGCGGCTGACTTTCAATAATTTAAGCAAAGTCTTATTTTATGCAACTTCTCATACTTACGTTGCTCATTCTTTTGAGAAATTATACTTAATTTTGTTGTAGTAAAATAAAGTGACGCTTTAAGTCTTTTGATTGGGACTGTTGAATTTTGGTTATACACTTGTAGAAATTACTCAACAAAATTTAATGGCACGTTGCGTATTTGTAGGTTTCGATATTATTTTATAAACGTCTTACTCCTGAACATTCCCAGGAACTCCTGGAAATCTCGGAAAAGTAAAAATAACTTATTAATACGCGTTTATATTTAATTTTTTTAGAACTAAATTTTACTTAGACGTCATTCAGAGCATGAAACTAAACGTGGGTGTTGAATTCTCCGTGAATTTCCAGCACCGTTAATTTATTTAAAGCAGTCTTCTTTTCACACGTCTTTTTTTGGTTCTTCCATTTTACGTTATTTGTTGAAATATTGAAAACAATTTCTTACAATTTATTTGTTTCTAAATATTATTACATAATATTTATAACTACCCTTCGATCACATTTTAATCTTTAAACCCTTTAAAAAAATCTTTAAACACTTAAAATTTTATTCTTAGTAAAAATAAGTAATATACGCAGTCACATAATCAGTCATTGCCACTAATTTTTTATTACTCCTCATATCTATACCGATTTTGTAAATGAATTTTATGAAATTATCTACATTGTTAACTGAAAGTAATTACACGAAAATAGGAGTCTATTTAAAGGGATACGAGCCGATTAATTTAAAATCAAACTCCATCATTTTTATCTTATGTCGTCTTAATAAGCCACTTTATTTCCTAGATTTTCTTATTAATCAGCATTTTAGTATTTTTCTCAATTACCGAGTTTAATTCAATGATAATTTTGAAAAATTGTTCATAAAACTTCATATTATTAACTTTATCAACTTATGTTCTTGTGCCTTTCCAACATTTCATTTTCAATCCATTCAAAACATTTAAACTAAAAAAAATTATTTAAATTATAGAAACACGTTTAGGGTAATTAGAATTCTCATATATTATTCCTATATTACTCTTTTATTTTTTGTCCAGAATTTGTAATTTTCATTTTATTTATTCCAAATAGTTTAATATTTACTTTTTTACCCAACATTTGAATAATACACAGACTAAAGAAGAAAAATAATTTAAAAATACACAATTAAATGAAACTACGTGATGTAGTATTATTTCTACTATCTTTCATTTCTTTACCACGACCTAGGTTTCGTTGTATTACAACATCTTCAGGTGGGATATTAGCAATACTACATCACGTAGTTTCATTTAATTAGTAATACTACATCACGTAGTTTCATTTAATTGTGAATAATGAATTTCTACAAAATTAACGCCAAATATATTCAATATTTAAAAATACACCTCAAGTACAAGACTCTTTGAAATATTTTCCTCTTGTAACAATTTTTTTTAATGCATTAATTAATAGAATTATTTTGAATTTGTTCATGAATTACTTATATTTGCATCTGAATAGCGTTCCAAATTTAAATGATGAAGATTATAAGGTACATAACTTCAAATGATTTGAGGAAAGGTTTGAGCTACGTAGTGGGTAAATTCGCCGTCAATTAGCAGCATAGGATATTAATTGTGTGATTGCCCTTTATATGATGCATCACATTTTCCTTGCAGCATTTCATTAATTTCAAGTCGCTCGTTGATTTAACTCCAAATAAACTATTAATTCAGTCAATTTTAGTCATGATTTGTAAATAAAAAAAATAATTTCATTCAAATCTAAAAATAAGGAAATTACTAAATAAATTTTGGACTATAAAGTGGTGAAAAATTACAAACCAAGAAATGTAAAATGACGTCAAAATTAATAAATATTAGTTTTCACTCTTTTACTTTTTGACCGTGACCCACTTACACAGAAGATTTGACTTAACAAGTAGTTATGTAGTGATAGTGAAACATTTTATCCATTTTTATAGTTTAATAATAGTTAACAAGTGTCACAATAATTACCAAGCAAACATTACTTTCTATGTTTCATAAATTTGTTTTATCCTATTGATATCATTTTCCTTGACATTAGTAAATATAAAAATCCCAGTTTTGCAAGTAGTTTTTAAGCAATTAATGTAAATACAAATAGAAGAATTTACAGGCAAACCAACGAAAAGAAATTATTAAAAACAGGCAAAGCCCCATATTAATCTTCAATTTTTTACGTAATACAATTAGACATCTAACTTCAACAATATTAATGTGTCACGTTATAATCGATTTAGACCTCATATGTTGCGACATTATAAAGATACTAGTAACTTTATTGAAATTATTTTTAATGATTTTCTACACTGAAATACAAGAAAGAAACAATAGGTCTTTTCTATTATTATTTAAGCAAATTATAATAATGGTTTCATAAAATATCCTCCCAAATCTGATACTAAACATAGCGATGATTATTTCAGACCGTGCAAATATGTTGCTAAATAATTGTGAATACTCTTGGATATTAAATTTCAAGATTGAATATGCGGTTTCTATTAGTTGAATGTATCAGAAACTGAGTTCAATTCGCAATCTGCTTATTGACGTGCGAACGCCGCACCATCCAACATTCTGTAGTGAATATCAAATTTGATTTTGAAACTTATCACAAATTTTTTAAAAAAAAAAAATTAAATTCTAAGTAATATTTTCTCCTCTGTAAGAAAATATAACGCAAGAAAAATATTTTCACATAAGTACTTTCACGCACGCTAGATGCTGGTATCAGTATGCTGGATTAAGCATAAATCGGGTTTACCTTGCGTCATTTTTATATACTACATGAGCTCTCTAAATTTAAGTAAAATTGTTTTTGTTTTGCAGTATCCCCATCACTTTAACTAATAAATATGAATCCAATACGATCTAAAGGTTCATTAACATTATTAATTGAAATCCAGTAAGTATACCACTTGGATCTTAACATACGTGCACATTACAAAATTAATTTAGAACGGTGAGTATCCAATAAAATGTACCTTGATATAAACCACGAGGGTAATATCACATATGCTTGCTGGAGCGCTTTTTCAAATAAAATTTACATAATTGATAATGACATATTCGCTCTTGCGGAAATATTACGCGAAACCTTCCAAGATGAAAAAAGATTTTGTTTCCTGAAATTTATTAAGTAGACATTCGTCTAATAAGGTTTTACTGAGCAAAGGATTTTTGTACTTCATTTCTTCTTACCTTATTGTGACTCTATTAAATGGTAATGATATATATATATATATATATATATATACACATATATATATATATATATATATATATATATATATATATATATATTTAAACTCTTTTGCAAGTAACGGGCACTTATAGGAATAAATTATATCAGAGTTATTTAATTATTATTTGATACATTTTATATGACGATATGATGAGAACATTGTTATTATTATTAAGATATCGTTTTTACTTACTTCAGTAATTAAAATGCGAATAAATAAAAAAAAACGATGTTAAGTCCACAGATGAGCGTTTTCATACTGGTACATTAAAAATGGCTTAAGTTAATTTTTCAATATTTTTTATTAATTTAATATAAAATTTAAAAATTTAGTAACGAGTATGACCTCCTCTAACTAAAATCAATGCGGTTAATCTGCTAGGTATGCTTTCGACGAAGTTTTTTATAATTTCCTGAGGAATACGTTCCCATTCAGCGACGATCACATTTTTAAGACCTTGAATGTTTTCTGGAGCTGGTTTTACGGCTCTGACGTGCCGTTTGAGATTATCCCATACGTGTTCTATCGGATTGAGATCAAGACTTCTAGCTAACCTTCTTGACTTCTTCCTCTAATCGACGAATTCCGGCCTCCTGCATATACGCATCAACGTCTCTAGAGCGGTGGCCGCGAGCGTTGTCGTCTCTGTTATATACCTTTGCGCATTAAGTGTGCCATTTTCAATAAAAACAACTCGGTACAGACATCTGAGTTAATACCAGCCCAAAATATTATGGAGCCTCCACCATATGGGGTGATTTCCTCAAACCACACTTCTGCGAAGCGTTCTCCAGGTCTTCGTAAAACCCGCCGACGTCGATCCTCACCACTAATCGATAAACCAGCTTCATCGGAGAATAAAACACTATTCCAGTCTTGTTGAGTCCATGACAAAAAATTTTAATCCATGACGAATATCAATGACGAATATCAATCTAGCAACTCGATGCTCACGGAGCAATGTAGGGCCCAGAGCTGGGCGATAGTCCATAGGCTTACTTGTGTACCTCTGACGTCCTCGAGGTTCTGTTTGAGATTGACCATTTCGTAGCTTGACGATTTCGTAGCGCTTGACTGACTATGAAGCGGTCATCCCGTAGCTTAGTGCACCGTTTTCTTCCAGAACTGGGCCCTCTATTGACGGTGCCCGTTTTTTGGTATCGTTGCCAGGTCCTTTGGATGGTGGAATGGCACATATTGTACTGCTGAGACACATAACATTGGCTAAAACCTTGGTCAAGCAGCGCAATAATTTTACTAGCTCTTATCTTTTTTTCAACCATACTGAGAAAATCAAACAATAGTGGACTACTGCAGCAAACAGCAGAAATTTAATTGAAATTTATTCGTTAAAATAAAAAACGTATCAAAGGAAAAAGAACTTAATAAGAGTTGGATTTCATTTACCGCCAAAAATTCGTTTTTGTCTATGAAAGAGAATTTTCATTAAAAAAGAATAAATTTCAAATTTAGAACGTTTGTTTGCATGTGTCAGAATACACTATACCTGCCAGTAACATTTACAATTAATACAACTTCTTAAGAAATAATATTTTGTTAATAATATGACAAAATCAAAACCACCCGTTTTTTAGGCAAAAGAGTATATATATATATATATATATATATATATATATATATATATATATATATATATATATATACACATATACATATATGTATATGTATATATATAATTTATATCATTTATATATCGTTACTATATTACATGTTTATTTACTTATTCGACAACACTGGCAAACATTGCTTATGGCGGACTTTTTGCTGCAGGAACCAGTCAAGCATAAAAAAATAATATTAAAATAATTAGTTGCTTGATAGACATTAAGAAATATAATAATATAAAATAAAAGGTATATGTATTAGGTAAACTTGTCCAGAGTGAGAATAAAATAAGAATGGGACAAGAGGGCTGACGGGCTATGGCTTAGAAGAGGTATAAGTTTTTCAGTCGATCCTTGAAGATATTTATCAATAATATTTCCCCACTATCATGATTTAGATAATTCCGAAGTTTTGCTGCTTTTTTGCCTACATTAAAAGTAATTTTCACGTTTAATTATGTTCATTTACTCTTGAATATTCAGACTTATGTAACACGGTCTTTAGGAGAGCTCTCTAAGCCGCAACAACTATGTAAACAAAAGAGTTGAGAAATACATAAACGTTTTACAGACGACATATTATTTGAATATTTCTATTAAATATGTATCTGGGTCATATACAAAATTAATATAATAATATTTTGATTTCAAAAACCGACTACATAAGAAATAATTTTTTAAACTGTATTGAACTGAAACTGAAATCTAAAGTATCGGTCCGGTTTTTCCTTTTTTAAATACTTGTGCATTCATCATAAAAAACTAGGATTTCTTACAAGCTATAAAGGTGCGATATTCAATTAGTATGATATTCAATTAACCTCTAAAAATACTGCATCGTCAGGTAATGTTAAACTACATAGAAGTTTACGCTAATATAAAAGAAAATATTCCAGATTCTTTTTCATGAGATTAAATTCACGCTACCAATTAAAATGAAAGTCAAATATGTGGTATAGTTACAAGCAAAGTCGATTATTCTAAGGTAAAACTTTTAAAAAAATTAGAACTTTGTAATTTAGAAACGTACTTTCCAATCATACCCTACAAGGGTACGACACCCTATACCTACAAGGGTTTTTAGAAAGAAAATCAACATAAAATCAATATATTTATCCTTATTTTTATTTAAAAATTATTATGTCGTAACCTACAGCTTAAAACCAATAAATTATGTAAAAACGTCGCCTTAGTACTTCGTAAACTTTTGCATGAAGCTACGACATTTAATGAATGGTATCCCTATCAGAGTATATTGATTTTGTAATTCTAATACAAACGATATATTTATGGAGCAAATTTCGAATTAAAGAACAGCATTCTATTCTGTTATCATATTCAACTTATGAACCTGTTTAGATGCAATTTGGAACGAAGATTGTAGATAATTCCAGTGAAGTTACTCACTATTCATATTATTATTAAATACCATCACTATATATTTAGGTAATAGCAATATTCCTGACTTTATTAACCAATCATAATAAATAATTGAAAATTATTCAAAATTTACTTACATGTTACAACTTCAGCGCGTTAAATTACATTTTGATATTCGCCTGTAGATTTTCTTATTTACTTTACGTTCATTAATCGTTTTTCATTTAATATTACGTATTCGATTTCAGTACTATCACAACTTGCCAGTCTGGAGGACACTCCCCTATCTATATCACATATTACTATTTTTCCCGCGCGAAAAGCTGTATCATATAGCAATATGTTTATTTATAGTGTTCTCTGATCTCATAGTGGATCTCATAGTACTCGTTACATCATTTTATTTAAAACTTTAAAGGGAACAAGTTGAATGTGCTATAATTACGTGTATAATTCTCGATTAATATTAAAATGAATATTTTTGAAAGAAAATAATCATTTATAGATTTATGATTATAAGAATTTATGGTATATATATATAATAGAAATTTATATTGTTGATAAGTTGAAATAACTAAGAATACCTGGATTAACAAGTCGTCTTTTACACGTATTACAACAGCGCGTGAATACTACTGAATCTTTAATAATTTCAATTCGTTTCATTCAATCATCTTCATGAAAGACTCTTTTCATTCTTGCTAAGAAAATTCTTTTCATTCTTTGCTAATATCCCACCTGAAGATGTTGTAATACAACGAAACATAGGTGATGGTAAAGAAATTAAAGAAAGTAGAAATAATACTACATCACGTAGTTTCATTTAATTGTGAACAATTTGTATAAAAATAACTTTGATCTGCGCGGCAAGTTTACTTTATATGGACACAACTAAATACAATATAATCTGATATTTGTGCCAAATCAACGTTAATTGGCATATTAAGTTTCAAAGAAATTTAATAATAATAAATTTTGACCATTATGGAATTCAGAAGTATTAAAGTATATTTCTATTAATTCACCAGCAGTTTTTTTATAATAAAATATACCAGCATATTCAGTTGTCCAAAAACTGTAGCCTCTATCATTTTCCCTTTCTCAAATTTGTTAAAAATTGATACCCAACTATATTTTCAAGAAATTTTTTAATAATTGACTCATTCCCACTTACCATTTCTAGCTTTGGTATTTGGGAAGCACTGGAACTCTAATACACTTAGCCTATTAGATTTTTTTTTAAATCTTTGAAGGTTAACGTCGAAGGAGTTTTCGTCAGGTTATATAGTTTTATGTTTCCACTTAAGTAAATATTCCACTTTAAATAGCGAATAACAAAACCTATTTTTAAGTGTAGCAGCCTAGCAGCAGATGGTCCCGATATAACAAAAACGCAATTAGAGTAACCCAACTTGCGAAGATGCTCGCTGTGTAAATGCGCCACATGGCTTTTTTGACGTACAACGAGATTCGGTGTAATAGTTAATTGAAATATCTGCTTCACTTTTCCAGATACGAATAACTCGTAGACCCATTTTTTACTTAACTATTTGATAATATAAATACTACATTATATCAGTGATATTTACAATATATTCCTTAAATTACCTTAAATTATCTGGACTGGCTTCACTTCACACGCACGAACGCACACAAGCACGTATGGGCGCTCGCACGTACGCACACACGCACAAACGCACGCACGCACCCACACACGCACCCACACACGCACCCACACACGCACGCGCGCGCGCACACACTCACACACGCACATACAGACGTGCGCTCCCACTCACTTTCTCTTTCCTCCCGCCATTTCTACTTCAAAATCCTGCTGCTTTCTTCCCTACCTCACTTCCTTTCTACTTCTGTCCCTCCTCATCGCATCCACATAACTCTTTCCATTGTTCGCTCTCCCTACTCCACACTACTATATCTCTCTCAATATTGCCCCTGTTTCAATTTTGTTATTAAGTAATTATGCATAAGTCCAGTATCTATGCAAAACTATATATCTCTGAAGTCTCACAACTCTGTTTTTTTAAGAATTATTTCTTAATGATACCCTAAAAATATTAAAAGGTATATGTAACTAATTAGTTGAAAATGCTACCTGGATAAATATTATTGACATTTTTTATAAATAAACTTAAAGTATTCATACTTGTTGTAAACATACTTAATGTATTAAATAAAGTATGGTCACTATGATATTCAAATAAAGACACACACACCTGCCATCGTACCGGCATAAACCATAAGAACGAACATAACAAAAGCTATTAATATTCTCAAGACGACGAGGTCGGGCTGTGGATCGAACGGGCAGAGGCTCTGGAGAATAGGGAACGGATTTAGTCAGAAGCCACAGACTGGGACAAAAACGTTAAATGCTCTTAAAACCTCCTCGCTTGTAAAACATGTAAAAGAAAAGTATTAGTTTGATCTAAAGTGCTCAAAAGTAAAAAAAATACCTCTTAAGTACGAGTGGAACTCGCACTACAAGTATCCGTACATGATCAGATATATATAAAATTTAAACAAACCACTGTTTGTGAAGTTAAAATACCGACATATTTGCTCCAGAAGTTCGAAACCTCCAGTCCTAATAAAATTAAGACAAGGAAAAATCTAACATTCCGACGTTGTAAGTTCAATATATGACATTAATAAATCGTAACTCGTATTGTATTGCAAGTTCACCATATAAAATAAATAAGTCGTAATTATTTAAAAATAATTTTACGTTTTTATTATTTATTAAACCAGCTAATTGCTCATTGTAGATGAGCATGGATGGTCCAAGATGGGTTCCGTAGCACCAAGCTATCTGAAACTTACAAATTCTTAGACACTGTAAAAAACACTGTTATTGCTGTTGTCGGTAGGCGAAAATATGTCATATTTCAAAAACCTCATCACATTTTTTATTCAAACGGTTGAATGTTTATTTTAAATTCAGTTAAACACAGATTAATGAAATAAATAGAGTGAGGCATACTTTTAAGGTTTTACAATCGCATGTAACAAAAACTATTTACTTTAATTAAAAAGCTATATTGACACCTCTATATTATTTTTAAAGCCTATCTATATATATATATATATATATATATATATATATAGATTTTTATTATCTCTCAGATAGATGTATGTAGTGCCAACCCTAATACTATTTTTTTCCAGAATTCCACTATTTTATTTTATAGCGGTTTATAGAAACACCTATCATCTAAATCTTATTTACATTGTGCCAATAGTCTCCGAGTAAAATTGCTTTGACATACGGACAAACAGACGGAGAGACAGACAGAGAGGTAGGATGAAATTGCATAGGTTCCGATTTTTCCATTTAGCTAGGTAACTCTAAAAATGACTTCCACACTAATATATAGCAGTCCATATATATATATATATATATATATATATATATATATATATATATATATATGTGTGTGTGTGTAGATATTTTAATTAATATCAGTTTCATTTAATGTAAAAGATTGCTATCGCAGTGAAATTGATTTCCCTACTCCTGTAATTAACAAATTCATACTTTAATTTATTTTTAAACACTGGAACAGTTATAAACCATAAATGGAATAGTGGCATGTAAGTTATAACCTACTTGTACATAGGCTCATGAACGTCTGTTCAATACAAATTAAAACGTAGCAATGGAAATTCAGAGCAACTACGAATATAGTGAACACCCACAATTTTTGAAGGCGTATATTTCATACCGTATTCATACCTGTACGCATCCGTCATCAACAACCGTTTTATCTATTTGATTCGAATAACTCAGCAACTTGCTAGTTACAAGTTGCTAAAATGAGCCTCCATCCGCCTAACGCCAATATCCTGAAAATAGTCGGTCTAACAGATCACACCACTAACGGGTAATAATGTTACAACGAGCTATCAGGGAAAGGCTCGTTAGCGACGAGAAACTGTCGTTAATAGTTTCTATCTAGACCGAATTCCGTTGGGTTCACTGGTGTAAATTGTTCCACTTTAATCTGCGCACTTCCCTACACTGAGTTTAGGTTATAGTTTTGGGCAGGCTAATGAGAAAGTATGAGGTCAAAAATTTAGATTGGTGTGTGTTAACGAAAATAAATTTATTTTATCAAATAACTTTGAATATAGTTTATACATGTTAAGGATTATTTAGTGGCGTAAAAAATTGCAAATAATTCTGAGCATTTCAGAAAGGAAACAGTAAAGATAAAACTGTGACCCCTTTTGCACGTTTTAAAATATTTTTATTGAATATAATCCTGAAAAAGCGAATTAAAACGAAAAAGGGCGGGAACAATTACGAAGTCTGAAAACATATTTTCGTTAAAATTACTCTTGTTTCTTTTTAAATTTTTAAGTTCCGATTTATTTTTGTACTCCGATTTATTTCATGGACAAATATATACATATATACATAGATTATATTTCTTCATTTAAATAAAACACTAAAATGCATTAAAATATGAATGAAATTCGATTTTATCTTCCTTTTACCTATATGGACTGCTATATATTAGTGTGGAAGTCATTTTTAGAGTTACCTAGCTAAATGGAAAAAAAAAATATATATATATACATACATATATATATATATATATATATATATATATATATATATATATATATGTGTGTATATATATATATATATATAAATATATATATATATATATATATATATATATATATATATATATATATATATATATATATATATATATATATATATATATATATAGTAAAACAACTTAACTAGAAACATTTTTATGGAATAGTCACATATTTGTAAAAAATACTGACCAATATGTTGTTTAATTTATATCTTTTTTAAGAAAAATCTCTTAATGCTACCGAATTATGGTGATTCGGCCATATGATAAAAATAAAAAAAATATTCTACAAAACCACATAATTTAACAATAGCATGATCAAACTATCTCCTGACGTAAAGAATTAGTTCCAGCAAAGAGATACATTATGTTATTAGCTCTTGATGTGTGGACACCGATCTTAATGTAATTAACGCCTGGGTTTTGGTTGTGTTCATTTTTTTAACAACACATTGTTTATGATAAACGTTTTGTCAAAATTAAATGAATAATAAGAAAATTAAATATTTTAACATTCATGTTGTATTCTGAAAATTCGTGATACATGGGTAATGTATGTGTGTCTTCTAAAAAAACAATGGATATTTCTAATTTAAGTTTGTCCATCTCTTGCAGCTTAAAATTTTTGAGAGTTAAATTAAGTTATGCCATTATATGCTTCAGATATGACGTATAAGTATTGTTAGCATATATAAAGAAAGTAATAGTGCATTGCTTGTGCAAAATTTTGTTCATTATTCTTCTGTGCATTCCCTATATGTCAGCGACATTGATAGAAAAATTACCGAATTATACAAGTGAAACAGTGCCTAATGTGACTTCTAGCCTGGAATAGAAAAACTTCATCAATACATTCGTCAACGTAATGAAATAACTTACTAAATATGTATGTGCCTTCTCATAAACAGCTTCTAAAATTGTTCACATATTCATAATAATTATGTTTAAACATTTCTCTGCAAACCTACCCACATAAACTTGGTATGATACATATTTGAAAATTGGGGAAAGAGTGTTAAATACCTCTTTGGAACGGACTGTGCGGTAACAGAACGCGTGTAATGAAATAGTCTCACACGTAAGGCAGTGACAAGCCCGTTACGCGTCCCACTCACCCACTAATCTAGTCACGTCCACTTTTGAATTTTTTTCCTAGCCTCTTATGTGACTCTTAACATTTTTGACGTAACATATCTGTTGTAACGTTTTTGTCAAATCAGATCAAGTCGTAATGGATAACACGGGAACAAGAAAATCAGACATTCAACCATAATTTTTTCGCTTCGTATAATGTTTAACTTGAATATGTGAAGCCAGATATTAATTCAACATATACAATTGTTGTGCCCAATTCTAATTGCGATTCTTGGAATTATGTTTATTAAAGTGGTCTTAAGTTCACAAAAAAGGAAACATTCCTCTAGCTCCTCTATTCTTTCTCATTAGAACTAACGGCAGCATTGACATTGATTTAACATATATTACTAGACTCTGTAGATTTTGAAATAAATACACTTATAATAATCTTCCATCCAATATCTAGATTTTAATCCTGATACTGCCAGGTGAAAAGTGATTAAACAGATAACTTACTGCGTATTTATTTGGAATATTTGATCTGTACACCGCTGTGTTTATTTTAACTACATAACGCGTATTAAAAAAAACAGCACATAACTTTTCTATGATGGGAAAATATTATATATATTAAAAGTTATTATGTAATATTTTCTTCAGTCCGAAGAAACAGTACTGGTATTTATTTATTATATACTCTGTATTATCAAAGCTCAAGAGCTATGTTAGGAATGCTTTTGCTAGCCCGTACTATAGTTAATATGTGGACAATTTTCTTTAGGAGTACATTGCTCTTGTGAAGGCCAGAGCTAAAAATAGGACAGAAATATTTTAGATACTTAGGCAATTAGTATATTAGCAAAATGTGATATATCAAAAATGTGATCCCAATAATTTAACATCATACCAAAACTACATGCGTGGACATATACTATAGCATACCCTCATTGAAAAACCACCATAGAAACAATGTTTCAAAATTTTTCAACTTTCATCGTAAGCTAAAAATATATAAAAATATAATTACCTCCAGTTTCAAAATCTTTCGTTATTTGATAACCTTGGCTTAAAGAAGAATGTGAGTTAAGTTTGTGGAATTGCACATATCCCTTGATTCCTCGATAAATGCACGATTAATTCCATGATAAATTCACGTTATTATGTATTTATATTTGTACTTTGTTGTTGTTGTCGTGGCCGCATGAGTTGAAGAATCTCATATGGAAAAATGGTCGCCAGAGCCTCGAAAGGTTGGACTTCCACCAGTTCCACTTCGATGAGCGGCCGGGAATTGAACCCGGGTCCTCGCGGTGCGCGGTCATGCGCTCAACCCAACACACCACGGTGACGACATATCTGTACTTTAATGTATATAATTAATACATATGGCGGACTTATTTCTACAGGGGCAATCTTATAGCCAACCTGAACACGTTCTATACAATATAAAAATTTAAAAAATAACTATATATTCGTTTACACTAAATATAAAATATGAAAACATATTTATATTATATATTTAATTAATATATGTGCACACAAATTACAATCAATTATATTATAAATTTTTAACATGCGGAAAATTTAAAAAGTGACGCGTCATCATTTGGTTTTGATTGAAATCTGTTTCATGTATTGGTATGTAAAATGCTGATAGATGATTTCACGATATTTGACGCTTGTCTATATACTTTGTAATATTCATTTATATGTTTTTTAAGTTTTTGCTATCAATTATAAATGGCATTGTTTATTAACTTCATACCTTAAACCAAAAATAATTTTTTGGACATACGTATGAAAAAGAATTGGACATTTTTAGAGAATTCTGGAAATTTTTTTTCTCCATATTAAATTACTGGAAAATAGAGTAACACTTTCAACGAAAAATTAATATAATATTTATTTAATATGTAGTTAAATCGAATTAAATCGAAATTAATTCGAATAGTTGGTTTTCGAAATTGTTTTTTTGCTTTTGTGAAACTTTAGGCGAATTTCACATAATGGTTATTTCAGCTGTTTAAATGAAGCGAATAAGATAAAGAATAGATAAGATATATTAAAAGTATTTACATAGAAAAATAGAGACCGTAACAAGTTTAAATAAAGTATGATTTATAAAAAAATTATTACGGAACTTTTAAAACCTTGATTCTTATATTTCGCCCTTCACCGATGACTTGCGGAGGAATATAACTTCTTATTTTGCTTTGGATATTGCACTGTTCATGGCCACTTTGCGATCTTTTTCCTCCATGGTGATTTTCGGTGAAATTTTTTTTTTTGACGAGCAGACTTCAGTTCCGGAGGTTTTTGCTAATGTAAATAGCATTAAAATTTTGCTAAAGTGTATAGAGTACAAACTTAAGCTTGAGTAGTCAGTAACATTTCAAAGTAATTGATTAAAAAGATATCGTTTTCCTGAAATGAGTTTCAAGATAGTCACTATATAGAAAAATAAATGTGATGAAGATTTTAAAAAATCTTTAAATTCGAATCTTAATTTGGATCTCTATATTTTTCCACATTTGATAAAATCATTAAGAATCTCTAAAAAGTGTTAGAGTTCGCGTTGTGTCGTGATCATATTCTGTCGTTTTATGAATTTTAAAATGCTTGATTTACTGATCCGATTCAAAATTTTATTAAAAATAAATTTCAAAATGAAAAATTACTAATATGTCACTTTTGTCAATGTGAAAGCATTAATAGAACAAAATTCAGGACTTGACAAAGCATTTTTCTGTAACAAATGAGAGTATGGGATATATGTAAATATTAATATCTATTCCAATTTTCAATCCAACTAATATTTTTATTTTTTTTCGTCATAAAATTTATATCCCCACAAAAAACAATCCTCCACAAATATCCTATACTCCAATAAAAGACTTTAAAATTTCATCGAGGCTTTTCTCTTAGATATTCCTTGCTGCGGGAGTCTGTATCACTTCAGCTCCCGAATCGGTGATCTTTGACCGAACTCGCTGTCTATTTCCCCGGGACCTCCTGACGATTGATATCGCACACCAGATATTCCCAGGAACATCAGCATCTGCCGCTGTGGTGGTCCCTTTTTATTATTTACCGATTTCTTTATGTGTTTTCTTATTTCAATATAATCTCCGGAGGGTTCATGTAGGAGCAACCGAACATTTACACTTCACCATTTGTTAAATTATAAACAAGCTAAGTATCGATGCACCTATGACCATATTGAGATATTTGCCAACTTAATACAAAACTTTCATGCATTGTTACTGGCAAATAAAAGAGATGTAGAGAAGTATATTAATGGATATATCTTTTTATTCCCGGAGAAAGTATAAATAGCCGATTAAATTGTTGCCAATAAATAGATATAAGTTAATTTATTTTATTTTCTTCTGTTTACAGCCGATACATGCTCATTCCTTTGTTGTATACTTTATGAGGAATCACGACTTTGTTAACATTACACCTCTAATCATTTCGATTCTTTACTTTTTGTATCTATTTCAAGTTTTTCCTTAGTTTTATGTTATTTCTTGCTATTTACTTATCATTTTACATATTATTCAATATTTTATTAGAAACGACAGACAACGAAATTTATAAAAATTAAATTTATTAATTTTTCTCATAATAAAGGACTAGCAGTTTTATTATAATGAGAAATGCAACGTAACGCAAATCCTTATCTACCATTGAACGGAATCACGACAACTCTGTATTAAAAATAAATAAACGAAAATTTTCTGAGAATACGTTGAGCTTACCGGCTGTGTTGGGCAGTGGGTGAAAATATAGAGTTAATAAAATAAATTGAAACAAATACGAAGTTTTTTTTACAAAAGCTTTGAATAGTATTCATGTTATGACTAACAGTAACTATAATTCGTTATAAGCTCAATGTGGTTTATGGAATTAGTTATAACAAATGTGACTCTTCATATCTGGTTATGACATTTATAACATAGGTTCCTTTTCTAAAACAAGAACTTTATAACTTGTATAATAACCCAAAATTGTTTATTTTTTTTATATGTATATATTTTGCGCGACGAAACATTTGATAGACCCTTCTAGGAATATATTTCCCCCGAGTAACATTACATAAAACTTATACCATGAAGTATCTTCCACTTATCAAAAAGTATTTTTTATTTACCACAACGGTACCATTTTTAAACCTTATTAAAATTATAAACAGAATGTCGTCCTGAAACTAGCTTCTGCAAATTTTATTTTTTATTAAGCAACAGGGCGTTAAGCAGAATAAGCAAGTAATTGAAATCTCTATACCACATTAATTTTTAAATAATTCACTGGATAGAATTTTTTTTACAAATTTGATTTAATTTAAAATAGTTGTAAATTAATTTTAAAAAAATGTGACTAAAATGTTAAAAATTTTATATTTTACATAGATTGAACTATACACACACAAAATGTTACTTTAAAAATAGATTTTAAGATAATATAATTTATATACGATTATATTAGGATGCTCTATATTATTATTTATGAATAAAGCTAGTAACTTTACAGCTGAGCTGTGTAAAATAATTCTACTAACACTGAAAGTGCGAAATGTTTAATATTCAAAATTTATATATACAGTATCTAAATATATAATTTTTTTATGTGCATATATTATGATTACAATTAATATACAAGTATTTTTAACCGCAGAAATAGCATATTGTGGGACGAATCTCAGTATTATTATTAAATAACAATAAAAAAATCCGGCCAAGTAAGTATTTGTCTCACGCATCGAGGGTTCCCAATAGATATTTACATAATACTTCATATAATTAAATGTGTAATACATAATACAAAAAGTATTGTGTAAATATTTTAGTAATATATAATTTAGTGTGTAGTATATGTATATTATCCTGAATATCTTAAAACTTTAGTATCCAGAATTATCATTATGGTTTTTCTACGCCATTTGAGTAGACTTCTAAAAAATTTAGTTTTCAGTGTTTTAGGCTCATTCGTTATGAAAACTCTTCAGATATTTTCATATATATCCAGTTTATTTCTCAACACTTTTCTATTTGAGATAATGAAAATTTTTTTTTTAACATTTATAACTAACCCTATTGCAAGCCATTGTATCACGTACCAAAAATTTACTATAATTAATTTTAGTTTCATATAAATTAGTATAACACAAAAAGTAATGAATTTAAATATGACAGAATACAAAAATGAACTCAGGAACTTTTTTCTGAGAATAAAGGAAAGAAATAAGAGAATAAATATTATGGAAAAAAATTAGTAAAATATTACAAATATAGTCTCAAGACTCCGTAAAAACTATGATATTAAAATTACTTACACTAATGGAACAAAAATTATGTTAATGTAAGTCATTTAAAGTAGGCAAACAAATAGGCTCTTACTTCATTGCTTCCTTGCCCATTCAGAAGAGAGACGTTACGGTATCATTAATAAAATTTAAAAAAATATTATTAGAAAACACAATCCACCTCTCTTTCGAATGGTACAAAACCCGACCAATAACAAAGATGCTATTGGTATAATTTTATTCATAATACATAAAAAATACGTTTATTTTTAATAAAATATAGCTTGTTGTATCAACACTGGTATCTTTTTCGACATAATTTTTTTTTAATTTCAAGAAACACTTTATTTTCGAACAATTATAATTTTCCTGACGTATGAAGCGAACATTTTTCAATCTTAATAATCCCTCTATATTGGACGTATATGTGGAAGTATGTAACATATAATTTTTACTATATTAAAAATAGTAGATTAAAATTGTTAATTGCCAAAAATTCAAATAAATATTCATATTAATTTGGGAGACACTGAAGGGTTAAAAGATTTAACAAGTACAATTTAGAACAATTATTAGAAATATTGAGGTATTATTTGCTAAAGATAGGTTTCATATGAATTTTAATTCGTGAACCATATTAAATGATTAAACTGAAAAAAATATAAAATTACATTCTGTAAAATATATTATTCAATGAAATATTGAAATTAAACAGTTTCAAGTAAATGGGCTTTCTTTAAAGTCAGTTGAAGAAATAAATTTTGTATTAAAACGAAATCCTAATGAGAAAGACAACAAAATTTCTATCATCAAATTGTACCATCATGGTTTCTTTTATTTGTATCTTTATTTATGGAATAATAAAAATAAATTAATTATAATATTGAAATTATTTAACTAGTATCATACTATATATTGAAATTATTTAACTCGTGTCATACCTATATTAATAAGTGAAAATTTTGAAAAAGATCTTTATATTACCCACTTTGCATGAATTTCATTAGGGCGTTACCTAATTAAATCCACATTTTGAGCGTCGACAACTATGCACTTCCTAGCAAGGAGATCAATGGCACAACGAGATTTATGTTAATAGTTTCCGTGTCGATTTCCGTTAGATTGAATCGATTTTTTTTCCAAAAAGAAGCCGCACTTGTCCGGTGTTTGGACTAGCGTTTAGAATTCTATTCAAAATGTAGATATTTTGCCCGTAAAATAAAAAAAAAAATAAATTATTAATTACAAATGTATTTAGTAAATAACAATAAAATAATGTTTTGTTCATAAAATTTCCTTAAAACTGGCTATATTCTGATAGATTCCACGAAAGGTATTTGATTTGAATTTTTTAAACCGTAAGAGCATCATGGGGAAAATTAACATTATTATGAGAATTATTTTTTGTTTCAATTTTTTTCATTTCAAGAAGCCTAGATAGTTTTTGTGAGCAAAAGATCATAAAGCTTATTACAAATTTTCATGTGGACAGGTTTTACTTTTTCTTAACTTTCATGTTATATGAATTGTGTTTATCCGCTCCTTAGTAAAACTGCAGCCACCCGGCTAATGGCTCGTTAATTCAGTAAAGTCTCCGGTAATAGTTATCGGAGAAAGACTTACATTAGATATGGTGATATAAATTATACGTCAAGAATCAGTACGCTGACTTGCTAGGGAGCTGGTTGCGGAAGTATTTACTGACACACATACTATTATACGATTCCAAGATACATACAATTATACGTGAAGGCTACCTCCATTACGATAACATTACGTAGTCATTTGGCTTAATCACTAAACTTAAAAAAAAATTAATTTATTTGTTAATATTTTTCCCTTGAATTAAAAGAATTGCGTAGAAAAAATTTAAAAAAATGAAATGGTACGTTTCTGCGTTTTTTTTAATAAATTTTATTTGTTTACTCTTTTAAGATTAAAACATTTCATGAAAAAAAAATACATGAAGTATACATCAACCAGAGTGGAACCACTGTTTTTTCATTTCCATAAAACTCGATATTTCAAGAGATTAGCGTAAAGAAACAATCAAACAAAAGAAACAAAGAACTTTTCTGCTTTATCACTGTTCTCTTCCTATGGCATGATGGTATACAGTCTATAATCTTTTTCAAAGTATAGGCTATCTAAAATAAAAAATTGGCTCTTAATATAGAATATTTTTTATAAACGTTATGAATATATTACTATACTCGAGAAAGTCCGGAGTAAAACGAAACCGTTAAAAATACTGTTGATGAATAATCATAAGTATATAGTATATATTGGGTTAGTATCATCGGAGTATTGAGCGTTATAACTGCAAACAATCACTTGAATTCCTTCTGCGTAGAAACTTCCAAGCCAAATCCTATTTCCGTATCACTAGAGACTGCATCTTCACCTTTTGCGTTACATGTATTTCGAGCAGCTACAGCTGCCGAATGATGTAAAGGAAACTCCTGCGATAACGTACATACTATTTTATCGCTTACGCGTTCTAGTAAATAATAAATATTTATTTAGTTTACCGCCACCGTTTTACATTGTTGTAATCTAGATAGTTCTATCACTTTCTAGAAAATAAAACAAACTAAAAAAAATTATTACTTTTATAAAAACCCAGTAATAAAATAAGGGTTCAAAAAAGGAAAACAATGAAAAACTATGTGAAGAAAAACTATTTTAAATAATCTTTGAATGCTTGAATTTAGGTTACGATTCCGATATTAGGTCTAACAAACTTCGAAGTTTAGTAACTTATACAATTAACGAACAGTAATTGGTATTTGAAATCAAGCCTTTTGTATATCTAAGGCTTAATGTTTGAACTTAGATAATTCTGATTAAGATAATATTCTAGTAAAACACGTTTTATCGCAATAGACTGTCTTTTATTTTAGCAAATTGTCATAGACAGACAAACAGTTTCTACAAAACGATAAGAAATGGCGCTACTATTCACTAATTACATATTTTGATACAACATTATCACACACCCACTTATCAAAATAAACAACAATTTTATTTAAGTACAATGCCCAATTTACACATAAACTTATAATGCTTAATAGTACACAGTCCTTTGGTAAGTAAATCGGCAGGCATTTCCTCACTACACAAGTACATAACTTTAATATATTTATTTTTAACAACATCTCTTACATAATGGAATCTGACATCTATGTGTTTTGATCTGTTGTGACTTTGATTACTTAATGACAACTTTAAAGCACTCTGATTGTCACAATAGATCTGTATTACAGATAAGTTACCAGTTATTTCATGTAACAGGTTTCTCAAATACACTCCTTCGCGAGCTGCCTCAGACAAAGCAGTATATTCTGCCTCTGTACTAGAGAGCGATACGGACTTTTGCTTTCTGCTTTGCCATGTAATGACAGATCCCGACATAGTAAAGCAAAAGCCCGTGTAGGACTTCCTATCTATGGCATCGCTGGCCCAAACGCTATCTACAAAGCCCTCTAACTTGCTACCGCCCTTAAAATATTTTAAACAGTAAGTTTTGTACATTGCAAATATTTAAGAATGCGTTTAGCATAATGCCAATGTGTAAGATCATAGCAACTGTTAAATTGGCTCAAATAGCTAACAGAATAGGAAATGTCAGGTCTGGTTAATACTGCCAAATACATTAATGATCCAATTAACTTCTGATATGGAACATCAGGTACACATTTATCAGGTACACATTTTACACATTCATTTAATTTACACTCTATTGGTGTTTTATGCATTTTACAATCCAACATATTGAACCTAGTTAATAGCTGATCAATATACTGCTGCTGATCTACAGTAATTACATTTTTACTAACATTTATTCTCATGCCTAAGTATTGCCTTACAGGTCTTAAATCTTTTAGCTTAAATTCTGATCCTAAAGTATCTTTTAATTTTTTACTTTCAACAGGACAATTCGAAAAAATTAAAAAGTCATCCACATATAAGGCCACAATAATTTTAGCTTCACCTTTAGTTTTTGTGAACAAACAAGGCTCATACTGACTTTAAAATTTAATTTGCATAGTAAATCTTTAACTCTGTCATACCACACAAGGGAAGACTGTTTTAACCCATAGATTGCTCTTTTCAATTTTAAAACCTTTCCCCCACTTTTGTTCATAAAACCTTTAAGGTAATGACATGTAAATAGTTTCTCTCAAAAAACCGTTTAGGAATGCTGTAGTAACATCCAAATGATCAATACTCATATTCTTCTTAACACTGAGAGCAAACAATAATCTGAGCGTTGAATGTCTAACCACGGGAGAGAATGTGTCCGTATAGTCAATTCCAGGTTTTTACGAGAAACGTTTTGCCACCAATCTAGCCCGAAACCGCACATTATTGTCCACATCAAACTTTTTGTTAAGCACCCACCTGCACTTCACAATTGTCACATCACCGGGGTTGTCAACGAGCTCCCATGCATCGCTGTCCTCAAAAGACTGCAGCTCGTCGGCCATGGCATTCTTCCACTGTTCACTCTCAGGCCCTGCAAGAGCCTCTGAGAACACTATCTCCTCTAATGCTGAAACAGTGTTGGAAAGACATGTAAAACCATACCGTTCAGTTGCTTTCCTGGAACGCTTTTCAGGTAATTCTGGTGTCTGTTCTGGGATTGATGTCGTCTGGACTTCTGTGTCTAATATATCTGTGGTTGGAGATGAAGTTTCCGTTATTGTTTCATTACTCTCCTCATACACTGAAGAATAATCTGATGGGCAGTCTTCTGTCTCTGAAATATGAGACGATTTATCCCCCACTGAAACTGTGTTCTCTTTTTCTATGTTATCTGCAAGTGTCTCTTCGTTAGGAATCCAGATAGCTGACTTGTTGCCTGTTTCTTTGAGCTCTGATTCATTTTCCATCACGATGACATCTCTACTTATAACAAGACTCTTCTTCGCAGGATTATACAGCCGGTAACCCTTGACTTCTTCACTATATCTCACTAAAATGTGCTCCATGGCTTTTTTATCTCATTTCAAACGACGTTCCTTGGGGACATGCACCATGACTTTACTTCCAAATAAACGGATGTGACTGAGATCTGGTTTCTTCCCATACCACAATTCGTACGGAGTTGTCTGAAGTCTTGAAGCAACGGATCTATTCTTTAAATAGACAGCAGTGTTAGCTGCCTCTGCTCAAAATCATTTATCCAGCTTTGCATCATGCAATAGACATCTAGCCTTCTCCACAACTGTACGGTTGGCTCGCTCACATAAACCGTTCTGTTCAGGCGTGTAATTATTTGATATTTGATGAATTATACCCTTTTGTTTCAAATAATTATCAAACTCCTTATTGCAAAATTCAAGTCCATTATCTGAACGTATCATCTTTATTTTCTTATTCAACTGATTCTCAACCAGTGTTTGGAAGTCTTTGAATTTACTGAGCGCCTCACTTTTATTCTTGATAAAGTATATAAAAGTCATCCGACTGAAATCGTCTACAAACAGTATGAAATATCGAGCACCATTCAATGACGTGGTTTCCATTGGTCCACAAATATCTGTGTGAACTCTTTGTAATAATTCTGTGCTTCTCTCATCAACATGCGAAAAGGGTAATCTTGTTTGCTTTCCCTCGCAACAAGTTGTACACTGATATTTGGATATGTCAAAATTTTGTTCATATGACAAACCATTCACAATATTTCTCATCTTGTTCATGTCTTGACTATTTAGGTGTGCTAATCTTCTGTGCCACAGATTTCCACTAACTGCTGGTGCGGCCAACATACAAGTCTGTGTTTCTAACCTCAACTTGTAAACACCATCTGACAGGTCGGCAGTAATGTGTTTTTCATCAAATATCACATTATTTCCGTTTTTAATCAGTTCACTCACAGATAATAAATTTGTTGTCAAACTGGGAACGCACAGCACATCCCTCACTGTAATTTCAAATTTCAGTTCTGAAACAATGTCGACGTCTCCGGAACAAACTACTGGTACTGTAGATTCATTTGCAACCACTATTTCTGGTGAACACGGTGATCGGTTCATGTTTTTTACCCAAGATTCGTTCACCGTCATATGAGCGCTGGCGCCTGAATCCACGTACCATTCAGTTTTATTGAACTTTCCATTCAGGAAAACGACATTAAAAACATATATACTATTCTTTTTCTTCAATAAAGGGCACTGATTTCGATAATGAGCATTTTCTTTACATTTGTAGCATGTAATTATTTTCGATGAATCTGTCATTGCTGCTGTCATTTTCTTGTTTGATACTGACGTTGAAGGACCGGGACTGCCTTTCTTTGACTTATTGAACGAATGATTATTTCGCGCTGCAAATGCAGCACCTGCGTCATTGTCTCTGGTCACTTCCATGTCGAGCAATTTCGACTTTATGACATCTGCAGTTATCGAAATGCCCGAATGTTCAATTGCCATTATCATGGGAGAATAACGATCTGACAAACCTGCTAATAATAATGAACCCACCCATTCATCGGTGATTGTAAAACCTGTGCTATTCAACAGTTGAGCTGTCTCGACTATTTGAGTCACATATGTAGCCATTGAATCACAATTATCTAGCCGAATAGAAATCAAATGTCGCAGCAATGTTATTTTGCGTGAGAAACCGGAGTCATCAAACATGGTCTTCAATGTAGTCCATAATTCTGCTGCGCTCTTGGTATTCTTAATATGCACATACAACGATGGGTCCACAGTCAATATTAGTTTTGCCTTCGTTTTTGCGTCGTCTGCTGGCTTAACTTCAAAACTTGCCGTTGGCTTGATGTACTTGTCCATTCCTTCAAGAACCAACAAATTGTCAGCCGCGAAGCTCCACTCATCATAATTTTCTCTTCCTTCTAGTTTAGGAATACTGGCAATATAGTTCGTAGTCATGTTTCCGCGATATAACTTTCACAAATTATCTATTTTCACGAAAATAACTGATAATTTAGCACAGAGTACGCCCATAACCTCTAGTAAAACACGTTTTATCGCAGTAGACTGTCTTTTATTTTAGCAAATTGTCATAGACAGACAAACAGTTTCTACAAAACGATAAGAGATGGCGCTACTATTCACTAATTACATATTTTCATACAACATTATCACAAATATGAAGCACAATGAAAGAAGACAAAGAACAAACAGATTGAGCCAGTCACATATTTTTAATTAATTGAGCTCCTATCAAAAACCCTTTTCCTATCAAACATTTCTAGAATTTGTGTAAATTGAATTAAATCAGTTCATCTTAATAACCGAGGAATATTTCACTTCTGTGAAACTAAGTGCAGGCAATATACAATTTCCTTATTTTCTAACTAATACGATTTTCGTAGTAAATGAATACGATTTCTTTGTAGTCCGTAAAGAAGTTTGGTGTAGTTGGACATAAATGAGAATTGGAAAAAGCATTGAATCATATTTAATTAATGAGCCGTTTCAGATTAAGCATTGCGCGCCAAAAAACAATTTTAAACATAATTACAGGAGCAATGTGGTGCCGTCCAATTTTTCACTAATATATAGTGGTAAATACTAAAACTGGGATGAAAATCATCAAACTTAATTTCATTCAATTAGTGTGTTAAGTTAGTGGACGTATTTTTCCAACATTTTTGCGAGGACTATAATACATTAATTTAAATGATTATACATCCCGATATATTTAAACAAAACCCCTTTATAACATAAAATAAACCACTAAAAATTAACAAAACCTCTTTGCGGAACATAACAAAATATTTCTAAACTTACGTGATAATTACCAGATCTATTTGATAAATAATGAAAAAAATTTAAATAGTTTCAAAATATCCTTTATTGTAGGGATTTTAGATTGTAAATATAAAAAGCTGAGTTGAGAAATTAATCTTATAAAAGTCGAATAAACTAATAAATTCTGCATCGAAACTAAAACATGACGAATAAAGTAGAGAAATGTCACAACAACTAGTTAAACGTCACAAAAATATACCCACATGAAGAAAGATATTTTACTTAATTATAAATTTAAATGCATTATGAAATTAAATTCTAAGGACATCTTATGTCATTATACATTATGAGGTTATGTTATTAGGCATTACGAGGTTAATTCTTAGAAATTCTTAGGACAATGGACAATACAATTTCAAATCAAACCGTGATATTAGCAACATTCAAGTTCATTATAATACAAAAATTTTATCACCTGCTTGTCTACGTTTCGTTTTTGTTCAATTTATATAGGTATTATATCATAACCAGCTTTACGAAGATTCTCATTAATATTTGATATTGACAATGGTAAAACGTAGAAAACTGGCCTGTCGGATTATGTATAAATTAGGTTACTTAATCTTCAATACCTTTAATATTGTTAAGGCATAATAACCAAAATAGTATTAATAATGAAATGCTATGAGTATTTACATACACATATTTTTAGGTTTTTCAAATCCATGGTTAAGAAATTTAAGTATTCCCCAATCATCATTTTAAAGCTTATCATATTATAAACGAGACTTGAAAAAGAAAAATTGTGAATGGAACTTCAAATTAATTTTAATAAGCCCTTACAAAGATATCCCGTCAGATGGAGTGCACGTAAAAGACATTTTTTGTTCTCAATTTACATGTTGATGGTATTGTCGGAGTTGCTCATTTGAAACATCTTTTAATTTGCATTTATTGACCCTGTGTCCAAAGGCGTAAAACTATTTAAACTGCGAGTTGATAAAATAAGATGAAAAAGCGGACATGGTGGATTTATGAGAGTATCTTTATCACTAAGGAATTCCAAACTAATACTACACGTAGATGTAATTGGACAATTAATTTACAGATTTTTACCTCGTGAACCTCGTGTTGATTTGGCATCTTTCTTGTTTTTACTAAAGAATTAGTATTGATTATATTTGGCGTTAATTTTAATACAATGAAACCAATGTAGTTGTAAAGAACTTAAAAAAAGTACACGCATCACGTAATTTCATTTAATTGTGAATAAAGAATCAATGTTGATGTTTTGTGGTGGTAATACATTTTTAGAACAGTTTTTATGTCCTAAAATCCGTGCATATATTACTGTACTCGAAAAAAGCCCAGAGCAAAACTAAGCCATTGAAAATACCGTTTATAATTAACTATGAATAATTAGTAAATAATAAAAGGAGAAGTCGAAAAAGGAAAACCAGGAAAAACCATGTAAAGAAAAACGTTTTTAGAGGACCTTTGGATGCATGAGTTTAGGTTGTGATCCGGAATGGTACCCTTGATACGGAACCTTTAGTATGCTAGTCCGACTCGTACTTAACCGCTTTTATTTAATATTTTACTTAAAAAGAGGTGAAAAAATAGTGGACGCATAGTCTATCCATTTAGCAATTTCTTGTTGATGTTCAACTATCAACAAGAAATTGCTAAATGGATTTTAATGAAATTGTAATGTTTATAGATTGGGTCCTCGATGAACACGAGGTTACATTTTATTATTAAAAAGTCCCGAGAACTCCTAAACATTGCGTGAACTCAAATAGTTTCTAGTCTGTTCACACAAAAGCAAGAAAACTATTATCATTCTTACGGTATGCCAGTAACATGACTTCTCGTAAAACAACGGTTAAATTATCATCCGATAAGTATTATGTGACGTTCTGTCATTTTTTCCTACTCTACTTACTAATTATGGAAAAAACTACGTTGCTGCAAGTTTATTTAAAATTTAACGGAAAACTTTAACAATAATTCTAGATTTCCAAACTTTTGAGATATTCACTTTATTTATCAGCTGTGAAAGATATGATAAGCAATTAACATATTGGCTATTGAACTATATTCATAAAAAAAAGATAAAAATTTACTGACATATAAACACTTAAAAATGGGAAATTTTGTTGAAAAATATTGACATTTTGAAATTTTTTTAACTAATTGCGCAAGCACACGTTCCTAAACGTTCATTTCTAGAAGGCCAATAAAACTATTTCATTTATTACCTTTTGAACGACGTCCATGAAACTTTCTATCTATTAATATTAATTAGAAATAAAATTTAAAACTTTTAGCTAAACCCAATTTACAACTAGGATTTCTAAATGATGCTAATTGATCTTAATGAAAACTATGTTGCTACGCCTTGAATGGGCGGCAAATTGCAACTTTTATTTCAAGTTTAATTAGACTTTTAAAACACTTATTATTGGAAAAAAGAAACTTAAAATATCTCAGTAATACTAAATTATTTAGGTATCTACAAACCATAGTATACATGATATATGAAGCTTCATTCAGTGTAAAATTAATATCAATAAAAGGCCTCCAGTTGTTTTTTCAATTACAAGGTCAAATTCGTATCACTAGCCGCGCCGTCTGGTCAATAGTGCAGCTAGTCAGTAGATGAAATCCGAATTAATACTGGAATAATACTAATAATGTTATTTTTGTAACGATCCAATTTTAATAACAAAAAATAAACAAAATTTATTACCAAACTAATATAAAACACATACTTCCATTTTAGTTGTAACATAAGCAATCAAGATTGCTTATACAATATATTAAATAAATTTCTTGCATACCAAAAATAAATTTCTTTATATATTCAATAAATTTCTTGCATATAAAAAAATGACTTCCTCATGTAGGTTTTAGTGATTTTACGACTGGGAAACATGTGTTCTCAAATAGTGAAATTTTTTGGATAAATCTGTGGCACAAAAAATTGTATAACATCTTAAAATATATTGAACTTGGAATATCTTAACTTTATAACACGAGCGGGTGACAAATGTTCAAAAACAAAGCATTTATTAATATTCCCTAATTTATGCCAAAAAATATAGTCATTAAACTAGTCCTGAAATAGTTATTTACTAAAATTGGGTTTGACAGGATAACAAAACATATATTGTGTATTTATAAATTACTTTATAGATAACTAGATGTACCGACGACACTGTTAATGTATAATTTGAAAAAATGTTTGTTTTCTTTTTTTGTCAAAAAAACTTTAATCAAGATCCATCCAATAGATTTATGTGAAACGCGTATAAATTAACAAAGAGACAGACAAAATTTTAAAAACAATTTTTATGACTTCTACTGCCATTTTATATACTAAATCAGTCACTCTTTAAAATATTTTATATGAACAGATTCACTCTATCACAATTTAATTATACGTACAGTTTCGAAAGTCCCAGTCTAAAATTTAGTCATCTATTGTTTTTATACGTTTTAGCGAAAACAACACCCAATCATCCTCAAATGAATCGCAACAGCCCTTTCTACCCACCCTGCGTTGTAACGTGCTGTTAACTCTAAACCGCCGCAAAGATCATTATAATTCGCTATTGTTGCGCCCCCCCAAGTGCCAACTCCCTCAGTGCCAGCAAACAAAATTGATGTAAATACGATTCGTTTGTTTTTATTCAGTAAACGCCTAGTCATTTTGTTTTGGAGAAAGGCGACGAAAAGATATAAATCATTGTCCGTAATTCGGCGCGGACACAATTGCTATTGTTAGTAAAGAATTTTATCCGAATATCATTAGTCTTCATCAGACTCTTTAGCAGAGCGTAGCCAAGGCGTGAAAATAAGTTGGTTAAAGTGTATAAAAACCGTTTAAAGGGCAAGCATAAGGAAGGATTCGGAAATGCCTTGAGTTTTATTCATGTGATTAAATAGGTGGTATGATTAATCTGCATTTCCTCTTGTTTATCACAGTTCCGTAACAACATATTGCTACTGGGCCCTGTAGAAACATGAGCCGCTAATAAGTTAGTGTTTCGTGGATTGCAAAACTTTAGTCCTTTGGTTGTTTTTTACTAGAAATGGCATAACAGACCTAAAATGGGTCGGGTTTTTAGAATTAAAAGCTATCTTACAACTATTCTTAAGCGATGTTTCCTCTTTCAATCACAATATTTAAAGTCTTATCTTTTCGCCCGTCAAAATAAAAAGCAAGAATATTATAAACTTGATCTTGTATTAAAGTTTCTAATCGTATTTTTTCTCTTGTTTGTCATTATCTTGACTCATCAATTATGTTTTTTGTTACTGTTAACATCTTGCAGTACAGCAGAAAGGTAGCAGCAGCTTATGGTTACAAACAATTGATAAATTTTCATGAACGTATAAAGATAAAATCATTCCACTTGCCTTTAATAGTCATTTACTCTGTTTTCATCTTCGAATGCTCATTTACTGATCTCCTCTGCTGTTTCATCGTCACTAATTACTCGGATGTCAATTTTGGTTTTCTGACCTTTCTTTATCTTCCTAAGAATACATGATAAATCAGCCATGCCGGGATTGTGGTCCGATTTTACGTCATTCATAACACGATTTTGCATTCCTAGTCACTTTTTTTTTCAGCCATTATTTTTCTTACTTGTTCTATTAAACTGATTACTAGGGACTATGGATTAGGGAACAGCGCTATTAGCGCTGTTGTTTCCGTTGCTGTCTGCATTCAACATTTAGGGAATATTTGCTCCACTACGCCTTTGAAGCTTCATCCAGATAATTGCTCTACTGGGTATTAAGTCGGACTGTCTATATTCGGAAACTATAGATCCGTTTTTTGTATAGTAGTGAGTACCATGACAATCGCTAGATTTCCAAAATCAGCTATTCTCAAAGTAATCATTCACACGTGCAAGTGAGTAGGGCCGGATGGGCTATTATATGTTCTTCCCTTACTTCCCGTAATAATAAAACAAATTATCCCTCACGTATTTAAACAGCTGACATTAAAAAATATTTAAGTGGTTATTATAAGCGCCTAGTTATAAGGGTCTCAAATATAAACGTACATTGAATACTTGAAAATGTAATAATATATTTTCAAGTGATCAATATACGTTTATAGATAATTAGTAAATGATATAATTGCAATTCATGTAGAAAGAAAATTATGACGGACTTAAAATTCAATGGTGGACTTAAAGCCCATGCAAATTAATTTTTCTATGCTAAGTAATGAGACCATTAATTTTAAAATATACATATTTTAAAGAAAATATTAAGCAAAATGTTTAGAGAAATCTTTAAGGAAGCTTTTTTACTCCTAAAATGAATTTGGACGAAATATTTTAAGTTGAAGAAGACCATCTTTAAACATTACGTACAAATGACTTTTCAATATTAGGTATCCATAGGTACTTGCCCACATTACAATCGACTCTTACTTATTTAAAATTGTATATGGGCTAATATAGTGAAGTTCAGGGAATAATTAATGCATGCATTTTTCTGTCATCGTTTTCCTGATTATTTGACGTCTCTAATAATTTTTTCTTCGAAACATTTTTATATTTGGTACACCTGTAACTAATTGCAATTATTCGTTTTTATATTTTCAACCTAGGTTTTATATTTTCTAAAATTATAAGTTTGATCAACTTTTGCTATGCAAACTTGAATTTCATCAAATGCTGCTTAAACTTACTAGTAATTTAAATGAAAGGAAAATTGGTATAATTGTATGAGACTAGTTCAAAACTGAACGAATTTGCCGATGTGACTTATTAAGAATGCTTTGATATTTTTAAGAAGTTGGCAAGTTTCTTAAAGTTGCGTTGAAGAGAAATATCTAAACGTTCATCGCTTTACTTTAAAATATTACGTTGGGAAATAATAAACCGCCATCTCAGTTCACTACTGAGTTTATGTGGTAGTCAAGCATATCTTCATATCTTCTTCAAAGCATGAGGTTAGTTTAATAATACATTACGGGAGCTGTAGTTTAATACTATTTTGCATAGGTCGAGTAACGTGAATTTAACCTGAGGTTTGCTTCAATAAAGTTTTTTAATTTTTCAACATTCAAATCATTGAATCGTTTGAATTCTAGCTCTTTTATAAGAGGTACTCTCATTAACACTATTACACATTTTGCGTGAGGCTTCGCCCATTTTTCACCTGAAACGGAATTAATGAAGTGCTCAATACTATCTTTGCTAAATTTTCATTGTTCTCTACTTCCGAATAATTAATGTAATTTAAGGGTACAGTGTCGAACACTAAGAAACTTCCCTGAAAAGTAATAAAATATTTTGTGTCAGCCAATAATTTACAATATTCATCAAATAGTCAAAATTTCATATTCATTAACTAATTCTTAAGTTGCAAACGTAATGGTGACGTATGCGATGTAATACAATACTTAACCAATAATTCGATTAATCAACCACACGAATCAACATTAATGTTAATTTTTTATATCTTCTAAATTAAATGGCATTAAATTACATTAAAACACAATACAATGAACGTAATATTTACAACCAACAAGCTTCTAATATATAATCCATTGAATTGGAGATGTGTAAAGTGGAATAAAAGAGAATGAGAATCCATTATTACCTCGTAGTGGCTACATCCTACATTTCTATTCATCCTCTTAATTAGATCGTGATACATTTGCGTTAAACAAATATTTGTATTTGATGTAACAACTTTTCAAGTCTTGCAATTCTTACAAAAACTAATTCTGAGAAACCTGAAAAGAGTTTCCCGCATTGTCATCGTAGCTACGGGGGTTCATAAAAGGTATTCAATAAAATAGTATAATAGCTCCCTTCTAATCTTTACACATTTAAAACTATTGTAATTTTTATTAATCGCATGTATTCATACAGTGGTTCGTTAAAAAAAAAATACACCTCTGCTTGATTTTATAGTGAGAAAATTTTACTTAATCACCGGCGTGATCATAGAAGCAGACTTGATTAAATATTTATTTCTTTTTTTGTGTAAAATAAATCCCACTTACATGGAGTTTAAATAGTCAAAATAATATTCAAAATAACTTGTTAAAACACAATTATAATTTTACTGGAAAAAACGTAAGGTTGATCCTACAGTATACATCTCGTTAAAGCTACGTTTGATTACAAAGTCGTATTCTTTTCCTAATCACAACTTTCTAGTATATGAGTGTGATAAGAAATTAATTGTTTCATCAAGTAAAAATTAACTAGCTAGGGATCATCGCTAAAATTATGGCATCGTTGAATTTAATAATAGTACGAGTGATGAAAAGGCATTTCACCGGTTCCCCACGGTAGTTTTGATTTTATATTTTTACTTACCTTAATATTTTCCTAAGTAAAAAATATTCTTAATCAATAAAATAAAAATAAATTCAAAACGACGGTCGAATAGGCTATGAAACACATTTCCATTTTAGTATAAAAATAGATTTGTTTATTTTTATACGATACATTTGAACCACATTTAATATCCCTCTGACTCAAAATCTATTTCAGGTACAAAACTAACTTATGTAGGTAGGTGAGGAGGTAATAGAGAGTCACTACGCATTTTACATGTAGCTTTTATAGTTTTTCGACGTAGACTCTCAAAAATTCCTAATTTCACCACTAAATGACTCAGTCATACTCAAAATTAATGACCTACATTTTAGTAAATGATAATTCTAAACTTATGTATAAAATTGTCATTTTCATTTAGAAATTTTATTTTATTACGGCACAACTTTTTCTTTCGATTTTGTGGGTTTACTACTGAATACATAATCGTCGTTATCATGTACGATATTAAGGTGTAAGCTAAAACAAATACTCACCCGTATAACAAGCCTTTCATAGGTTTTTTGTGTTTTAATTTTTCTTCTGTTACCTGCAATATAGGATTCGCCATCGTCGTTTTCAAAAGTCCACGTGAAATAGTAGAATTTAGGTTTAGCCGATACGGTGTCCTCTTTCTATTTGGCAATTCTTCAATAATTCCTGCAAATAGTTTAACAGAAATACTATAAACCTTTATCCATGCCTAGGTGTGCACGGTACTCTCTTAGTAATAGTTCTTCTTTAATTAGAATGTTTATTATAATTATTTCGGTATTTAAATCGTAGAGCAACGGAATGATATTAAAAATGATATGCTACAGCTCATATACTGTAATAGAATAACAAATTCATGCTTTGGGTACAAGTGGTAATATTATGTTTCTCTGCCACGTAAACGAACAGTGATGAACTAAGATGGTGGGTTTATCATTTGTTAATTGATATTTTAAATGAAAATGCAAATAATTAGACATTTTCATTCAACACAATTTTAAGACGTAAAAATATAAAAGGACATTTAATAACCATGACGACAAATTTTTAAATTATAATTATTTTGTGAGGTTACGACGAATGGAAAAGACATAATGAATTTGGATTACTGAAAAATTTCAGGATCATTTTATAAGAAAAAATTTTGCTCTTTTTTCAATAATACTTCAAAGCACACTTCAATTGAATAAAGAAAATATAAAACCCAAGTTAAACATGGAAGTATTTTAATCACGCGTGTATTAAAGGTGGAACTTAAAAAAGAAAAGAGATAATTTTTTTAAAGAATTTTTTTTAAAGACGTCAGATAATCAGGAATATTTACAGTAACAGAAAGATTAAACTTAATTTATAATAACCCTGAGTCAAACCAATAATAAGTAAATACACACTTTTTCTTGGGGCTGTCTAATTTTGAAAATTAATTTGTACTTAATATTTAAAGCTGATCTTTAACAACTTGTAACAATTGCCTCAATAATTGGTACTTAATATTGAAACCTGAATTAAAAATGTTTCATACAAATTAATTTTAAAATTAGAAGCTTTCTTACAAATTTCTTTAATTATTTTGCCCACTGTTTCCTATACAGCAAATTTTTTCAAATTGATATTTTCATGGCTTCGAATAGAAATTTAAAGTTCACAGATTTTTAGTGTAACGTTAATGACTATATCTACATGAAGTGCTGTTTTGTTGCTTACTAATTGTCTATAAACGTATAATGAAGACTTGACTGATAATGGGGATTAAAGACATTTCGTTCTTCTCTGGAGACTTTTTAAATTAGCTTATAATTAAGTTTGAGTTTCTGACCAATCCGTCGCAAAACTTCTTCACTGATGATTTTCTGAGATCTTGGACTCATAAAACTATCAATACGGCAGTTTTACGACAGGTTGGTCAGAAACTCAAAAGCTTGGGCAAACGCAAGCTTTTGTATTAAAATTATTAAAAGGGTACAATAAATCCTAATGTAAAAATTTGGTAATATGGTTGTTGTGAGAAAGATAAAATAATTTTACAAAAGCTCTGCACATTATTTGATTGGGAATTGTCAATTTAAAATTTTTGAAGTTGTCCTAAAATCAGAAGGTTTAGAGGGGAGAACAGGTTTCTTAACAGATTAGAGGTCAAACAAAAGCGATTACGAAGAAAATAAAAATAATAAATTATGTCGTTTCGCTCTTGAAATAAAAAATTATGCTTAAAAGTTATTTTTAATTTTTTAGTTCATATTACTATAGAAGCGTGTTTCTCAGTTTCTCCAAAACAATAATTTTATTTTATAAATTTTTAGTTATAAAATTAATATTATTATATCTGTTCTCGATACGTAGGCAAAATTTTAAATAATTAGAACGTATAAAAGATGAAAATTTAAATGAAAAAATGTATTCCATTCATACAAACATACATACAAGTGACGCTAATGTAAAGTGGTCCAAAACGGCCATTATTTTCTATATTCGCTCATAAACATCTGTCGAATAACTTATTGGACAAATGGTTCTTAAATACAGGAATAATAATAATAATAAAAATAGGCAAAATTTGCTGTGATAATATTGGTTTATCGTACTGAAACAGGGACTTCCGAATTATTACGATTCCATATTTCCAGCTGATCCACTCAAAAATACGGTGCCGTATCAAATACGAATCTTTCGTCATGAAATTAATCTAAGTTATCGACTCATCATTTTGTCCATAATAAAAAATATTTCCTAATTAACACCATTGTTTTTAAAAAATTATTAAAAACTATTTTCCTTTCTCAAGTAATACTGAGCAATTTAAAATGTTCCTAAAAATCTATTTTTACAACTTTTTCTTGGAATTAATATAGTGCATGATTGAATAATAATTCAACTCCCTATAAATAATAGGGAATTGAATTATTTTATTATGTTATAATAATAATAAGCCTAGTCCTTCCTAATAATTCAATTCCCATACAAACATAAGTCAAAAATGAAGGAAGCTACCGCTTGCTTTCACATTTTAAAATTGAACTCTAAGCTATACCTTGATCATTTTAAACTAATTTTTTTCTTTAAAACTTCGTTCGAGGATATCTCTTATATAAACATTGTAATTGAAATACAAATAAATATGTAGATTATAAATTGATATTACAATAATTTGGTCAAAATAAATGCTAATTCAAAAAAAGTAAATATTATTAAAATTAGTAAAAGTAATATTTAGTTAATTAATTACAATGTTTACTTAATGGCAACATTACGTGGAAAAAACTATACAGTCATTCAGCCTATAAAGATCAATATCGTAATATGCGGAAAACTCTCACAAACGATTCGTAAGCCCGTAAGTCAAGCGGAAGTCGCCTTCAGCGGAAACTACTAACGAAGGCTATGTGCTGCTAACAAGCATCTTATAGGGAATAATCGCCTGATCTGACTGCGTTAAAGCGGCAAACGTTCGAGCGGGAGGTGATGATAATTTTGAAGTTAATACGCGATAATTAATACGCGCAAACTGGCCAGAATCAGTTGTGTAGAAAATTGATAGTTTATACGGATAAATGTCGTTACAAAAGCATGAAAATATTAAAAAATCTAGATCCAGAAAAGGTCAAGAAGAAAGCATTGAAATGTTTAAGAAGCGTGAATAGCGCTACTTTTAAAATTTCAAATGTCACATTGGGTGATATGAAATTGATGTTTAAAACACGACAGTTATTTGACAGATATTTGAAAAAATTTATTTATATGCTAAAGATAATATGCAATATTAAAGTAAATTTTTATGATTTATTAAAATAATTAAAATCCAATTTTTCTCGTCTAAATAAAAACCATTTTTATGAGGATTTATGATAGATTTGGATACATGCATACGTACTGCGGGAGAAATGATACCATACGTTTCAAGTTTGAAAGATGTTCTTCTTTATTTATCGTACGGAATACTATTCAGTGACGAATGTTTGTTTGCTAATTAACTATATTAAATTATCACGGATAAATTATTTTGGAAAAACGAAGCTAATTTCTCCTGGCATTTTAAATTATATTTGCAATACTCTTTGTGGTCCCCTACAATCGTTATATGACCTAGCATATATAATATCAACAAAACATTTCTTTACAGACATGGTTCTTATTTCTTTTTCCAAAATTTTCTAAAAAAATAATGTGACCTAGATATGACAAGAAAATTCCCGTTAGGGAATAATAAGAGCTTGCAAAATACATCGAAGGATTTATTGTAAGAAACCTTTCAGAAGTTCAAGACCCAATTAGACGCAGGGATTAAAGAGGAACTTTAAGGGCTGTCTCTAACATGCCTCCAATTACCGCCACTTGATACTGGAGACGCTGTAACTTGGGACAATAAGAGTTCTGAGTAAAATTTGTTTTTCATTAATCGCCTTTTGGTCAGATTTATAGTCGAAAAAATTTGTTTTGATATATTTTTAAATAATTGTATGGTTGAAGTCTATGTGGAAAAGCAATGTAATATGATGTTAATGTAGCCTATGTCCATAATTTGACAATATTATGTAATATATTGAAAGGTTACGAATTAATAAGATTTATTTGATTTCACGTTTATTTAATTAAGATTTATGATATAGATCAGCATTGTATGCGTGGCTCGTATATTAATTGACTGCCATTATAAATTCATGGGGACATAAACCAAATCTAATTAGCTAATACGAAATATATTATGCAAATAGAGAATACACAAATGCTGAGCAGTAAATAGCGAGAGGTCATTAATTTGGTAGTGGGAGACTTTGACCGTGCCTGTAGGAATAGTATTTTTCCAGGTATTAACTTTTAACATTCACATCTGTTTGCGAAATTTGTTAGTTAATGTAGATGAGGACATATTTTTATTTCTAAATAAACGTGATCATAGTTATGGTAAATTGTGAATGAACCGTACGACACAGATTTTAGCCAGTTAAAATCCAACACTCAATTTTTAATATTTTTAAAATACATAAAAAACTAATCCACTTAAACAAACAAGAATGAACAGCTCAGACTTCTTCCCGGCAGACATTTTGGGAACATAAATCAATAACAAAAAAAGTTGAAGTCAGGAAAAGTAATTTCATCGCTGCAAACAAAAATAATTTTGCTAAAAAATGCAACCTTTTAAATTGTTATGTGTAAAATTTAAATGGACTTTATGAGCAACTAGACATCCGACCAACGAGAACGAATCCTCGTCGCGCCCAAAAGAAAACGTTCCTATTGCTGCCTGGGCTGTGGCCTAAAAGTCATTGACTACATAAAATGATTTTGCAATTAACGAGTTCTTTCATATTTTTAATAGCACAACAAAAAAATTAATGAGGGTTGGCATTATTAACCAACGGATAACACCACCAGGCTATTGATAACCGTTTTTGCAGAAATATATTTGCATTTATGGTTTCGTTAGCAGGAATGCGGATAAGTTGGCGAGGTACTTGTTCTATGAAAGGAATTGATAGATAAACAAATTACGTAGAATTTCAAATTTTCTTAGGTTGTGTAATATTATAAATAAAAAAAATATAGATAATAAAGATGTGGTGGAATAAAAAGCAATATACCAAATATTGCTTTATATTTAAAAAAACGCAATTCCTCTGTCTACTTCTTTGCTTATAACTTAAATTTCATTTATTGAAATTTGATGAGATTTTCACATTTTCAGAGAATATTTATCAAGAAAGTTCATAATATATACAGCATTATCCTAGACACACAGGTTATATTTTGTGTGGTATCTCCTTATACTTGGCTAGGCACGAGGTGCTAAGGACGGTGCTATAATGATAGTGACACTGGAGAGCAGTAGAAGCAATTTGTCAGAGATAAGTATATCCAAATTCAATCGCCAATCAAGACATTGTGAACTTCTACGCGAGCGGAGTTGCAAAATGAATCTGTTGATGTAATGAAACTATAGCTAACAATAAGCAAACAATCCACTTGCGATTATTTCTCTATTCATCCACTTCCAATTTTTATTTTTGAATAATTATTCATCACCTGAAGTCTCGATGAAATTTCTCAAATTTTGGCGTCATACTCTCTTTTGATGCTCCCTCTTTGTTCTATGCAAATTTAATTAAATACTTTTCTTGGTGTACAGAAAAACATAACAATGTGAAAACTTAAAACTGACATAAAATATTTTTAATTACAATTTTCTAAAAAAATCAGTAAAGGTAATCTTTTCCATCAAATCATTTACTGTTTAGTATTTACAAACAACTATTTAGCTTAATTATGGTCAAATAGTTGAAAGCAATATAGGCAGTAAAATCCTTAAAAGTGTAAATTAAAATAAAGTAAACGAAATTCAAAATAAAAAAATTTAAACTATTTTTAATATATATAATTTTTTTATAATTTTTAATTTTAATAATATTTTTAATATATAATCTTCCTTAATTTTTTTTTCGCCTAAAAGTTTACATAGGCTATATTATTAGTTTTAATTAACGATGTTTATATTTAGTTATAATAAAAATACTACAATTTACGATATAAGCTTAAGATACAAAAAAGAGTATCTGTCCAGATCGTGTATTTTGTCATCTTCTTTGTTGCGTTCTAATTCAACCGCTTTAGAAAATATACATAATTTTTCCTGTCAAGATGAATTTTAGACCATATTTCAATTATATTTTTGACCCATCAAATGAAGGGGAAAACTGTATTTGGAGCCATTCTTTATCAACGTATCAGCCGTCGAAAATCCAACCTAACTGCCGTTGTAAGTAAACCATTGGAACTGAATTACTTATTCCGGAAAAAACTTATATAAAAAAGTATTAATACAGTAGTCTTCTTGGAAATAATTTGATTTATACAATAATACTAATGTTTAAACATTTAGTTAATAATTTTTATCGCCAAAAAATGTTAAATAATGCACTAATCGAAATTTGCGATCCGTGCTTTTAAATATATCAACTTATAATTCATTGATTAATATACATTTCCTTATTGTTTGGATTATTGAAGGAAAATCATTTTTACATATTAAAAAAAACAATTGTTTTCATTCAACTCTCCATTAGAGAAAATTAGAAAAAAAATTTAATTGCGGTAAGTATTCTGAATTCTGGATAATGTAATCATTTAGTAGCTATCTAGTATTTCCAATATATCAAACCTTTTAGAGCCCACAAATTTATTTCTTCATTATAACCAACTTATTTATGTAGAACTTGTTAGAAATACACAAAAGTGAAATGGTTGCAAGTTAATGGATATGATCTATTTTTTTTTAAATATTGCAGAATTTGGATTTAGTTATTTTTAAATCCTAGTTATTTTCCCCAAAAGTAATTTTTCGAAATAAAATAATTTTTTCTAAGTTATTCATAATATTGCCTAAAACCTTAACATGTTTTGCACAATTATAACAAAGAAAATGCTTTTTTAAAATATATCACTTTAAAAATTTTCCCGAATTACTAAAGTGCTATTTTTTTGTCTCATGTTATTAACGTTTGTCCAGTCCATCGTTCCGACGGTTGTCCAGCCATTATAAGATTTTTAAAAAGGGTATAGGAGAGCTTAATTTTTTAGGAAACCTTTATTTTTATGTGCTAATGATATCCTGAAAACTCTCCAAAGTTAATACCGTACCTGTTTTTAAGGAATTAAACAGGGATATTTTTCTCAATTATTACCCTACAAATTTTTTTTCAAACTTCCCTTCATTTTTTTAATAAAGCATTTATGACGAAAACTAAACAATATAAAAGTCTGTGGGAAATTAAATCAAAGATCATACATTCTACACAATTATTTATTTCTACATTTTTATCGATGGATTCGTGCACCACATCGAATTATTATCGGCGTCTGACCAGCATTTGGTTCCATCTAAATTTTTTCGTGCCCAATAATGATTTATTCATTCCAAATCAGAGGGAAGTATTATTGAAATGCCGTCAACATTTTATATGTAATACTTTAAAAATGATTAAGCTAAACCCCATAAAATAATCTCTATACCTTCAACTTCTCCCACATTCAACTTCGTCATATCTAAGGCACTAGTTCTGAAAATGACGTTTCCTTAAAACATAATTGTGTACCTTGCTATTACCATTATTTTATCCAACAGGACAAAATCGTATAATTGAAAAAATATAGCAGCAGATAAGCTTGATTTTACGGAAACTCATCTTCAAATCCTGATATGAACTTAAAATAAAACGATACCTTATTTTGATAAAATAAAACTTAAGTCTGTTCTGATGCGACTGTCTACAGTAATATCATTCAGTGTAATAAAAGAGAAAATTGTAACTAAAAATAGTCAATGCAGATTTTATACAGTAACACTTGTTTCGGCGTTATTTTTTTCGCTGAATGTCATAAGTTGTAATGCACTTATGACATTCAGCGAAAATGGACAAACCTTAATAACATGAGACAAAAAAATAGCACTTTAGTAATTGGGGGAAATTTTTAAAGTGGTATATTTAAAAAAAACATTTTCTTTGTTATAATTGTGCAAAACATGTTAAGGTTTAGTGCCATATTATGAATAACTTAGAAAAAATTATTTTATTTGAAAAAATTACTTTTGTGAAAAAACCCGATTAATATACATTATCAAAATATAACAATCTATGTAATTTTCTGCGATATTCGCTCACAAGTAAGCACACATGCTGACAATGACTCTCCGAATTAATTAAAGTACTTTATTTTATTTTTGGGATTTAAGCTGTTCAATACTGAGAACTTCACGAAGTAGATAATGTTAGATATTCCGGAAAAATATATTTCTTCTCTGTATTTAATAATATACATAAGCACGCATATATGCCCCGAAGTGTGTAAGTATGTATGCAAATACAGACACATACGCATTCATGCGTAATAAGCGTCATTTTCAATGCTTACATTCAGAATTTGAAGTTAGCATTAATTATGATAGAAATGTGTTTTGGTTGTATATAAAAGGGAAGCGCTAGGATAAAATTTTTAAGCAAATTAGTTCGATTTTTATAAGAATTATAGGTATTTTTTTATATTTACAGGTCTTTGAAGGTTCAACGGTAATGAAGCGCGGCGCACTAATAATCATGGTAGATTTGGGTTGAATATTGAAAGAGTAGACTATGTTATTACTGAATTTACTGAATTAATGGCGCTTTAATGCATCTACCGTCAAAATAGAACTTTGGCTCTAATAGTAAAACACCTTATGCAATTTGGGTCTGCTATATATTTTCAAACAACCATTTAAGATTATGATAATTTCTTATGAATTATTAAACATAGCCATATTTTAAAAATATTTTTAGAGTTTACTCCTTAAGAATCGATATTCATATATAGCGCCCGATATGAAGTTTTGTGATGAGTAAAATCAGTAGATCAGAGCCTTAAAATAAGGGTAAGATTTTGTAACTTTGGTTGTGGGAGACAATCTCTGAAACTACTCAAACATTATTTCACCAACATTTACAAAAACTATTTCACCAACCTTTAGAAAGGACTTTCAGGATCGACATTAGTTTGTATATTATCCCGTTAAACTAACGTGATAATATACAAACTAATGTCGTTAAGTTAACTTTCATGAAGATAAGTTTTGCATCGTAAGTCAACAAAAAAACAGTAGAGTGAATGCGTTTCTTGTGAACGCTACCATAAAGGTAAAAAATATATTGCCAGATGATATTGATATTTATATCTACGAGTATTTTCAGTATTACCTATTTTATACATTCCAAGACATTCGTAATTAAGGAGTAAACTCTAGTGGCACGTCGGAGCTGACACGCACAAAGTTTTTTTTTAAGTGGTAAGAGTACTTTAGACTTTTAACCCGTCGTACTTATAAATAGACTTATATAAATAATAAATAAATTAGCTGTGTTTTTACGTAAACCGAATAGTTGCAGGCAAAAAACATTTTTATAGATAGTTCAACGTTTCTGGTATTTCGTAGCATCGACCGAAATAATATATATATATACACATAAATATTTGAAATCCATTAAACAAACTTTTCAACGTATATGTACCATGGTTAATAAATGTTATCACATCACTAATGAATAAAATGTTGCCCCTGTGCTATAAATAAAATGTTTAGTAATGAAGCAATTACAATTACTTTTTAAATTCCATTACATAAAATTATATTTAATATTAAATTAAGTTAAAATAATACCTAATAAAAATGGTAGCAAAGTGAGTGAGACAAGAATTGAGTTAAGTATGAAAATTTAATGAAATTTTAGTGACAAAATAAATCTCCTTAAAGCTAATAAGTCACAACTTGTTTTTGTTGTGTTTCCTATTGAATCTACAGAGATCTTATTGTAACATATAAGTTATTTACTTGCATTAGCGTCAAGTTTTTGTACTGAAATTTCGCCGTCCTCTGAGAAAAACACTTCTTTCTGCGTCCCAAAACCTCCATCGTCACGCCGTCCGTGCCGTTTTTTACTTATGCCTGTTTTAGGGCATATTTCACAAATATTAGCTTAATGACGACCTAATGTTTTATATGCAAAAATCGACGCCATAGTGAAAATGGCTCCATAATCCATCCAATAGAACTCAAGCTATAAGCAAGCAGTGAGAAAAATAGTCAGAGACGTTGCGTTTTATGCATGTACATATACACACACACACACATATATATATATATATATATATATATATATATGTATGTATGTATATATATACATATACACATATATATATATATATATATATATATATATATATATATATATATATATATATTGAAGAAGAATCGGTTATCAGTTTCAGCCATCAGCTACTGCAAACATACAAACGTAAAAACTCGTAGACATTTCTTCATTATAATATTAATGTAGTTATGCCTTAAGGTTTTATTTACAATTTTAAGGTATTTCTTTTAAATTATCATAATGGATTGTTGAATAATTTTGAAAAGAGATTAGGTCGACGAGTTACAACTAATACAAGTTGGGGCAACTAACCAGAGTTTCAGAGGAAATTTTATTTGTATACAATCTCAATGCAAGTCCAAAAACATGAATGGGGAGTGCGCTTTAGTAAAAAATGAGTTTTTCGTTCTTTTCTTTTTTTATTCAAAAAGTACTCATCAAAATATTTAAGAACCCGCTAGTAAACAGAACACTCATGGCTAATTTTGTAAAAACATTAAATTTAAATAGTGTTTTTACTCCTGTCAAACGGTTAATTCTAATTAATCGAAATACTACAGTAAATAATAATACGTAGCAAAGTAAAATTAAGGCACGTAGATGTACTTGTTAGGTATTTAAAGTTTTAAAATAAAAATACCATCACCACTTCTGCTAACATTTGCATTTCCTCATCTGAATGAAGGATCCGTATCCTTTGTTAATACTATAAGTGGCTTGTATGGAGTCAATTCAAGTAAGTATACTAGCATTGTATAATTTGTTACTTAAACGACAAGTACGATTTTACTACTTTTTTAATGTTTAATTTTTTATATATTAAATACTACATTTCATTTATCATAGTCGAATAAATTATGGAAGATAATATTATTGAATTATTTCCTACGTGCAAACCATCCATGAAAATTACTTTTCATAAATCTATTGCGATTTTCTCCAATATAAAATTTTATTCCCACATCTTATATTCGCCAGCATAAATCGCATATTCCAAAGGTTGTACTCGTTAATGTTTGAAACCATATTTTGTCAATATTTCGTCGCATGAAATAAATTAATGCGGGCCGGTGCGTAGATAGCGGGCCTTATGTTAAGCTAGACGTTTGTTTAGCGAAAAGCCTTGTTATTGTTTTGAAGATTAAGCTTTACGATAAAGATAAGATTGGCTGTTGAGCGAATGTACACATTAATTTTAATGAGAATTTATGTACACTTTTATACATGTTTAGTTATATGTATGAATGAAAGATACTGTAATGGAAAATTAAAATAATAATATATCGTGAGTTACACACAAGTGATTGAATAACTACTAAAAATGTTTTTTTTACGATTTTATAATAAACCAACTGGAATTTGGAAAATATTCGGAATTACAAGAAAGGATCATTTATAAATTTACTCCAAAGTTTAATTAATTTTAAATGGAACGATGCTGTACAGAAGTACCCTTGTTTTATATAATTATGTTAGATAGCGCTAGTGGTATAAGTGCATTGTAAAAGTAAAAACTTCAGAAATTCGACTATACTATTTTCGGGAAATATTTTACTCTGGCGAAAAAATTAGGAATTTTCAAATGAAGATCCTTCCTATTCCTAAATGAAACTTTTGCCGGACAACCGGTTAGAAAATGGATGTTAACTTATAATTTCCTCGATATAAATTAGTAAGTTTTATGTAATTAACAATACCACATGAGCATTTTTCGAACGAGTACATAGTCATACTATGTGTGTTATAAAATAAAGAAAATACACAGAATTAATGAGTTAGACGATAAAATATTTGAATATGCCATTAATTACAATATAGTGGCAATAGCGAAATTCCAATTATTATGATAAAAATAATTAAAAGTTATTAATCTAGCTATATTAAGTTATATATAATATAGTTATTAACCTAGTTGTATATAATATATAGATAAAAGGTAATAGCGTAAATTTCATAAAGCCAATCTATCAAATATCTCTTAAATTATGTGGTGCGCTGAATGTTATACTAATGATGTAGTATTTTAGGTTTTGTTATCTGATCTAATCACCTAATAAATCGTTTTTATCAATACAATTCTATATAGGTGGCTAAGTAATAACAAATCTAATATTTACTTATTGGATATGTATAAACACATCCATATATTATTTTGTACTTCAAATTTGTAATGGGATAATTAATATGCTTTTGTGCTAAAAATACATGTATAGATTAATCCAAAATAAATTAGAAAAAGACCAATTAACAAATGATATAAAAACACGATATGAGCTTCTTTCTGCCTGATGGGGTTAGGCCACAGATAATATTTGAATTATTTATCTCAAGTAATAAGCGAACCACAAGGGTAGATAAGGTTAGGTTTTGTTAATTGTCATACTGACATAATAATTGTCACCAAATTATGATGTTAATGGCAACGAAGGCTTTGACGGACATAATTTAAAAAGAAGAAATAAAGTTCCCTATTGGAAACGAAAATGAGAATTATTTGCAATTACAAAAAAAAATGTGATTACTACCTCGTGTAGCTAGTAATCACATTTTTTTTCATCATCATGTTTTAATTGTAATTTTCCTATTACCAGAAACATCTTATAGTTACGTTATCGTTGTTTCTATTCTAAAAATGGATGTAGATTATTTGCATTCACCCCATGTAAAAAAACAATTTATTTGAAAATACAAAACCGGCAAAAATGGGCCGGGTCTGGAACTGCAATTAGTGGCCTGGGATTGTAATTGGGAAAAAAACAAGAAATAACATACAACAAATAAAATAAATCTGTATTCATAACGGCACACTTATTATATTTTTAAAACATCGATGATTGTTGACAAGAGATAAAAATAAGAATAAAAATCGAATGAAATACATAATAACTCTTTACAAACGACAAACGACGACAAAAAAGCAATATCATCGCCATATTTATTGTCCATTGCCTTAATTAAAATTGAGCTTTTAACTGGAATTGACTTTTGTTTGTTGTTGTCGAAATTAATGCATTTTTTGTTGTCGAAATTAATGCATTTTTTGTTGTCGAAATTAATAAATTTTTTGTTGTCGAAATTAATGCATTTTTTGCTCTTTTTGTGTTTTACGTGTTTTTTTAATAACCCTGTGGGACTTGCAAATTTCATAAATTAGTAAGTTACATTTGTGTTTGTAGGACAAGTTGGAATGCAATCTGTAATTTCTTTCATCTCGTTAGTGTTAAAAGTTGGTAGAATTAACATTAATGAAAATATTACCCAAAGTAACCTGATTCTTCATATAAAAATAAGGGATTAAAAATTTGTCTGACAGTTTAAATAAAAGTTTCACGGTTTTACTATAAAAGAGTATTATTTTTAATCCGGGTGGATTAATACCTGGGCACGACACTATGTGGACTTTTGCCGGTCTACTTTGAAATAAAACTCGTAATTGGGAACTGTATAAACCCTTAAAATATTTTGATTTAGGGGAAAGTAAAATGATTAAAGTATAATAAGTATATTAATTACGATTAAGTTTATAAATATTACTGAATATTAGTTAAATATTTTCTTTTTGAATGAAATTAAAAAAAATCCATAAATTCTTGGCACCTAATACATTTAAACAAAGAAACGGACCAAACTTTGGTCCGTACAAAATATTGTCCGAAATATTTCTATCGACATTCATATCAATTTACCCATAGATGGTGGTAAAATGTACGATTAAAATGGTATGCAAGTATCTTTATTCGAATAATCTATACATGTGGAAAAACCCCATTTATAGATTATTCATTTAGGCCAAAGGCAATTTAAAACATATTTCAATTTTGATGTTTAATCATTATTTTTCTAACAAGCATGTTACATGGAATGTTTCCTAGTAAAAATTTAACTTTAAATCCAACACAAGCACCCTTAATTACCATTCAAACAGAAAGTCAAACAATCGACCAAATAACAAAGGACAAAAACTTATAGAACATACTTTACGCCCAATAGTGGCACCATTGAAACAAACCATTAATTCTCCACATGGAGTTCCATTGTGCTGAATCATTCACCAGTTATTTTCCAATCACCATGTTACTGTGATTGAGTTAACCGCTTTGTTTTCTACTTGTTAATTCACATAACAAGGTTCTAACTCAGCATAATTGCTGGTCGTTTTGTCTAAAAGGAAACGTATTATTATTGTTAAAGGAAATTTTCTAAATTAAATACTTAATATTATCAATACAATATTGATGAAAATTACGTAGGTCTAGATAATTTTTCCCACTCATAAGAAAATAATATTATGGGTCGTATCATATATAAAGAATCTTATAAATATAATCAATGGTTCGAAGAAATAGAATGAAGACACGCTAAGAAATATGCAAAAACTACTAAAAAGGCATGTAAATAAATATGCATATTTCTGTTGTATTTTTACTCGGATTTCTTCACGGAGCCGAATCCTTCTCATTCTGAACGTAATGTATATGTTTTAGAGAATGAAAAAAATTCCAACCGTTTCCGTAATAAATTTTTCAGAGTGCCAATTAATAAAATTCAAATATCATAATATAAATTTAAGAGAATTATTGAATAAAACCCTCCTATTACCGGGAAAATAAAACTTTACGGTGAAGAAAATGGATTTATGCTTATCATTTTTCTTCCAAAATCATATTTAATTTTTAATAGAAAAATAAGGAATTCATTCTCTATTAATTAACACAGAAAATGAAAAAAGCATATTTTTTTCTCAGACTCTTCTTTTTTTGTTATTCATAAAATTTTTAGAGCCAAGCGTTTATCCTTATATCTATGTTCCTAAAAAACTCAAATGCAAATTTATATTGCATAATCAGAGTTCCTTTATAACAATTGGGGCTCGAAAGAGTAAAGATAGAGGTTAATTACTAGGCAAAATTAATTTCTAAAAAAAATCTCGATAATAAATTCAATTCTTAATAAAAAGTTTCTTATTTCAAATACGTGAAAAAATATTTTCTGAAATTTTATCTACAGATATATTTATATTTTCCACGCCTGATTTATGTGTAGAATATCGATGCAGGGAAATATATTTTATATCAGTATTCAGGTGGTATTTTTGTTTAAATATTATTGATAATTTATGTTACTTCGCAATTGTTTTTATTAAGTTTTTAAATAATGCTTCAGATCGTATTTTGCTACCTAAAAGACTGTTGGATTGATTACATTAAAAAGCTTACAGGTGCGTTTTTTCTTTCTATAACTCCAATACTGAGGGCAATATATGCACTTTAGACTGGATCGCCCCATGTATGAATCCATTTTTTTAATTTAATGGTCAAATGAATAAAAAATGTTTTTCAACCATGAATACGAACGTGCGTAAAACTAATTTCAATAAGAACGTAATATTTTTGAAATATTGATTTTACATACTACCTCAAGCCACAAAAAAAACAATACTTTTCAATGAATAAAAATACTACAAAATTTTTCTTTTCAATTATATATAATTTGGTTAATCTGTAACAAACAGATAACATTTTTTTCGTTCTTAGTATTTTCTAAATATAATTTCTATGCCGCGTCGCGCTGTTATTAATCAATCTAGAAATCTCCATCCTTCTGATATGCTCGCGAATTTAGCTGAAAAAATACAAGTAGTAGTGAAAAATCTATAATTTCTATCCGACGTTATTTGTTATTTTAATGTTTTTCTGGCTCAATCACCAACTTAAATATATCCCAAAAAGTGTTTCGTGAAATAATTGAATATGTTCCATTTGGTGTACTAGGCGTAATCGTATAATTCTACAGAGCTCTCTCGCTATTTACGAGACAATTTCGAGTAGTAGTGACAAATCTATTATTTATATCCGAAGTTATTTTTATTTTAATTTTTTTCTGGTTCGGTTACCATTGCAATAGCGTTATTATGGGGATGAATTAATGTATCCCAAATAGTGTTTCGTGAAATAATTGAAAATATTCCATTTGGTTTACTGGAATTACTCGTATAAAACTATAAAGCTATCTCGCTATTTACGAAACAGTCATAAGAAATATTAAGCTGTTATGCAAGGTAACGTGTATTACGAATATACACAAAGGGACAGATGAATCTGAATAATTGCAAAGTCTAGTTTTGAAGAGAGTGCTTCGATCAAAGAAAAGTCAAATTATACCCAATCACTTTCGGCCATTAATACTGTTAAAATTTAACATCGATTCTTAGTCAGTACTGAAATTAAATATTTTGATAAAATAATAATTGTATAAGAGCTTTTGATGAAGTATTTAGCGAATACTTTCTCAGTGCGGGAAACAGTTTAATGTAACATAAAACAAAATTTTCAATCTGAAACCTTTCCGTAACATATGCAGTTAACAAAAGAATGTACAAATATACTTACTGAAACTACTATTGAAATGTGTGGTCTATCAAGGGCGTATTTTATTTTTAAATGAGACTTGATCTGGCAAAAGAATGCAAAAATTTAAAGAAAAGGATTATAAAATTAAATGTTCAGTATCACCGAGAATTTTGTTAAGATTTCTATGGAAACGTTAATCATTTTTAAAATTCTATTATCATTAAAATTTTATTAAAACAATTTTACTTGGTTTTTACATAATTTAATGAAAATGCGAGTATGATATAAAAATAGTAATTTTCTACAAATTAATAGTATTTCCCGTGAAACATACGTTTGCTGCTCAATTTATAAATATACAATCTTACATGAAACTCTGAAGACACTTTGATGAAATACTATTATATTTCCTCTGATTTAAGTGACGGACGATAGTTACGAGGTTTAATTAATAATTTTACTACTTTTTTTCAGTACGTATTTATAAATAATACTTTCAGCATTCATAGTGTGCAGCAATATCACATGGTTAAACAGAGGGATTTCTGATCTAGGGACAGATAAAATGAAATAGAACATTTACGTCACCGGCAGGCAATTATTTTAAATCCTCATTAATATTTCACAGCTTACCCATAGATATTTTATATGTACATATCAAACCTATGTGAATGTGACTAACAAATAATAAAATAACATAGTTATTAAGATAAGTAATTTTCCGCCTAAAAACGGCGCCCACCTCAGACTCTGACAATTATTTATCGCCGGGGATGAATGAATCATAAATTTGTTTCCAACTCCTCCGCTGTCTAGAATAAATCGTCAGCTAATATTTTGTGACTTAGCAATAAAGTTCAGCTCAGTAGCTTTCTTTTAGACAGCTCAATTCAATATATTTTAATATTGAATCTGACAATACCCACTCCCTTCAAAACTAGACTTTCCACTTATTCAGATTCATCTGTACAAAATATTTTATTATTTATATTACAAATTATTGTCTCTAAGTCATATTACTAGACAAGTTATGAATCAATAGCCGATATTTTTGACTTAGAAATAAATGTCTGGTCAGTAGCTTTTTGTTTATACAACTCAATTCAATATAGAATATTTGAATATTTATATTGCAAATTATTGTCTCTAATTCTCATCACTCGATAAGATATAAATCGTCAGGCGATATTTTGTGGCTTAGCAATAAAGTTCTGGTCATTAGCTTTCTTTTAGACTGCTTAATTTAATACAGAATATTTTAATATTTTTATTGCAAATTATTGTCTCAAGTCTCATCACTCCATAAGATTGTTAGTAAGTACTTCGTAGCAGATTAAGTCTGTGGTAGGTACGTCACATCGAACTACGTTATTTTTGATTTTTTTTTACACGTTCAATTTATTTATACAAATTTGTTGTCAACCAAAAACAAAAATATATCGTAATGTTCATATATTCTGTATGCCAAGAAATATTTATACCATAAAGAAAACATTAATATTCTAACACTATGAAACTGGGACGTATTGCACAGTGTATACCATAAAGTAAATAAGAGAATTGATGAGGAAAACGCTTAGTTTAATATCGACTTCGGGCCAATAGAATACTTTTTATTCACGAGGTAATATACGCTTTTCCAGATAACACATATATTAGTAAATAAAATTCCTGAAACGTCATTCATTTCTATGACATGAGCCTACTCACAAATATACAATAAAAACATCTGCAGACTTATAAAAATGAAATACTGTGAGTGTTTAAAAAATAACATAAGTTAAAGAAATGTTGATGAGCAAACGATTCACATTTTTATTTTGTTATATTTTCAAACTTATGAAAATTTTTCAAAAATTTGTTTTAAATGATATTCAACTTTCCAAAAAAAATTTGAAGGTGCTCAATATTTTGTTAAATTTTATGAGACATCCTGATATTTAAAGCAGTTTAATTTCTGGTTTACTTGGTTTATTTATTTGCGTTAATCTCTGAAACCATATATCTGAATTCGATAAATATATTTTGTTAAAAAATTCATATCTCGAAAAATATTATAGACTGTATAACACCTCGCCATGGTGTATAGGAGCGAAGAAGTGAATAAATAAAATTAACAGAAGTCGGAGATAACCTCTTGCAGAGTACCGGTGCTGTGTAAAGAGAGGTTACTAATTGATCATCTCAAGTCTATGAATCTCAAGATCAACTCAAGACCCTCCACCCCCACAATCACCTCCACCCTTGATGCCCATTGTCGTTCGAAGAACTAAGTGGAAATAATACGCCCCGTGGCATTCTTGCGTTTAACTGTTGACTTAGCTTGATATTTTTTAACTGCCCTTAATATATTTGGCGCTAAATTTGTAGAAATTCATGATCCCTTAATTTTTATTAACAAGTAAATAAAACTCATGATGTAGTATCTACTTCATTTTAATCCTTAACTACAACATAGATTTCGATGCATGACAACAGCTCAGCTTCAATTTGAAGAGATCTCTTCTGTTCTACCTCTATCTCTTCCAACTGCCCACCGGTAGCGTTCGCATAACAAAACTTAGGTCGTGGTTAAGAATTTAAATGAAGGAGATATGATACCACATCACATAGTTCCATTTACGTGTTAATAAAATTAAGTTTTAATTGATTTTTTCTCTATGGGAATGAGATATACGGCCACGATTTAAAACTAATTTTCTGGTCATGTTACCACTGTTAACTGCTGGAAATAGTTAGAAATAGTTCATTGTCAGTCAAACAAGATATTACTCTTCTCGATCCCTTCTGTAATTACAATGCTTTCGGCAATTGCAACGAGTTTATTGCCGAACCAAGGTTAATAGGTTTCAAGCAAGCAAAAAAATGGAAGTTGCACTTATGACTGAAATTCATTCTAATTCAATAATGGAAAATATATAAAATCTGTCAAGTATGAGTAGAACTTGCACTACGAGAGTGTACATAGTTAGGCACTTAAATGCATTTATGGTTACATAGTAATTGTATTAAAGTATTCACAAATATTAATATTTCACCACGTAAATATGTTTCTTCCTATTGACAGATTTTAAATGTTTAAATAACAATATTTATCATCTTGCATACTGCATAGTTGATGTATCGTAGACCTAGTAAATATATATTTTAAAACACGAAGTCATTTTTTTTCATATTTTTGTGTATTTTTTAGAGACCAAACTACATGTTATAAATTGGTTGACAAGTATTCGTAAACGATTAGAGCTTATTTAGCTGCAATAATTTTCCTGTTAATACATACACACACAGTCATATATATATATATATATATATATATATATATATATATATATATATATATATATATAATATTGTAAATACGTTTTAGATATTAAAAATTGCTGTTCAGCTGATAGAGGCGGGAACACCTGACTCTACCAAAATGGACTATACCTTATTATTTTGTAAACGTATCTTGAATAAAAAAGTATTAATGAAAAACCCCAAATATTTTTTAAAGAACAACAACAACGGTGTATGCGAAGAAAAACCACATTCTAAAAGTGAAAACTTTGGCAACAAATATAAACTTAGTATGTATATAGGAAATGAAAAAACAATACTAATTACCTTTAACAATAGTAGCGTGCTATCTATAAATTCACGAAAATACGTAAACAAACCAAGCCAATGCAGTACACATTCAACTGGTCATATTGCATCCAATTTGTCAAGAAATAATTTCAAAATAAATATGAAAACAAAAAGCATATAAAAATTAATTAATTTCTAATAGTTTTGCAAGTACATACAAAACGCACCACGCAATAAATAAATATATTTATCTTAAGAAAAAATATACGATTTCGGTATAAACGTGGACTTCATAAACTAAATGCACTTCGAGCACGGAAGAAAGGGAATTTTATTTGAATTCTAATAATAAATAATATTTTCAATAAAAAATTATGAAAAATAAATGAAAACAAAGAACAAAAACATTGAACTTAGATTTCGCCACGTTCTATGTAAAATTCATCGTTTTGTCGCTGCGTTTTTATACTTACTAAGTAACGGGGCAAAATAAAAATAAATTTACTAACCCGGATATTCTATATTCCCTTCATTCGGACTAGCACCGAGTATACCCTAAGTTGAACCATTCGGCCATAGTCAACCTACCTCCTAGTAAACATGAAGCGACTCACGCTTGGTGGGACGAAAAGTCAAAAATATTTTCTCTTCAAAAAATTTTGGGCAAAGTGAGCCGAAAGAAATGTTCACTTCCAAAATTCAAAAAATATAATTCCTATTAAATAATTGCTCATAAATTTATATAAAGTTCAGGTTTTCCCGACCCCAATTTTCACTTGTATTATTAACGCTAATAACCCAAATGGCATGTCTTTGACCACACTCCCTATTATTTTCTATACACAGCTAAAAAGTGAAAATATTAATAGTTCCATTGTAAATTGAAGAGATTTTGAAATTATGAATTAGTTTCCGGCGGATATACTACGAACATAAATTATTATAAAATAAGAATTACTTTCCTAATATTACCGGTACTTAATCACATTAAAGACTGGACTGCTCATAACCTAAAACCAGATATAGAATAAAATAAGAAGAATTAAGAAGGAAATTATTAAACTGAACTAAAAATTACAAAGGGCTGTAAAATCACATACTAGTTTTTAAAACCACCCCAATTATATTTCAAAACCTAAATATTTGTATTCGCAAAATCCTGGGCATTTTTACACACCAAGCGTCATATTTACATTGCTTCTTCAACGCCTTCATTCGGTGTACAAACGGTGATTTTCAAATAAAATTAACATTTTAATTGCCCTGTAATCAAAGCTAAAATATCATTAACGAGAAGGAACACGAGATCAAAACTCGGGTTAATGTAATTACCCAAAAACGGATTTGTAACAAAACGTTCTAGTACCGTATCTTTGAGGCAACTTAATAGTACCGTGTAATAATTGAATTATATTCTTGATAAAATCCTATCAATTTATGCATAGTTTAGTCCACAAACATTTCATGTGACGTGTAAAAACGCAAAAATTTATCCTTCAAATTAACGAAAATTCTGACCTAAAAATTATATATTTCTTTTATTCTCACCTGCCTATACTACTACGAAAAAACTATAGTAGATTTACGTCTGTACATTAGAGATGATTATAAAGAAATTAGTGACATACGCTATATGAACTTCCTCATCTATTTGTACAGGTATCACCGGGAAATACTACATCGACGTCTCGAGAATATATAAGCTGCAACTTTGTATTAAAATTTAAATGCTTTCCCCAGTTCATTAACATGAAAAATACGACAGTGATTATATCTTTTTATTATATAATCACAAATAAATTTCGAAACATATTTTAATAAACTTAAATGATGATGTCGCAAATATTATACATTGAATGATCCAAGATGACAGATTCTTCTTTATTAGGGGATGAGGGGGTTTCTTAAGCTAGATATAAAAAAAAGAGATTGAAAACTAAAATACTGTACAATACAGTGTAACACATTCGAATAAATAAGCAATATTTTATGAATTTGCACACTTCAAAAATATACTAATATGACGGTAAACCTAGATTTTGGTAATATAGATAGTTCGTTATTTAACAGTTGCTTAAACAAAGTACTAAGAGTAAAAGTGAAGAAATCAATAAAATTGTAATTCGTTACGCGACACAATTATTTTTTCCGTTGAAGAAGGAAATTCTTGAAATGATTTTACCAAATTCTGGTGACTCGAGTCTTTTCAATGAAACTGTTTTCTTTTGAATATATTGATTCAAGCATGGTTGAAAAACAATCGAGATTCACGTCTCGCAGCCCCAGGATTTTCTGTGATACTCAATATTAGTTCCTCGTTTACATGATTTAAACGCGAATCCACTGCACACATGTGTCGATAAATTACAGAATTTTAAAAAGAATCAGGTAGCGTTTTACATGACTTTGAGTCAATGGGCAAAACGTGGATACACCATACGCCACTATGTTCTGGAAATGTTTGAGAATCCTAAAAAACCTACTGGACCGAATACAAAAGAATTGTTGTAAACTATTTTGTAGCATCATAAAAAAGCTATTTGCGCATTTAAGAGAATTTCAATTTGTCACGAACTAAGAAAATTGCAAAATTTTAAACATGGGCAGAGCACGGCAGCGCCGATGGATTTTTTGGGTTTGTAATTACATTAATAAGTTCTTAATTTATTTTAGTCGGAGGGTTTAAAAAAAACGATTTAATCATTTTTCAATTACAAGGATATATGCGTCGTGGGTTTCTTCAAAATGTTTAATTTTGCTTTTTATTGTTAGTCCTGATAAATTAAAAAAACTTCTAACAAAATATTTGCCAAAGGGCAAGCTTATGTGGCTCTTAGTAGAGAACGATCTTTAGACGGCGTAGTAATAACTCATCTAAATCAAATAAGAAAATAGCATAGCATTAGAAAAATTAGGGCCCATGACAAACATGTTACGTGGATCACAAATGAAGGAAGTCGAAGAAAGTACACCAAGTTAATCTAGATAAATCAAAAATATTGATTGTAGTGCCCCCTGACGAGTTAACAACATAACATCTGACTAATATCTTTCGCTGTTAAATCAAAAACTGACAACTAAAACCGTATCTATATACGTCAAACGGTTTTGAATAAAAATGAGACTATTTGTTTACAACAAAATATTGCAGCTTTTCCTGGCGAACTGACACCACAACACCTATCTAAGAACCATCGACGATTAGTTTCGAATAATATGTAGAAAACCTTGTCTAAATCGATTAAATAAGTTTAGAGATAAATGAGCACCAATCCTTTGCAACAAATATTGCAGCGCCACCTAGTGAGCAAACACCACAACACCTTTTTGAGAGCCATCGCCAATTAGTCCCAAATATATTACATAAAACCGTGCCTAAATCCGTTGAAACATTTCGTAGATAGAGAGAGATGGGAATATGTGTTTGCAACAAAATGTTTATTGCAGCGCCACCTGGTGAGTAATTACGATCAAATCTATCTAAGAACTATCGCCTAATAATTTCAAATATTATGCAGGAAACCGTGTCTAAATCAGTTAAACCGTTTGGAGATAAATGGGAACATTTATTTTCATCGAAATATTTATTGCGGCGCCCCTGGTGAGTAATCACCATAACCACTATGTAAGAACCATGGCCAATGGATCACAAATAATTTACAAGAGATTATATATTAATCGGTCAAACCGTTTTGGATATAAATGGGAACATTGGATTGCACAAGCAAACAAAAAAACAACCTCTCACTCTAAACGCATAGACGTTCTCCGTTCTGTCGTGGGTAAAGAGAAATCAACCATAAAAAATTCATTTATTTTCCCGCTGCCCGAGGCAGTTCTTTAGATTGTATAAAGCAATATAACTACAGAACAGATAGTGGGACTCAACATGGCGATCTGAAATATAGAAATAACATTTTCGTATTAAAATTCGAATGTCGAGGGCAAAACGAATTCATGGATTAGCGCAAAATAGCAGTCCCTTATTGATCCAAAGTCACTAGAATCCAGTAACGGGATAGCTGCGTTTCCAAAATGTACAATTGTGGTTATATTTTATGTGTATATATATTTGTATTCGCCATTAATTGCATAATATAATTTTACAATACACCACTTGAGCAATATAAACTACTTTTAGAATGCTAATATTTAGCATAAAAATCGAAACAAAATCTATTACAACCATTTTCCTCAGAAACTATTTGAAGTACTAACAGGGATAAACCTTTTGATTTATTTTCTATTCCATCTGTCAAGTAGGAAATCCATGAATAAACTCACGACGTCCGTTAATCGGCCAAATCGTTTGGGAGATAAATGGGAGGATCCGTTTGCAACAAAATGTTTATTGCGGCGCCCCTTTGTGAGTAATCACCGTAACAACTATCTAACAACCATTCCCGATGAGTCACATTTAAAAGAAAACTTATCTAAATCGATCAAACCATTTTAGAGATAAATGGGAATATGAATTGCACACAAAAACAGAGAAACAAACAAACAACCTCTCACCCTAAAAGCATATACCTCCTCCGTTCCATCGAGGGTAAAAAGTTATTTATAACGATTTTAAATCTATATTCCATAATTTTTTTGACTGTCACCCGACAACCTTGTTCGACAATGGTCACATACTTTTTCAAAGACATTTTGACGCATATAAATTTTAGTTTGGTGTAGAGATAAAACCAAAGATGTTTCAATACTTGATACACCAATACCTATCCTGCGTGCAACAAAGAATTTTTGAGATAATAAAATTATTATTAATTTTAAGTTTCATTTACAGCATCAGGTGAAAGAGTAAGTTATAAATATTCGAAATTTTTTTTTTTAAATTTTAGGTAAGATGGCTTCAGAGATATTGTTGAAATATTAACAAAAATACCCCTCTCTTCCTTCGAAGCCATAAGACCATAATTACATAAAACCATCGTTTCTAGAAATTTCTTTAATTATTTAAAAAAAATTATGTGGTAAGTATAGCTAAAAAAGTAACCGGTTTTATACTGTCTTTTACGACATGAATATACTAGTGGCCCTGTTATTTATTATCAATTTGAATCGTGGCTATAACATTTTATCTAGTTCGTTTATGACTTAAATTTTGAATGTAACAGTAAATTTGTGTAAAAATTATCAAACAGACACGTTTTGACAGTTGTAAATTAACTAAATGTATTTTTTTCAACGAGTTAGGAAAAACACGTTAACAAAATGTTTTCATCAACCGCATTTTGTAATATTCCTCATACGAAGTGATTCAATTAATTTTACTTATAATGTTTTATGTCTCTTGCATTTTATCAGGAAACTATCTGACCACTATCTTTCACCACTTAACGATCTTATTTCGTTTCAGCATTATGTCTTAAACTTAGTAAATTCATAAATTCCGTCACATGATTTTATGTAGAGTATCATTTTAAAATTCAAAATATCTCACGCGGTTAGCACTTTACTATATTGAATTAAATAATTAATGAAAACCTGCGACCAGATGAGAAGCTTTTAGTTAGTGTTTAATTTATCTTCCAAATTATGTCATCGCAAATGTTTAGACATTTCTCACTGAGTTGAGTGTGCTTCATACCACTATTACTTTCTTGATACGTTAAACAAACTGTTAATTTATTTCGTGATAATTAATTAAATTGTGATAATATAAGTATCACAATTTAATTAAAATCAAAGTATTTCATGTGTGTCTAGAAAATGGAAGAGCGTATTAGAGGAATTTCAACAAGAGTAGGATAATGTGAGTTTTAATACATTAAGCTAGTCTTCACCTTATTTAGTAGTCATCTTATTTAATTGATTGTATTATATGTTATTTTATTTCTTGGTAAGAATTTTAAAGAGTAGAATGCACTAACGTTTTAAAAATATTTCTCGTTTACATGACATGTAACGGATGAATTCTTATTTTAATATTATTGTTATGAATATTTAGTTAACTGAACTGGATATTTTTTCTACAAATTTAATTGTTTTAACTCTAGGTCAATTTTTTAAGTTTCTTGAAGATATTTCAATACTTTATTGACTCGGGTACATATTTTATTTACTTGTGAAATAAACCCAAAATCTCTATTTTCAACCAAAATTGGGTCTTAGTTTTACTTTAAACTGACTGGAAAAATATCTAAGAGATTTTCTATTACTCAAAATTTTAAGAGCAATCTCTAATTATATTTCTGGGTATATATTTTACAATCCAAAAATTGAAGAAAAAACTGTACATTGCTTTACCTGATCTAAGAGATTATAGCTGTATTTACTCAAATCAATTTAGAAATATTTAGTTTCGAATAACATGCTGAAAACTCGATCTCATTGTCTGCCTTTCTCTGAGATTAATTTATAATTTAAAAACCCCACCTGTTCTTGGGTGGAAACCACGTGTCGCATTTTTCTAATTTATTCAAATACATCTACGCCGTGAGTTCTTTAGCCAATTGATAAGTAGTCTGTTGTGGAACTCCTTTAATAAACCGTCGTGATTATTGTACATATGATTTCATATAGTGTCCAGAACGAGATGATAGTCCTTGATTTTGAGCTTCCTGTAACAAATTTCACCGACTTGTAAGATTTCACTAGCTTGCCCATCGTATGTCACATATTATTTGTGGCAAGGATCACATCGTGATATAGCAGGAACACATACATTTAAAAGAATCCTTAACTGGTGTCGATTTAATCAATTTTCTTTTATATATTTTACATGGAACCTAGTTACGTAAAAAATATTGTGAATTTTTATAACCTTTTTATAAAATTCTCAAGTTCGTGCATTTAATGTCAGTAAAAGACCGAAAATATTTAAGAAACGTAATTTTCAGATAATAGTATCTGGAAACTGACGATAATGGTTTCTAGAAACTGATCACTTGATATCACGGTGATGGCTTCTGAAAACTAACGTATATTGTCCTGTTTTTTAATCACGTGCACGTACGAATGTTAAAACGTCCCTATCAAAACTAAATCATAGCAAATATATGTTTAGCAGCTGTAAACTAGAGCTGACAAGTTAGTTTATATTTTCTATCAGATTTTAAATTATTTTTAATTACCAGGATTATGTCTTTTTATTTATTTTCAATTCTTATAGAAATATTAAGATAACACTCTACTTACTTAGACGTGGTGCACATTTTACGCCCTTCTCTTATGTTCAAATAATAAATACTGCAATTTTTACAAGATAAAAATATAATGCCATTAATTTAAGTAAATGTCAAGGCATACTCTCCGACGCTAGGTGAAGCAGAACGGAGGCAGATAAGGCTAATGCTGTACCGCGACTGCAATTAACTATATCCAACTCTACACTTACGCTGCCTAGCAATAGCCATATACAGTGTGGCGGAAACGGCTAGATTGTTTAAAAAAGCTTTCTTAAAACTAATAAAACTTTTAGGGAATAAATTGTTATCAAAGATTTTTGTTTAATTATAATTTTGAAGTAGAATTGTAAAGAAACAAATTCAATTTTTTGTATTTTTAACTAACAATATGATTATATTTTCGATACCATTATATGTCATAGCAAGGACATTATGGAAAATTTAATCTTTATAAAGTTTTATAAACGTCATTCTTGATATATATCAGTATTTAGTATTTTTCGTATGGACATTGAGATGTACTATTAAAGAAATTTGTATTTGACTAAATGAAAATAAAAAAAAAGATATAAGAAAATATTACACTAAAAATATTAATTTACAGGGCAACTGGTTATTAGTTATTTGAATTAAAATATCATACATTAATTATTTTATTATATTTATTTCATTAACGGTTTTATTACTATGGTTTGATATTTAATGCATGACGTAGCAGAAATAATTTCCTTGTATTATTAGCTTTATCAAAACTCTTTTAGCTATTTTTAAATGATACGTGAACAAATAAAGGACAAAAATTTCCAAAATTATATTTTGTGTTTTATTACTGATGTTAGACTAAATATATTTTTTGTTTATATATTTAATATAAAAACAGGCTAATTTTATATTTTATATATGTATGGATTTTAACAGATTATATCAAAACACCCTACGTAACAACCAAATTTATAAATCCTGTTACTACACCTAACTAAGAAATTACATTGACAACAAATTGATAAAACAAAGTATGCTTATATCGAATATATGGAACATCGGAAAATTTTACGTGTAACAACGTCAGCTATTAACAACCTCAGTTCTCAAGCAATCTGAATGCGGACAGAGGCATGGGGGCTAACGTTATTTTCAGTCGGCTATCCCTCCTTCCAAGGTACTCTTTCCTTCAATGTAATTTTTGTATCCTATTACTTTTATTATGTGCTCCAAATCATTTTTCCTTAAATATCTTAAACATATAGAAAAGCCAAATCTGTAATATTGTTATATGTATAGATTTTGAAATTCGTAGGGGAACATTTGTCAATATTTTTTAAATGAAGTACTTATTTCATATAACTGGTGTTTCGATGATTTATTCAAATAATTATTAATTTTGGCAAATTAATATTCAATTTACCTGTATGTAAAAGTATTTTATTAATGAATTAATTGTTAAATACCAATAAAAGACATACCACAATGATTGCGTATCCATTTGTCCGTACATAAATATTTAAGACTACTTGGTTTTTTATGAAATTATTAACAAATATTAATATTACTTTTCATCATGCATTACGTAATACGTCTTTTACAGATAACAATATGGGTAAATTTCTAAATAACTGTAAGATTAAGTATGTTGGCTATATTTGTTTGGTAAAATTTATATAAATTTCTTTCATGATGCTATGTTTTCATTATTCCGGTTTTGGAAATTTCGTAGATACGGTGAAGCTACGTTTATTGTGGACATGTTCAGCATTGTTTCTAAAATTACGTTACATAAAATTAGAAAAATAAAGAAATGTGTGTGTGTTTGTGTGCGTGTGCGTGCACGGACACGTGTGTGTGCGTGTGCACGTGTCCGTGTGGGTGTGCGTGCGTGTGCATTTGCATTTGCGAGTGTGTGCGTTTGCATGTGTGTGCGTCTATGTGCTTCTGTGTGCGCATATATGCTCGCGTGCTTGTGTGTGTGTATGTGTGTGTGTGTGTGTGCGAGAGAGTGTATGTATGTTAACTTGATCCTTTTGATTACATAATCCATTAGATAGTTGATCTTATGACTGAAAGTAAATTTTTGCATCCGTCGTAGATTCCTCCCAAATAATAATACCCTTCCTATGCTCCCAGCAGCTCAACATTATCTTTGTGATATTCTATTCGCGCTTGCAAACTAGAACTCTTATTCATCCTGTATTAATCACATTTGTCATAACCGTTTATTCGGCTTCGGCTAGTCGAAGTTACATTTTAATGTAAATAATTCTTGACAAACAATAACTCATAAAGATTTCGTTTTTGATATAATTTTAAATTATCATTGATGTAAGTGTGTGGTTAAGGTTTGGCACTAAAAGTCATTAACCGGGGCAATTTGGTCTATTTACTTATGACATTATTTTGTGGAAATTTGGAAGAAGTTCCTAGAAAAAATATATTTTGGAAATGCAATTTATTGTGATTGCATAGTAGTTGTAACGTTTAAAAAATTGTTCACATTTAAGTTTACCTTCTAATCAGTGCAGGGTTAAATCGTTCTAGCTCGCCAGCTAACACATGAATAATAATTAAAACATACCACCGACCTATCTATTTTATCAGTAGTATAGGCATGAGATACTCGTGGTCTTTAACCGCCATTTCAGCGAGGGCCCTTTTACGAAGGTATGGAAAATGGAAAGGCTTAAAACAATATTGAAGAATAGTGGAAAATGGAAAATAGCGATACAAAATTCTACATACTCATTGCTCTCGTTCTTGAATGGGGTGCGTCTATTGGTATAACTATTTCATTCGCCGCGGTCAGAAAAACATTTCGATTTTGATCCCAGAATGTCCACATCGAACGCGATTACACAGCTTTATCGGTGAGTGCCCCGACAAATGTGTTCTCGATATTTTCTTGGATATTTCTGGCTAATTGTTGGCTTAAAAAGCTAAAAGCGTGGATGTAGTGATCTTTGACGTATTGCTTGGTTCACAATTTAGCAACATTTGCATTAATAAATGTACCTATGCGGCATAGTTTTGGCTTTTAGTCATCAAAACTGTTGAGTTGGTAAGGAAGTGTAGCAAAAGGCATAAAATTGGCAAGAATTCGATAAATGAGAACATTGATAAGAAGTTTCTCTTTTGTCGCTTCTCTTACTCAAAAGACACTCCACACCACTACATCACTAGTCTCATATATTTATTAGCAAAAAGTACTGAACACCCCCACTAATATAAATGTGATATGTACTATAGTACATGTATATTAGTCATATAATACTGTTAGTGCCAAAAGTTTAACTCAGAACCTATGATGTGACTGATCTAAATATATCGGTACATTAGTTATAAAAGGGTACGCCACTAGCATAGATAACCACAAAGTACCGACGACACTACTGATTTATATATTATATACAACATGGTATAAGTAATCTTATCCGTCTACCTATGTTAATCATAGTATCGATAGACCTCTAGTCTGCATATATTACCCATTGTATCATTATACCATTAGTCTGTCTATAGAATCCGGAATGTACTTACGAAACCAAACTTTTATTGTACATAGCGGAGTTTACATCCTCACTTCATTCTAAGGAATCCCCCTATATAAACCAATGTAGCGAAGGCAGACGGGAGAATAACGGTTTTAACATAAACAGACTACTTGGCCCAAATACTTGTGCTTTACAAGATTAATTTTAAGCACGACACTGATAAGAAACTTTTGAACATGTGCCGCCGATTAAGTTGCGAATGCTCTATTCAAAAATAAAGCACGTTCTTCTTCCCGAGACAATATTTGAACGTAGCTATGTATATGAATATTTTAGATTATTTCATCTGCTTATGGATTAGTTACGTATTTTAGGGTTTATTTTGCAAAGTTTTCTTTTTCTAGCGACCTTAGTCTAAGTTTCGAGCAGATCGGTAAACATTTGGCATATCTATATTAGTTCTATTAACTAATGCCTTAAAATTATTTCACAAATTATACACATAATCTTTAAATTTTAGATTATGATTATACACATAATCATAATCTAAAATGGTGAATTTTTTTTTAAATATCTTATATTGTAACTTTTCTTGTTTTTAATTTATTTTCGTAACAAAAATCTCGTATCAAAAAATAATAATTTTAATTTATTTTCGTATCGTTTTTAAATATAAATAAATATATCTCATGTAAATAAATCAGAATACGTAATGTAACTTATACATAATATATTTTAATGATAAGTACTCAGTCATACACACATATTGGCATTCCACACTACTTGCATTACCCCAATTCGGACGACCAGTATAGATAACGTGAAGAAAGCCATGATATGATAGCTTGATTAATAGTTAAAGAATATAAAGTGAGTATATCGAAATTGTAGGCATTCAATTTCGACCGTGGATATGTTGCCTATTGCAGAAAAGGTCAAAATTGTATCCGAGACTCATCAATCAAGCTTATCTAACCTCAAATTTGAAACTAATTGAATTATGACAGGAACTTTAGCAAATTGCCGGGACGTAAATTTGAATTGAGACCTTTCGCCGTACGCCTCTGTCTAACTCGTTATTTGCTTAACTCATTTCATTCTTGGATGAAATGTCAACGCAAATGTCACAGATCAAAATTATTTAAAAGTTCAACTTTTAAAAAATGGCTTTCATTGAAATTTCGTAAATGAAACACTGGAAATAGTTAATTTTTTTTAAAATTAGTTAAGCGATTGAATGGTGCTTGTAATATATTTTTGTGGCTTTTGTAGTCTCCCAGTTGTATAATTATTTATTTCAAACTGGTCTCCGCTCGTGTTGAAAAAACGGAAAAAATTATGATGAAATGAAAATAAATATTAGAAAAATGTTTTCTCAGCGTTGGAAATGACTGAGTAATTTGATATGCAGTATTATATAAAAAACCATTGTGCTCTATTACAGGTAGACATAGGCTTTTATAGGCGTTATAAAATGTAATTAATCATTTCATAGACAGGAGTTTTTTGTCCATTTGACTATGCAAAAATAACATTTGAAATATTTATATCTTATAATAGAATAGTAGCACTAAAATAATTTTGGAATGATTTTATTGAAATATAACTCATAAAAAATAGATCTGTATACTTGTCGGAAAAACTATAGATACTGAGTTTTTTCAGTAGATAAATTTACAAATTATATATTTTCCATAAATAGGATCATATATATATATATATATATATATATATATATATATATATATATATATATATATATGCACATATTATTTCCATATTGAACAGCCATTTGTTTTCATCTTATTATATAAAAGTGTTGTTTTACTACTTTTTAACTCTACACAATTTTTACTTTCCTCCCATAGACACAAAAGATTAAAAATTTCTTTTGTTTTTAAAGGGTAAATACAGAATGTAACAAGGAAAATGTCCATTATTAATTTACATTATTCTGCGCATGGAACTGAGCAGAAAATTTATGTGAACTGTATGGGAAACAATCGCTGCTGTTTTATAATTTTAATGAAAAATATTTAATTTTTTTAAAGAAATGCGCTTCAAAATATAATTAGTTTGATATAAATAATCACCTATATTCAAAAGGTACATGCTTGTGTTGTACCTGTATTAATAAAAATAATAGTTTAAAGCCCTTTCTGTCTTGACATATTACACGAATTTATTAAGTACAATCTTGGTTTGAGAATGTTTTTCCTCATTAGAATAATCTGTGTCTGTTTAACAATGTAATATGTTTGATTTTAATTTTAGTCGCAATTAAAATAAATAAGGTTCTTTCTTTTCATAAGTAATCGTTAAAACAAATCTACTTTCAATTTCACCAAGAATAATTTGTAAACCATGAAAGCAGTTAGTTAATTGAATACTAAATGACATTTGCTGGTTTTTAATCAAAATAACATATTTATAGAGTAAACATATAGGTGAAAATACAGGACTAAAATGCAAAAAAGTTGAAATGAGGATGCTATTAAAAGTAATAAAAACATTGAAGAAAGTGAAAATAACTGACACTACCAATATTAAATATCTCCATAGAAATGGTAATGAAGAATTTTGATTATAAAAAATTAACGAGAGATGATCTATTACGGTTTATTACCTTACAAAAAAAAAGGAAATAGTTTATTGGATTTATGCTTTTAAAGGTAAAACGATGTGTGTGTTAATTATAGCTTAGAAAACAAAATTTAAATATAATAAAAGATTAATAAGTAACCCAAAAATGAACTGTGTTTCCTAATTAAAATAAAACATACAGCATATACACCTTAAAAAAACTGAAACGTAAAAAAAGAAAAAATTAAATATAATTTCTTACCAAATCCGTAAAAAAATTAAAATATCGGATAGTGTAATAAAATACAAAAAAAAACTCTTTGGAAACCTTAAAGAAAGACTTAAACTATATAACAATGGAAAAATTGTGTTTAGTAATTTGTAAGGAGCAATTTCAAATGCTTGAAAATTTATATGTATGTTATTCACTCGATGAGTTTATTGCGGCAAAGTCAAAGTTATTGGTATAAAAATAAAATGAATTAAAAACACTCTACCGCCTTTTATTTGAATAGATCAAGTTTACTTATAAACTCGCTATTACTGAATTCATTATAAGATAATCACAAGCAGAGACGAGATATCTGCTCCTAGGAATTCTTGGGAGAAAAAAGGTGTTCAAAGAAAAGCTAATAAGATTTTTGTTCTAAACATCGATAACCGAAGTTTACTTGTGTATTCAAAATGTCCTGCTAACCTTCTTATATAAATATGTATATTTTGACCTAACCATTGTATAAATATACACACGATTATGACAACAAAATACTTATATTATCATATGACTACAGAAATAGTAACAGATATTTACTCTACAAACAATAAAAACATTTTCTTGTAAACACACTCAAACTTATTTTGATAACAATATTCATATAAATATGTTGAAACCAATATTTACATACAATCCAACTTATAAATGGATGCTATGATTGATATAAATTCATTAAAGTGGTTGGTATGGATTACTTCATAGAAATTAGTTATAGTAGTGATAAGATTTAGAAACGTTTCTCGAACATTTAAATACATTCATTTTCTATCGTCATTATAATATGTAATTTGAGTGAAATTGTTTAAAAATATTTGGTAATATAACAATAATATATTTTATTGGGCTTGAACTACCTGTGTTAAAAAACATAAATAATATATGTGACAAAATGATAATGAGAAGAACGTGCTACCTTCAGTCGTGCATGAAGCTAGCTTTAAAGTCCATTGCGTATTGACAAGGCGTATTCTTTCTTAAAGTTGCAACTAACTGAATTACGATAGAAACTCGAAATCTAGAAGACGACCAATAAATTTAAAAGAGTCTTTTCAAAAATGTTAAAAATAATTATTCTAAGACGTATTGATTTGAATATAAATTATAAATTTCTAAGTTTGGCTTAACTTAAAAACGTAACTTGCTTCTAAATATGTCACATCTTTGAATATTTTTGCTTAACGATTGTGCGAAACTGTACACTTCGTAATATTGGTAAAAAAAATTGTGCTGACAGTTATCAATGCAGATTTTTCAAAATAAATCTATGTACACCCCTTGTTCATCGTTTTAAAGTTTATGAAGCAATAATTTTCTGTATTTCACAATTTACTGCGATGTTTTTGAGTGGCCAACAATTATTCTATATCGCAAGTGTAATAAAATTTGCTATTATAATTCGCTATGAAATTTGATAACAGTTTTCATCTAATGTATTGAAATTATTGAAACTGAATATTTAAAAAATTACAAGTTTACCCAAATTACCAGTTTACTGTCGTAAAATTTGTAAAACTTTATATTGAAAATAATCAACACCGATATTTGTGAATAAATGTCTACAAAAGAAAATAGTTTCTTAGGCTCTATACATTTTATTTGAAGTTTCACAATTACGGTAAGGTTCATTTCAATTTTCATGACACGTCCCAAAAATATCAATCATTGCTCTTAAACTAGAGGCAGTTAGGGAAGATTTTTACGTTTTATATCAATATTTTGGAAATTAAACAGTCAGTATATGGCAATGTTAACTCGAACCAGACAGCGAAGAAATATTTGGTCTAAATTTCCCTCATATTTTAATTAATTCAAACTTTATCTGTTTGGCGTATAGACGGACAGTAACTGCATTCTTTGGACATGGGTGTGGGCTTTTTGTTTTTCAGCCATATTTAAGAGCTAGTAATTATATTTTGGCGATTTGCATAATATTTTATTTACGACTGAAATATTCGAAAAGTACATTGAAATTTGCGAAAGAGCATATATATATACATGGTAGTTATTTATGAGAAGTTGAAATGTTAGTACTTTTCAGAATCAGATACAATTTTGTCATTTACATACCTAAAAATCCAGACAAGCATGGCCTAAAAATTTTGTTGCTGATTGATGTTTAGGCTTTCTATATATATACAATTCTGATATATTTTTTAAAAATTCCAACAGAGTAGATCTTCCTGAAGCTAACAAGAAATATGTCATACCATGATTTTGTTAAATATTTTGAGAAAACAAACCGAAACATAACCACGGATATTAGGTTCAGCTCTATAGAATTAGTAGATAAGCTGAAAGATGAAAATATTATCTAAGTTACAACGTTGAAGGAAAATAAACGACATATATAAACTGAATTGTAAACGTGGAAATCATGACAACCAGAGACATCTTTGCACGATTTTATAAAATATTATGCAATAATTTCCTATGTCCTCAAACAATGAAAAGCATTTTGTTGATATACTATATGCATTATTCATCTGAACTGAATCCTGAAACGAACAGGCTATTGATTATATAAAGACTAAAAGTGATGTCGACAATATAGATGAAAAATGTTCGAACTAGTTACAATAACAATTCTGGTTATTTTTTTAAGATTTTTCGATTTAAATGATGTAAATACCTGATATTGTATGAAAAATGTAAAAATACTCCTGACATAACTAACCGATATTTTATTTTGGATTTTAGCCGAGCTTTAGTTTGAAACGACGTTTGGAACAACGGGTTTATATTTTTTATTTATATTTTTGGTATGTAATGCGTTTTCAATCTTTTTGTACGTTGTTCTTTATTGTAAAATATTGAAACCATTGATATGAACTTTCATTTTTCGTATTATTAAAAAGAAGTTCGTTTTAATAAAAAAATTGTCCATAATGTAGGCATAGGACGCCATTGATAATCATTTATGCCGCTTCTGCAGCACAGAAGGGCAATAAAGTTAGTCGAGAGTAGAGAAGACAATTTTCTGGTTAGCTCTCGATCATTGTATTTATATATGCGCCAATGGGAAATAACAAAACAAAAAAATGATTTATATATCTTATAGCGATGATGTAAAAGTTTCACTTTTGCTCTCTACAATGAAGGTTCGCTACTAGAGGGGCGAGGGGCAGTTCGTAGTTCCAAGCTTAATTAATTTTTCTACTTTATTATATATACATAAATAGCCTAGGCTTCTTTAAAAATGATTAATTTGATTAAAAATAGAAGATTCTGCTGATAAAATTAAATTATAATAATCTGAATTGTTTTATATTTCTGCTTCATTTGCAGAACTTTAAGTGCATGTGAATCTCTGTTTCTATATTTCCATATAACTGTTCTTTTCGAAGTAAAGAAAACAGTATTCAAAATATGTGCCATGTGCCTTATGAGCTTCCGTGGCCACTTCACCAGCAATCAGAATCAAGACACAATTGAAAGTAAACATTTTCCAACCCAGAGTTAATTGAAAGAATACATTTTCTTTCTTTCAGTTTGTAGGAAGCAAGAAAATTATGAATATATTAGAACAAAATCAAAAAAAGGAAAGTAAAATCAACAAAGCTTTTTATTACCCACAAAAGTTGTTAAAACTTCGTAATGAATTTTAAATAAATTTGTACTCCATTAAAATTTATATGATATAAAAACAGATAACCTGACTATACTTAAAGGAATGCTTACAGCTATCCAAAGACAGTTTTAGTAATAACTGATTAATAAGAATATCCTGGACATATAGGTATCCCCATATTTTCAAACAATCGAAGTCATACATACTTTTCCTAATGCTAAGACGACTTTTACGGTAGGCAGTGAAAGTAATATTTTTTAACACTTCGTTAAGGAAATATAAACCATTCTTTTGTCATGTTATTTTACATCGGCGCATATATATATAAAACGATCCAGAGAAAACCAGACCCTGGCGGGATCTGTAAGTGGGGCAAAAGTAGACTTGGATTTTATATAAAGGAAATATGAAAAACATATAACAATACACCACCTTTGCAAATTATTTTTTTAAAAGGCTTAAGGAAAACTAGATCACCGAGGAAAATTTAAGAAAATGTTTTCGTAACATTTCTTTTAGTAGTAACTTTTTGATAACTTTAAATGTTATGGGAAACATCATCTGGTTTGTAAAATGAATTAGGTCAAATATGTAGGTGTTTCCGTGCAGATACATATGTAAAGAGTTTATAAAGAAAAACAAGAAGAAATATCGGTTTAAATAAAGCTGTTATATCGTTTTAAATTAAAAGAAACATTCATTTAGGTAGAGCATGTGGAAATATTAATACACGAAAATGTATCCCTCTCGCGACTAAATTGCTTCCTAAAAAGAAAACTTGCTTTTCCGTATGTATAAATATGTATAATCATAATTTTTTAAAAATTATTTATGATTAGCTGATTGACAAGCGGACCATTTCTTCATATAATTAAACATTTTTAAATGTAATGACAGCTTATAATTTAAATAAATCAAGGCTACTCTTTGAGATTTTGTAAATTCGAAAGTATTATAGAAAGAACTGTAACATTATATATTTTTCAATTTATCGAATATTTATCAAATTATAATATAAATAATATTTTGGTTTGTTTAGCATTTAAATTGATAACTAGTTTATTAATTATGATACGAATATAGTCTAAATTAATGGTTTTTTGTTTTAACTGGATATACTAAGCAATAGTTGCAGCTGATGCACAAATATCCAATAATTATTAAATTCATAGATTTCAATTTTGAGCATGGCTGAAAAATGAGAAACTCACACGCTCCAACAAAAAGTATTATTCTTCTTATTATTACACTTCAACCAAATATACATCCTCAAATTTAGAACTAACTGTAATATGACGAATTAAAACTTCTTTCACTGTATGACTTACCACATGTTGACCATTTTACATCAAGAATATCTTTGCTAATAGCCCACCTGAAAATGTTGTAATACAACGAAACCTACGTCTTGGTAAAGAACTTAAAGAAAATAGAAAAATACTACATCACGTAGTTTAATTAAATTGTTGCTCAAGAACATAAGTATGTGAGCTGAAAACCTTCCACTATTGCTCAAGTTTACCATTAATGAACGATTTAGTATGAAAGTTAAATATCAACCTTAAAAACTGAAAATTATTACTGCATAAAGGTATATTGCATATGCGACGGGTGCTTGCGCGCGAACGTGTGTGTACGCCTGCGTGCGTGCGAGCGAGTGAGCGTGCGTACGTGCGTGCGTGCGTACATGCGTGCTTGCGTGCGTGCCTGCGTGCGTGTGTGTGTATAAAACACAAAAATTATTTTCTTTTGTGAATATTTAAGCATAAAAATTCACGTTGATTATTGTTAATGCAATTTTTTTAATAATACGTTTGGTATATTTCCTACAAGAGTCTAATTAACTTGTCGTTTGATAATGGTCTTGTGTTAGTAACATCGATTTAGCAGGGGAAAATTTTCTCTAAATGCTTTAGTTTTACAGTCAATATTTAAGTATTACATTGCTAAGATATACGAAATTAAATGGACGAAATATATAATGGACGAATGTACAATGTCGTTATGAAAGGGATAAATATGCAAAAAAAGACAGGACAGACCATACATGCTTTACATTACATGCTTGTAGGAGGAGATAGAAAAAAAGAGCAGAACCAAAGAACTAGACGACCCTCGCAACAGACCACGAGCGCTGGAAAAAGCTGGAGGAGGCGTTTACACGAATGTGATTTCAACTCCATTTAGTTTCTATTTTTTTCCAAACATTATGGTTCAAATTAGCAATTATTTTTAGAATTAAAAAGGCTTTTAATTTTTGATTGTATTTTCATTTAATTTTTTTTATTCTAATTTAATTTATTGAATATATTTGGCGTTAATTTCGTAGAAATTAATTTTTCACAATTAAATGAAATTACGTGATTTAATATTATTTCTACTTTCTTTAAATTCTTTGCCACAACCTATGTTTCGTTGTATTACAACAACTTCAGGTGGGCTATTAGCAAAGATCTACGCTAATAGCCCACTTGAAGATGTTGTAATACAACGAAACCTAGCTCGTAGTAAAGAAATTAATGATATAATACATGAGTATATATCATTAATTTCTTTACTACGAGCTAGGTTTCGTTGTATGAATAATACAACATAACGTAGTTTCATTTTATTGTTAATTTTATTTCTTATTTTATTGGGGCAGGGGCATGAAAGTTGCCCACCAAAAAATGTAACAGCAAACCATGAAACTTCCAAACAAAACGTGTTATTTCAAAAACCTACATATAAACTAAAAGAAACTTTTCTCTTTTTTAAATGTATATTTTTAAAAATCGACAACCTGTATTATGTGCCATTTCTTGCAAGTATTACTGTAAATAAATTTTGCTCAATTTTTTGGCTGAAATATTTAAAGACATGCTATATTTACAAGCAGGTTATATCTTCAGGCTAAACAAGGCTTAGTATATACTTTAAATTAAATAAATCTTCGAAAAACGTAACGGTTTCCTAAGTTTGGACAACCTAACTATATGTGTGTTAACGCTTAGAGCTATCAATCAACAATTACATTGCGAGCGGTTTGATATGTAAATCATAGACTTGTTAACGAGTAGGAGGCTCAGTGCTTTCAATTAATTTAGTTTGGTAGCAATTACGTCGGCTTACGGAGTTAACTGAAGTTGGACATTGAAAGGAACCTTCTTTTGAAATTCGTCGTCTCGAGAGATTCATTTCGAGCTCCCATCATAATTTAATAAGTTCAACTTTAATGAAGGATGTACCTGGTTGATGCGCAGTGAATATTCTTAGAGTTAATGTTATGTAAGTGTGTAAAGACTGTATAGATTATGTATTTTCTTTTATGATGAAAGGAAACACTACGTTAAATGGCAGCATAATTCACCATGTTCTTGGATTTAATTGTAAATGGGTCTGTAATAATATTTTACCGGTTTATCAATACTTGTATTGTTTGTAAAGTAAGAAATATCGACATCCATAAAATGACTTATTATAGTTGGCTTTTTATCATTCCCTGTACCTCTATCGTTTTTTCAAACGACCTTTATGAAATTATTACCAACATAAAATTTTAAAAAACTAATATGCATGATTAGGAGTCCATTTATAGAGACATAAGTTGATTTATTTACTAATACAATTAAATATTTTGTTTCATCTATCGACAAAATATTTCACATTATCTCCTATATTTGCTTGTTAATGTATGTCTTAAAAACTGAATCTCATTCAATACAAATTTTCAAAAATGTTTCATATTCCTTCATGCTATTAACTTTATGTCACTATATACATGGGGTTTTTCCCACTTTTAAAGTGTTTAAAATGTTAGTAATTTTTTTAAACTTAAGAGATACACGCGCTATAAAGCTTTAATATCTTGGTCTTTTTTTTAATTATCTACAATATTTAATTTACAAGTACTATAATTCTTCGAAATAATTTAGCATTCCCTTCTTTAAAAATCATTAAAATTAAGAGTGGCATATATTTTGATCGATACGTATTATTATTAGTTTTGATTTTGAAACTAAAATTTTGTTTAGACGATTATATTTAATAAGTTGTTAAAGGCAGCAAAATATTTTTAAAATTTTCATTAAACTAATGTCCTCATGAACTTTAGTACGCCGATATTTTTTCTGCTGTTCGATCAATTTCCCATAATCTACAGAGGTAGTTTTTCTAGATATCATTAAAATGAGAGTAAAAATTGTCTTAATTTGCTAAGGAATGAAAGCAAAAACAAATGGATAAATTTACAAACAGGTAAAAATTTAACAATAAGAAAAGAAGTTAAAAAAAAGCAACGTCCCATATTCATCTTCAATCTTCATATTATACAATAGTTAACACCTATTACCTTTCCTGTATTACTCTGTTATGAACTAAAAGATATAGGCAAATTTTCAATAAAAACAAATTGTTTTTGGCGATGGCTTAAACTGGAAAGCAAAAAGAAAAAATAGATATCTGAAATGATTGTTTATCACAATTATAATAACGTAAAATCGCCAGTTTAGTAAAATTTACCGGAAATATAGCACTAAGCATATTGACCATAATTTTAGACTGTTCATATATGTAATTACTTAATATGTGCGAGTACTCGTAGATATTAAACTTCAAGTTTGGCCTATCATATGGTCAAACTTGAAGTTTGACCATATGATTTATGGACCATATGACTTTGACCATTTGGTGAATCTGTTAAAAATTAGGTCCAATTTAAAACTTCATTATAATCTTACGAACAACACATTGTCTAACTTTCTGTCGTAAATATTACATTTGATTTTGAAACTTAGCGCAAAACTTGTACCAATAATGGAATAAAATATTCCAGAATATTTTCTCTTATCTAAGAAAATTTAAGTTAAGAAAGTATTTTCCCGAAAGTTCTTTCACGCATACTTGAAAGCATATATTCAGCATGCTGAATATAGCATACATCCGGTACTTTCCCAGTTACTAAAATTGGTTTTGTATTGCGGTATCAACAACACTTTTACTAACAAATATATATCAAACACAAACTAATAGTTTTTACAATTCCAAATGCTGATAATTTAAATCTATCATACATATCTACTGAAATTTAACATTTAAATGTACATATATATTACTTAATTCATTTAGAAACCAAGTACCAAATAAAATGAAACCTGTTACAAACCACGAGAGGAATATAACATGTGCTCACTCCAGCATTTTATTTCAAATAAAATTTACATAATTTGTAACGAAATATTCGTTCTCGCGGAAATATTACCAAGGAATAAGACAAGCCCAAAAGAGGTTTTGTTTCATGAAGTCTATTAGGGTGTTACATGATAATTTCGCCTAATAATGTTTTATTGCACGAATGATTTTAATGCTTAATTTCTTGTTGCTTTATTGTGGCTCTGTTAAAGAAAATAAATCAGATAATATACATAACGGTAGCGGTAAGTGTCGATACTATATTATTTATGTGTATATTTTTTGAGAATCTTATGCACTGTACACGTATGCCGAACTTTTTTAGAGGGAATAATTTTTCTAATCAACTATAAACACGTTTTTTGAAAAACTTGGATATTTAATAGACTGTAAGAGATGTTACAATATAGAATGTAAAGAACGTATAATAGAAACAAATAACACTTAAAAAAATAAATATTAAAGTTAAGAGGGTATAATTATTATGGTTTAGGAAAGGTAGAAATTTTTTCAATCGTTCCTTGAAAACACTTCTCGAGTATATTTTCCCAGTGTCAGGATCTAGATGATCCCAAAATTTTTCTCCTTGTTTTGCTACATAAGAAATGATTTTCGCTATGATTTTTATTCCTTAGCGACAATTGACAAAGCCATTGTTACTCTTGTATATTCATATATACGCTTAAAACATAATCTTTGAGAAATCTCTCTAAACAGTAACAACTTATTTTGAATATATTTGGCGTTAATTTTGTAGAAATCCATTATTCACAATTAAATGAAACTACGTGATGTAGTATTATTTCTACTATCCTTAATTTCTTTACCACGACCTAGGTTTCGTTGTACTACAACATCTTCAGGTGGGATATTAGCAAAGATTTTCTAATATCCCACCTGAAGATGTTGTAGTACAACGAAACCTAGGTCGTGGTAAAGAAATTAAAGATAGTAGAAATAATACTACATCACGTAGTTTCATTTAATTGTGAGTAACAACTTAGTCAACAATAGAGCAGAAAAACAGATGACCCATGTTAGAAAGAAGTTCGTGTCTGTTTTTTTTTATTAAATATATCCCTCAGTCAAATGAATCATATGTATTTTGAATCCAAAAATAGACTATATTAGAAATAAGTTTAAAACTGAAACTAAAGTGTAAGTTATAAATATAATGGAATGTTTTTTGTAACTTAGCGCAACTTCTGAATAATTTGGTATTGACTGATGAAGAAACACTGGTTTTCAAGTTTAAGTTAGTTGCTGCTAATTAATTGGATATTGTTTTTACTTATAGATTTCAGTCGCTCTAGAGTGTTGTACATATTTGAATCATTCTGTGCCTCAAATAGAACACAGTAGGTCTTTATGCAATATATAAGCAAGATTACCATTTTGAGATGCCTTTAAATTAAAACATTATCCAAATAATGAACGATGACTAACATAACCTTCAAATAAATTCCTTTTCATCAGTTATCACTAAATTATACAGAAGTGGTGTTAAATTACGAAAAAGTATTCCATTATATTTATAATATGAGATAGAATTCAGTGTCATTTGCAAAGAACGTCAGGTTAGTTTTATGGTTATTATTTAAAACGATTATTACGACGAAACTAAACGACGACTAAACGATTATACGAGATTCTTCACTTTCCCAAAAAAAAAGTCAACGACTTTTTTTATACACGGTGATTTTCATTTACAAATTCTTATTTTGCTAGCTAAAACTAATACAATACGCAAAAGCATAACCTAAGTATTTTATGAACCCCTTGTTTGAAGCTCTAGAATGTGATAAATTGTATCTCCTATATTTGTCTTATAACAATAATATGAACAATATATTAATCGAATGGATTTCTGTTCAAGTGATGGACAAGGTTATTATCTTACCGGTCATTTCAATAAAGTGTACCACTATTCTTGTTATTATTTAACACGTTTAGTACATAATTCAGAAGTAGCGACATCTTTTATAATACTAACCAGCTATTATACATAAAATAAAGTATTGAGAAATTACTGTTTTTTTGATACAACAAAATTGATTTATAAAATCCACAACTAGGTAGATGGTGTTATTAGTTTCATGTTTCCAAAATATTTTTATTTAATAATTTTTTACATAACTTTGCCAGATGTACCACATAATTCTGACGCAAAGCTTATTCTCATTACTATGTTTTTAAAATGGCTGTAACGTCATTTTATTTAAATCTTTAAAAAACATAGGTCTAATTATTAAGAACTTAAGCATAATTAAAAACTTAATTTTAATAAGCTATTATAATTTATACAATTGTGACTAATCCTTAAAATAGAGATTTTTGAGGGAATATAGTATTTTAAAATGTATATTATATATATTTACACAATTGTTAACTCAAATAATAATACATGAATTCACGACTTATCTTTTTCATAACCAGTATCACGGGATAAATTTCATGGGAGTTTTTATAATTTAAATTCACTTTGTTGCCAAATTATTTTTCTGCGGGTCGTAGAGCTCTTCAAGCTAGAAGACTGTCTCCAATATATAAAGCAATCCTTAAAGCTATCTAACGTCAGTCTCAACGCGGGAGAGTTGATAAGGAAATCGTAGTCCATTGCAGAAATGAGAGGGCTCGTGTTTCTAATTAATTTAATTCGGTAGCAATTACTCCAAAGTTCCCGGAATAAAATGAGTGAGCTCGAGTGGGGTAGTGAAAAAAGTTTAAATTCGTCGTATTTTTAGGTTCGTTTCAAGTTCCAGTTCAAATTCAATTAGTTGCAAGTTTAACGGACGAAAAGTTTAACGAAAGGCAATGAATATGATCACAAAAGTTTTCTGTAAGCCTTTGAAGAATAAATAAATATAACTGTTTCAATTTATACATCAAATTGGCATAGTCATGCATTGAGCATTGCTTCGTGCATATTCACGTTTATTGCTGTTTCTAGAGTTTTTTATCTTAAAATGTAAATTATGTATTTTTTTTAAGTTTACCGTGGAAAGTAGATAAAAGCAGGTCAGTATTTTAGAAATTTGTCAGATAAGTGTGGATTTTGTCAGATAAAATAATTATGTAAAGATGTATCCTGTGGATACAAACATAACATACTTTACTGAATAATTAACTGTATCCGAGTATATTCTCGACAAAAGTTTATTCCTGAATTTAACCTAACAATGGAAGAAAAGCGATTATTTTGTAGTTTTGCTTCAAGTAAATTAAGTTTATTCTAATTTATTACATTTTTTTGGTAATAATTGTTATTTAAATTTATTCTTTTTCCTAAACAAAGTAACTATACATAGTTTCAACATAGTTTATGTAGTGCTTTTTTTTGAAGTCGCCAGTCTTCAGTCACCTGACTAAGAATCAACTTCAGCATCAAATCATAAATAAACAAAATTCTGAAAAAAAGATAGTTCTTCGTGTATTCTATAGTATAAAATGCTAAATACTAAGGACAGCGGATGACAAACATACGGCAATCCAAATATGGGCAAAACTATTTAAAACACTCTATTTTTGTGTCAAAGTTACGTTTATATATCTAATCAGTTTCAATAAAATCAAATACTGATTAATTTCAATGATTCGGTCAACTAAAATCCGAGCTAATGTTAAATTACTCATGTTAATTAACTCATAAATTCAGCGATATTGTAAATAAATTTTCTTCTGAAAATTTCTTTACAATAGTTCTCCTTCACTGTAATTGAACTAAATATTGAATGATTTCACTAGTTCTAAATTGTCAAACGATAGATGTTTGAATGATTTTTTGAACTCTTTTTTACAATACTAGCAAACAACTATTGTCTCTCTTCTTTCCCTTTCAGACAATTTCACAATTGTCGAAATCGTCACCTTGCTTTCTTTTCAATAGTGGTAGTAATAAAACATTGATTACCATATATTATTTCATAGCTTTGGTACTTGTAAAGCACTGAAACCTTCACGTATTTAAGCTTTTAGATGTTTTTAATGAATCTATGAAATTTAAAATCGGAAGGAGTTTTCGTCAACCAATAGACACTTTTATTTCTATTAAAGTTAATATTAGTAGAGTAAAACGTTTCCATTTTCTTTATTTTGTTTAATCTAAAGCAAAAGACGACCTCAAAACTATCATCAATACGATTAGAGTGACCCAACTTTCAATTATACTCGCTGTATGAATGCCAGGCATGACCTTACTACGAGCAAAGATATGCGGCGCAGTAGCTAATTGACATACTTACTTTGCTTTGCCAAATAGAAGTAATTTGTGGAACCAATTTTTATATGCTGGGGATCCTATTAATTTATCTAACCGTTAGATAATCTAAAATTTATATTATACATGTAATATTTGTGATATTAAACAAATTACTAGCTCCAGGCTAAATAATAAAATTGTAAGATGGAATACAAAGTACGTAATATAACCCCAAATATATTGATGAATTTAATTAGTTGAAAATAGAATCTGGATACAAATGATTGACTACTTCCTCAAAACCAAAAAAATACTTAAGGAAAACTTATTTGAATGAAAAACCATCCAGAATTATATTTAAACAAAGATAAACGTAGCTGCTATGTTACCTGTATAAACTAGTAACAAACAAAATTATAGAAGCTGTTAAGACACTCGAGAACAAGTTATGCCATATTATATGTCCAGAGATTCTAAGAAAACATGTAGCGATCTCTGTAATAAATCGCATACTGGGCAGGAAAACTCTTAATTTTATTCGGATCTCCTCGCTAATAAAAGGCGTAAAATAAAAACTTCAGTACGATCTAAAAAGTTTCATTAAAATTTCTTTGGGTTTTTGTTCCCAACAAGCAGAGAATCCAACCAAGAGGTCCCAACAAGGATTCGTATATACTCAGTATATAAAAAATCGTAAATGGTTAAGGATGCAAAGTGTTCCTTTTAAACAATTTGTAAAAGTTAATGTAATTTTTACCCCACTAATATATTACTACATTCGGGTACATTTTGGAGGCGTAATAATATCTTAAATTTCCCAGAAACTATAAGACATAAGAAAATCGCTATAATTTTTATGAAATCCTGTAGTTATATAACTCTCTCTTTTCATGATTTTCGTTTCAATAGTGTCTGAAATATTGCAATTCAATTTTTTTAAGTGCATATTTCTGAGGATACGCCAACTAAAATTTTAAACAAATATGTTTTAACCCTCTATATAACTCTCTTCAAATAACGTATTATACAATTCAAAAAAGAAAGAAAAATTCGAGTAACACATAAGTACTTTAAAATAATATGCGGGTTAATTATTAATTGGCCAAAGTACCAGTTTTTGCGTACACATTTTTTTCACAAGATCAGCTGTGTAATCTAACAGATGGATAGATACGTGAGTAAAGTTATAGGAGTTCCATTTTGCTTTTATAAATAATAAACCCTTACACATATAGCTTTAGAAAACTTATTTATTTCTTCATATGTCTATTTTACTAATTTATTCAATGATTACTGCATTTTATTATTTTATAAACTCATATGTTTTTTCATTAAATGTTGCTCTGCAAACTAGTAATTAATTTTTATTGACTGATAATAATAATCGTCTAGCCAACTCATGAAATTATATTTTACTCTATATTTGAGATGACTTTGTGATACTACAGCTACGTTTCTAAATGATATGTAAATTGATACTACAGCAACGTTTCAGAATGATATGTAAATTAATACTACATCTACATTTCAGAATGACATGTAAATTAATACTACAGCTACATTTCAGAATAATATGTAAATTGATACTACAGCTACGTTTCTGAATGATACATAAATTGATACTACAACAACGTTTCAGAATGAGATGTAAATTGATACTACAGCTACATTTCAGAATAATATGTAAATTGATACTATAGCTAAGTTTCAGAATTATATGTAAGTTGATACTACAGCTGTGTTTGAGAATGATATATAAATTGATACTACGGCTACGTTTCAGAAAATGTCAATTTTTACTAAAACTACGTTTCTGAGTGATATGTAAATTGATACTATAGCAATGTTTAGGAACGATATGTAAATTGATACTACAGCGACGTTTCAGAATGATATGTAAATTGATACTACAGTTCATTTCAGAATGATACGTAAATTGATACTAGAGCTACGTTTCAGAATAATATGTAAATTGATACTAGAGCTATGTTTTAGACTGACATGGAAATTGATACTACAGTAACGTTTCAGAATGATATGCAAATTGATACTACAGCTACGATTCAGAATTATATGTAAATTTATATTAAAACTACGTTTCTTAATGATATGTAAATTGATACTACAGCTACGTTTCAGAATGGTATGTAAATTGATACTATAGCAAAGTTTCAGAACGATATGTAAATTGATACTACAGCGACTTTTCAGAATGATGTATAAATTGATACTACAGCTCATTTCAGAATGATAAGTAAATTAATACTAACGCTATGTTTCAAAATAATATGCAAATTAATACTACAGCTACGTTTTAGAATAACATGGAAATTGATACTACAGCATCGTTTCAGAATGATATGTAAATTGATACTACAGCTACAATTCAGAATGATATGTAAATTTTTACTATAGATACTTACATAATGATTTGTAAATTGATATATAACAATTAGATTGACGTTGTTAGGTGAACGCAAAGTTAATAGATTCATCTAAGTTCTCTTTATAGAATGGTGAAAACTGAGTGAATTCAAATTGATTCTAAAAATTTCAATGATTTTTTAGATAAAATTTTCGCGTTACTCTTGAAAGAAATCGCACAGAATAACTAATGAATATTACGTTTAATGGTTTTTAAGAATAAATTAATATTGAATATATCTGACGTTAATTTTGTAGAAATTCATTATTCACAATTAAATAAAACTACGTGATGTAGTAGTATTTCTACTTTCTTTAAGTTCTTTACCACGACCTAGGTTTCGTTGTATTACAACATCGTCAGGTGGAATATTAACAAAGATTAACTCTTAGGAACATCCAATAGTATTTATATGTCTTAAAAACAATAGTAGAAGCAGGGTTTGTGTGGGGTTTCCCACTGCTTATGTTGGTGAATTTATTATAGGGGAGCGGTGTAGGTTTTATTATATTTCCGAGACTTACACGATATACAAGTATTTTAGTAAGGGTAATAAATTAAATTGATGTTATTCTATGAGGTTATACAATGCAAATATTCCGGTGTATCTAATAAAATTAAATGGAAGTTATTCTCAGTAATATATTTATACAACAGCAAGGGTATCTGAAAGTTAGAACAAGGTTCTACCACTAATTCTACGTATCTCCCGTTTAACTTATTTATATATATATATATATATATATATATATATATATATATATATATATATATTTATATTTATTTATATATATTTATATAATATCAATGTTGTCTAAATATATTATGTCTATAAGATATTAAGTATGGGTGATAATATTTTATTTAGTTGTTCATTTACTATATTAACCTTGGTGTCTTTTTTATGTTTGTTTATTTCTAATGTTTCTAGGACATTAAGTTTATTACCTTTTGTATTTATTTGTAATATATAGGGTATTTTTCAGTATGATAATGCCCCAAAGTGATAGTTATTTTCAATGAGGTGTTTTGTAAAGTGAGATATGTCTGGTTTGTTATTTCGCCAGCTGGCAATATATTCTTTCTATCTGGTGGTAAAATCTCTTCTTGTTTGACCTGTGTATATACTATTACAGTCGTTACATTTAAATTTATAGATACCACCCTTTTTATGTTTATTTGTTTTTTTCTTTAATATTTACAAGGGTTTTACCCAAGATATTTAAAGTACTATAGGCATATGTGGTAATATTTATATTTTTATTATTAGTTAATAATTTTCCTAATATAGTGATACATTATCTATGTATGGGGTGTATATGTAGTAAATTTTATTAATATTTGGTACGACCGGGTATATTTCTATTATTAGTATTTTTCGTAATTTATTATGGTACAGTTTTGTAACAATTAATGGGTTATAATTATTATTATTGCGATTTGTTTTATAATTTTTATTTCTTTACGTAAGGTAGGTCTTGTTAGGGGGATGGTTAATGCTCTGTGAATCATCGAATGGAAAGCTGCTAACTTATGGCACCAAGGGTGTTGTGAATGTCCATTAATTATGGAGTCTGCAAAGGTGTCTTTTCTAAATACACTAAATTTATATTTATTATTTTTGCGTTCTATTATGATATCTAAAAAGTTTAATTTATTATCGGATTGTACTTCTAAGTGATTTGATATTGTTAATTTTCTACTTAGTTCTTGCCCTATCTCTTCATTGATCAAGAAAGTCGTTATTTTATTCATTAGAGATATGTAAAAAAAACATGCAAAAAGCTTCATAGTTTCTTCCCTATTTCTTCTTTCTGAAACACTAGGATACTCATTCAAGCGAACGAAGTAGAAATAAATGGGAATTATATTAAAACATTTTCTAATAAAATAAATTTATTCCAGTTAACGAAATTTTCTACGCCGGCAACCACATAGCTTCATGTAAACTCGACCAAAGCTATATCAAAGGCTTAACGCGCGGAAGTGTGCTGATTAAAACGGAACAATTTATACTAGCGAATACAACGGAACTCACGCGAGATAGAAACCGTTAACGAAGACTGCTATGAGCTAACGAGCCTTTCCCTGTTAGGTCGCCGAACTCGTGGTCGGTGCGATAGTGTTAGATAAAATATGTTCAAAATATTGCGTTAGGGGTATGGGGGAATATTTTACCAAATTGAATTGAAAAGTGGCCCAGTTATTACAATTATATTTTTACATGAAAACTGTTGTTGGTGACGGAATGTGTGTAAATATAATACGAATTAAGTGTCTTTAATGGAAAGTGCAGAGTACGCTGCACTCATGGCTTAATCCAATATTACGTCTTAATTCGTACTGAAAATCGCGAGTAAACTTTTATATTTCAGTAATATAGAACCGATCGATTGCGTATGGGCGTTTGTAAAACACAGCTTCAGTAAAGTTTAGGAAAATTTAACGAAATTTTGCAGCAAAATTACGTGTAATTTTCATAAATTCAAGCTTTAATTTTAAAGAAAATTTGTCACCTTGAAATAGAAGTTTGGGAAATTAAAAGAAACGTACAAATTTGAAGATACGTATTTTAAATCTCGACCGCCTTATTATCTTAAATTAGAACTGAAGTATTTTTGAGTTTCAGCTCTCATTTCGGCTAATCATTTTGTGGAATTACCTATATAAAACTTGTAAAACTATTGAAAAATGTCATAAATCGAGTAACGCCATAATGAGTCATACACGCACGCACCCACGTACGAACGCACGCACGCACGCACGCACGGCGCAGGCACACACGCATGCACCCACGCACATTTATATACATGTTGTTTTGGGTACCTTCTCCAAATGTGAAATGAAGTTGAATATTTTTTTGCATATCCCAACGTGTAGAGCATTGTTGAATAAGTAATAAGTTTTATTAATTTTTATCTACTCCCTACTACCTTAAGCATTATTTTTGACTATCTGTAAAATATTTAAAGTAGTAGATATACAATCTGGATTTGATAGTTCGACATATAATTAATCTACATGTACTACATGCTGTTTTTAAAAACCTACACTAAAAATTAAGTGAAAAAATTCAGTATTTTAGTTACAGGAATAGTTTTAAGTTGTTTGTAGTTTTATAGACGATGTATTTTCACCTAGAATTTGCTAGGCCAATATACGTTGTTACATCGACACTGGCATAAATTTATTTTTTTCTTAATTAGAGGCAAATAAATAAATTATTATTCTTATGTCATAAGTGTCTTAATACGATAAGATTAAGATATCATCTGATAGCAAAAAGCACATTTCGATTTATTTATTCATACATAGTTTGAATTGGGAATGCATTTTTAACTATTTTTGTTTGATTAGACCACGACCGCGAGCTGGACAAAAGTCAGTAATCTAAACAATGTACATGGTGTTTACGTTTTTTTATATTAAAATACTCTTTAATTTGCTTAAAATACTGTTTATTTATTTTAAACATTTTTTTCATTATTTCACAATTTTAGAGTATTTATGACAACTAGCATCGACTAGGTTATCATTTAATATCAAACGGTCGATTCCACATATTACGAAGTTAAAAGAAAAGTTGTCACAGTTAAATAGGCCCTAGTATTTTACGCGTAATATCCTCTTATAACACGTGCATAGATTGATCTTTAAAAAAGTTCATGGAAATTCTATGCGAGTAGTTTATATCGAATGCAAAAATAAATTTGTGTTTTAAATAAATATATTTAATATATCTGTTTTGGGTAAATTAGACAACATATTAATATGTTTAAATGGTGAGAAAAAATTTTACTTAAATGAGCACAATGTTTCTATTCCTACTTTTGAAATTTATAATCGGTTATTTCTTTAAGTTGTAAAGAATTAATATTTATAAACGGTCATTTAGAAATATTTCTATCCTTAAATATTTACAAATGCGGAAATATGTACGGGATCCTCGTAATAAGAGTTCTCTCGTACTTCATAGTTTTTTTTTTATTTTGAAACAAAGTTGTGTACGCCATAATCGTATTACAACATTTTTATTTCTTAGTAATGAAAGATATATACCTGTCAAGTACGATTAGAATTCGTACTAGTAGGATAGCGTAAATATTACTTCCGAAAATTTAAGAATATATAGAATTTTTATTAAACCATTTACAAATACTGATTTTTAACGATGTTTATATTATCAGCTATTTTTTAAATCCTTAAAAACATGTTGCTTATTTAAAAAATTATAAGATCAAAGGTAATTGTTATAGTTTTCCAGTAATGTTCTAGTGTAAATTTACAAACTTTCTTTTTTCACCACTTCGACAGAGTAGTTTTACAAATTATGAGGAGGGAAATTAATTAAGTACACATACAAATAAAAATACAACGATGTTACCAAACAGTACACTCATAGAAAATATTAAAGTAAAATATTACAATATAACGACAAACGAAAATTCTTATTTCTGGAAATAAACAGCGTGCAATATATTATACCTAAAAATAAAGCATATAATATAGATTAACATCTTTAAAATGATACTAAGATCTGTATTTTCAATGAAAGTTAAAGCATTATGCGTCTAGCAATAATACTGAGAAATCGTAACTCGAATTTCGATACCATAGTGTCTGTTTGACACTTATAATACCAATTTAAAAAAGCTGATCCTCAAGCCTCTTGACTGAAGTAGGCAGTAACCCCACTAACCGCATCAAGACTGAATAGTTTGAACCTGAAAGTTAGTAGCAGATTCTCCACTGTAGACCCATAATATTAATTGAAAAACAGCTTATGTTCAAGTCTCACGATTTAGGTGGGCAGTACTCTAGCACCATCGGGACAGAGGAGTTGAATTCATTTTTTCCATATTGAGGAAATAATATTGTGTATTAATTTTCTTGTTCAGACTTTAACCAAATTACAATGTGACCATACCATAAATATACCATTCCATATAAAATCAATCATTCAAATTAGTTTTACTTATGTCATCCAAAATCACTACACCATTCCACTTCCATTAGTCAGATTCTTACAAAAATTATATCGGACTGTACTAAGATATTTTCTTCGAAATAAAGAAGGAATTATCCAAACTGGTTGAAAAACCGAAAATAGGAGGAAACAATTAAAAAATTCAGTAGAATTGAGAGCCTCCTCTATTTTGAAATCGGTTACAAAAAGTACCATTTTTGAAAAACAAAACTATTCCAATACCAGTCACTTCTATCGGGCATACTTTAAGAAGCGGCTGTCATGATGGTGCCAGAAAATTTCTGATAGTAAATATTTAACGATTTGACGTAATATTTTAGTGTCACATATATAAATTCTATACAAGTCATATTTCTATAATTGTCAGCTGCAATCAAAGAAATTGTTCGGCCTACATTTTGTTTGTTAGTATCATATGACTAATTTCTTCTTATTTAGTCTGGGATACTTCTAATTGCACATATTTCAATATCTGATGGCCAGGCTAATAAAACCTATATTAATTCAATAAAGATAATTATTAAAATGATCCAAGTGCTCATTAGTGTTAAATATTTTTGTTTTTTTCGTAATAGTAATCGTATATTTGATAAAAAATACTTTTCCCGTATGCTTAATTAGAATTTATCAATACTAAAACGCAGCGATTCCGTAATATAGAAAATGACTTGGGTAATATCAGGTCTTAAATTTTATTGTACTTATATTAGAAAAGATTTAACACAATACTTTTGATTGAATAGTCATATTTGCATCAATCAAAATATGAATAATATCGTCAGATATATGAATAATATCAATCAAAATATGAATAATGTCGTCAGATATATGAATAATATCAATCAAAATATGAATAATATCGTCAATTGACAAGAGACAAAATAAATAAAGCACTCCGTAATTACTTGGGATATATGGTCAATGCACTGCATTAATTTTACGCGGTACCTTAACAAGAGAACTTGTATTGAAAAATAAAGCAAATAACTTTCCTATATAGACAAAATATTTCTACGTTATAAAACTCCTTGTGTAATATTTTCTTCAATAAAAAGAGAAAATATTTATATTGAATTATTAATAACTTATTATTAAGCATATACTCTGCATTAGGAACAAGGATATTGTAAATATATCTAAACCTAAAGGAAATATGGAAATAATTCAGTCAAACGTTAGTTCCATAGATAGATCATTGCCAATATAAATTTTAATTTCAGAATTTTATTAGAAAGCAGTCTCAACATGAATATTTACTTCATAAATTAATATTGCAAATACCATATTCATATCACATTAACAAAGCAAACTTTAATAGCTCACGAGACATTTTGATGTAACCAACGATGTTTACAGACAGATAGAAATATTGACATCAATTCTAAAGAAAAATCTAATTAAAACGAAAATATAACTGTAACTCAAATACTGTCAAATATAATTTCAATCTCTTAACCAAATTGATATCTTTACAAGAGAAATAACCCTCCACAAATATCCAATATTTCTATAACAGGTTTTACAATTTCATTGAGACTTTCCTCTCAGATATTCCACACTGCGGGAGTATGTAACATTTCACTTTCTAAAACGGAAATCTTTGACTGAGCTCGCTGTCTATTTCCCCGGGGCTTCCGGTTGAACGACATCACATATCGCACGTTGTCGGGAAATCAACATCTACCGCTGAGCTTGTGCCGTTTTATTATTTACCGAATCGCTAAACAATATAAAAGTAACGTCTGTCATGTGTTTATCTATTTAAATAAACCTCTGGACCTCTGGAAAACCAAGCGAGCGAGCGTTTATACTTTGCAATTCGTTTAGTTGTGAACGAGGTGTGTACTAATGCGCTACCTATGTTCATATTGAAATATTTTTTAACTTAATTTGAAACTTAGATATATTATTGCCGTGCAAATTAAAGTGATGTACTCAGAAGTAAATGCATGAATATATCCTTGTTATTCCCTAAAAAAGTGCAAATTATCTATTAAGGTGTATTACATTGATAGCTATGCAGTTACATATTTTAGCTATTTTAATTTATGATATATACATACTTACGGCTTGGAGCTCAGTTAGTGAGATCTCGCAGGTTTGTTAATACTAAATCTCCAATTATTTCGTTTCTTTGTTTTAACTCCAGTTGACAATTTTCATGAGTTTGGTGTTATATCTGACTTGTTTTATTACGTCTTAACCTATTTTTCAATATTTTATTTCACTCCACATTTCCTTTCAATGTTTCATTTGTACTCATTTATCATTCGTTCTCTCAAAACGGATTATACATTGAATATATTGAATACTGATTCGTCTCAAAAATATAAGATGAAAGCAATATGTTATCTTTATTGGTTTCGGCTTTATATTACGTAGAAATCATTTTCTTTCCAATTACTATAGTCTATATTTTCAATGTTTTCTTAATCACAATTAGAATTCAACATTTCATGGTTACAAATGAAACCAACATAAGAAGAAATAAAAACACACCATTTACAAACAAAAATGTACGAAAATTCGTACACATGAACCAACCCTTGATCTGAATTACATACTAAAGTAGATATTTTCCATTGTACTTCTGTGTATATAAAGAGCTTAAACCAGGATTGCAGTCGATAAAATGGAGGTAATTTAACTGTAACTTTAAGCCATATAATAACATAACTAAATACATTTTATATATGTTTTTAAAGTTATTTAAATTTATAGGAAAGCAGCCGGCCCCCATCCGGAAGTTTCGTTTAAATGTTGAAGTTAAGTCTGAAATCGCGCAGAATCTTCTGAAACATCTTTTTGTCATTAAATTCAGCAGCGGTTAGAACGGACACCATTAAGAAAAGCCGCGTTGCGGCAACGAGTCGCTTGCCGGGAAATGCTATACAAAGTCGACGTACTGTGATCAGATAGTGTTGTGGAGTGGGCAGAGCTTACAACCCGCGAGTACGTTTTCAAATTTTGTACTTAGTTTTCCTTTTGATCGAAGGTTTTGTAATATTGTTGTAGCCAACAAATGTACCTTATTCGGTAATTAGAGAAATCCTTTAATATTTGAACTTCAATTTTTTTTGGCAATCGATAAACAGTAGGTGAAATTTATGTAAAATAATAAAAATATCTTGCAAAAGAATCACATTCTTCTTATCTCAATTTTTATTTGACGATTATTTTTAAATTTTTTATTTAAACTACTATTATTTTGAATTATTTTTAATTAAAATCTCGTTGACACATTCATTAATTTCATTTCCAGGAACGATTAATTCCTTCGTTTGCAATTTAATTATGAAGAGTTGTCGTTAGCCTTTTATTTTTTATCGAAAAGTTTAAAAAATTATTCTCAGTCAAAAGAGCAAGAAATGGGCTTCTTTTTTGCATTTATTTCATTGATATTTTTATATTAAAGAAAAAATTTAAAAACCATTATTAAATACCTTTATTACTTCGTGTGAAGAACGTATATTTAGAACTATTTAAAAAAGTTAATTTTAATTTAAATCACACACGCATTCACGAATTCACGAACCCACGCTTGGTCATACATACGCATGCATGCATACATCCTCGCAGTTCCGTACGCACACATACTCACTGCCCGTGCGAATCCACGCGTAAGAAACATATGCCTTCATACCTGCAAGCGCGCGTACGCACATATTTAAACACACATACGCAAGAGCACATCGCACTCACATATACGTACACGCACACTCACTGGCGTGCTCGTACGCCTGCGCGCAAACAGGTTCAAAAACAATCACGTATGTAGCATGTACGCATTAAAAGAGTGTGAATGTGGAGATTTTATTTTTGTACATTTTATCCTCTGCTAAAGCTTTAGAATAAATTTTAGTTAAATCGTAATACAGATTTTTTGATCAAACAGATAGTTCCAAAACAATCCAACTCGCAACAATCTGAACGTCATTTAAGAAAAATCTGCAGAGGTCGTATTCATACTCACGATAAAAATTTATAAAATTTATTTGTTTTACTTGCCTAGCGAACAGCGATTTTGTTTTAGTGAAACTCTGTAATAAAAAATGTTATTTGAATATAGTCAGCTTTTTGATGATGTCAGATGATGGGAGAATATAGGTTTATTACGGGTAAGTTGAAGTGAACAGGAAGTCTTTTTGGAAAAGCTTTGAATAATATTTATTTTATGACTCATATTTAATATATTGTAGTGTATCATAAGCTCAAAGTAGTTATTATAGCATTAGTTATAATGAACGTGACGCTCCATAGGTAATATGACACTTATAGCATAATACCTGCTCTGTTTTAAAAAAAAACCTTAAGAAAAAAAAATATAGCATCTGATATAAAAATATGATACTCCAAATTATCCTAAGGGTTTATTTCTTTTGAGGTATTTGTTTGCTATACGAGACATTTAACATGTATTTCTAAGTATGTATTTCCCTTGAGTAACATTACATAAAACTTGTACCATCAAGTGTCTTCCACTTATCATAAAATATTTTTTTTATTTTCCGATATATATATAACCACAATGGTACTATTTTGAGACTCTAATCGTTTAATCGGAAAGCCCTCCTGGGGCAATTCTGTTCAAGCATTATTTTTTATTACAATCGCTTCAATTTTATAATAATTTTAGGTTAAACAATATCCAAAATATATATAATATATATATATATATATATATATATATATATATATATATATATATATACATATTGTAAAATTTATAAAAATCTTTAAAACTAGCTTTATTGGTAGCTATTGCGTCGCTTATAAAATATTTAAAATACAAACTTGTAGTTTTATATAAATTAGCATATTAATGAAAAACACTAGTAGCAGGATAACAAATACACTCTTACTTCATTACTATTTTCTACTACTTCTTCTTATCATAATGAGTGTCCCTACTGTATTTTTGATAAACTGTAAAAAAAATTAATTATCGAATACAATCTACTTCTTTAAATGGTTTTATTGGCAAAAAGTTATAATTATGATAAATGTAATGTGAGATGTTAATTTGCCCTTATGTGTCTGCATATTAATATGCTAATTTCTTTTTAAATTCTAGTGCATAATTCATGAACACTTATCCGTTTTACAAATTTATTAAAAAAATATTCTTTTCTACCATAATACTAACAAATTCAATTCGGGCAATGATGATATACGCGAATTGTTGACCGCAAGAAAAATCGTTTTCTATTAGACGAAATTATGGTAGAATGTAACAAATGTAACAACATTAAAAGTAGAAGGTATAATCTATTAATTATTAATAATTCAATTAAATATTATTGACGATATGGAAAATCATATCAGAAAAGGGGAATTTATAAGTCATGAACAAAAAAATCATTAAATTCATCCGAAAACTTTTGAGAAATTATAAGGGACGAAGCTTAATAATTTAAGTTTTGATGATAGCTTAATAGTTTAAGGATAACTGGAATGAAGCGGTAGCCTGTGTTTTATTAGCATATCATTGTAAAAGAAGAGAGTATACTATTAATGAACAATTAAATGAATTGGATTATGAAATTCTGCTCTAAAACCATATTATAGAAAATTGTTAATAGGCTCAAATCCAATCAAACTAAAACTTAGAAAACAATATTTTTGTATTATATTAATTTTATTATGTTCCCCATAATCATTTTTTTTGTAAATTCCATTGTAGAGATGCATCAATTCTACAGTGTTAATGTTAAATATGTGTAGACAATAAAGTATCTATCAATTAAATTTATACCGCCGAAAACTAAATTTACCAAAGAAACTAAATGATTTATAACAAATTAAGTAAAGATAATAAACATATAATGATAATTAACATGTACATACAATATGAAGGAAATTTATGTGCTAAAACGATTGAAAATGATGTATGCCCTTATATGTCTGCCGAATCCGAGTGATTGGTTATTCGAACCTACATTTACCGCATCACTCCACACTCTATCTCATTTCACCATGTACGTCCGAATGGAAAAACCTATTGTGCAATTTAGCATATACGCAGCCTCATCTACTACACAGTAGTAGATAGTAGTAGATACACTGAATGAGTCATTTTACTATTTAACTTTTTAGGGCGTAGTATACTTGAAACAAATGCAGTCATCTGGTCTCCGTATGAAGGTACTTATATCCTCAGTCTGGAGAAAATATTAAAACAGTTTAAAAGGTTTTTGCATTATAAAATGCATGGGTATTATCCTTATTTATTTCCCTTAGATTTCATAAAGGGCATGGTTGAATATGATTCCCTTCAACTACGAAGGGAATTGCTTTTACTTTTTAAAATTATTTAATCATTATATTGATAACCCCTCCATCCTGACTTTAGTGGCCCTTTGTGCTCCTGGCTGCTACATGATGCGACGATATCATTATTTATTTTACCTCCCTAGAGGGCGTACAAATGTTCTAGAGCCTTTGCCTATTTTTCGTGCACTCACATGTTGTCTAAATATTTTTTTCTGTCCCATTGGCCATTTCAGAAATGGGTTCTTAAGTTTCTTAGTAGTTTGCAACTGATTGCTAGATAATATTTACCCAAATTTCTATGAATTATTTTTCAATTGTATGGAATCGCTCAGTATTGTCCTATACGCCATTGTTTTATAGATCTTTGTTATACTCGTATGCTCTTCTACGTGCCCAGCGATTTGGGTAATGCTGTAAGTTGAGCCTGGTCTTTTCAAGAATTAAATAAATAAATAGTAAACTATTATTTCTGCAGTTACTACCTGACGAGTAGTTCGTTGCTGTTCTATTTTAATCCAAAAGAAATACATTTTTGTAAATATTAAACTTGCATATCTTCTTATGGAGTAAACCAATTGCCCTGAAATAACAACTTAATGGTATTTCCAGTCCAAAAATACAATCCAAATTGGTTTTAAAATATTGCGTGGACAAAAAAACACATATATGAACAAACAATTTACAAAGATCGAAAAGAAATATTTTTGTGTTCGATTACTTTTATTATTTAACCCTTAATGATTTTTTTTGTAAATTTTTTCCAAATATAGACATCTCAGTTATATAGTTTTATCATTGGTGTAAATATACAAAGTAATTAAAATATTGGAAGAGTTTATAACCTACAGCTGCGTAAGACATTTCTTTTGCCCGAAACAAACTGAAGACTTTGAGAATGATTTTAATATCTCTAACAGCCCCACCGCCCTGCCCTAATAAAACCACCCGCACTTTTGTGCGCCGATAATGAGGCACTTCTTAGTGAGGCTTACTGACACAACGAGGTTTTCCTTAATTGTTTCCGCGCTGAATTCCGCTAAATTTAACTTACAAATTTCCCAAACAGAAATCCTGCTTTTTCGAGCTTTGATCAACGTTTGAATAACTATTCCACATAGGGGCAGCTTGTCTAATTTCCTGAGAAAACCAAAAGCTTTTAATAACAAATTTATTTCGTAGTCGACTATAATATAATATTTAGTCCTTAACAATTCCTTGAAATGGGGGGTACTAATAAGTGAAATAAATACATCTTTTGATTTTAGAAAAATTTACATCCCTTAAATTATGATTATGTGATTTCTTTACTGAAATACATAACAACATTGCATCAAAAATTGCAACGTTTTTATCATAATTGGAATTTCTATTACTAATTAATAAAATAAATATATTTCTTCTTTTCAAAAATTTACCTGGAAATTTTTATAATTACGCATTTCGTTTATTAAATTATTCAACAATATCACCCAAAAATTGCAGCAATATTTGACATATTTTGAAACTCAATGTTTATCAGATTATGGGGCACCTTCAAAGCGACGTGCGCAGTTCTATCAGTAGCATAGCTACGGGCAACTAAGGCATTGAATAATAATATTCAGTACGTAAATTTTAGTTAAACGGCTTTGTGTTTAAAAATAATGTAATTGTAGTGATAAATATAAATATAGAATAGATATAGAAATTGACAAGTATATGAAGTTAGGACGGCGGTAATTTGAATGGTTTAACTATGTAATAATTTAATAGATGAATGCCCGTCTCTTCTCTTCAGATCTTACTAACTGGTTGTCTTTTGAAATGTATTGACTAAAAGAGTGTCTTAGAGAAAAATAACATTTTTGCAAGAAATATATTTTTTTTTATTTCTAATTGTCGGGTAGTTTTTTCAAGTAAAAGCTCTTAAAGCTTATTTAGTATTCTTGCGCAGCCAGTTTTTTTTGTTTAAACTTCGTCTGCCCATCCCTTAGTCAAAGCGAAGCCTCTCGGCAAGCGATTCGTTATTGCAAAGCAGTCTTTGTTCGTAGTTATCGCCGCGAGTGACTTTCGTTAGAAATAGGTCCTATAAGTTGGTTGACAAGGATGTGGATATGGGTTCACTTGTTAAAAAACTAGGCGCAGAAATTATTTATTACGAGAATTATATGACTTATTTCTTTTGTCATTATGATATTGCCATGTTTTCATTTAGCTTGTCATATTTCTAAAAAATTATATGTTAAGAGGAAGACGACGAGGAGTCTACCTTTTAAATGCTATTTTATATAAATAAACTTCACTTAAAAATTTTACATTTTCGTCAACCAAATTATGACCGCTATATTTTTTACGTCGAAAACATGTTTAATTCAATATTACGTCCTAATTCGTACTAAAAATCGCGAGTAAACTCTTATATTTCAGTAACATAGAACCGATTGATTGCGTATGGGCGTTTGTTCAGCTTCAGTAAAGCTTAACAAAATTTAACGAAATTTGGCAGTAAAATTATATATACTATTCATAAATTCAAACTCAGTTTTGAAAAAAATATGTCACCATGAAATAAAAGCTTGGAAAATTAAAAAAAAACATACAAATTTGAACAAACGTATTTTGAATCTCGACCGCCTTATTATCTTAAATTAGAACCGAAGTATTTTTGAGTTTCAGCTCTCGTTTCGGCGAATCATTTTGTGGAATTACCTATATAAAACTTGTAAAACTATTGAAAAATATCATAAATCGAGTAACGCCATAATGAGTCATACACGCACGCACCCACGCACGAATGCACGCACGCACGCACGCTCTCACGGCGCAGGCACACACGCATACTTATATATATGTTGTTTTGGGTACCTTCTCCAAATGTGAAATTAAGGTGACTATTTTTTTGCATACCCCAATGTGTAGAGCATTGTTGAATAAGTAATAATTTTTTTTATTTTTTATCCACTCCCTACTACCTTAAGCATTATTTTTGACTATCTGAAAAATATTTACAACAGTAGATATACAATCTGGATTTAATCGTTCGACATATAATTAACCAACATGTACTGCATGCCGTTTATAAAAACCTATACTAAAAATCAAGAAAATATTGAGTATTTTAGTTACAGAAATAGTTTTGGGTTGTCTGTGGTTTCATACACTATGTTTTTTTACCTAAAATTTGCTAGGCTATGTTGATACATCGACACCTTTGCATAAATGTATTTTTTCCTTAATTAATAACTAAATTCAGGAAAAATTACATTATGTAAAGGTGTCGATGTAACAGGCAATTAACATCTTATGTTACAGGCAAATAACTAAATTCTTATTCTTGTGTCATAAGTGTCTTAATACGATAAGATTGAGATATCCTGTGATAGCAAAAAGCATATTTTGATTTATTTATTCATACATAGTTTGAATTGGGAATGCATTTTTAACTATTTTTGTTTGATTAGACCACGACCGCGAGCTGGACAAAAGTCAGTAATATAAACATTGCACATGGTGTTTACGTTTTTTTACATTAAAATGCTATTTAATTTGCTTCAAATACTGTTTATTTTTTTTAAACATTTTTTTTCATTCTGAGCGTATTTGCTTATTTCACAATTTTAGAGTATTTATGACAACTAGCATCGACTAGGTTATCATTTAATATCAAACGGTCGATTCCACATATAACGAAGTTAAAAGAAAAGTTGTCACAGTTAAATAGGCCCTAGTATTTTACGCGTAATATCCTCTTATAACACGTGCATAGTTTGATCTTTAAAAAAGTTCATGGAAATTCTATGCGAGTAGTTTATATCGAATGCAAAAATAAATTTGTGTTTTAAATAAATATATTTAATATATCTGTTTTGGGTAAATTAGACAACATATTAATATGTTTAAATGGTGAGAAAAAATTTTACTTAAATGAGCACAATGTTTCTATTCCTACTTTTGAAATTTATAATCGGTTATTTCTTTAAGTTGTAAAGAATTAATATTTTTAAACGGTCATTTAGAAATATTTCCATCCTTAAATATTTACAAATGCGGAAATATGTACGGGATCCTCGTAATAAGAGTTCTCTCGTACTTCATAGTTTTTTTTTTATTTTGAAACAAATTTGTGTACGTCGTAATCGTATTACATTTTTATTTCTTAGTAATGAAAGATATATACCTGTCAAGTACGACTAGAATTCATATAGGGGATAGCGTAAATATTACTTCCAAAAATTTAAGAATATGTAGAATTGTTATTAAACTATTTACAAATACTGATTTTTCACGATGTTTATATTATCAACTATATTTTTTAGGTCCTTAAAAATATGTTGCTTATTTAAAAAATTATAAGATCAATGGTAATTGTTATAGTTTTCCAGTAATCTTCTAGTGTAAATTTACAAACTCTCTTTTTTCATGACTTCGACAGAGTAGTTTCAGAAATTATGGGGAGGGAAATTAATTAAGTACACATACAAATAAAGTTACAACAATGTAACCAAACAGAACACTCATAGAAAATATTAAAGTATAATATTACAATATAACGATAAACGAAAATTCTTATTTCTGGAAATAAAAAACGTGCAATATATTATACCTAAGAATAAAGCACATAATATAGATTAACATCTTTAAAATGATACTAAGATCTGTATTCTCAATGAAAGTTTTAAAAATTAAATCATTATGCGTCTAGCAATAATACTGAGAAGTCGTAACTCGAATTTCGATACCATAGTGTCTGTTTGACACTTATAACACCAATTTAAAACAGCTGATCCTCAAGCCTGTTGACTGAAGCAGGCAGTAACCCCACTAACCGCATCAAGACTGAATAGTTTGAACCTGAAAGTTAGTAGCAGATTCTCAACTGTAGACCCATAATATTAATTGAAAAACAGCTGATGTTCAAGTCTCACGATTTAGGTGGGCAGTACTCTAGCACCATCGGGACAGAGGAGTTGAATTCATTTTTTCCATATTGAGGAAATAATATTGTGTATTAATTTCCTTGTTCAGACTTTAACCAAATTACAATGTAACCATACCATAAATATACCATTCCATATAAAATCAATCATTCAAATTAGTTGTACTTATATCATCCAAAATCACAACACCATTCCACTTCCATTAGTCAGATTCTTACAAAAATTATATCGGACTATACTAAGATATTTTCTTCGAAATAAAGAAGGAATTATCCAAACTGGTTGAAAAACCGAAAATAGGAGGAAACAATTAAAAAATTCAGTAGAATTGAGAGCCTCCTCTATTTTGAAATCGGTTACAAAAAGTACAATTTTTGAAAAACAAAACTATTCCAATACCAGTCACTTCTATCGGGCATACTTTAAGAAGCGGCTGTCATGATGGTGCCAGAAAATGTCTGATAGTAAATATTTAACGATTTGACGTAATATTTTAGTGTCACATATATAAATTCTATACAAGTCATATTTCTATAATTGTCAGCTGCAATCAAAGAAATTGTTCGGCCTACATTTTGTTTGTTAGTATCATATGACTAATTTCTTCTTATTTAGTCTGGGATACTTCTAATTGCACATATTCCAATATCTCATGGCCAGGCTAATAAAACCTATATTAATTCAATAAAGATAATTATTAAAATGATCCAAGTGCTCATTAGTGTTAAAGATTTTTGTTTTTTTCGTAATAGTAATCGTATATTTGATAAAAAATACTTTTCCCGTATGCTTAATTAGAATTACTACTTTTGATTGAATAGTCATATTTGCATCAATCAAAATATGAATAATATCGTCAGATATATGAATAATATCAATCAAAATATGAATAATATCGTCAGATATATGAATAATATCAATCAAAATATGAATAATATCGTCAATTGACAAGAGACAAAATAAATAAAGCACTCCGTAATTACTTGGGATATATGGTCAATGCACTGCATTAATTTTACGCGGTACCTTAACAAGAGAACTCGTATTGAAAAACAAAGCAAATAACTTTCCTATATAGACAAAATATTTCTACGTTATAAAACTCCTTGTGTAATATTTTCTTCAATAAAAAGAGATAATATTTACATTGAATTATTATGCACTTATTATTAAGCATATACTCTGCATTAGGAACAAGGATACTGTAAAGATGTCTAAACCTAAAGGAAATATGGAAATAATTCAGTCAAACGTTAGTTCCATAGATAGATCATTGCCAATATAAATTTTAATTTCAGAATTTTATTAGAAAGCAGTCTCAACATGAATATTTACTTCATGAATTAATATTGCAAATACCATATTCATATCACATTAACAAAGCAAACTTTAATAGCTCACGAGACATTTTGCTGAAACCAACGATGTTTACAGACAGATAGAAATATTGACATAAATTCTAAAGAAAAATCTAATTAAAACGAAAATATAACTGTAACTCAAATACTGTCAAATATAATTTCAATCTCTTAACCAAATTGATATCTTTACAAGAGAAATAACCCTCCACAAATATCCAATATTTCTATAACAGGTTTTACAATTTCATTGAGACTTTCCTCTCAGATATTCCACACTGCGGGAGTATGTAACACTCCATTTTCTAAAACGGAAATCTTTGACTGAGCTCGCTGTCTATTTCCCCGGGGCTTCCGGTTGAACGACATCACATACCGCACGTTGTCGGGAAATCAACATCTACCGCTGAGCTTGTGCCGTTTTATTATTTACCGAATCGCTAAACAATATAAAAGTAACGTCTGTCATGTGTTTATCTATTTAAATAAACCTCTGGACCTCTGGAAAACCAAGCGCGTGAGCGTTTATACTTTGCAATTCGTTTAGTTGTGAACGAGGTGTGTACTAATGCGCTACCTATGTTCATATTGAAATATTTTTTAACTTAATTTGAAACTTAGATATGCTATTGCCGTGCAAATTAAAGTGACGTACTCAGAAGTACATGCATGAATATATCCTTGTTATTCCCCAAAGAAGTGCAAATTATCGATTAAGATGTATTAAATTGATAGCCATGAAGTTACATATTTTAGCTTTTTTAATTCTTGATATATACATACTTACGGCTTGGAGCTCAGTTAGTGAGATCTCGTAGATTTGTTAATACTAAATCTCCCAATTCTTTTGTTTCTTTGTTTTAACTCCAGTTGACAATTTTCATCAGTTTGGTGTTATATCTGACTTGTTTTATTATATCTTAACTTATTTTTCAATATTTTATTTCACTCCACATTTCCTTTCAATGTCTCATTTGTACTCATTTTTCATTCGTTCTCCCAAAACGGATTATACATTGAATATATTGAATACCTACACAAATAAGTGACAATAGTAATAAAATTTTGTTCCAAATTTGATACCAGTAAAACAATTTTTCACTCTTAAACTTTGAACCAGTAGCACTTACCGGAAAACATGTTGTCAATCTTAAAATTTCTTAAACTTCAGAAATGTCTCCCATTTCAAATCGAAATACGAGATGTTGATTAATTGGTACAGCAATAATTACTTAATGATTCGTCTCAAAAATATAAGATGAAAGCAATCTGTTATCTTTATTGGTTTCGGCCTTTTATTACGTAGAAATAATTTTCTTTCCAATCACTATAGTCTTAATTTTCAATGTTTTCTTAATCACAATTAGAATTCAACATTTCATGGTTACAAATGAAACCAACATAAGAAGAAATAAAAACACACCATTTACAACAAAAAAAATATACGAAAATTCGTACACATGAACCAACCCTTGATCTGAATTACATACTAAAGTAGATATTTTCCATTGTACTTTTGTGTATATAAAGAGCTTAAAACAGGATTGCTGTCGATAAAATGGAGGTAATTTAACTGTAACTTTAAGCCATATAATAACATAACTAAATACATTTTATATATTTTTTTAAAGTTATTGAAATTTATAGGCAAGCAGCCGGCCCACATCCAGAAGTTTCGTTTAAATGTCGAAGTTAAGTCTGAAATCGCGCAGAATCTTCTGAAACATCTTTTTGTCATTAAATTCAGCAGCGGTTAGAACGGACACCATTAAGAAAAGCCGCGTTGCGGCAACGAGTCGCTTGCCGGGAAATGCTATACAAAGTCGACGTACTGTGACCAGATAGTGTTGTGGAGTGGGCAGAGCTTACAACCGCGAGTACGGTTTCAAATTGTGTACTTAGTTTTCCTTTCGTTCGAAGGTTTTGTAATATTGTTGTAGCCAACAAATGTACCTTATTCGGTAATTAGAGAAATCCTTTACTATTTGAAATTCAATTTTTTTTGGCAATCGATAAACATTAGGTGAAATTTATGTAAAATAATAAAAATATCTTGAAAAAGAATCACATTCTTCTTATCTCAATTTTTATTTGACGATTATTTTTAAATTTTTTATTTAAGTTACTATTATTTTTAATTATTTTCAATGAAAATCTCATTGACACATTCATTAATTTCATTTCCAGGAACGATTTCTTCCTTCGTTTGCAATTTAATTATGAAGAGTTGTCGTTAGCCTGTTATTTTTATCGATAGGGTTTAAAAAATTATTCTCAGTCAAAAGAGCAAGACAGGGGCTTCTTTTTTGCATTTATTTCATTGATGTTTTTATATTAAAGAACAAATTTAAAAACCATTATTAAATACCTTTATTACTTCGTGTGAAGAACGTATATTTAGAACTATTTAAAAAAGTTAATTTTAATTTAAATCACACAGGCACTCACGAATGCACGAACCCACGCTTGGTCATACATACGCATGCATGCATACATCCTCGCAGTTCCGTACGCACACATACTCACTGCCCGTGCGAACCCACGCGTAAGAAACATATGCCTTCATACCTGCAAGGGCGTGTACGCACATATTTAAACACACATACGCAAGAGCACATCGCACTCACATATACGTACACGCACACTCACTGGCGTGCTCGTACGCCTGTGCGCAAACAGGTTCAAAAACAATGTATGTAGCAATGCACACGTATGTAGCATGTACGCATTAAAAGAGTGTGGATGTGGAGATTTTATTTTTGTACATTTTATCCTCTGCTAAAGTTTTAGAATAAATTTTAATTAAAACCGTAATACAGATTTTTTCGATCAAAACAGATAGTTCCAAAACAATCCAACTCGCAACGATCTGAACGTCATTTAAGGACAATCTGCAGAGGTCGTATTCATACTCACCATTGTCGTGTACGTCAGAAGTGGCAGACGATAAAATTTTATATCCATAAAATTTATTTGTTTTACTTGCCTAGCGAACAGCGATTTTGTTTTAGTGAAACTCTGTAATAAAAAATGTTATTTGAATATAGTCAGCTTTTTGATGATGTCGGATGATGAGAGAATATAAGTTTATTACGGGTAAGTTGAAGTGAACAGGAAGTCTTTTTGGAAAAGCTTTGAATGATATTTATTTTATGACTCACATTTAATATATTGTAGTGTATCATAAGCTCAAAGTATTTATTATAGCATTAGTTATAATGAACGTGACGCTCCATAGGTAATATGACACTTATAGCATAATACCTGCTCTGTTTTAAAAAAAAACCTTAAGAGTAGGTGCCAAAATATAGCATCTGATATAAAAATATGATACTCCAAATTATCCTAAGGGTTTATTTCTTTTGACGTATTTGTTTGCTATACGAGACATTTAACATGTATTTCTAAGTATGTATTTCCCTTGAGTAACATTATATAAAACTTGTACCATCAAGTGTCTTCCACTTATCATAAAATATTTTTTTTATTTTCCGATATATATATATATAACCACAATGGTACTATTTTGAGACTCTAATCGTTTAATCGGAAAGCCCTCCTGGGGCAATTCTGTTCAAGCATTATTTTTTATTACAATCGCTTCAATTTTATAATAATTTTAGGTTAAACAATTTCCAAAATATATTATATATATATATATATATATATATATATATATATATATATATGTTTCACATTTTTCCATATTTTTCTGAAGACGCACTGTGTAAAATTTATAAAAATCTTTATAACTAGCTTTATTGGTAACTATTGCGTCGCTTATAAAATATTTAAAATACAAACTTGTGGTTTTATATAAATTAGCATATTAATGAAAAACACTAGTAGCAGGCTAACAAATACACTCTTACTTCATTACTATTTTTCTTATCATAATGAGAGTCCCTACTGTATTTTCGATAAACTGTAAAAAAAAATTAATTATCGAATACAATCTACTTCTTTAAATGGTTTTATTGGAAAAAAGTTATATTTATTATAAATGTAATGTGATAAGTTTATTTGCCCTTATGTGTCTGCATATTAATACGCCAATTTTTTTTTAAATTCTAGTGCATAATTCATGAACACTTATCCGTTTTAAACATTTATTAAAAAAATATTCTTTTCTACCATAATACTAACAAATTCAATTCGGGTAATGATGATATAAGCGAATTGTTGGCCACAAGAAAAATCGTTTTCTATTAGACGAAATTATGGTAGAATGTAACAAATGTAACAATATTAAAAGTAGAAGGTATAATCTATTTATTGTTAATAATGCAATTAAATATTATTGACGATATGGAAAGTTATATCACAAAAGGGGAATTTATAAGTCCCGAACAAAAAAAATAATTAAATTCATCCGAAAACTTTTGAGAAATTATAAGGGACGAAGCTTAATAATTTAAGTTTCGATGATAGCTTAATAGTTTAAGGATAACTGGAATGAAGCAGTAGCCTGTGTTTTATTAGCATATCATTCATTGTCAAAGAAGAGAGTATACTATTAATGAACAATTAAATGAATTGGATTATGAAATTCTGCTCTAAAACCATATTATAGAAAATTGTTAATAGGCTCAAATCCAATCAAACTAAAACTTAGAAAACAATATTTTTGTACTGTATTAATTTTATTATGTTCCCCATAATCATTTTTTTGTAAATTTCATTGTAGAGATGCATCAATTCTACAGTGTTAATGTTAAATATGTGTAGACAATAAAGTATCTATCAATTAAATTTATACCGCCGAAAACTAAATTTACCAAAGAAACTGATTTATAACAAATTAAGAAAAGATAATAAACATATAATGGTAATTACAATATGAAGGAAATTCATGTGTTAAAACGACTGAAAATGATGTATGCCCTTATATGTCTGCCGAATCCGAGTGATTGTTTATTCGAACCTACATTTACCGCATCACTCCACACTTTATCTCATTTCACCATGTACGTCCGAATGGAAAAACCTATTGTGCAATTTAGCATATACGCAGCCTCATCTACTGACGTACACCGAATGAGTCATTTTACTATTTAACTATTTAGTGCGTAGTATACTTGAAACGAATGCAGTCATCTGGTCTCCGAATGAAGGTACTTATATCCTCAGTCTGGAGAAAATATTAAAAAAGTTTAAAAGGTTTTTGCATTATAAAATGCATGGGTATTATCCTTATTTATTTCCCCTAGATTTCATAAAGGGCATGGTTGAATATGATTCCCTTCAAGTACGAAGGGAAATGCTTTTACTTTTTAAAATTATTTAATCATTATATTGATAACCCCTTCATCCTGACTTTAGTGGCCCTTTGTGCTCCTGGCTGCTACATGATGCGACCATATCATTGTTTATTTTACCTCCCTAGAGGGCGTACAAATGTTCTAGAGCGTTTGCTTATCTTTCGTGCACTCAAGTGTTATCTAAATATGTTTTCTGTACCATTGGCCGTTTCAAAAATGGGTTCACAAAGTTTCTTAGTAGTTCGCAACTGATTGCTAGATGAAGTTTATCCAAATTTCTGTGTATTATTTTTCAATTGTATGTAATCGCTCAGTATTGTAATATACGTCATTGTTTTATAGCTCTTTGTTATACTCGTATGCTCTTCCACGTGCCCAGCTATTTGGGTAATACTGTAAGTTGAGCCTGGTCTTTTCAAGAATTAAATAAATAAATAGTAGACTATTATTTCTGCAGTTACTACCTGATGAGTAGTTCGTTGCTGTTCTATATTAATTCAATATAAATAATTTTTTGAAAATATTAAACTTGCATATCTTCTTATGAAGTAAACCAATTGCCCTGAAATAACAACTTCATGCTATTTCTAATACAAAAATACCATCCAAATTGGTACAGTAGTTTTTAAGTATTGCGTGGATAAAAAACACATATATGAACAAAAAATTGACATAGATCCAAAAACAGTATTTTTGTGTTCGATTACTTTTATTATTTAACTCTAAATGTTTTTTTTGTAACTGTTTTCGAAATATAGATATGTTAATTTTATCATTGGCATAGATATGCAAAGTAATTAAAATATTTGAAGAATTTAGGACCTACAGCTGTGTAAGGCATTTCTTTTGTCCGAAACAAACTGAAGACTTTGAGAATGATCTTAATATCTCTCACAGTCCCACCGCCCTGCCCTAATAAAACCACCCGCACTTTTGTGCGCCGACAATGAGGCACTTCTTAGCGAGGCTTACTGACACAACGAGGTTTTCCTTAATTGTTTCCGCGCCGAATTCCGCTAAATTTAACTTACAAATTTCCCAAACAGAAATCGTGCTTTTTCTAGCTTTGATCAACGCTTGAATAACTATTCCACATAGGGGCAGCTTGTCTAATTTCCTGAGAAAACCAAAAGCTTTTAATAACAAATTTATTTCGTAGTCGACTATAATATAATATTTAGTCCTTAACAATTCCTTGAAATGGGCGGTACTAATAAGTAAAATAAATACATCTTTTGATTTTAAAAAAATTTACATCCCATAAATTATGATTATGTGATTTCTTTACTGAAGTACATAACAATATTGCCTCAAAAATTGCAACGTTTTTATCATAATTGGAATTTCTATTACTAATTAATAAAATAAATATATTTTTTCTTTTCAAAAATTTACCTAGAAATTTTTATAATTATGCATTTCGTTTATTAAATTATTCAACAATATCACCCAAAATTGCAGCAATATTTGACATATTTTGAAACTCAATGTTTATCAGATTATGGGACACCTTCAAAGCGACGTGCGTAGTTCGATCAGTAGCATAACTACGGGCAACTAAGGCATTGAATAATAATATTCAGTGCGTAAATTTTAGTTAAACGGCTTTGTGTTTAAAAATAATGTAATTGTAGTGATAAATAGAAATATAGAATACTTATAGAAATTCACAAGTATATGAAGTTAGGACGGTGGTAATTTGAATGGTTTCATTAAGTAATAATTTAATAGATGAATGCCCGTCTCTTCATTTTCTAAACAAAAATTATAATGAATTAAAAGTTTAATGCAGTGAAGTATCTAGAAGTCTTAAAATTTATACATCAATTTTTTGTACTCGTCCTTTGAAAAACCACACACACACATATATATATATATATATATATATATATATATATAGTGTGTGTGTGTGTAATATGTAATACGTAAAAAATCTTGTAATGTACATATATATACATATATATATATATATATATATATATATATATATATATATGTATATATGGGCTGAAGTTTAAGGTACATAACAAAAAATTACATGAAACATCAACGCAGATGAGTAAAAATTACTAAACTACAATGATGCCAAAAGGAAAGGTTTTAATTTGAATACTCTACGTTTTTATGTAAATTTGGATTTCCTCGTTGCTTTTAAACGGTCTAACAGATCTTACTAACTGGTTGTCTTTTGAAATATATTGACTAAAAGAGTGCCTTAGAGAAAAATAACATTTTTGCAAGAAATATATTTTTTTTTATTTCTAATTGTCGGGTAGTTTTTTCAAGTAAAAGCTCTTAAAGCTTATTTAGTATTCTTGCGCAGCCAGTTTTTTTCGTTTAAACTTCGTTACGCTAATTGAGGTCGTCGTTCCCTTAGTCAAAGCGAAGCCTCTCGGTAAGCGGCTCGTTATTTCAAAACAGTCTTTATTCATAGTTATCGCCGCGAGTGACTTCGGTTAGAAATAGGCCCTATAAGTTGGTTGATAAGGAGATGGATATGGGCTCACTTGTTAAAAAACTAGGTGCAGAAATTATTTATTGCGAGAATTATATGACTTATTTCTTTTGTCATTATGATATCGCTGTGTTATCATTTAGCTTAACTGTCATATTTCTAAAAAAATATGTTTTAAGAGGAAGACGGCGAGGAGTCTGCCTTTTAAATGCGTTACCTTTTCAATGGTATTTTATGTGAATATACTTCATTTAAAAATTTTACAACATTTTCGTCAACAAAATTATGACCGCTTTTTTTTACGTCGAAAACAATTTGTTCTATTTAGATTTTACTGCAAGAAAAAAATGTATTTAATCATATTTTCGTATCTTTCTTTGAAAATGTACTGATAAAGAACATAAAAATCATAATGATAGATTGTTTGAGATTGATTTTGCCCAGATAGACATTTTAATGAAGTAAAATTGACAGATTTTTCTGTTGTGTTATTCTTTTATAAAATCAACAACATGTAGGTGTGAATAAGAATTTTATTGTTGTTATAGGTTAGAATTAAAATTAAAAAGAACAGATAGACACATCATTTAATAGAGTGTTTTGCAAGTGAAAAATTATTAAAAACAAAGAAGCCTGGACGTCTGAAAATATTTACTTAAAAGTGGACACAAACACAATTCAAGGCAGTTCCTTCTTAGATTTTGAAATTAACAGACGCAATGATACTTAGATTCTCTTCATGTTTTTCCTGAGTTGTCTCTATTTTATTTTTATTCCTTATCTTTACCAAGGATAAATAAATCACATACACTTTTTGTCCATACGATAATATTTTTCGTGTATAAATTCATAAAGTTTTTTCTAACCTTTGTGTGAAGTTAGGAATAAAGATGCACAGTTTAGCTTCATACTAATAAATCAGAAATAAAAACTTGAAGATTGAATCTAAATTTCCTAAACTAAACTTAAAGTGAATAATAAAAATATTGTTATTAATAAAGTAAAGAATAAATTGTATATTCAATATATTTTTGAACATGGTAACTAATTCTCTTGCTTTGATTTTTTTTTAATATCTTTTATGTGAGAGTATTGTAAGTGTAATCAACCTTAAAGTTGACATGACAAATTTTTTTCTTCTGTCAAATTTACATACTTTCTTAAGAGGAAAAAAACTGCTAAACGATTATTTTATTGTAACCCTCTTTACTTTTAAAATTCGGCGATATTTCAATAATAAAATTTAATTGATAAAGATTACACGTATGGTATTTAAAACAGAAACATTTTTAATATTATGAAACAACTACTTTAAATAAGTAGCTACATAAAACTAAGAACAAAGTGGTAATGAAGTGAAAGAGAGGTATTATTATAAACAACTTATTTAAATTTGTATTTTCTTTTAAATGTCAATATAAAAATACACATTGGAAGAGTTTTTCACTAGTATAATCGGACAAATAAAATAAGCGTTTTTAGAAATTATTATTTACGAACTTCGTTGGAAGCGAAGTTCGTAAATGACAATTGTAAATATATTGCATTTTAATTTTATTGGACTTTTACGTAACTTGAATATAGAACAATTATAATAACGGCATGTACTATTAAATTTCCCATGTCTGCGTTACGAAACTAAAACGCGAATCAGTGTTTGTAATTAGGGAATAATGATGATGACAATTTACAAATTGTTTTACCAATAAATTTCCTTGTCCAAATATCTGTTAAGCAGACACTAACATCCTTGCAGATTAATAAAAACATACCTCAATATATTGCATTTTAATTTTGTTGGACTTTTACGTAACTTGAACATAGAACAATTATAATAACGGCCTGTACTAGTAAATTTCCCATGTCTGCGTTACGAAACTAAAACGCGAATCAGTGTTCGTAATTAGGGAATAATGATGATGATAATTTACAATTTTTTTTACCAATAAATTTCCTTGTCCAAATATCTGTTAAGCAGACACTAACATTCTTGCAGAGTAATAAAAACCTACCTAAATTAAATTAAGATTATATAGAAAAACAGTAAGTTTGATGTGATTTTTTTTCGGTAATATCTAAAATCGACTTTAATTATCCTAGATTTATATATCTTAATCATACCCATGTATCTTTTTTTCAAATCCTTTATAGGCTTACGGGTAATTTTTAAAATTCTTATAAAACATTTAAAAGGTTCCGATTACTGAAAAACATTGTAAGGTGACGATTCATAGTCATATTCACAGTTGTAAATTTGCTGTCATTCTTCTTCTTACTTTAATTAAAAGTAACTTTGATTCATAATTACAAGTTCTCAGTTACGCTTAAATACTACTTTAGATAACTTATTTCTATTCTTTTCCCTTTCAGTCCTTTGGAAAAATATCACCTTTAAATGTCAATTCCATCTTTTTCATTTCTACTAAGGTATGTACTCGTTTATTTCCTTAAACACCATATTAACTTTGACTTCTTTAACAACAATTCTGCTATTGGTTTTCTCAATACCGATGCCATTGTTGATTTCCTTAACCATGATGCCATTTTTTATTTCTCCAAAAAGGATTTCGTTGTTTATTTCCATTCCTTGTAGATTTTCATCATCGATAATATCTTTTTATTATTTTACACGTATTAATAATATATTGACCGGTTTTAATTTATTAATCTATATATTTATTTAAATTTTCACGCTCTCAGTTTTGTTATTATCTTAAACATAATGAATTATTAGTTTCTATGTTTAATAAACTTATACACCTCGAGAATTTAATTATTGACAACAATTAAGAAATGGTAGTATAAAACCTCTGAAAACTAATGTAGACTGGTTAGGTTTGCGTTAGAACAAACATAAGGTAAGCTTTCGTGATCGTTTAATGTAGTCGTCGTAGTGTTCATCGACATTTGTTTAATTTTTAGGCACCAATGTGCTCTTTTAAATCCTAGCGTAATGATATCGCCTATAACTTTGCATCTCTCTTCAAAGCATGTGTTTTTACAGCGAAAAAAATGTTTAAATCCAAGGGTTGGTTCTAGCAATTATCGGGAAGGAATAAAGATACAAACTTATTTTTCCGTTTTATATAGTAGTATAGATACAAACGAACATTCAAAAAGTTATTACTAGAAGATATCTTCTAGCTAATCATAGCATGCTGCTATAATAAAATAAATTTTATATTCCTTAAGATTACAATTAACTGCCAATGCAATCACTAATAAGTTATTAATGAAACGGTTTGGAAAAAATAAAATAAATAAACCAATTTAATAAAGAAAAAAGTTTTGTTTGATCTCTTATTTATTTTGCTTCCTAGAATTTAGCACAAAAACAACTTATTCGGCAGGTATGAAATAAACATTATCATAGTGATTATAGTATTTAGATGAATACAGAATGAATAATCTTTTTCGAGGGTGGCAAAGAAAAAAAAAGTATTAGGTGAATAAAGTGAAATTAATAAAAAATAAAAATACGCAAATAGATTTTTATTTCATATTGCATTTTAAAACATTTTATATCACTATAACCGGCCGTATAGTATTGTACGCAAACAAAATTCATAGCAAAACCCAACCTTTAATAAGTAATTCTTTGTACAAAATATAGTAAAAAAAGCGATTAAAACAAATACAGACTTGAAACTCTGTCTGATGACGTAGTAATATGAAAAAGGGACAGGCTTAAAAAACCAGGAAAAATTGTGTAAAGAAAAACTGTTTCAGATGAGCTTGGAACGCATCGACTTAGGAGGCGACAATTAAGAAATATCTTAATCCAAGTTCTATATGTGTTTAAGTCTGAGCGTTTGGGCTTAAGGCAATTCCGATTAAAATACATAATATTTTTTACATGGAAAAAAGGCATATAATATAAAAGAGCATATAATCATCATCATCATCATCATATATATTAATACGCTAAGGTTAAGATGTTACTCTCCCTTTTTAGAAAGAACCTCACAACTAATCCACATATATCATTTTATAGATAATTGCTTGCTCTACCGGCATCCACAACTAACAAATTTATTATTGCTATTGTTTTTGCAAATTAATTAATTATTAAAATTATATACACAAAACAGCAATGCTGCCATCTAACGGCTCAACGTCAATATGATTGACGGTCGGTAAAATTTTTGTTTAATTTCAAATTCACTCACGTATAAATAAAGTGGCGCTTTAGCTCAATGCTTTTGATACTTGGGCCTCTATATGTCAATTTTAATAAAATATTTGTTTGATCTGTCATCTGAGCTTCATAATGGAATAAAAACGTAGTAAGCAGTGTGCAAAATTAGAAATGAATTGAAGAAATGCAATCAATTTTGATTTATTAAATTGAGTTGAATAATTTATAATGCGAAGACTTCGCACGAGTCACGCTAGTATATAATATAAAGGCAATGGATAGAGCCATTCAGGTATATCTGACCAGTGGTGCTCCCAAAAATAATTATAAAAATGGAGAATTAAACATTTTTTACAGTTGTTTTTAATCTTAACTATGAAAATATATAGAATTAATATAAATTGAATTACTTTATTTCCGTTTATAACCTGAGCAATAAGTAAAAGCAAGACATAATCCATTTCTTTAACTGAAGAATAACATTATTTATATTTATTGAATATATTTGGAGTTAATTTTGTAGAAATTCATTATTCACAATTAAATGAAACTACGTGATGTAGTATTATTTCTACTTTCTTTAATATCTTTACCACGACCTAGGTTTCGTTGTATTACAACATCTTCAGATGGGATATTAGCAAAGATCTTCTATAGATATAGATTCTATAGATATTCTATAGATATATATATATATATATATATATATATATATATATATATTTGTATGTATATATATATATATATACATATATATATTATCTTTGCTAATATCCCACCTACCAACAAAACCTAGATCGTGGTAAAGATATTAAAGAAAGTAGAAATAATACTACATCACGTAGTTTCATTTAATTGTGGATTATTTTTATTATTTATTAATATATTTTTGACTAAGTTCTTTAGACTAAGTTCGGATGAAACATCACCACTAATGGATAAAATTTTCCGAATGTCATCTGTCTTCATCAGACTCTAACGAAACGTGGGCAGTAATTTCATTAGCACAATTTTATTACAGTCCCTGAATAAGATGAGTGTAGTTAGGCGTGAATGAGGATTGGAACAACTTTTATTGATATTTAATTGGTGAGTTGAGGTTTCTTATTAAGAACTTTATATCTTTAAAAACTCTTAAATCATAAGTACAGTAGCAATGTTACTCTATAATATTTCTCATTAGCATTTATTGCGAAATACGTGACTGGTATGGTATAAAAAAGTACGTGCCTCATTTTCCGCGTCTTGGCGTAATTAATTTATTTCCAGGTGTAGTTACATTGTCTTTACGTCCCTTTCCCCTGTTTAGGTGGGTGGTTCGTGGTCCGCCGCGACAACTTTTAGGTCATTTTAACTCCAAATCAGGTCTCATAATGTTATTTTTTGCACGGCGTATAACGTGTCCAGCGCAAATGGTTTTCGACAATTTTGTCGGAAATTTTTTCCACTTTAAATGTTCCATGGATATGGTTATTTCTATTTTTTTGGAATTTCTGCTCATCAGATGTCTGAAGGGCCAGATTCAGATCCACATATTACAGCTGACCTTACTGCCCCTTTGCGTGTTGTTATTATGGAGCCTAGGTATTTAAGATTGTTGACTGATTTCAAAGGGATGTTATCTAAACGTGGTGGCTGTGTTAGGTCAGATGTTGTGTGAACTGCGTTAAAAAACGATTTCAGGTAGATTATTATCAAATAAGTATAATATAAAGTTCGATAATTATTTTTTACTCCAAAGATGAATTATGGGAAAAACAACTTTGCTATAGTTTACCTCAAATTTACTGATAAACTATAGCGATGATTCCAAATTTTGTAGGTTTTAAGATATTCACCATATTTTACGATTGTAAAAGATATAATATGCAATAAGAAAAACAACAATATTTGCGGAACAAACCAAATATTACTGACACATTAGTACTTATAAACAGCAATATTTTTGAAAAAATGCGTATAAATAGAAAAAAGATAATTAAAAAATTGCTCAGGCAGACGTTGCTAACTATCCATTTCTACTAGGCACATACTATTGTTCAACTTCATTTCTTACTTTTTGAGCGCTGTCAAAAATTTCGAACTATTAGCATTAATTAGAAGTAAAAGTTAAAACTTATAGCCAAACTTAAAGCGTAAGTCGGACTTCCAAGTGAGGCTAATAGTCTTTAATGAATCTGTTCTCTTGCGCCTTGAACGTCCGATATATCTGCAAGTTTTATTTCAAGTATTCAATTATTTGTCTTTTAAAATATTGTTTAACTAAAAACTAATTTGAAAAGCTTAATTTAACTTAGTATATTACTCAAAGATTTAGGTATCCACAGATCATAGGCTATGCAAGACGTGATATCTATAGCCTCATTCATTATACAGGGCTTTTGGAAATCTAGTGTGTGACGATTGCTGAATAATCGGTGATTTTTTGATAGGTGATTTATCTTCTCTCCAAAAAATCATAAATACCACAATCTTCAAAATAAGTGGTATTGACAAAGAAGTAACGTAATAGTAATTGAATGTTAACTCAAGTACGGTTAGAGACTTAATTTTTTAGTTTTATTTAGTAGATTAATAGAAAATTAACACCACCTATACTGAAATGAAAACACTAATACCTAAATTACATCATCCTTTTTGTGAGTAAATGATAAACCTGCAATGTAAAAGTTACTTGCTTTTTACTAAGTTTTAGTCAGTAAAAGCAATTATATATTTTATATAAAATATCTTCAGCTTCTTTTATTTATTTTTTTTATTTTCCTTTTGATTTATAAATTAAAAACTTAGCTCATATTGTATAATCCTGTAACATATTCACGGGTTCATCATATTTTAATGTTAATCTATTGTAAGTTTTAAATTATTTATACTAGTTTTAAGTCAAACATCGTAATCATTAAAACGCCGGCTGGTTAATTTACTTAGTAATTCTATTGAAATATCAGCTAGTTAATTCGATATATTATTTAAAATTAAAAAAATGCAGCAGTTAATTCAATGAATTATTTAAAATCAGTAAAAGTGCATATAAAAATTAATTTCGTTCAAATCTACTCAGATCTGCTAAGAAATATTGCGATTAACTACGTTTCATAGAGATATTTAGAACGACGAATTGTAGTCGAATAAACTACGGCATTTGTATGAAACGATAATATTAATTCCAACTTAAAAAAACTATTAACTCCATGTTTAATTTTAAAAATAATAAAATCCCGTTTTGTATAAAATTTTGTGAGCCTTGCAAAATTTTCTCAATGGCGATGAATCTATTTAATCCCGATCATCTTCCAACTTTTCTCAAAAATAGTTAAATTTAATAAAAATCCAAATTAGATAAAATTAAAATTCTGTGTTGCTAATTAATAACCATGCAATGCTTTTATAATTTATAGAATGAAATCCAATACCTACTTCATATGAAATGTTTCCAATTTGATAATACTTTAGTAAGAACTCTAATCAAAATATGTTACACAATGAAGTCAGAATAAACTACACAAAATTGTTGCTAGAGATGAAATATTTAAAAATACACAAAGTTAATATCCCAAGAATTCTAAAGGAGAATATCAGAATACACAAGAATGACGGAATTGCCTCTCGATTCAATTAACAAAAAACCAAGAATAACATAAAGTATTTAAATTAGAGTTTGAGAAGTATTAACACTGAGTTCCTAAAAAGCAGAAAACGCTATTCAAATTAAGCCAAATGATATAAAAAATCAGGAGATCTTTTAAATATGGAACATAAATTGTTAAATAATAGTTAAAAAAATCCTCATTAATAAATACTATGCTATTAACCGACAAGTGTTTAACGTTTCAAAACTGAAATGTTATCGTAGGTAATTGCCGCCTACTTTTGTCACAAATAAACATAAAATATATTTATTATAATTAGCGGATAATAAATGCATTGAAATGCTATATTCTTGAATACTCTATAATTTAAAAAATAAAATATACACGATTTTGGATCTAGATATTAAACTGCCTTTAAAATAATTCATTTACTAAAGTTTAATTTAAAAAAGTAACCAAATATAAGCTGATTTTTTAATTATTCCACTTAACGGGATGTTGAGAAGTTCCAATATGAAATATTATATTATCGTTTTTTTCAAATGTTATATTATAAGTTATAGAAAAAAACCACAGACAGACGAATGGAAACATCCTTTTCCGCCTTACTCGTACCTAATATGATTTTGACTTTAAACCGTAAAGATCATTACCCTTCACTACTGCGTAGCCTCCCAGGCCTAGCAAACAAATTGATATAAACGCGATTCACTTGTTTTTACTTAACAAATACCTAGTCATTTTGTTTTGGAGGAAAAGATAGGAAGATATAAATCATTGTCTGCAATTCAGCGCGGACACAACACTATTACGAGTGGGCAATTTTATCTGAATATCATTAGTCTTCATCAGACTCTTAAATAGAGCGGAGGCGGCGCGTGAAGACCATTTGGTTAAAGTACATGAAAATCGTGCAGAAGGGTAATCATAGTGATGGATTTAGAAATACTTTGAGCTATGCCATGTGGTTTAATAAATTGATGAGCTTATAAAAATATTCATTAATTCCAAAGTTACAAATTCTCTAAAAAAATATAATTTTCACTGTTCCTCTTCTTTTAAATTCAAAGAAAACTGAATATATTTGGCGTTAATTTTGTAGAAATTCATTATTCACAATTAAATGAAACTACTACATCACATAGTTTCATTTAATTGTTTAAGAAAACTCATAAAACAAGTCTTTATAATATGTATAATGATGTTTTTCTCATATTTGGATAGTTAAATCAAATGAAACGAAGTAAAGCTAATCAGTATATTCTGCGCCCTTTAGCTAAAATTGATTTACTTGTTTAAAAATGAACTAGGATTTAATTTCGATAATATTTCAAAACGTTTAGAAATAACAATATTTATTCAGAAATGAAAATGAATCAATATCACAAAAACTCAATATCAATAAAGGTAAAATAATATTTCTTTTAAAGAATAAATAGTCTTCAGCTGCGAGAATAATAGTATTACCTCTCACTGTTAACAACTCCGCACTTGAGGTACCTATCTCTAATTGCAGTAGCACATTTCGTATTAGTTAATTACGAGTAGGTATGATTTACATCTGGTTTGATGTTTCCTTAAATTTGTAACTATTAATTAATATAATAGCGGAGGGCACAACGTCATCAATTTTAATTTATAAATTGTGAAATCAAATAGCAGTCATGTTTCGTAACGTTTCAACACATATTAATAAATTATGATAGTTTATTGCAATATCAATTCACGAATATCATACCAATTTTGTCATATCATAAAATGTTTTTATGATATTAAAAAAATATATTTCTTTTTTACGACCATTAATAATAAAACCTGTTAAATACAAGTAGTACTCGCAATACGAATTTTCCAAACACTTGGTCATATATAAACATTGAATATATTTGGCGCTAATTTTGTAGAAATTCATTACTCATAATTAAATGAAACTACGTGATGTAGTATTCTAAGATCTTTGCTAATAGCACACCTGAAGATGTTGTAATACAACGAAACCTAGGTCGTGGTAAAGAACTTAAAGAAAGTAGAAATAATACCACATCACATAGTTTCATTTAATTGCATATATAAACACTTAATTGTTTATGGTTTTTCTATTTAATTATTTACAAACATTAATATTATTTGTCCCCACCTAAACTGCATATAATTTTTTTACGACCGAGAAAATATCAAATATCATTTCTCAAAACTCATGAAACACATAAATTCGTAGTATGGATGTTGTATTCGCTGTTTTGACTTCTGCACATTAAAACATAAAAGGGTTGAAGGAAGTTTTATGTGGACATTTTCTACGACACCTTTATAGCAATCTTTTAAAAAATTTCAAAAACTGAAATCTTTACAAGATACTCTTTTAAATGATATCCCACACGAAACGTGAAATAAAAAAAATTCCTTAAAACTGTTGAAATATATGCTGACCAATGTGCTTCAAAACGATATAAAATTTAAAGTTGCTATATCAACATTTTTATAAGAGAATGTTTTTCAACATTATTATAAATATCTTTAGGCCATTTTACGAAAAATTTTAAAATAGTGAGTTTTAGTTTCCTTCTAGGCTGTTATTTTAACTGACATTTACACGATACATTACATACAATAATAAATTATTCGAATTATTTTCTATTCTTCTCTTTTCCATTTATTTCCTAAAATATTCAAATAAATATTTTAAGCTATTCAGATGAATGGAAATTAACATACTATATCACTTTTCCAAACATGAAATTTCTCAATTTAGTTTTCTTAGAACAGTGGCTTCCTTTTTAAAACAATCAAAAAAGAAAAAAACCGAAAATTGTTTTCGTCTTTTTTACTTTTGAGGCATGGCACCCTAAAACAATAATTACTCAGACCATTTATTATCGAATATTACAGCGCATATCAAGTGCGAAGTGGTTGTGATTGTTGACATGTTTGAAACTATTTTCAAGGGCGATTTTATCCCTTCATGTAGTTGCATTTTGACATTTTGATTGTTGCCCCAATAAAGACTTTCGTATAAGTGGCAAACTCTAACAGGTCTCAAGCAAGATTAATATAAGTTTTACTTAGAAATTTGCACAAAAATGAGGATCACGTTTAAGCAAATAAATAGTTTACTGGTATTATGCATACCATATAAAAAAAGGTTCAAATTGTCTAGTACTAATCTTACATGCAAATAATATTAATAATAAATTAAAAACTAAAAAAACACGCTTCTGTAAATACTACACTAAAAGGCAAAAAATAATATCGAACCTGTCTTCTTTGTCTACTATGTAAGGAATATAGTATAGGTTTGTTATTGAGTATATTTAAGTATAAAAGGACGGTTCTATTTATATCGAAATCTGACTAAAATTGTAAGTAAGCAAATATTAATTTGTGGTACAAATCATTGATGTTTTAACTTGCTTTATATTACATTTACGATTATTTTTACAAACAATAACAGTTTATAGAAAAATAGCTTCCAGGGTGTTCAAATTAACATAATAGCATAGCTGAGGGGTCTCTTCTTGATTCTTTGTCCTAGAGCGACCCAGCGTGTATCGTCTCCATCTATGCCAATGCATTAGTATTGCAAGAGAACTTTCCGGTATGCTTCGAATAATTCAATTCTTTTTTCTTGCTTTCGGTTTCATTTCATTCAATCAGTCATATGGTACCATTTTATCTTGTCGTCATCTTTGGTACCATTTTATTTTGTCGTCATCTAACTATACAAAACTGCCAAGTTTCATGGTAATATAAAAACTAGAAGCCCGGTCTCGGTTTGAGTACCCAATTCCATTATTGAGATCAGTGTCTAACTTCTAATTCTGTTTCATCGAATTAGCCCGATGGTACCAATATTGTGTTTTTATGAGTACTACACAAAACAGCCAAGTTTCATGATGATACAACAATTAGAAGCCTAAACATGATTATGATATCATGTTCCATTAGCGAGTACGGTATCTGGCTTCTGGTTCTATTTCATGGAATCAATCTCATCGTACCATTTTATTATATTGTCATCGTAATTACCACTGAGTTTTATGAGGATAATAAAAATTTAAGCCCAGACACGGTTATGATACGTGGTTTCGTTATTGAATTTAGCACCTAACTTACGGTTCTATTTCTTGGAATAAATCCGACGGTATCTCTGTAACTTCCAAGTTTCATGATGATATAATGACTAAAATTGAATGAAATGTAATTTCGTAAATTTCATTATATAGTTAATTAGTTAGATCGACATATTAAAAGCATGTTAAAGAGGAGAACAATTATTGAGCGTAAATGATTTCCATTATATTGTCAGAGAAAGTCGATGCATAATTCTCTTCAACCCAATACAAATCCAGACAAAGTCGGATGAAAGAGCAGCTAAACAGATGACTGTGGTGCGCAGAATACATAAATTTAGTTAATATTTCCTTAAATATAGTTAATATTTACTGTCCGTTCATCTTTCGCTATTCTAACGTAATCAGCTCCAAGGACAAAATACTGTGAGTAGCTCGTTACGTAGTCTTCGTTAATAGGTTCTACTAAGGGCAACTTCCGCAAGACTTTCAGTATTTCGACTCCTTTACATAAAATTCCAAATATGATTATATTTATCTTCATAGGCTGTGTATAAGTAAAGCTTTATCATAATGTTTTCATGAAATAAATATTAAAATAACTGAAATAAATATTTTAACCCCGGAGCATTATAATCCTTCGTCTAAACGTTTCGTGAAAAAACAGCTTCATATGTAGATTATTTAATTTCTATATATGCGTCGTACATATGCACGTCCATACTTTAAAAGTAATTCTACCACATGCGTATGTATTTTCAACTGATTTGGAAGAAAGAAAATTTCCACATTTCTTACAGTTAACAAACTAATGTGATAAAACAGGAGTAAACTGTATGCAAAATAAAGTATAATTAAGTTGATCTTTTTGCATTAAAAATCTTTTTGACTTAAAAAATTTGAAGTCTTATCAATTTATCCATTTAATGGGAATAAATGTTTTTATGAAGCAAAATTTAAAGCAGATCTTTTTAATAAAAATAAATACTTTAAAAATGAGAAAGCCTGCTTTACTTAAATATTATAATATTACTATGCAAAAATAAACAAAAAGATAACAATTAAAAACAAAATAAACTAAAATATTATTCACTTTCATCTTGGACACTCATTTTTGAGAATGAATTTTGACTTTAACAGAAGCTTCAACAGAAGCTATAAATTCATTATTCATACTTAAATGAAACTACGCGATGTAGTATTATTTCTACTTTCTTTAATTTCTTTACCACGACCTAGGTTTCTTTGTATTACAACATCTTCAGGTGGGATGTTAGCAAAGATCAAAGATTTTGCTAATATCCCACCTGAAGATGTAATACAACGAAACCTAGGTCGTGGTAAAGAAATTAAAGAAAGTAGAAATAATACTACATCACGTAGTTTCATTTAAGTGTGGTACCTCTATAATTAACTTTATTGCCGCGTTATACCTCGTATGAGACCATAGAACTCGCAGAAAATGATCTTCATTCTTAACTCTTGACTCCACTAAAATTTTGATAGCTTCATTTAAATGTTTGAAACTTGAATATCCAAGTTGTCGAGAATAAGGTTAAACCCTTGCCTTCGCGATACGTCAACCGTCATTTCTCTTAGATATTTTTTCTTCATCAAATAGCAGTAACGACAGCAAGCTTTCTGCATAACAGGGTCAACTAACTCGATCGATTAACTCCTTCAATTCTTATGGAAGACATCTGAGTTTAAATATCAATTTCAAAAATTTCATCTTGTCTTGAACTCATTTCGGAAATCAGAAAAATTCAGAAAATCATTTCGTCTTGAACCATGTTTGTATGCCACTTGTCTTTTAATTTGAAACTAAGCGGTGACTTAATTCAAAACGCTGTTTTACCTTGTTTATCAGTTATGAAACATATGACACCGTAATCCATTAAGCCTTTTTCTGTCATTTGCAGTGAGATATTTTTCCTGGAGAACGGTTAGCCGAATTAAGGAGATGATCACCACAAATGTAATATCATACAGGTAACGTTGGTCAAAGTTGAGATTTTTGACTTAAGAAGTATTTAATAATATAGGCTTTCTTTTTGAATGACACAATAGAATGCTCTTTAAAGTTCCAATAACACATGGATAAGTAATAAGTCCCTGTGTGATACAATCGATTTTGAATACAAGTATCTTAAAAAAAGACATTATGTAAATGGTAAAAAATATTTTAAAGGGGTATATTTGAACGTTTTTCCAATAGCTGTATGACTCCAACATCTTTGATTTTATTTGCCATAGTTCCGCAACAACATAACTCTATCCTGTAGCATATATTTGCTTTTACAAGTTAGTATTTTATGGATTACGAACTGTTATCTGTTGGCTGTTTTTTTAACTTGAGACATCATGAACCACGTAATTGAGCCCGTTTCTTGGATAATTAAAATGTGTCCTTTAACTGTTATTAAGCAATATTTCTTCTCCCCTTTAGTCACACTTTTGAATTCTTGTCTTTTGACCCATCAAAATACAAAGCAGAAATACCATCAACGTGGTCCTCGGTTAATGTTTTTAATCGTCATTTTTCTCTGGATTGTTATAATCTTGGCTCATCAATTATTTCGTCAGTTGTTTAACATCTGATAGTAAACCAGAAGCAGCAGCTAACAGTCATACTTACTTGAAGAAAAATTAAAAGACTGTTATTGCCCTTTTTAAGTATCGTTTCATGACGCCATTGGGACGGAATATTTAAATAACGTTTCATGACATCATTGAGGCAAAACGTCTTCTTCATTACCTTCAGACTTTTCCGAAAAACCCCACACCTTTCTTTTAGAATTGTATCATAGTGTCATTGTATATATCCTGTTTCATATTTCCTTTTAGACGTTAAAACATTACTTTTTGTAATATTTTTATTTCTCACCTGATATACTAAAAAAGCTTGTTCTTCTTTGGAACTCTCCAATTTTTGGAATACACAATTAAGAGCTTTTACAGTAACATCGAACCATTAAAATCGAACCGTTTACCACAGCTTTTGGAAAATTCCTGCATCTTTCCTGTGATAGTTGCTTCAAATACTATTCTTTTGATTTAGAAAATAGTTTCCTCCCTTTAGGAAGTGTGCTTGAATTCATGAGATTCGAAATTAAATTATAATATTTTACGACTTGTTTGTATGTCGGCAATTGACTAAAAACTATTTCTGAAAAAGCACTTTGTGTGATCTGAAATCTCCATTATAATTAAATAAAATAATAAGCGGACACATGGTTAGTAGTTGGCGCGAAATTTCATCTTGTTCTCATTAAGCGAACTAAGACAGTTCGTGTATGGTCTATTATTTTGCGACTCTCCTCTGCACTTCTAACCTGATAATGTATGACGTTCTTGCTACCATAAGATTTAATGTTTCGTTATAAATTATTGAAAGCTTTCAAAAAATTTTGCATTATTTTTACGATATAAATACCAAAAGAAGAATATATAAATTTCAAGCTAAAATTGCAATGCAACATGCAATGAGTCAAACATATGAATTATTTTTTCTAAATCCTAAATTATTAGTCCACAGCCAAGTCTCGCTTTAGTCTCTATTGGAAAAGATAAGAGAAAATATTAATTATTCGACCCATTCTAATGAGTATTATAATAATAGTTGTCACAAGTTCAGAATTCTTGAATAAATACTGAGTGAAAGGTCGATTTTTTTTATATTACTTAAAATTTTCGATAATGAAAAGACGAAAATATATTCGTCTCTATTATCTATTTGTCCGTCTGCCACTTGCAGGATCCCATATGACCTGTGTCCATATTTAGCAACATTTTTCTTGTTCACATTATAAAGTGAAGTTTAAAAAAAAATTCAGTTGATAATTACCAGAGCACCATCATTTTTTAAAAACCATTCAAAGTAGGAAAAATATGTTTAAACATGGAAGCAGTAAAGAATATTCATGAAGTAGTCACGTAGTACAAAAATTTGCGTCAAAAACGCCATGGCTATGTAAATAACGAGAATTTATTTGAAATGTAAATGTACATGACATATTTTAAAAATATATTAATTAAATAAAATTTGTGGTATTAATTTCATAAAATGTGAAATTTAAAAAAAAATTAGGTCGAGATATAAATAAGCATATCTACTATGTATTTACTTTTATTCTCAGTTATAACTTAAAACACTCATATTTCAATAAATGAAATAAATAGGTAATGATCATGTGAATGCCTAAAGATCACAAAGAAGTGAAAAAATGAAATTATTCTGGAATAAATTGTATACAATTAATTTTATGACAACAATTTTATATTACAAATTAACTTATAAACCGTCACCACCCTATATATAACCTTCACCACCCTACTTCAAAGTGGCTTCTAAACTTTCTGTACTAAGAGGTCATTAGCAATCAAATGACCCCTTGATTACATTAGGCCAAAATGGTTCGTTACCGAGATATTTCATTTTAAACATTTTTGTGATCATCTGGGTACATATTTTTGAAAATTAATTTTAAAAAAATTTAATTTTATGGCATTTACTTTTGTTTCTGGTTTGTACACATTTTGACACATAATAAACAGTAATTACATTCGAATAATCTATACAATTTGTTTTTATAAGAGTTATATAATTTTTATCTAACTGTGGAAAAAAAATTATTTATTTCTGCAAAAAGTCACTGATACACATAATCGGTGGAACATTTTAAAAATATGTACGTATTGTTAGCTATCTAATAAGATACAAATATAAACCTTAAGTTACAAAATTAATGAACGAACTTACCGTGACCGCAAAACATCTACATATGTTGTGGCGAACCAATCAGATATGTCTCAATGGAAAGTATGGTTCACTGTTCACAGTGCCGGATTATATCCATATCATAATATGCACGTAATCGCAGCAGAAGATCTTTTCAAACGGTTAATCTTCTGCAGATTCATGCTAAATGCTGCCGGAAAGGATCTGATATTTTTCAGAAATATATTTGTGGAGAAACGAGTCGAAGTTTGACAAAGACGGCATTATGAATTACCACAACGTTCATTTTTAGGCTTCAAAATATAAGTAAACGCAAACAAAAACAGACCAACGTTATTGGTTGAATGTGTTGATTGGAATAATTACCAACAGTTTATTTGGCGCATATTTTCTTCCCCATAATTTAAATGTCGCAGCGTACGAATAGTTTTATCAACATGACGAAGGTCCTGCACATTTTATACTTACTGTGAGAAAGTAGCAGGTTAATGAATTTTCCGATCGGTGGATGGATACATTACTTGGCTGGCAAGATGTGCAGACCTGATACCGGTGGACTACTACGTCTGGAGATACATAAAAAGTTTGGTTGACAGCGTATTGTCTGTGTCTGCAATAAATGATCTTAGAGACTAAATAATAAACGTAGCAAATGAAATAACAATCCATTTATCAAGTTTTGTAGTAAAAAGTCAATTAAGGACAAGAATGCGGACATTCATCCTAAAGAGAAACTCATATTTTGAAAATCAACTGTAAATATCATGTTCAATTATTTCATTTCTCTAAATAATGTCAAATAAAGACTTTATTAAATTTAGAAAAAAAGATGACTTTCCCTTTCACCAAAATAGTCAAGTTTGTTCAATTGTTTTATTACTTAAAATACATATATATATATATATATATATATATATATATATATATATATATATATATATATATATATGTATATATATATATATATATATATATATATATATATATATATATTTATATATATCATAAACTTCTTAACATAGAACCTTAAAATTTAGTGTATTAATGAACCATGCTAGATGATGGAGAGAACCTGGTGGAGAGACTATTTCTTTGAAAGTTATACGAGTCCCAAAGATATTTTTTTCATAACTTTCGGTACTCTGTCTTTAGAGAAAATATTAAAAAAGAGCCCTCAACTCTATCCCTTGTTTGTCAAACTACTGAAGTTAGTTACGAAATAACGTACTTTTAGAAGCTCAGGTAAAGATGGTAAGATAACTATAACAATGATTCTTTATTCCATAGTTCTTTAGATATTTACCCGAGTCTGTATGTTCTCCTTCCTCAATTTTATTATTTATTATTAAATATCACTTGCGCTCGGAAGTCTATGTAAATTATTACTTATGATAAAATAAGCAAATTTCCTTTATAACGGTACTATGTCTCCATTTATAACGGAGCCAGACTCGCATATTGCATCGCAATTTTAACCTAACAGAAAGTTAAAAAAAAAATTTTCAGGTGAAAATATTGAGAAACATGTTTAGAGAAATTTTTAAGGAACGTTTTTATTCTGAAAATTAATTGATTAAAAATATTTTCAGCTAAACACCAGCTTTAAATATAACGTGCAATTTTTTTTCACAATTTGATAGCCACTGGGTAGTATTATTTACAACTGTAGATGGGGTCAATCTTCCCGAGACTAAGAGTCATTATAAAACGTCTAAAGTATGCAACTTTCTTGGCTTGCCAATTTCCCGAACTATTTCTAATCCTTCATAGTATTTTCTTCGAAACATTTCTAAATATGGAACAGACATGACTTCAATATATCTCCTAGTTACACTAAATTCTAAATTACATACACTAAATTACATTAAATTCCTTTAATAATCATCAATATCTTTTAAAAATCCTGAAAGGAAAAGTTGTATAATTAAATTAATCTAATTCATAACCGAAGATATTGGCCGGCAAGATTTATCAAAAATTTGCATTGCTTGAAAAGAAAATTGGCCAAATATTGGTCGTTCTTCGTCTCGTTGTTCTGTACTTTTTTCGTCTTTCGTCTTTCCGTACTTTTGTATCTTTCATTTGTACTTTTTTCGCTTAAACGCACTTGCCAACAAAACTGAACATTGAAAGCCATACTTTTACAAAGTTCAAAAAATGTTCAAATACACCATACCGAAAATCGCTGGCAGAAGTCGTCGGTTTATAATATGTAAACCTAATATTCCCAAACCTCTTGCACAGGTTTACGCATAATAGTGAATTTCAATTTAATACACATTTACATTTTTGGTATATACGCTTTTATAAATAATCAAAAATAAGAACTTGACTTGACTTTCCCTATAAAGTTCACGTAAGTCATTTCTACGGATTAAATACGTACATGTTTATAATAAATATCTTAATTATGGACGAAACTCGTTCTATGAGATTTTCTTACACACCTAGGCATGGATAAACATTTAAGATTACTTACATAGTATTTTCATTATACTATTTACAAATATTAATATCATATTTTTTTAATATTTTTTATATAAATATATCATCTTGGAAAATAGAAATCCCGTATCGGCAGATGTTAGTTTCCGCTGTCTTATGTGGATATTTGAAAAGGATGAAAGGGAAACCTATATATGCAACTAATTGGAGCAAAATGAAATACAGAAAAACGTGTTAGATACTCACATCAGTAAACAAATTTTGCTTAGGATCCAAGCCTTATATTACATACTTTCCTTGACTGAATAATAATTCTTCTAGGCTTCTGTCATATTTTTACCAAGCTCCACGATTGGATTCCACTATTAATTGTGGGCTCCTTTATTTTTATACTATTTTCATAATCCATAACCAGCTCTAGGTTTCTGTTTTTTTAGGCTACGTTTCATAATCGGATCATAATACATTATGTATTCCTTTTGACCTTTAGATCGTTCAACATATCGTAAACAATTTTTCACTCCCACTTGAGCCAGGCAACCGCGAGTTTTGTATGTTCTTTACCTAATCGCATGTATTTATGCAGTGATTTGTAAGTTTCTATAAAGACGAACAAAATTATTTATAAATTATGTTTCACAATATTAAAATAATTGACAAAATTTTACTTTATCCGTTGCATCATCGTAGATGCAAATTAGTTCTCTTCTTACATAAAATAAATCTCATTTGTACGATGTGAGTATTCGTATGCACTGAGCATTAAAAATAACATTTTTAAAAATAATGTTTTTTTTTAATCTCAAATAAGTCGTACATGTACTTCCTCTTAAAACTATGTTTAATGAAAAAGTTTCATGGCTACAAATTGCTAGGTGATAAGAAATAAGAATACTTGATAAGAATACTTTATCAATTGCCATGTGATAAAGTATTCATTGTACCATCAAATAAAAATTAATTCTAAAAGTAATAACTTGGGACTATGGATAGAATTATGGAATTTAAAAGTAGGCAAAATTTCATTTTCCATGCAGTTTTGCTACTAGTACTGCAAAATTAGACGCTAAATAGATTTTTAAGTACGAGATATATTTATTAATTAATATGAAAATCGTCAATAAAATGTCATAAAAATAAATTGAATATATTTTTTCCTTACCTAACACGATAGTACATTTATATTTTAACACGAAGAATTTTGAGCCACATAAGGTACCTCCTTATCTCAAGATATATTTCATGGACAAAGCTAACTTTGGATACTTAAAGAAGTAAGATACACTAACCACGGGTTATAAATTTCCAAATTTCAGCTTTCAGAGTTCCTTATACACAAACCTCAAAAATTTGCTAATTTTAGCACTGAATAATTTGCCAATTATAAAAAATAGGCGTATTTTTCAATAAACTATTATTAAAATTTACTTATAAAAGTAAATATAAGTTTTGACACATGCGTAAAAAAATTCGTGCCTTAATGATGTTTTATCTGTGAAAGGCAATTGAAGGAAATGTAAGATTAGTCTGTTTTTTCGTTAAGATTCCAGTCATTGTGCACTCACCCCAGTTGTTTATAAAAATGCCAGTGGGAAACCAGGTGATAACTGAAAATAACAACAATAACATTTTTATAATTTCATTTCAACATTAACTTAATATCAAAATGAATTGTAGTGTTTGTTCGCATATTACTAACTGAATAACTTGAAATATTAACATAATTTTACATTTATCGTATTAAATGATTATGAAAAATATTTTTTTTAATCAAAAACAAACGTCGCACTTACAAATTCTAAGAACTGTTAATTTTTTATTAAATTTCTGTTACGTTAAATAGTATTAAATCAATTTTGCGTCATGTACTTTAAAATATTTACCATTCAACTTTGAAAAGTATATACATCCCTTAACCTCTATTAGCTAAATATAAATTTATAAATGTTGCCAACTATTATCAAATGTTTTAACTTTACTTTGCTTTACTTTACTTTGCTTTACTATTATCAAATGTTTTAACTTTACGTTGACTTTACTTTGCAGGCCAAATGGCGGACATCGCTAGCATTTAATAAAAAAATTAAAACATCAAGAAATTACTGAATAAATACAACTAAATTAACACACCCAATTCTGTTTGAATTTTTAAAAAGAAATTCATTCCTTTTCTTTTCATTTTACTTAGAAACTTGAGATATATCTAGAGATTTAAATATTCATCAATAAAAAGTCAAAAATTATTCAAAAGTTAGTTGCGTTGTGTTAAGTTGGGCTAGATTAAGTTAGGTTGGGTAAGGTTGAATTAGGTGTGGTTTGGTTTAATTACATTGCGTAAGATTGGATTAAGTTAGTTTGGGACTGATTCAGTTTAGTAAGGTTGTATTAAATTAAGTGGTATTAATTAGGGTAAATTCCGTGATTCATTAATTCTCCGCAAAAGCTCGTGCAACGTTACCGAAAGTAAAAATGTGTAAATGTAGTTAGGTTTTGTTTAAATTTTGACATTAGCTTGCGTTTTATTTTAATGTTTACTTGATAATAGTTATATTTGAACTGAGCAGAGTTCAAATATAAAAATTAGGTAAGGAATTTAAAAGTATTGGAACGTGCCATTCAGATTTCAAATTTATTTTAATTCCACAAAAATAAAATGTTTCCAACGTAACAACTAATTTGATTACAATTAAATAAAACTACGTTATGTAGTATTATTAGCAAAGCACTAATAGCAAACCATTACAAAGACTATTAGCAAAGATCTTTGCTAATAGCCCACCTGAAGATATTGTAATACAACGAAACCTAGGTCGTGGTAAAGAAATGAAAGAAAATGGAAATAATACTACATCACGTAGTTTCATTTAATTGTGAATAATGAATTTCTACAAAATTAACGCCAAATATATTAAATATTCAACTAATTTGATTTTATCTCTTCCTTTCAATTAAGGTGATGATCTAAAAACTAAACCAATTTTTTACATTTATGTTTTTGATGTGACGAAAAATTAATAAAAAGGAAATTAGGACTATTACAATTAATAATCTAAATCGCCTTCTCAATAATCGATTATATTTACTGTCAATATTAGCTTACATACAAGGAATGGCACCGAATTACAATTAAACATGAAATATCTTAGGCAATTAAATATGATTTAGGTCTGCTTTGGAATTTCCTAGGATTAATAATTGTGAATTAATTTGTAAGCCCCGTGCACAATATCGAATTGCGTCATGAATATTAATTATTTAATTGTGAAATCAACTAGATATCACATATTCATGACCTAACAGTATGTGTAATTGAATTACAAACTTTACTGCAATGTTTTCATATTACATTGCTTTTGTCACGTGAAAGTGAACCATTAATGTTAGATATATGAAATTTTCAAATAAATATTTTCAACTAAAGATCTGATGTAGACACATTCCATGTTTGTACTTGCCACAAACAGGGAAATTGTTTAGTTTCATATACTTCCTGATTTTATAAATTTTGTTTTGTTGTTGACTCTCTCTCTTTTGTTGTTGTTGGCTCATAATTTTTTTCTACAGTCTCTATCTTCCACGTTCTCATTTATATATCTGGGATTTTGTAACCTATTTGCAGCAAGCAGATACTTTGTCATTGGACTTCATGTTACAAGTCCTTAGTCCTGATGTTGCAGGGATACTGCCTGCATAAATTGTAAGGATTCAGGATCTGTTATTTTTAAAACAGTGTTATGGGTCTCAAGTATAGACTGTATAATAGAACTCTTGTTTGGAAATCATCAGTCCTGACGCTGTCGGGGTACTAACTACTTAAACCATAGTACTTAAATGTTTTGTATTTTGAAATTAATATTATGGTTCTTGAGTAGGAATTCTTCCATTAAAATGCGGGTTCCAACTTCCCAGTTTTGGCGATGTGGGGGCACTGGCTTCTTAAATAACGAAAATTATGGACATGCTCTTTCTATATTGGCAAATCTATATTTCTCATATATTTTGGTATAAACGTGTAATCTATAATCCTCATCAATTTTTGGTCTCAAGCAGAGATTTTTCCAGTGACCTCCTGGCTCCCACTACTCAGTCTTGACGTTGTGGGATTGTTGCCTGCTTAACTGGTGAAACTTGAGGATCAGATGCTTAAAATTAGTGATTTGGATCGCAAGAAGATATAATATTATAAGACTCTTATATTAAACTTTGCTTGCAATTACTCATTCCTAATTCTGCAGTGGCATGCTGGGGGGAGGGGAATATTGCATGCTTAAATCTTAAAAATTTAGGACCTGCTCTTTTTAAATTAGTATTCTGGATCTCAAGTAGAGATTGGTCGTTAAACTACGGTTTCCTCAGTTTAATACTTCAGTGGTAAAGCCTGTTTCGTGTATGTTAGCGCTAATCTCATCATTCATATCGCCGGCATTAATTAACTAATTTGGATGATCAGCTTTACGAGTATATCAAATTCGTAAGTCATAAAAGCTTCATTAACATTATATCTACACTATCTAATATTTTATAAGCCTATTTTTATTTACCTGTTTTCAATTACGTATTTTGATCTTTGCACTTGCTCTCTCTCTCTATATATATATATATATATATATATATATATATATATATATATATACATATATATATATGTATATATATATATATATATGTATATATATATATATATATATATATATATACGTATATATGTATGTATATGTGTTCTTATGATAGTTCATGAATAATACTAAGAAAAATTATGACATGTAGTTAGATCTGTAAAAAGTTCATAGAAATTCTGTATACAGATGATTTAAATGAATTTTAAAAATAATCTTGCGCATAAATTAGTTTGTTTTCATAAATATTTTTTTAAACACCTTTATTGAATATGCATGATACAACTTCAAAAAGGAACAATTAATTAAATATTATCTATATATTTGATTTTCTTTTAAATATTTCCTGTGCTTGTTTATTGCACCAACGTGCAATCCCCAGACAAATTAAGTTTATTCATGATCTGATCATGAAATTCAATACCTTTTGACCCTTTCAATTCGTGGGTTATATGTAGAAGTTCAATTGCTTTTACGGTGACATGATTAAGGGATCTTTTTTCCGGTTTATACTATATTCTTGGATAACTTAATTAATCAATTTTATGTCAAAGTCGTTGTGGATTTCTTGGTAGGTTTAATATGGACTTGTGTTGGTAATCATGAGCTAGAACTTATTTTGGCTTCGTTGGATATTACGTTCTAATTGCTTATCCCATCCCCATAGCCGAATACCACTCATCCAAATCGTTATGTTGATAGACAAGGAAATCATTGGTTTACAGTGTGAATATTGAAATTTGTTCGTTACAATACAAATTTGATGTGGATGGATGTAAATTTTTGATTTTTTTTGTCTAATGAAGTTTTAATCTCTTAATTTTTGAATTACTAATTTTTTGCCTCTAGTTCCCATTACTACCATGTTATTGGCCAAGACGTCTATATATATTATTTTTAAAAAGGGACTACCGGCTGTATACAGCAGGTAGAGAAGAGGTCTCAAGACAATTCCTTGCGGTACACCTGCCCAGATTCGGTAAAAGCGTGAATACATTTCCTCTTGTGACACTCTGAATTTTCTATCAGATACGCAAACCTTGAATAATAGACAACAGCTCGGTTGTAACAATTTTCTCATTTTGTAAAAGAGCGTTCTGTACCATACTCTTGTTTAAAGGAAAATGTTTAAAAATTTTAACGCTGGCTCTTCTTTATATTTATGACATTAAGAACATCATGTCTCTGTTTATTGATCAAACATTTTATTTCTCTGATTTCTGTTGATGATGACAATTATCTTCTGACAAAATTAAGTAATGTCTCATTTTTTCTTTAAAAAGTGTGGAATTAAATTTTCTGAGAGGTAGTTTTGTCAATCTGCTTCCTTCGGTATTTCGTATAAGAGATGATTTTTAATTTTTCTATAATCATTTTACTTTTTAAGGTATTTTTGACACCATTATACGATATGGCTTTGAATTGTATTGAAATTTTAGTTACTTTAAATATTTCGTGTTTGCGTCTACCAAAATCTCAAACAATGCTTACATTAATTGTTGGAGGGTATGAGATTTTTATTTCTTTTACTTGGATATTTTCCTGTTTAGTTGATATTTTAAAATACATATTTATTACATTTGTGAAACGTATATTGTGCAATATATTTATATATTTATGTGGTGGGAAATAATACTAAATTTCAAATATTTAAATAGGAATACCTTAAGCGGATAAATGTTCATATGCGACTATGTACGAGACCTTCGTAGGACGTGCTTGCTCGTATTTCATTATTTTCAACGACGGACGGAGTGAATAAAATATTGAAGTCATTAAAAAGTCAATCCAAGGTTTGGTGAAAATACCCTTTCAAATTTGCTTGCCATCTTAGTAAATGGAAATATACGGTATGAATATCGGTATAATTATCAAGAGGATCTATAACATTTCTTAAGGCTGTAAAATCAATCATAGTTTGAGTTGATTGTCAACAAATCTCGGTTTATTTTTAATAATCCGATTACATCTAAATGTTAATTTCAATGGTAAAATAACTTCCGTTTATCTAAAGCCAGTTAACTCTAGTAAAATTATAACCTATTAATGTTGGAAACTAACTCTTAACTATGGTTCATTTTCTTAGTATGAACTGAAATATGTAATACTTTTAACACGTATGTAGAAATTCGATATTGCAATTCATAAGGTCATCACAAGTTCAATCTTACTACGTTGTTTGAATAAGCTTTATACCTTATTTTTACTTAGAAGATGAGTATCATTCTTGAACTTCCCAGTTAGTTCACCCGACTGGTGAGATCCTGCCAACGTAGGTTTAGGTCCAGGTAGATAGGTAGGTTTGAAGAACGTAGGTCTTTTTTAAAAAGATAGAATTATCATAATCATATCATAAGCATACTTTATTAGCATTCTATAAAATTATATATTATAATAAAGTTCAAACAGCTCCAAAAAAAATTCTTTTCTAAAAGTTATATGCGCAGAACCATTACTATTTAAGATCCAAGTATTTTCTACAGCGTTGCATGAACTACTTTCTATATAAAACGCTATCATATTTGTACCTTCTTGTTGAGATTTTTGAACTTGGATTTTAATGGAGCACGACATTCTCTAGAAAAATGGCCTCGCTTTTCACAATTATAGCATTCACACCTATGTTAGGTTGTTTTATTTTTATTTGTACCGCTTCCACTCGCCATTGGTTAATTTTTTTCTGTTGTATCTACCATACTTCATTGGCAGGTGGTAGTGGTAGTGGAAGTGCTATCTTTTGTTCTTTTTCATATGCTAAACTCTCTCCTTCATTGAACAAATGATCACTTAAATTGACAATGGTCTGCCTCTTTGGTTAGTCCAATGACATCCACGCTTGTCGTAGTGATTTATACTTGGGCGGCAATGTTCCCAATATTTCCGTTATGCTGGCCATTTCGTCATCGTTCTCGCCATTTTCTTTTAGCTGTTTAGCCAATGTTTCAATATTTGAGATGTGTTAAGCTCGGTGATATCTGTACAGTTAAACATTTCGTTAATAAACAGTTTCGTCTTTATGTCTATAGCATTTTCGCAATTTTCTATCAATGTAATTTGTTTGAAGTCTATCGAAGAGGTAATGATGAACAGCGCCATGCTATCATTTTTCGACCATTTAGCACTGTTTTGTTTTGGTTTTGTCACTGTAAAATCAATTCCTTCAAAGCGCATTTTATTTGAAACTTAAAATTTTTTTAAATTCATTGATCGCGTGGGATCCATTTTTACATTACTTTGTTGAAGATTTTCAACAACGATTTTAATTTTTTCTTTATCGTTTTCTACTGTTCTTTTATTTTCGGCGTAGCCTGGTCCACAACCTTTTGGATTATGGGATTATTCAATGAGACAAAATATTCTCAGTATAACAATCTATTGTGTAAAATATATTAAGAGAATTAATTATTTCATTGAAAATACAATATGTGCAAGAAAAACCAGTTAACTAACTAATGCAAACATAATGTAGCCACCTAGTACTAAAATCTAATAATGTTTCGATTTCAGTAGTTTCAGAGATAGAGATAAAAAAGTAAATATTTTTGTAGATACTTTCAGCAATATGTCTGGGAATACCTCGCATAAAATGAATAGTTTTTAAATTTTCGTAACTTGCTCTAATTAATAAAATAACTTTAAAGTATTCCAAAATTTCAACTTACCCAAACGACAGCTGATATTGTAAAAACAATTCAAATATTTTGTTTGTTTTTATCAAAATTTCCACATAAATAACTTTGACGGTTACTTTTTAAAATTTGGGCTGATGTGCTTTACCACTTGCCAAATTTAAAATTTCTACATCGATCGTTTCTAAGAAAAGAATGAGACAGACTGATGACGATCCAATATTATGTGGTTCTATGAAAGATCTAATAAGGATTTTTTTTTGAGATACCGAACCCAAAAATGCCTTTAGAAACACACTCTTTAGAAACCAAAATCTTTTCCTTTCTGCAAGTATTATTACCGAGATATATCTAAATGCAATATTTCAAAAAAAATCCAGCTATAATCCAAAAGTTATAACAAGTCTTATATTCAAACTGATAAGAAATTAACTATATGAATATTTCGTTTTTTCACAACAGTTCTCGAAATGTTAATATTTGTTATAAATATCAAAACATGAATATTTACATCAGGTTCGTAGATGAATTAAAAAGAAATTAAAATATATGTTAACAGTCTTTCAATGTACATTTAAAATTTTTTTCGTTTAAAAAAATTCTTAAAGTAACTAACTTATTACATTAATTTTTGAAATAACCCGAGTTTTTACCATACCTGAACATTGATTAAGTATCAAAAACTGCGGATATTTCCAAATTTGTAATAAAATATTTCGTACCAGCTAATTAGTTATACATAGGGTCGTTAAAAATCTTTGCAATATTATATTAATTAATGTTCAGTCGTAGGCACAATAACGCGATATAATTTGACGTGTTTTGTCGAATATCTGGGCTATTATATTACTAATTAAATTTCAAATTTTAATACTAATATTTTGTTCATATCCTGTAATTCAAATAGTATTCAATCATTTAATCATCTTCCAGCACAATATAATGAACATTGAAATGTATTCACCTGGAGAAATATGCTATTTTTGGTTGATAATATATTAATAACAACCTGATTTCAATTTTATTACAGAAACGATATTATATGAAATAAAACGAAAGACTTCATCACGACTTATTGACGGCATATTTCACTTTCAGATGAAATATAAATCGGATTTTGACGTACTTGTGTTGCTCAAACATTTTAAAAAAAGATCAAGTAACAATGTTTTAAATCCTTAAATACCTGTAAAAATCTTAATAATTTCCCAAATTAATTTTCTACGTTGCCTTGGTATTGAAAATTTATGTATTGAAAGTTAATGTATATTAAGATTTAAATGTTTTTATTTAAATTTATAAAAGATATGGGAAAAGTTATTATTACAATTTTTAATTCCGTGTATTCATGCAGTTATTTGGAGTCGTTGTAGAAGCAAATTTAATTACTATTAATTTTTTGTACAAGAAATTGATGGGAATTTTTTTTACATATTTTTAACATAACAAAAATTCTCGTAAAAAACTGCATAGGATTTCTGTACATTTTCTTGTAGATTTCTATACACTTTCTTATAGACTTGTTGAAAACGTAAAAAATGCCAAGAAACCTCAATCACATCATTTTGTTTACTATACTCCAGTTTTTCTTTAAATTTAGCGTAAAATTTTCTTTTTATTTAATAAGTACTCCAAAAATTCAGCCTTCTTGCATTAATTCTAACAATTATAGCTGCACTTTGCAAAACATGATAATGTCAGTAGAAAAAAGAGGTAAAATGTGTTGGATAAAATAGTTGTATCGTTATCAGAAAGCTCGCATGATTGTGTCGAAACAGATTAAATCTTGACAGTGAGTAATATCAATGATAAGGTTAAGCATGTTTAAAATTGTTACTGGGTACTGGGAATAAACATTTGTTTATATTTAGCTGTTGGATTCGATTGTATTTCAACAAGCAAATAACAGTATTTCATTGGTCATCTAATGCCAAAATTACTTTACATTCAGCATTCAAACGATACTGAGATTGTTATTTTGTTTGTAGAATATAGCTTGCAGAAGTTGTGTAATTTCTCTCGATAGCTTATGTTCCGATAGCCGTTGTACATGGTCAATATACAGTAAAAATGCAACAGAGGTGAGTTTATAACGTAACTGAGAGTTTATTAAAAAAGTTTATTTTGCGTATTTCAAACTGCAACTTGGAGATCAAGACAAAACATTGGATCCGTGCAAAGTATACAGAAGATGCGAAGGAGATCTTCGTTTGTGGTTTAAGGATAATAAATGCTTACTTCGTTTTGGAATTCCTATAGTATGACGTGAACAGAAAATCACACAACCGACTGCTAATTTTATTCCGTAGATGTGAATGAATTTAATACAAAAATAAAAATAAAATATTTGACCCTAATATTTACTCTTCGTCCAGTGCCTCATGGTTCTGAAATACCAGTTCCATAGTCACCTTCTAATTTAAATGTCATCCTGAGTGAGTAAGAAGACTCAGATATATTAGATTTCCAGGATGAATCTATTTCACATTTTTTTGTTGACAAGGAATATCAAGTTTTTTCTCTAAATTAACTCAACGATCTAGCAAAAGATTTGTGTATTTAAAAAGAGGCAGCCGAATTACAAAGATCAAAGCTAAGAAAAAAAATCTGCTGTTACCAGATACCTCATTTTCGTGGTACAGACATCGAGAGAGATAATATACTCGGTTTTTCCTCCAAAAAGGGAAAATTGGGTTAGTGTAATGATCTGCCCATGAACATGAAATGTTTTGAAACAGAACATGATGGCGCATATTTATTGATTTTTCTAAAACTGGCCTCAAATCAGTCTCGCTGCACAATAAAAATGTATCTGCTTCTCTGCCTATTAGACACTCGGTTCATATGAAAGAAAACTATAATGACTTCGATACAATTCTTAAGAAAACAAAACATCAAGAGTACCATTAGATGGTTTGTGGAGACTTCAAAATACTTATATTTTTAAGGTTAGTAGGTTCATGTGTTAGTAGAGCTACACTGAACAAGAACTGACTGGCCTCTTCGAGACAAATTAACCCTTGGTGTGAAAAAACGTCAACAATACGACCTTGGTTCTGCCAAAATAAGTATTATTACCACCTTTTCATATTAAATTGGGGTTTATAAAACAATTTGTCCAATCACAGCCAAGAGATGAGGATTGTTTCAGTTATCTGTGTTCCAAATTCCCAAAACCAATTTTTAATAGTTAAAATGTTACCTTTCCTTTATTTAATATTAGTGGCGAAACTGAGTTTTTATCTGCGTCATGTATATGTATGATAATTAGAAATGGTTTAGGCTCTCTAATTATCGTGCCCTTAGATTTAATTAACCCTCTCAAAAATTTGAGCAAGATATTTAAATTGAACGTGATTTTTTTTATGATTAATCCTACAAGGAAAGAAATTTCCAGCGTAATAATTATATTTAAAAATTCAACATAGATCCGAAATTAATTTTTACAGACCCCGACGGTGATCATTTTTCTTTAGAATTAAAAATATACTGCTGTATTTGTTGAATAATAAATTTCTGGAATAAAATATAAGTATGTAACGTTAATTAGAGGAAATATAGTGATGTCTCAAAAGGAACAATGGAAGTCTCTCACTGCGCAATTGATTACCTCGCACCTTTTGCCATTCAGTACTTTAGGTACTCACAATTTGCATAATATATATCGTATTGGCCAATTCGATTTTATTTAAGTCTGTGTCGTAGTTTCTATAAATTACTAATTATATACAATTAATATATTAGCTACGCATGTAATGCTGATCAGCTTCATGAATTTTAATTACGCAATTGCGAAATCAAACAATCCTCATCTATTCAAAAGTAGTCAATATTTAATAGATATTGACAAATATATAAAAATTTATTACAATTTATTAAATTCAACTTATTTTATCGCTTTTTCACCTGAAAATCAATCGTTAAGTTATGTCTTAGTTTTTGGGAACAAATCTTTTTAACCACCAATTCGACCAAGAGACGATTGTTGAAAAACTTTACTTAGATCCCTCATTGTCCCAATGTACAACGCATCAAGTATCAAATGGCGGTAATTGGAGGCATGTTAAAGAAAACCCTTAAAAGTTTAAAGAGAACCCTTAAAATTTCTCTTTTAACCCTTCACATAATCGATTCTTTACCCTCTGAAAAGTTTCTTAAAATAAATATTTCCTTGTCTTTCGTAATTTTTAATTGCTCTACAGCGGGAAATGTTTCGATATCGTATCTACATCAGATTTCCTTTAGAAAATTTAGACTACGCAAAAAGAATTATATCTAAACAAAGAAGTAGATTGTTTGTAGTATGTATGGCTGATTTTTTAACGATTATATTTTTCTAAAAATATTATTTTAAATTGAGTTAAACCTAAATGCTTGTTGCATATGTAATAAATGTAAATAAACATTGTAGTTGTTATTAAATTACCAACTTCCTACCAAACTAGCCAAAGTAATAAGTATTAACTTCAAAATTACCATCACCGCCTACCCAAACCTTTACCGGCTTAACGCAGTCAGCTCAAGGGATAGTTAATAACAGTCTTCGTTAATAGTTTCCGCTGAGGGCGACTTCCGCTAGACTTACGCGCTTACCAATCGTTTGTGCGAGGTTTCCGTATGTAACGATATTGTTCCATATAGGGCCGTTAGCTGTATAATTAGTCTCGTAACATTGTCGTTAAATAAACTATGTAGTTATTTAACTACATGTTACATTCGTATATTATTATAATATTGAACTTTATTCATGTTTATTAGGACATATATATGATACCGGTACGGATGACAATCCTAGTAATTACAATCGTACATTAATATAACAGTATTTTCAATAATGTGACAGTGCTTTCACCAATGTATCGAAATTCATTTTATTCATATGTATGCCTACACACCTATCCAGTTACATTAACTATTATATCACATATATATTTTATATGCATTTTTTGAATGTAGTATATCATATATATATATATATATATATAAATATATATATATATATATTTTCATATATGTGACACTTTTAACAATTTTATGCATAAAAATAAGATAAATAGAATACAATTGTATGTACTATGGTATATTTTTTTTTACAAATTCATGGCTCCTAAATTTGATTTGTAGTATTATAAAGGAAAACTTAATTCCATGTAATCAAAATGTCTCACAGTGTATAAATTCTTAAGTTTTGTTAAACAAGTGTCAACATCAATTGTCACTTGTTTGTTTGAAAAAAAAACTAGAAAACTTGTGTACATTGTAATTAAAAATAAATTTATTTTGTTTTAGAAAGTATTTATGCTTACCTAAATTTTATGTTCAAAGTACTTTCGCAGCTGATAAATTTTCGTCACACCAAATAACATTTGCGATCCAATGAGAATTTTCAATACACATTTGTAAGGTCTGTTTAGCGTAATTTATTTATTTATTTATTTTTGATGTATTTCTTCAAGCTTAGAAAACTAAGTATACAGTGGATGATTTTTGCTACAAGAGCAATTTCTTAGTGCCAACCACAATGAATTGGATGAGAACATTATGTGCTGTGGCAGACTGTAAGTGATTTTTAAACATTAATTAATTCTACTTAAAAAATAAAATATATAATATTATGTGGTAATAAAATAATATTAATTAAAAACCAGAGCAAAACGACACGTAAGGAATAGGGAGGGTCAAGGATTTAGTATCAAGGAAGGTATTAGAATCTTCCAAATTATGATAGTTAATGTATTTTCTGACGACTTTCGAATACAGACACCGAGGGCGCACTTTGTATATTTGTAGTCAGTTCATTCTACAATCGAGTAGAATGTACGGTAATGGAATCGCCATGAAATTCTGTTCTATGTTGAGGGATAAGAAGGGTATACTTATTTTTGGATCATAGTTCGAGGTCGTAATTTACTCTACGTATATAATCTGCTGTCTTTTTTTAAAACTTTGTGTACTGACGTACGACTCAAGTTAAGTACCTTATCACATAGTCTGGTACTCGAGCGTGGCTCCCGTCTAAAATGACTCACATTTTCTCCTATATTTATCGATATTGTTGTAATTGTACCCGATTTCACCAAAATCATAGGCTTATTGTAATGTATTCTTGTGGTGATATTGATAATTACATGGCCTTTACTCGATTGTTCGCCGATACGGATACCATTCAGGTTACGTTCTAATAGTTTTGCTGGTATTATAACGACATTAGGTTTATGCTAATATCTTGTCCAAATATTCACTAAAACTAAATATTACAAATATTATATATATAAAAACCAGTGAATCTAACAATCTAACTATCTCTTCACAAACATTCAAACGTTCTTATTGGTCATTTGTGATAGTTGCCATGTTAAATAATACATGAAGATTTACTTTGAAACCGCAATTAAAATTATAGTAATATTATTAATAAGAAGCAAATGATAATTGGAACGAAGTTCCTTATCGCGCGTTGCGAAAGGGGGCTAGACGGAAAAAATTAAGACCAAAAGTTGTAACGACACTTTTTGCTATAGTTGCTAGCGGGCGCGCTGCAAGCCGTGCGGCGTGCGCGTGTTTCTCTGTCTGTCTTTCTCTCTCTCATAGAAAGCGAGCCAGTTATTTTCGTTTCGTCTTTCTATTTTGCATTGAACAGTGTGGTGTCGCGACGATTATTTTTGTTGAGTGTATACAGGTTTTTTGTACATAATAAATAATAAAAAATAATAACAATAATTATTATTAAAACTTAAAAGAAATAAAATTTTATTACAATTCCTTCACTAATTAATCAAAAGGAACTTCGTTCCATCCGGATGTCCCTTGACACCTCTCAAGTTTTTTATGCAAATGACAAATTAAGAATATCTTATCAATAGTTATTCCGATAAGTTTATTTTTAAAATTTATGATAGTATTTTTTTTATCTTAAATATTTGATTGAATTATGGATGGATGTTAAGGATTTTTAATTAAAAATTTTTATTTTTACGAATTATGAACAAATTTTATTTTTAATTGAATTGTTTTACCCTTTCTTTTTTAACCTTTTTTTGTAAAACTATAAAAATAAAGAGGATAGTTAAAAAGTCAAATTAACTATCAATCGCTAAGATGGGTAATTAAAAAGAATTACCGCATTCCTTAGAATTATCAAAATAAAAGATTTAGGTTGATGCATTTCCAAATTAATGACTTATGACAATTTTTAAATTTCAGAGAAAAAAGTGGCATGATTATTAAAAATTGTGTGTATTTCAATCTACCCATGACGCACTATTACTGATTGAAGTACAGAATTTGAATTTAATTACGTACTGTATATATATATATATATATATATATATATATATATATATATATATATGTATATATAAGCATTGCGAAACTAACGTATCTTTATAGTTAACAGAATAATTCATGAAACTGAAAATTAAGATTTACTTAAAAATTGGTATTGGTAATAGTTTACGCATCTTTTACAATTTTAAAACAACTGAAGGCATGTTTATTAAAAATATGTTTCTACTTAGTATTTTTTTTCGAAATTTGTAATGCTCGTACCCGATGCGAGGCAGTAATAACTATTAAAAACTTAACCATTACTCGATTCTCCAACCGTAGTTATCAACTTTTAATTAAATATTTTTGCAGAAAGTTAGAGATTTTCATTTCCATGTAAAATAAATCGATGAGTTTTTTCACATAATATGTTTTATATTAAAGAAAATAAGCAGAAATAATAATGGTTACGCTTTTGTATTTAAAAAAAAAAAACTGACATATTAAACGCATATAAAGTAGAATTATATGGAACTAAAAATGTAAACGAGCAAAAAAATATGGATAAATAATAATTGAGTATATATAAAAAATTATAATCAGGAAATTATAAGACAATATATGAACGTATGGTTTCCTGATTACTATTTTTAGAGATTTTCATTTCCTGGTAAAATAAATAGATGAGATTTTTCATATGATATGTTTGATATTAAAAATATAAGATCATATATGAATGTATATTTTCCTGATTACAATTTTTAGAGCTTTTTATTTCCCAGTAAAATAAATCGAAGAGTTTTTCACACACGTATTTATTACTAAAGAAAATAAGCAGAGATAAAATGGATCCTCTCTTATCCTTAAACAAAGAAAAACTAACAAATTAAACGTGTATAAGGTAGAGGTATATGGAAATAAAAATATAAACGAGCAAATAAAATATGGATGGATAATATTAATTATATATAAAAAATTGTAATCCCGAAAATATAAAATCATGTATGAACGTATACTTGGATAAGTAGTAACCAGAATGTGTAATACAATTGTGTAAGATGTATAGTAATAATAAGGATTTATTCGCATAAAATATTTATTTAAAAGTTCAATTAATTTAATTAATATTAAAAAATTCACAAGAAATTTTGTAGTGCAAGTTATGAATAAATTTTAAAATGGGGCGCTTATGAGTTGAAAACGATCATAAATTAGTCGAAGTAAATATAATTAAGCAACCCTGACTGCATATGATTTTAAAGCACAAATTATGTAAGCACAATATACGTTTATGTCTTCCTTATATTTAGTAGACCAAATTACAGCAATTTAAATGAGATAATTAAATAGATTGCAGGAATAAAAAAGTTCTTTGGAAAATATTTTTCTTTTTAAACGGTAATTACGAAAATATACGGTGGACTATAAGCCCATTTTCGATTAACTTAAAAAGATATATTTTAGAGGAGACTAGGCAAAATGTTTAACGAAATTGCCAAGAGAACGTTTTTATTACAATGAACCTTAAAGACCCGATTGAAATACAGCTTACAAATTAATTTGCACAATTATGTTTCCATTAAGTAATAAATTGCAATCAACTCCTACTTATCTGAAATTTTACTTTGCTGCTCTTTCTTTAACATCAGCAAAAAACAATTTCACCGCTGTTGTTCCTTTTTTGAGTAATAAATATGAAATAAGTTTTTATTTACAAGGTAGGTCTTTTTTCTATGTAATTTTTTTAAATTCTGTAGCCTTTAACAAGAATTACTTTAAATTATTTCCAAAGTTGATACATGCTCGCTACATGTCTTTGTATAATTAGGTTATTTGATGTTGACGTAAAAAAAGTACATAGATTTTCTCAGAAAACTTTTGAAAAACAAATTCGACAGTAAAAAATCTTAATAACCCGCAAGTTGTTGGCTTTGTCATGAAACATATTACCTCTCGTATATATCAATAAATCCAAAAATATTTGCGTTCGATGTACATTTAAAGTACTATTACTCAGAAGTTTACCGCAAGATTATAATAATGTTTTTAAATTTAATAGCGATTTTGGTATTCGCGATATGTTTACGCCGTTTTAACATATACTAGGTAATATGAATATATGGTAAAAATAATATTATCATTAAAAAGTTTAAAAGTAATACAATATACCATTGTATATAGAGTGTTTACGAAGCACTCGTAGGGTGAGCTCTGCTATTTTTGATTTCATGAGATTATCTATAATATCGTGTATTCTGTTTTCACTTGCAGATATTTTACAATTTATTGACCAAAATAATATGATTTTTTGCTATTACTAATATTTTTGTCAATTATTAACCGGTTTCTAGAACATGACTTTTAACGAAATTTTCATAAATTTTAAAAATTATCAGTTTATGGCTTAGAGTGCAATGGTCAATGATCATGGCAACCGGCAGTTACAAGAGGCCCTTATTTTTTTTCAATTCAGTTGGCCTGTATATATGAATTGAATTATTGGAAAGGATTCCAGGTATTCGTTTGAGTATGACATAAATGCCAAAAAAAGTTTCTAAAAGATTCGATAGCCAAATGTATTTTACGTTATTCGAGAAATGAATAGAAATTTCTAACAAGCCTGTAAAAATCATGGTATTAGTTCCAGAATAATTTATTTTGTAATAAGTTAACAGTGGAGTTGATTTAGGAGAAAAACACATTTGATATAAATAAAATTCACAAATGAATATTTCACAGCAACATATATTGCCTTTATAACTGCATCTGCTGTAAAGTTGCATCATAAAAATTTGGAGGTTCTTGTGGAAATAAATAACTCATCAGAGCAAGTTTTTTTTGTTCTCACACTAATATTTGCTAACTTTTTATCAGCGAAATTATTGGCTATATACGAGGGAATAATTAAAATATTAACGAGAGTTTCAATCCATTAACGTGGATCTGAGCACCTAAGCATTGAGCATTAAAATATATCTTTGAACTATTTTCTATCACGTCAAGATGATGAAGTGAAATAGAAATTAATTCGTGATAGGCTTTTACTGTGCAGAAATTTGGCCTATAAAATACGTTAAAGATTATCTAGTCTTAATATATTTCACACAAGTGCGTGTGACATATTTCTTACAAAAATATTTCTCTAGTAATTTATTCTTCATACTTTCTCCAGATTGGAAGGAATACGCTCTCAGTGACGTCTCTTTAATACGATATCAAGACGATAAATGAAAAACAAAATTAATTTGCCATAAATTTATTTGCAATATGCACAAATTAAACCCATAAAATTATTTTAAGTTCAGTTAATATTTCCAGTGCTAAAAATTTTTCAGGTCGTATGATTTTATTCCACCCTTTAACTTCTGTTCACGTCGATTTCGTTAAAAGAATTAATACAATCATAATAATAGTCTCATACATGACTAATAAAGCGATGTCGACATTTTCATTTAAGTTTTCCTTGATAATATCGAAAAGCTTATCCATTTCAAAATAGTAGTGTGGGTGTGTGTATGTGTGCTTGCTTGCATGCATGCGTGTGAGCTTGTGTGTGTTCATACATGCATGAGTGCGTGTGAATCAACACATTTTGAAACAATAAAATCCCTGGTAGACTTTGATATCGTCCACCTAATAAATTGAAACAGATAGAAACAATTCTGTACCACTTTAACCAAGTTCATTAAACTGACTTTAATATTGAATTCTTTGGATATAATCTTTTATTCTGATGCTTTTTCGGAACTCAGGTTTTGCCTTTTTCTTTTTGATTCTTGCATAAGTTAATAATAAGGAAAACAATAACAGATACTAAAATTTAACAGTGACCATTTCAGCAATAGGCATTTTTTTAAACATATTATTTATTGTTTTATTTTAAGAAAACTTTATCTAATACTGTCTCTCATAGAATATGTAATTTATTAACATCCCAAACTTCATTTCGAAGACTATAAAATTCGTTAAAATGAGAATAAGATGGAGAACTACTAGTATTTTCAAACAGGTACGATAAAGTAGCACGCATAAACAAGAATAAGGATCCTTGGATATTCATGTTAAAACAGCTATGTGTCATAATAACAGGGTTTTACAATCGTAAGTTTCAGATCAGATTGTCTACGTGAAACTATCCTTGTTACTGGATTCCGTAAAACAAAGCTGAGAAACATGCACCTAAAATTTTTTCAATCGAATTATAAATATTTTGTTTACAAATTTTCCAAAATTATATAAGAAAGTTGTCATAAAATATGGGAAAATGATTTCGTTCCTCTTAAATCATTTCGTAAATAGAACAAGTGACCACAGAGAGTATATATATGAAATGATTTTAACTTGAGAAGCAATTAACTTTCAGATAATAATCTTTTGTAAATAAAACTAAAAAGTATCGATAGCTGCACAAATTTTTCACAATGTTCGTTAGCGCGAATAACGCTTATCTGAAGAAATTTCTTCAGAAAAATCGATGGTAATCCATTCCTGGGTCGAAACTATTAATAAACTGATTACATCCCTGTGTTCTTAGGACGGTCATTTCTTGCCGGAGGTTATTTGCATATATGATCACGTTAGCAGGAAAGCAGATAAGTTGGGCGGGCCAGTGAAGACTAGTTATACTAAAAGAGTTAAGAAAATAAAATAGAAGAAATATATGTGAGAAAAGAAGATATCCCTTAACAAGATAGTGGAAAATAAGATTGAGTAGCAATAAATGTACATGAAAACATGAAAATTCGGATTCTGTTATGTTACGTTATATATGTAATTTATTTAAAGTGAAGCAGAGAAGTTAAATACGATAAAATAAAAAAAAAAATAATCTAATAATCTAAGTTTTTTATTAATACATTTTGTATTAATAAAAAACTTAAAATACACAATAATTATAAAAGTAACATTAAAAGACCGAAAAAGTATTTATTAGAAAAATCATTTGGTACATTACGTCTCCACATATCACATGAAAAACTCGACGTCTGCCGCCTTGTAACTTGTGTTTTATTAAATGGATTTTTATACGGCTTTAATTTTCGTAGAGAGTACTTATCCAAAAAGATTCTTATGTATGAAATATTTGAGTAAAGGTTCTAGTAAAAAATCCACGTTACTATTTATAAGGCCGGCCCTTGAACACGCGTAGACACGTAGACACGCGCTAAGGACGAGCCGATGACGGCTATGGCACCGGAGATCAGTAGAATTTATTTTAATAAGATGATCACAAACACTACGTTAGTGAAGACGCGAGAAAAATCTAATTTAAAATATATTGCAGCGGTAAAAACCAAATTTCTTCCTATTTTTTAAATATAATTCATTATCTTTCCAATACATGACGAGTAATATTTTTTCAACTAGATTACGAAAACTCTGAAAAACATTGGATAAGCATAGTGTGTTTTATTTGGTTTATGATAAAATATAGCTTGGAATAATTCTCATTTATTAAAGATCAAATACTTACGAGAAACCAGAAATTTCAGACGTGAAACAAAAATTGTTTATTTAATATTGAGTTTTTTACTAACTTTTACATTAAAACAATTAAAGTTATTATATATATATTTATAGTTATTTATTTTATTGACATATTTTACTAAAACATGGTAAAGTTTAGTTTTCGTTTATTTCTCAGATTGATATATTGGTCCTCGTACCTGTTTAATATTAATATTCATAACTGTACTCTATTTTAGTAATCATAGAGTTTAATGTGATAAAACTGCAATAAACAGTGACCTAGGATTTTTTTAATTTACTTATCACCTAGAGTTACAATGAACTTTTCCGAACTGTTGTGTTTATTACATGTCTCTTCTGTTATTTTTTTTTACTTACATGTAAATATAGTAATACAAAAAGATGTAAACTTCGCATTTTATCCTTAGTCAGAATGCATAAACTTATCGTTTTTAATAAATACTTTTTGAAGATATCAATAATTTATCAAAAATGTTGATTTTTGGTTCATTATATACAACAACAAACCCAGTATAAGTTTTATTTTCAAACAGTTACTTCAATACTAAGGATCAAATGTAATTTATATGTTATTAAGGACCATTACTTTCTTTAAACTAAAACTTAAATATAAAATTATGGCTGGTTTAATTGCATCGGGTATAATATAGATATAATGTTTTTTTTATTTTCTATAGAAAATTCAACGTTTTAGTGTTCATTCTTGTTTTATAGTTTCGCTTAAAATTTGTGATTAAAAATTAGTAACTCAATATGAAATCATCGTAACGGGATGAATAAATATTTCATATAAAAATCTTTTCCAACAAAAAAGTATGAAGTTTGATATCGTCACACGACATCATTCCAAGGATTACAAACCGATAAACCCGGATACTGCAGGAATAATTACAGATGTAAAATATGCGGATGACCCTTTTAGTAAAAACTTTTGCTAAATATGATTTCCAACTAATGGGTACCTCTCCGAAAGTTTTTGGGATCTGATTTATAAGCACTGTGGACAGGGTACTTTGGATATTCTTTCACTAGTTTGCATGAAATGTTTATAATTTGTATTAATAAAAGTAAACTTAACTAAAAGACAAATTTATAATTAACAAAAGAAAAATATTTCTTTTAAATACTTAGCTTACTGTTAAACATACAGGTACCGTAATGAAATTGATCAATTAATAGTATATATAATAGATTACACGCAATATAAATTATTTGAAAATAAATGATTCCCTTCATAACTCATCAAACGAGTCGCAACATTCGTCAGCTCATAGTATTTATTTGATTACTCTTCTTTATTTCATAAATCATAATTAGAAGACAGATGAAAGTTGAGGAAAAGTGTGAAATATTGTGACAAGCCTTAAAATTTAGCCGAATTATGAATGTTTGAATTGTATACACGCATGTCGATATTCTATTAAGGTATGTATGGTACTACCAAAACGAAGTAAAGATGGAGTTATCGCTACTTTATCTATATCATTAAATTTCAAAGTTCGTGGCGGTCATATTTTATAATAAATATACTATTAAATATTTCAATATTGTTTTCTAATTAACCTGCATTTTCATTACATTTTGAAAATTTTCTTAACACTATACAACTACCCAATTTTAAAAGCCATTGGCAAGGATTCCATCTAAACAAATGCACGAGGTCAAATTGGCAAATAAAGAGCTAAGACTGACTCCGAGTCTTCTTTCTAATGTAAAACTGTAAATTATTTAGTAGCTGAAAACTAAGATGTTCGAGTTAACAAATAACAATACTGGAACTAGTTTAGTTAATACAGTGTTTTCTACATATTTTTAGTTTTGTGTGGCTAGCCAATCAAAATATAGTAATAACTCGTATATTTATTTTTTTTTATTTCGAAAAAAACGTAAACCGTTGCGCTCATAAACCGATTTTTTCATTAGTTTAAATGAAATTTTACAAGCAATTTGAGCCACTCAATTTTGTTGTCAACTCACAAAATGTCAGAACAATGGTATAAACATAGTAGTGCATTCTATAAACCGAAAAAAACTAAGAGGATCCATTGAAATATCTGTGTTTGAGTTTAAACAAAGTGTATATTTATGATTTCGGTACTCAATATGACGTCGGTAATGAAGTGTTGATAAGGTCAGACTTTTATACGAAAGTATAAAATATGTCAAAATTAAGCACTGGATGAACGAAAAAAGAGATTAAGGATCCATTAGATATTATACCTAAACATTCATCAAGGCGTAGATGATAAACAAACACAATATCATATTCGAAATTAACAATTTTCAATCAGCATCTCAATCAGCATTTCAAATGTGGGGTTTATCTTACAAATTTCTTTTACCTGTGGCAATATATAAGCCACCCCTTTTCGTTCATAGATAACCCATGACAATGAGGCCTCCGCAAAACAAAGAGATCCGTTTAGGAATTAATTTCAACTTGGCACTCTACTATTAGTAATATATTTGAATCGATATGTCAATATTGGACGTTATCACATTGGCTACCAATAAGCTAAGCACTTTTTTGCTGGGATTTCAGAAATGCAATAGGAACTCCTCGGACATTCTGGTAGGGTATATAATAAGCGCCACTTTTGAGATCCTGTAAAATTTCGGCGAGTAACCAACAAAAAAATACCGAAATTTGAAGAAAAAAATTTGGAGTGTGCGTGTCTCACATATTACATTTGAAATGCAAAAGAAGCATATGTATATATATATATATATATATATACACATATTTATATATATATATATATGTATATATATATATATATATATATATATATAAATAGGTCACAGCCTTACTCTATACTACAATAACAAGGCCGATGATTATTATCATTCAACTAAAACACTCATTACACTTGCTATGAATACATACAATAGAAATAGGATACAAATAATAGCAGACACGAGCCTATACTCGTAACCCATAATTTATATCTTCCCACAGTTTCCTTTGATATGAATTTCCTTTGAACGGTCGATTTGGTCTGGAAAACAAATAAATATCATTTCCATTAATATTTTATTTATTGCTGGCGGTGGCACTGCCACAAGTACAATTACCTTTTAAAATAGCTCAAATAAAATTGATGGTTTCGCGTTTGTGTATATAATAAATAGTTTATATATTGTAGTATTCCTCTTTTATAATCCATTAAGTACCGAATTAATCACATATAATTATCTGTGAAGAAAATACTGTAAGTTTTGTTTTAGCATGTATTAAATCATACAGCGAATTTTCCTATCCGATTGTGGTTTCCTTTTAACAGCATATACAATTTTCTTCCTATTATGACTGGATCACTAAATAGCTTCTGAATTTGAATGAACCTTAAAAAAAATTGAACGGAGACAAATTACATGTAACAAGAGTTGACACATGGGATATATTACTGTTATGGTGAACAAAGTTGCAGTTAGGTAAAAAACACATTTTTTTATAAATATTTTTAATAATAGCTTAACTAAAATTATAAAAAAAGTTGTTTTTTTATAAAAAAAATTCTTGCCATTTTGCTCTTTTAGTTGATACCCACACGATACAAGACATTATAAAAAAAAATAATTCGATTACTGCGCTTGCCACTTCTAAAATTTTTATTATTATTTTTGTGTATTCATTTTTTAAATAGAAATGATTGGATGTGCTTGATGACTGCCAAATTCTTCATCACATATTTATTGTTTAAGGTTAGGAAACATAAACAGGAACTGAAAAAAAAACATTTGTGTGAATTGACTGGCTATGTTGGTAACAAATGTTCATAAAACCACCATATATGACAATAAAAGATGGCTATGTTCTTATACATATTTGGCGTTAATTTTGTAGAAATTCAATATCACTTAATTTTTATTCACAACTAAATGAAACTAAGTGATATAGTATTATAACTACTTTATTTAATTATTAACCACGACCTTGTCCACCTGAAGATGTTTCATACAACGATCGTAGTTACATATACGGTCGTAGTTAATAATTTAAATAAAGTATATATAATAATATATCACGTAGTTTTATTTTGTTGTGAATAAAAGTTGAGTGATGGCTACGTTAATTTTATAAGCTTTCAAGTTCTTTGGGAAATTTTATGTAGAACGGAAATAACACATGTATTTAAAGTCTATACAAGCTAATAAAGTTAGTTCTTTTATTGAAACGAAAAATGTATTTATACCGTTTGTAACTTGCCAAGGACAGTATATTCTCTTTCACAGTAACACATTGCGTGTTTAAGACAACTGACGACAGGGGTTAATTGGGCTTGACCTTATGTACTACAAAATTACGGCTTGCTGTACAAGATGAGTCTCTATTATTAGTTATAGTCTCAAGTCACGCGTGTTTATGAATTTATATTCCTTCTATAAAGAGAAAATTTTAAAAGTTTAAAGTTAGCAAATAATATATTTAATTTTTCACAACTAAATACAACTACGTGATGTAGTATAATTTCTATTTAATTTCACTTCTTTACCACGACCTAGGGTTCATAGCGACAACGTCTTCAGGTGGGCAGTTTGTAAAGATTTACTCCTGGAAACTGACAACAGCCTTTAAATATTATAAAAAACAATAGCGGAAGCGGAGTTTGCGCAGGTTTTCCCACGGTTTGCATTAGTGAGTTTATGGTAGGGGAGTGTAGCTTTTATTATATCTTTGAAAGAATTTAGAATGAATTTCTACAAAAATAACGCCAAATAGGTTAATAATTAATTAAATAATATATTTCCATGTGTTATTTTTCATTTTTAAAGTAATTTTTATTTGGAGAATTCTGAAAATTATATTTTTATTTCACATCAATGTTTTGCAAACAATATCTATTTTAACAATCATTAATTAATTATACTACATATTATGTAAAGACTAAAGAGATACTAATTGAAATATGATGCGACTTTCATAGGTAACCGGTTTTAGAAATCACACCTTATTTTACTTACTTAAAGCGCGCACGAATATCATGCAGAGTTCTCCTGTCTTTCCTGATTCCACATAATCCAATGTAGTATTGTGAAATAAGCCTAATTTTGATTTTGTTCTACTCAAACGAATACTTCGAGAATAGGGGTTATGGGGTGCTTCGTAGTTCAGAATTGACAAGTTAAAATGATACTTATATGACGGTAACGTTTACCTTCCGTCCTTTCGGCTACTGTTTATAGTACTTTCATAATCATTTATTTTATTGTCCTTTCCCATATCTAACGTTATGGGTAAATTTGTTAGTTAGACATGGAATTTATAACAAATAAATAATATCACGATTATACATTTATATCACTTAAAACCCAATAACGCACAATGTTTTTTTCATCATAAAATTAAATAGCACTGCATGAAATTAAACTTCTCAGATATTTAATAAGTATTTGCTTTATTTCTTTACTAGCCCTTAAAGATGGAAAGCTGTACGGTCGCAATATTGGTATTCCCTGGAGTAATCTTCAAATACGTCGTTACACTCCTATGCTGCGGGCTATATCATAAAAAAGGAAAAGTAAATTTAATAGGATATCTTACTCACGTAAATGCATTGATATATGAGTAAAAGACACCTATAGGTAATATTGACTATTCTGTTTTGTTTTGGTTTTGTAACAACACATGTGTTTGTGTTGTTATAATTATATTTTAATAAGCCTTGCTAAATGTTGTGAGAGTTTTATTTCTACAAATATAACTATGAATACAAAAATCAATTCAAATATATGACTAGTGTAGCAGGAAATAAATGATAACTCTTGTGATTTCAATATTTATTTATATTTTAAGGTCCAAAAAAAAGACTTCTTTCATAAATATTACAAAACATAATCTTTCGCCAAGTTTATCTGTATGTACGTGATTTTCTCAGTTGAATCTTCGTCCAATTTTTATTAGAGGATATATTGATTCACGAGGAAGGTTCAAATATAGAATTGATATCAAGAAACTTTCGGTCGGAGAGGTATATTGGTGTGCGATACTTAATTCGTAGGAAATACGTGAAAATAATTTACGGCAATATTGTTCTAAAAATTCTCCCAAAAATGACATAAAATTCACCGTAAAGGTTTTATTGCTTAAAAATATATACCTTTTCCACTCAATATTCTAAAGCTTATTGCACCAAAATATATAATTCATACCAAAATACATTATCAATTGAGCATCATCTATTTGTATATACAGTTTAAATTTCCCTTTGTGCACTAGTGTTCTAACGATTCATTTAAGGATTATGATGGTTTATTTAAGTGAACAAAATCCTATAGCGGGTTCCAAAGTTCTGACATGGGAAGCAGTCATTCGCGATCGACGGCAAGTGTGTGTAAAGTAGCACATAGAAAGTATAGTAGCGCATAGAAAAAATTGAAGCCGGCACAGAGTGCAAGCATTTAATAAATCGAATCAATTACAGGCTGTATATCATAAATATGTTGACTAGCATATGTTTTATGAATGTAATTAGTTTAGTATTGCAAAATTGTTGTTGCAGCTGATTTAAGTCACTTGTATGAAATTTATATCAACTTTTTACATACCTAACTACATGTTATAAGTAATAATTACTCGTTATAAGTACCCGTAAATTAGTAGAGCCTACTTAACTGTGATTATTTTCCTGCTAAATTTGTTACGGACACTGCTATTGTGAATATATTTTCAGATATTAAAAATAGCGATAATCTGGTAACGCATGGGTCACATAACTAAACAAAACTGCCCCTAAAGAATTTAATATTCATCTTATCCGATTAAATTTATCTGTATCGAAATAGTAAGTATGACGCATTCTTAATATTTTTGAAAGACATGTTCAACGGTACACTGTATAAGTGTGCATGCAAAAAAAATACTTCCAATTTACATCTAGGGGACATACGCTAAATTTTATTTTAAGATAAGATGACTGGATTGACGATATTAATATATATGCAAAATTTTCACTTTATTTAAATAATGTTATTAATGCAAGTAAACCAGCATTATAATCAAGTAAAACGGCTGTGATATGGATACAAACACTGCATAATGGAGTATGTGAAAAAATTTCCATTCAATTTACATTACTAGCAGAGATGCTCATAATTTTTTTAAGATTTAATGACTTGGTAGGCGTTATAAACATGACAAATTTCAGGTTTGTAACACTAATAGTCTGTATATAAAACGTTTATGATATGGAGACAAACAGACGGCCTTGGCGAAATTATAAAGATTCTTAATTATGGAACAACATTAAAATTTAATTTCTCGCATATCCACGTGCGCACTCGCATGCACGTGCACGCACAGGCACTTACTCCCACGCACACGCACACATACACATGTATGTATTGAGTTTTGTGTTTGCTGAACTAACTTGTGTAACTTTCATCAAAACTAGCACTGTAACTGTTCTTAATCATTATTAGCCAATCCACTTTTAATCCCTAAGTACTGTTCTTTATTCCAGACTGCCTATTTTTAATGAGTACACAGACTATTGAGCTTAAGTGACTGCATCTCAAACTTCTGTAATTCTTATATCAGTAAACAATTTTACAATCAGTTGAATTTATATGTACCAGTATGTATAAAGTAATTCAAACCATTTTGGTACTATAAATGAAGTCTACTTTGTCGTCTATTTTCAAGTATTACAAATAATAAAACCAAGTTTAACATTAAACTTCGCAATTTTGCAACTTTCCAGTTATCCTTAAAGTAATTCTAAGATTATAATACACAAGGTTTTAATACACAAGACTATAAAAATTTAATAAAAGTGTCAACACTCTCAAAAATTCATTTTCTTAATGAAATCAAATGTTTTCTTCTAAAAGTAGTTTAGGAAGCCTTTGAAAAGTTTGAAATTTTCATCAAATAAATAATAGATGAATGCACTATCTTTTTTTCATTTAAAATTTAATTTGAGAAGAACTCATCTATTTGGAAATGTTATTACGGATAAACAATTTTAAAAACAGTAAATATTACATTATTGTCGTTAGCAGAAATAATTGAAATCTTTGCAGATGTCTCATAAGTTTAGGTATTCATATAGTTTCGGGCCATAAGCAATATAGTTTTACTAGACGTTAACTCGTGCCACCCATTAAGAGAACTTTCTTCATCTATTCGTCTAGCAGCGACTTGACTTTGGGAAATTCGGCTTTGTAATTAACTTCTTCATAGCTGTATATAAGGCCGACTAGCACTTTATTCACTTTTCAGATAATAGCCAAATATCACGTGGAGCCAGTTTACTTCAACGAATTTGACTTCACGCAGCATACAGTTTACGCAGGAATTAAGGATGGCAAAAATAATAGAGCATTGACAATAAAGAAAAATATGTTATAATCTATAAGTTATTAAGTTTTCAAGTTTTCTTTCCTACGATATAATTCCTTCGTTGTATTATGGATTTTCATACACGTATGTGTATTATATACATATATATATATATATATATATATATATATATATATATTTAAATATATATGTAAGCACGCACACACGCACGCATGCATGCACGCCCGCACGCACACACACACGCACTCATGCACGCCCGCACGCACGTACGCTCACATGCACGCACGCACGCGCAAAGGCACGCAGCCACGCATGCTCAAGCGGACGTACGCACGAAAGCACGCACACATGCACGCACACATGCAAGCACGTACGCGTGCGCGCACGCCAGCACGCGCGCTTGCACTCACGCACGTACGCATGCACGCTCGCAAGCACGAACGCTTGTACACACGCTTGCACGCACGCACGCATGTAAGCACGCACGCACGAAAACGCGCGCGCACTCACGCACGCACGCACGCACGCAAGCACGCACACATGCACGCAAGCACACAAGTATGCAAACACGCACATATATACATTATAACATAGATTGTATCTATTATTCATACAAATGATTCAGTACACAAATGTGAAAATGAATTGATAAATAATTATATGAAAATTCAAAATGTTTTCTGAAAAAATTACCATTTCAACGAAAAGAAAATACAATTTTTGCCAAAACATACTTCATATATATTCAGTTTCATATATATATACATCGCACTCACACATCTTCGCCAAAATTTAAATAGTAAATATAGTAACAATATCACAATCAAGTTTATTGTTTGGTGAAACATTCGACAGAGGAATGTGGTCATTTTTGTCGTAATTTCTATTCGTATATTTTTTTTCTAATGATTACAAAAACGTAGTATTTTAATATACAGGGATATCTTAAAAATTCCAACAGCTACAAAGCTGTTAATGCAATAAAGTGACGTCTTCAAACTTGTTTAAAAATATGACTACAATATTATTAATGTAAAGAAAGGCGAAGAAAACCTTAACGCAACGTGAAATAAAAGTACCGCCATCTATTGAGCAGGAGCATTGGTGTTTCTGATTCAAACTAAAGTATTTTTTTTAAATATGGCTAGTGTTACAATTTAAGTTTCAAAATATAATTGTGTGTAGGAAATGGTGATATTTTTACAAATGTGCGGAATGCAAAAGATCAGCATTTATTAGTTCCTATCCAAAAAAATAGCAATAAGCGTAAATGAATTCTGTTTAAGAACAATTTTTGATATGGTAAATTTTCTACAAAATATTCTCTACTACACTTATGTGTTCTCAGTTACGTAACCTTCCCTAATGTAATCCACCTTGATCAATTTCTGATTTTTTCGTTTATTTATATGTGAAATTTTAGCTATGTACCATTTGGTAGGTTTCTAAGTCGAGTCGAAGTAAATAATAATTAATGATCATGAGTTAGTCCATCACAGTCAAAATCAGAAAGTTGCAGCAATATATGTATTAGGAAATATAAAAGCTATTTTTTTAATGCCATGTGATATTTACATATTTACAATTCCATGTATGTCTAAATTTCTAACAGACTTAAAGTGTTTGACGTGGTACGTGGTTCAAAAATGGTTTGACGTGGTACATTTAAATGTAAAATTGTACATTTATATTTTTTTTGGGTTGTGTAATTGGTAGTCGATAATATAAATGAATGGAACAAGTCAAATAGAGCAATAAATACATGGACGTAAGGCTAATAGGCCGGAACCATTTTAGCAGAGTACAAAAGCGGAACTCATTACAATATAATATTATTTGTTAAAAACAATTCCTTATGTAAAAATGGTATACGAAATATTTTCATTTCTCTATAATTTTGGTCACAACCATTAGCAAAAATATTGTTTCTTTATGGGTTTATAGTTTAAGTTTACGAATCTATCATACCATAAAACTATACACATGTAATGAACTAACAGACACAGAGTTACCTTAAAGCGGATATGAACTAAATGATGGGCGAAATTAAAAACTTAATTTTGACTATTAAACAGTATTCTGCGTTATGGAACAGAGTTTCCACAGAGGTGCAGTTCAGAAATTAATTCATTAGTGTAAATGATTATATAATGTTCGGTAGTTAGAATACAGTCATTTTACAACTGTAATTTTTGTACATTAAATGGTAAGTTTACGTGCTAATAACTACTTTTTCGTCAAAGATTTTCATGACGATGCTTAAAATTGTTTTTGGCTTAATCGTCGTTACGAAGTTTTAATTCCTAAGTTGACCTAAAGGATTAATTGCATATTTAAATGACATATTTAGAATTTTCCCATTTGCATAGAAATATAGTGGCAAATGTAATTAAAACGTAGAATTCTACTTTTAAAAGGAAAAGTGTAGCTAAATTAGTGTCGCATAAATAAAGTGTAGCAGATAATAAATAAGTGTAGCATTAATAATAACCGGTCCAATTTTCCTAAAATACTTAATGGACATTACTTCGTACAAAAGCAGAATGATCACAAAATTAAGATTTTCTGAGAAACAGTAGTGTCACTATTTATTTCAGGTTTTCCCTAGTTCCTCAGTACCAAAAAGAAAGCAAACTAGTATCGAGTGTGACGGATTGATAACACCGGTCAATATATGACTGTCGAATTTAAAACTAAGGGCCATTGACTGAATTGAGGAATAACGTTTATTTAGAAAACGAAAAACGAACAGCCGCTATCTGAGCTGAAGAATTAAATTCACTTTTAAAGTGGAAAACTAAAAGCAGTTAAGTAATATGTACAAAACATTCCCTACCACTGCACCCCCGGGCTCAAGAACTGAAATTCGTAGTTCAATGGGAAAATCTGAATTAAGGAATACAATTCACTTTGCAAGTGGAAAACTAAGAGCTGCCAACTGAATTGTGGAATAAAATTTACTTTGCAAGTGGAAAAGTAAGAGCCGCTAACTGAATTGCGGAATAAATTATAGTAAGCAAGTGTAACATCAAATGTAAAAAAAGTAACCGAGTATGTGTCGAAACTTATGTAAAGTAGCGTTGTAAATTGGCTTACATCTCTGAAATTTGTTGATCTAAGTTGATTGAAATAAGTTTAATCATTGATTGTGTCAATTTAGTTAAATATTAGCTCAATTATATCCCACTGGCGTCTAGCAAAAGGCGTTGAAAAGGTCAAGTTACAAGAGTCAATTCCATGTAGTCAGTCATCATTATACGAGAAAAGGGTATTTTTTGTCTCGAGTGCACAGTGCATTCCTCCGTACTAATAAAAAGACACCTTGTTGTCTACTGTATAAGTGGGTTGCCAAATGTCTTTATGTTTAAATATATTTAAGCGCATAAAAAAAATTTATTGCCTCTGCAAATAATGAAAAAGTCTACGAATTTTAATCTTGTTAAAACGTGAATGGAATAATCCCTTTCAATATTTGCAAATATTTCAAAAAATAATATGCTAAAAATAGTAAAATTTTTGCTAAGAATTCCAGGCTTTGCTTTTCTATTTTTCTGAATATACGGACTTACCTGCCTTCTAACATTCTAGTTGCCATATGTCTTTGTATATACTTGTGTATGCCTACCTACGTACTAATTTTCAGTGTTTCATGCATTCGTTTTTACCTTTACTCACTTCTTTTCTATTTATTTATTTTGTTATATTCTTGCTTATGTCAAGATAAATGAAAGGAATTCAAACACGATGATTCTCATCCAGAAAAAGAAAGTTAAAAGTTCCTGTCAACACTTTTCGGCTCCATCCTGTGTCCTAATTTTGTTAAAGGGTAGATTTATGGTGGCCTTTGTTCTGTTACAACTTAAGAGATTTTATTATTAAATTATGATTAGAGCTGTATTATTAAAACGCAACTATATCGCATGTGATATTCATTATTGAAAGACTTTATGGTGTACCTTAAATTTCCATACTCAAAATTTAACCAACTTTTTACTATAATGCACATGGGTGATTCAAATAAAAGGAATCATCCAAATTGGTTTATTGTTACCAATTATATGAGGTAATATACACAAAACATTCCATATCCCTGCACCATCAGGCTCAAGAACTGAAATTCGTAGTTCAATGGGAAAGTTTCTGCTTGAAACCCATAATGCCAATCCAAAAAAAGCAGATTCCCGATTTTTACAATTTATGCATGCTGTACTCCAGTGCTGTACTCCGCAGCATGAGGACCGAAGAGCAGAAATCCCGAGTTCAATGACTGAGCCTCAGCTTGTGACTAATATTACTAAGTTAAAAAGAGCTGTTCCTCAAGCTCGAAGATTTAATTGGGCAGTACTCCCACACCGTAAATCTGAGGAGCTGGAACCTGAAGTTTAGAGGCAGAGTCTCTGCTTGAGACCCAAAACATAAACTTAAAAACGCAAAGTCCTTAATAGGCGGGCAGCGCTCGTGCAGCATCAGAAGCGAAGAGTTATAATATGAATTTTAGTGACAGAGGCTCTGCTTGAAACCAAAAATTCTAACTAAACACAGAAAGTTCTCAAGTGTCACGGTTTTAATGGGCAGTACAGTGTGAAGTCTGATAAGATTGAACTCGAAGTTTAATAACAAAACCTCGGCTTAAGACCCCCAATATTACTTTCAGAAAAGCAGATCCTCATGTTTTACGGTCTAGACCAGTAGTGCCTCTGCAAAATCAGCACTGGGCAATTGGAATCAATTCAATGACAAAGTATTTGCTTTAGACACATAATGCTAATTTAAAAGTAGCAGTTTCTCAAGTCTAAAGGCTTAGGTAGATAATTTACCGGCAGCATCAAAAATAAGTAGTTGGAACCTAAAATTCAATGATAGTCTTTACTTAAGATTCATGGCATGACTTGCAACATAAGAACTGAAGAGTCAAATTCAGAGTTTAACGACAGAGTTTCTGTAGATTTGGTGCAACAAAGCTAGTTTAAAAACTACCGATCATCAAATCTCACAACTTACTCAGGCAGTATCTTTTGAAGCATCTGTACTGAGAAATTCCGAATTAGTCCCGTAGTATCCGAAATTCAATGACAGAGTTTCTGCTTAAGACCCATAACACTAATATTAAAACAGACTGACGGTTTAGGCAGATTGCTGCAGCATCAACGCTGAGGAGTGGATACAACCGTTGAAAAACATAATAATAATTTAAAAATAACAAGCCTTCGAGTCTCATAAATTAGGCAGGCAGTGTGACTGCAACGTCAGAAGTTATAAGGGGTCATGAGAAATGTGTTTTAAAGTTTGAAATTATATTTTATGTACCCGGATATATTTAAACGTATATACGTACTATGCACCTTAAAAATTTCTTGCCACGTCAAGACAAGTCAAACGAGTCAAAACTTGATGAGTTTATTTCTCTTACTGAAGAGGTCCTGCCGCCATCTTCGAGCTTCATCAATGTACTCTGATATCGATAAACATTAAATTTAATTCGCCCTTAAATTCGATCACGTATCTGTACATTATTAAGTAAGTAAAGTAAATAAGGAAGTGTCTTCATTATTAAGTAATTTTATAGTTTAATTTCCACAGTGACATTCCAAATAAACATGGGACAATACTAGAATATGATCACCAATTTGGTTTATATATGGTCCCAAATTTGTTTATGAGTATAGGTAAGTACAATTTTTCAAATAAAAAGAAATAATTTACACAAAAGTAGAGTCGATTCAATAAATTCCTCCTTTTTGGAAATTGTTTAAAAAGATATATTTTCGAAAAATTAAACTCGATTAATGTATCATATATTCTTTTTTTTCTTCTATGAAGTTAATTTATAAGAAGATATAACTTCTTAATACTTTTTTATGCTACATAATACGTAAGTGTTTTATGGAGACACTATTTTTCTAAAACATGGGAGATCCTATCGACATCACTTTGCTGGGGTATTGTAAAGCTCGCACATGGCACATTGTTGAGACAGGAGAGAGCTTCTATATTACCACAATAATAGCCGTCATTATTGTAAATAGTGGCCGTCATTATTTTCTAGGACCAAGTGTAATAGCGAAACCCTTGTCTTATGTGACGCCTCGTAATCACCTTTGACCTCGTAACGCCAGTCGTTCTAATTTTGTTATCTTGTTGTAGCGGCCAGATAATTACAAGGACTAACCTTGCAACTCTATTAACCCTTGTCATCAGTTGTCTTTAACACAAAATTCTGTGGAAAAAAACATAATATTCTAGACTAGTTATAAGCAGTTGAAACGAATATTATATTGAATTGACGGTAGCTACTTTTATTAGGCTACAGAGACCTGTGTCAATAAGATCTAACCTAACCAATCCTTCCGTATGGAAAAGCTAAATAAATTTGAGAACTTAATACAATTACAACCACAAAGAATGAAGAATATAAGTGTAGTGAAGATTTGCAGTCGATTTTAGAGTCTGTTTTAGAGAGAAGAGTAAAGAATTTAATCTTTATTTATTATGTAATATTTCGGAGTTTCACGTAACTGCTTTTATTAGGAATATAATTTATTATACTTAAAACTATTGTTTAGATCACTAAGTTGTAGAACAATAAGTCATCTCTCAATTGCGCCTACTCGGTTTGCACTCTTTTGTTCCTTAGAAACTTTTTTTAGCCTTTTAATACGTATCACATTCAAACCTTTTTTGTGAGACCATATTATTAATATTCATGGTTTAAGTACAAACTGTAGATTCAGAGACCTGAGAATATTTCGCAGTTACTTTCAATCTGACAATCCTAATATGAAAGTGACTGAATAAATTAATAACTATAGCTTCAGAGTGTGCCAATAAATAGTGAAACACTCAAAACCCAGAAGATAGTGAATTGTTATATTTTAATCAAATTTCAATCGATTCGTTTTTAAAAGATTATTGTCATAGGAAATGTAAATAAATATAGCAGCCGTTATGGGAAAACTCAAATTTAAAAAAAAATACACACCATATCAAATTAAATGTCACTCGATAGAAATTTCAAGATCTTTTTGAAATTTCGTTGATCACATTATGGTTTTGTTTGAGAAATATGCACCTGCAAAGGAAATTGAAATATAAAATTAAATGGGGCCAAGTCCTTAAATTTGGCGGAAAAATACTCTGAAAATAATATATCTACTATTCAGCGACTATACATATAAGACATAGATGCATTTCGGAGGGGGCTGTAGTAGAAACGGAAAAAAAATATTTAGTCCAAGTATATGTCGCACTCAGCGACATATACTTGACCTTGTTCAATAGTATTAAAACTAGATTGAGTGTAACATATACAAAATTATTGAAACGCTGAAGAAACATAAACATACTAACTTTTTTATTTTCCAAAACTTACAAGACTGCGGAACTTGAAATATGGATTGTAAATCATTAAAATAAAATCAATTTTAAGACCATTAAAGAAACATAAAATATAAAAAAAGGGTGCGTGTACTTATGTACGCGCTTGAGAAGTTATACTTCTTTGGCATCATTAAATAATAATATTTTAATTTATATCAATAAATAATACATACGGATAGATAACCTCAATTATATTGGAGCACTTGAAAAAGTCTATAAACACAATTTTTTCACTAATATTTACGAATAGTAAATATATTAATCAAAATATTGAATTTAAATCACTACTGAATATAATTTATCAGCACATATATAAATCGCACTTATATGAAACTAAAACTCGTGTGTGAATGGAGACACTAGAAACATGTGAAAAATAAATACTATGAATATGAAAACAGTGAACAGATGCGATGATGGTGCCAACATGCGCGACTAATAGAGGTTCTATTTCTATTTTGTTGGTAGCTTTTGTTTCGAGACTGCAACCGCTGCAATTTCATACTGTAACTTTTGTGTAACGAATCTTAAAATTTCACTCTCATCATTTTTTCATAACGCGCCTAAAGAAGTATAACTTCAAAACTAAAAAAATAAAACCCACAGACAGAAAAATTAAATAAACGATAAGGAACAAATTTTTATTTGACTTCAAGATATCACTTATTAAATTGTACAGATTTAGTTGGCATTCAGTTTTAGGAAATCTGACTGTATACAAATGGCTTTACTATGTTGAGATGAGATATTTTGGTTTTTATTCCTACAGTTTGGTCTTTATTTTTAGCAAACGCAAACAATTCGGTCGATGTAAAAGTTTCGGTCTTTTATATTAAAGCTAACAAAATGTTGTCTTTAAAGGTTGGTTCCCATAATTTCGCCAGGAATGTACATTTTCTAGGTGTCTTTGCAGCAGCTGCAGTTAGTTAAATTAAATTACCATTGTTGTATTCATATGTTGTAAAATTATTTGCAGTGCAGAACCACTTACGCCATATAGTCGCCTGTTATGGCGGCCCGCCTTGGCACTAAACAAAATTAATATAGATGATATTAATTCGTCCTCGCCTCCAAACCGACTCTTGTTTTTAACTCTACGAAAGCCACGGGAAGGTATGGATCATTGCTTGTAACTTTATGTGTACAAAGCTCTCGTTATTTGAATGTAATTTTTCTTCATCTGCCTCTTCATTGTCACTGGATCATAGAGAGTGGGTACAAGTTTACGGACGTTTCCAATTAAACTTTGTGGCAATAGTGGGGAAGTAATTTAAAATAATTTTGAATAATTATTTTGTTGAGCTTGGAAGTTAAACTTCAATTTGTGGGATCAAAAACTGGGTACACCTAATATTAGGCCCTAAATGAATAAGAAAATGAAAATATTAAATAATTTTATTGGCAGTTATATATTTCTCATTAATTAATCTTTAATAATTTAGAGACAATTTTTTTCTCGATGATTATAATTAGTTCCAAACTGAACCGCAATTATTCTTAGCATTCTTACCAAATAGAAGTTTGGCATATTTATGATATCTGACAGTCATTTTTCTACTTAAAATGACAATCCTCAAGAGATCCGACCATCCATCCATTCATCCACTGGTCTGCCCGCTGGTCACAGCCGTTTTTCTCAAAAATAGTTTGAAGAAGGATCTAAAGACGTAGCATAGTAATCAAGTATTTAAGGCCGTATATATTCAAAACTCAATTATTAATTAATTATTAAATTAACACTTAAAAGTTTTATCTATAAATTTTGGAAAGGTCAAATAAAGTAGCCAATATTTTAAATTACATATGTCATGTTAAATGTTAAAAGAAAAACCAAGTTATAGAAATTCTGAAACTATTTTGGAGTTTACTCTTTAAGAATCGATTTTCGTTTTTAGCGCCCGGTAAAATGATTGTATGAGACAGAAGAAGAGCACTAAAAAAAGTGTAGCCGTTAAGTGGCCTCTCCGCGCAACATTTCTGCCCATCTTGAGAGTGAGATATAATTATGTTCATTTGATATTTTCTTATGGCATAATCGCAAAGCCGGAGTGTGACACACATAGTTTACTATCGTTTGCTTATATCAAGATGAAATCATTAAATGTCATTATGTGTGATTATTTGGTGTCTTCTATTCTACAAAATTAAAAAGTGTCTTTTAAATTTAATTTCTTAGTCTGGCGTTATTAATTTATTTTAGTTTTGTCGTTGTACAAATTTGGGCTTGTTTGTTTGCGTTTTACTTGAAAATTATGATATTGTCTGCCTTTTTTCATTAAAGAATTTTCTATTTACATTTAATGATATTGATATTTATATTTATTTACAGTGTTACCTATTTTATACATTTCAACTCAATCAGACATGCACATTTTTTTATTTCTTCACAATTTTATGTAAAATATGGATAATGTTGGAAACGTCCATAAAAATGCTATTGATCGCTGAAAAAGTGAAAATTATGAAAAAACCATCTGGCACGAGTAGAAAACCCATACCAAAATTTTGTTCTTCGAAACGTAAGGTATATTGCCTCCGTTATCTTTCACAGGCCCACATTAGAAAAAATGTGTATTTGGACATTGGTTTAGGAAAAATTCAATTGTGTACTTTTCCCTTTATTTGTGCTATAAGTCCTTTCATTATAGACCAGGACAACCGGAAGTACTATATAGATTTAGATGATCAACGAGTAAGACTATGGTATAAATAAAAAAGTATTGCTGTCTAAACCTTTCACAGGTGTATGTTTTAAATATATGTATATTTCCACATACAATTAGAATTCACTGATTTTTTTATTTTTTCTTTGTGCTGCATGCGCTATAAGAACTCCTAATATGCCGACTTTCAAGATTGCAGGTCGACAGCGACCTGCAATCTTGAAAGTCGGCATATTAGGAGTTCTTATAGCTTCAAGATTGCAGGTCGCTGTCGACCTGCAATCTTGAAAGAGATTGTAAAGAGATTTTGTGTACCTCAACGTTTATCTGTATATAAGTGTATATGGAGTTCCTTATATTTCACAAGTTTATTTTCTTATTTTTTTCTTGGGAAGACTTTACCTTAATTTATATTTTGTATTTCTTAGATAGAATCAAACGTTAAACACATTCCACTTAGGAGAGAGTGGTTTCCTTAAATTATAAGTTAACGATAAATTCGTGTTCCAGCTAATTTATTAACTTCCACATGTTCAGTTGATAATATTATTGACAACATTCTATTATTTAAAACAGATTCTGTATAAAAGTATAAATAACTAAATTCAGTTCTAAAATTATTACCTAGGGCTCTAAACAAATGATATTCAGATGCCACAGTGCTGGACTAACAGGGTGAATGTACTCGCGTAGCTAAGCCCCATCCCTTATTTTGTAAAAGTTTATTATATGGTTTGTCCTCTATCTTTATTATGAAGGAAACTAACCCGAATCTATTGATTATTTAGTTTCTTAGCTAATCGGTCTAATTGCTGCAAGTTAATTTTTAAATTTCTTAAAATAATTAGACCGTCATTCAAATTTCTGCACTCACCAATTTTATTCCTATAACATCTAATTCATATTTTTCTGATAAGCATTATGAGATAATCAGTAATAATAGTTAGATCACGCGAACAATTCAAATGGTAATACAATGAAATTGAGTGAAAGGTGTTATATTTATTTAAAGAGTTCATATGTAGTAGGCTCATGCATCGAGGTTTCCGTGTCCAGTTTCAAGTAAAATTGTTTTATTGGTCATAAATTATTACTAAAATAAATTTTTCAGCTAAATAAATATTTAAAAATATCTAAAATAATTAAGTAAGCGAAAAAATAAAAAACATATTTTTAAATATATTTTCCACAGATGGCATTGTATATAATATAAACCCTTTGAGAAGTAATATAAAGAGAATTAAAAAGTAAAAATTTAAAAATTAATTTTCAATTTTTTCTTTACTTTCTTCCTTAGCAGTTAAAGTGGTATTCTAAGTGATAGTCAAATTATTAGTTTGGTTAAAATATTAAAAAGATATGGCGCACCGACAAAGAACATCTTTGAGAAATAATATATTGCATTCCCGTAGATTCCTACAGGAACAACTACTAATGAACAATTAGATATTCAACAACCATATCACCAATACTTTTCTGTATTTAGTGCAGATTTACGAGTAGATACAGATATCCCTGTTTATCATGCGGTAAGACATCGGCATTTACGTGTGTCATTAACGCATCTATGTAACCCACATCTAAAACATAAGTGTTAATTTCAATTATAAGGGATTTTAATTGTCAGTTATAGCAAACTTGAAGACTAGGCTTTAAGTGTTATTAACCGGGGGATATACGGTTTATTTATACCTTAAATATTGAATATATTTAGCGTTAATTTTGTAGAAATGCATTATTCACAATTAAATGAAACTACGTGATGTAGTATTATTTCTACTATCTTTAATTTCTTTACCACGACCTAGGTTTCGTTGTATTACAACATCTTCAGGTGGGATATAAGCAAAGATACAACATCTTCAGGTGGGATATAAGCAATCTTTGCTTTGGGATATAAGCAAAGATTACAAGCAAATATTGCTTATATCCCACCTGAAGATGTTGTAATACAACGAAACCTAGGTCGTGGTAAAGAAATTAAAGATAATAGAAATAATACTACATCACGTAGTTTCATTTAATTGTGTTATACCTTAAAATAAAATTTCTTGGAATTTTCGCCGGAATCTTTAGAGAAATCTTGGACTCTCAGTTAAAAACTTATCAGCCAAACAAATAAATATGTCTAAAATGAATTAATCAAATCGTATTTACAATATAAATTTCTTTAGACATTTCAATATAAAATATTAGTATACAATAAAATTTAGAATATTTTAAAATATTTGAAGAGTAGACACGAACAGCGATCCCATTTGAAGTTGAATATTTCAAAACCGAATTTAAAAGATGGAGAATAGTAAACGGGACCGCAACTTCGTTTTGAAAGACCTACCTCATGATATTGTAAACAGGACATTGTATGATCTCTAAATAACATAATTAAGTCTCCTCAAAATAATAACGTCAATACAATAATACTAAATAGAGGTCATCGACTAGATACTTGTTAGCGACGCAAAGCCTTTATTAACAGTTCAGCTAAAAGTGATTTCCGTTGTATTTTTTATCATAAAATGTTCCGAAAATTCTTATATTGGGGCCCTTACTAAAGATGTTCCGGGTGTAATAATGTTCCAAAAGCTTCCGTATTCCAAAAGCTTATTGTTGAAGATGAACATAGCAACCTATCTATTATAATAGTCTTATCAAAAACATAAATATGGTATATAGGGCAAGTTCTCTTTAAATTACCATATTAATTTTAAAAAAAGGTAAAACCAAAATTACCGTCTTACTGCAAGTAGTTACGTCACATGAATATAGACAAAATTCAACATTTATGCTTAAACATGTGAAAGTGTTCAACATAACATCTATTTTTGAATACGGCAAGTTTTGCACTCAAGTAAAACTTATTACGGGAAGAAAAATTTGCAAATTTCCAACACAGAAGTTTAAATTCTTAAAAAAGTCTGTTATTTCCTTACTTACAGGTTTTCACCTTATACATCCAATAGGTTTAAATTTAGACTAACAAATATGGCTCAAAATACTTTGTGTAGAAAATCGTGCGAACGGCTGTCGAGAACTTACTTGCGTTCAAGGTTTACACGTGTACACCTTGAACGCAAGTAAGGTACCTAGGTACAAATGCAGCATTGAATTGTCTGTAGTTCTAAATTCAGTTTGGATTTATCAGCTTAAGTGTCTCATATCGTTTTATTACTCTAATCAATGCGCTAATCACTCTAAAGCGACAATATAACATACAAGCAGACATTATACAGTAGTGCTAACCCAACATGTAATATATGGGCCACCATATTTTTATCCTCTCTTATGTACGATTCTACAGTATTACATACTCCGCAGCTTTTTAATCAACTAGCCCACCCGCCTTGTGTTGTGATGATAGAAGTAACTATTGCACAATTTTCACGATGATTTGTCAAATAGTTTAATATTCATAAGAAATTTGGTACAAAATGTAGCTTTTTTCATGCTCAAACATTTTTTCTTATCGAGTTTGGTGCGGATCTTCTTGCTTCATCTCTGAAGTCTTGCGCCTTGCTGTATTTTCTTAATAAAAAAGGGGTTGTTGGTGACTATGTTTTTCATTAGTTTTTGCCGGAAAATTAGTTATAATTAACTAATGTACACTTAGCACATTACGTATATGTATAATTATGAGAAAAGGAAATGAATACTCAAATATTATTAGAAATAATGAAAAACGCGGTGTTTTCCTTTTGTTTTTAACAACGGGGATTTTTCTGCATTTTGAACTAAATTTAAAAATCATTGATGTCTAAGTAATATGATTTGTAAACTGTAAATGAATAGATATAGAAAATAATTAAAATTTCGTGGAATTGCAGGTAACAAAAAAATTCGATATTATCGAATTAAATCATGTTTCTGTTGCTAAAAATTAATAAAAATACACTTTTTATGCAAAAGTTTTGAAGTCCATTTATTTCATTTCCACTTATTGTTTACAATATCTTTTAGAGCAGAAGTATTCTTCGGAAAATCTCAAATAAGCGGATGAATAACCTTGAATAACTATGCAAACGTCTCAATTTCAAACAAAAACTAGCCTCCCTATGTTTTAAAGAGTAAAAGTAATTGTTTCATTAATGTGTTACTCAAGCGACGTCATAAATTAAAGTCAGTTTAATTTTACTAAGGTACTCATTAATGAAAATCATTAGCGTCATTCGCAAGTTAGATTAACTTGTATTATCGTTCGGCTTAATAAACATTTTCGAACGCGGATTTCGTTCCGGGGATTTTCAGTGTCAATTAAGAATATTCATTAAGTAAATTAAATTCAGGGTCGGAAAATTCTTTTCCATTAGTTTTAATTGTTCTCCTATTAAAATTAAACATTTATGAATACATGCATATTATTTAATATGTGAGTGTGTCATTCTGCTAATTGACTCAGATTAATATTTGTTGCTTGAGATAATAAAGGTGAACAGAAAATAGTATTGAAATAAGTATTCGCTTTTTAACGTCGTAAAAAAAATTAATGAATATTAAATAAATTCGTAAAATATTCAAATAAAATAATGAATTAAAAATATATAAACTTTAGGTAGACCATTAACTAATATAAATAATGTTCATTTACCAAAATGCATCGTTTATTTTTATAGGTAATTAAAACTTAATTAATGCATTAAAAATAACATAATTTAATAATGAAAAAAAAATTACGGCTCTAAATTCTACTACCCTACAAGCCAGTAAAAGCAATTAACGATCGCTTTCTTTTCCTCTTTATAAACAATTTTCTTCTGGACTTTACTATATTTTTCCTCGTTTTTTTCAATTAGATCACGAATTATTTCTATATGATCCTGCACTATTTATTAAATACATATTCATAAAATCCAAGAACTTTATTTGCCTCCCGTAACTACTATTTTTAACAACTAGCAAAACTAAATCTGAAAGGCTATGCAACTAGAAAGAAAAACTCAACGTTGAACTTGGCTTTTATTTAATGTACAAATAAGAATCAACGGACTAAAGTATAGAATTACTGTTTAAATTTGAAAAGAGAACCCTATAAATACTTGAAATTGTTAGATATTGAATGTGTTAAATGTTTATAAACAATATTATTCTGATATCACATAAAACTTGGCTGCATTAAATTGTATAGTCACTGAAGAATAATATTCATCATGAATTTTTGTAAAAAGGAGCATTAGGGCAGAGCAAATAGAGTAAATAAAATTGGTCATACTACCATTCTGTCGCACTCTATATCACACCTAGATAAGTGTACCCGAAAATATTTTTTTTCCGCCCCATACTATATGCATACTATACGCATATATATCCGTCACATACTTATATTCCCGCCGCATACAATTCTTTACTCGGCCTAATTATAGTTTAATACGCTTTGAGTATAATGAAAAGTATTCTCGAAGCCGTTTAAACTATTCTGTCGTACTCGGCGTACTAAGTGTACCGGGAGCGCGTCATGCTCAGGGCGTGATGGGACTCCCAAATTTATTACCATAAAAAAAACAAAAGAAGTTTTCACCTAAAACTTATGCATAATGTATGAATATTTTAAATTTTGGTTGTTAATATCCCTTACTTTAAATGTGTTTTAAGCGAAACGTGTCTTTTAATAAGGTATTTATGAAATACTGCTGCTCGAGAACGAATATACTAGTCGTAAAACTACCAACGCACGCGTAGTCGCTTGTGGCGTGCAACAAATTTATAGTCTATTCGCAATATCTTGATAAGGCGCATAGATTCTAAATTTGTTACAATTATACCTAAAATAAATATATACTTTTTATATATTATTTTATATATTATAATTCGTTTCATTTGTTTTGTGTTATTAAAATTAGTTTAAATTTGGAGTTCATCCCTTGACCAGTCCAGCTTACCAGAAAGACTGTAAAATGATTTTAACTTCTCTGGAAGAAGAATCTATTTTATTAGGAAATAAATGACAATCCACTTTTGTTAGCAGATCCTTAAGTTGATAGAACCGTTAATATAGGGCCGATATTAATTTTTTTTTTAAATGTCGAAATGGCATTCGTATAAAGAATGATATGGTTGATATGGTCGATATATTTCGATGGACAAAAGAAAATAAAATAAAACCTCTTACTAACCCGCTGATTTTAATTAAAACATTTTTGAAAGACACAAAGTTCAAAAACAAGTTTTCTTTATTCGTCATTTAAAATGAGGTGTGTAGAACTACCTTTTAATAATACATAAGCATATAAATAGCAAAAGAAATAACACCTACGGAATAATGTATACGGATTCGAGTAACCCCAGTGATGCTACATTAGTCTAACGTGAAAGTTATCGGATAAAAGCGATGGATGGGCAAATTGAAGAATTACATAGATTTTCATGTTTTACTAAGACGTTTCACATTCTCTTGAGAAACGCCACGCAGATACGGTAGGATTAATACGAGGTCTTATGACACCAGACAAAAGAATCTTTGTCACATACTTCAACATAAACATGTTAAAATAAAGAATAACAATATAATAGGGATATAAGACTCAACATTTTTACTACTTATCGCGTAACGACCAGCTGTTTTTAATCTTTTTAGATTTCAATAAATGTATTCACAATTGTTTCAAAAATTGAAAAGTTGCTCTGCAAAATGCTCCTGCTTTATCTATCAGTAATTTTATTTATTATTTTTAGTTGTTATTTGATAGGTATTACTCACTGTTCAACATCACTTGCATATTCCAAAGGATATTACAAAATATATAACCTTTCATATTATGCCACTGATCTCTAAAACAATATCGCCAGTTTTCTCTAAGTTGAACCTAGTTAACAACGAATAAAATTTAGTTATTTTCACACATTAACAAGTATAATAAATTCAATATAAATTTACAGCTATAGTTACCTCACCTCACAAACAGCGACGGCCACACATTATAAAGCGAAGAAGACAATCTCAAATTATAGAACATTGAACAATCCCACATAATAGCAATCAAGGACAAAGCCTTGACACGTGGTAAACAACAGCCTGCGCATCGCAACGCCCCGGAGAGCTGTGTATCTTTCGGCGGAAAAATGGGAAGGCTTCAACCCCGTGCGCATTGCAATCAGGTTTGAGCAACGAAGCCATAACACAGTGTAGAGCGTAGAGACTTCTGCATCCTTCGACGGTAGGCGGCGAACTGTGAATGCCCATTTGTTCGGCCGGCAGTGTCAGATGCGGGACTGCCGCGGCATATGCTCTCTCGCTCTGCGTTCGTTCGACTTTGTTTCGGTGCTCCACCTCAAATTCTGTGTTATCATCTCTAGTTGTGGCCGCATTTTTTTTAAATCATCTCTAGTTGTGGCCGCATTTTTTGTTTAAAAAAAGGGCGTGGCAGAATTAGTAAAATCATTCAGTATTTACTACCTGGACTTCTATTCTACTCCTGATATATACCCGCCTTTATACTCAATTCAAATTCATTGTCGGAACCAAATAGTTGCTTTTACATCTAAACTCCATTTATATTAAATTTCCATTTTCACAGAATATGGCAATTCCGATAATTGAAACAAATATATATTTTCTATTGTACTATTTTTATTATTAATTTGTCATAAGGAATTACGTGTTCGTGTACGTAAATTATATATAATGTTCATTAGGTTTACGCCAAAAATATCCCTGTTTGGTGTTTTAAGTGTTCACTCTGGGGCTGTACCAAATTTTAGTTGGTATCAAGATTCAAGTTTCTATGTTAAATGGCTTTCTAAAAATAAGATCGTGAACTTTTTCTGCAGTATATTTAGAAATTTCCTCCAAAACAAATTTTAAATGATTAGTTTGGGAATACTTTTCAAGTAAATCTTTCAATTAGTACCCTACAATATAAACTACAAGTCAACAGAAAATCAATTATTTTATTTGCCTCTTTAAAATTATGAAATCAATATTTTTGCGCGTTAACTATGTGTTCTTGCTATATACACGAGTTAGCACATTTTAGTACAAATTCTTAATTTCTGCGTCGAAAAATTTCTAGGAAAGTCCGTTGTAATAGATAATAGATAGTTTGATAAAAGTAACTTAATATTAGTAATTAAAAATATTACAAATTGGTTGAAGAAAAAAAAACTGGTTGAAGAATATACAAACTTTTACAATCGGTTTCTTTTGCGCGTAAGGGCGCGCTATTAACACGTAGGTTTTGGGCTCACAAAAGATATTAGCAATAAATTTAATAAGCATATTTTGCCACGTATTGATTGGATCTAGTACTAATTTTTTAGTTGTCAGAAAAGAACATAATATATTATCAAAAATTATACTTTCTCACTATAAAATATTTATAGAACTATGTGTTTATTGGACTCGTGAACAATAATTATTCTAAGTTTCTTGAAAGTTTTTTCATTTTCATTTAAGAACGAATACCCGAAGACAAAAGTTTTTATTCTAAGTATACCAAGACAAAAGAAAAACCTGTATATTATATAACCTTAACACAAGCTATGAGAATGCTAAATATGTTACTTGGCTGTAAAACCATTAAGTAACAAGTAAAGCAAATAAACTTACTATTAAAATAATTATGTGCTAATATGTAGTACATTAAATAATATGTATTTTATTATACAACAAAGTCATCAACTGGTTCTTTCAGCCTGTATGTGCACATTTTTCTTAATAACTACAAAGTAGATTTTTTTATGTAATAGGTGTCCTAACTGTGACAATGAATACAGATGAAATCGGAGAAAAATCATTCGTTGAAGAAGTACAGCAATGTGCACTGACCAAACTGTTAGACATACATGGAAACAATATATAGCAATATTATTCTTCTCAAATTGTTCTAAATTATATATGTTTTTATATATTACTTAAAATACATAACATACATTGGACTCAAAATAAATTAATTCTCATTCAAAATCTTGTAACATATTTTGCAAAATTGCATTTATTCTTATTGAAATAAATCCCACACTAATCTTTCACAACGTACAGACCAAATTTTTTCTTGCATACCCTAGTTTTCTAGGAGATTAATTAAAAGTTATGATGCCTTTTAATAAGCAAAATTACTGGTACACTCTTTATAAACTAAACAAAGTATCTTTGAAACTTAAATCACTAACTGCCGTAAACCCTATCCAATCTACTTACAGTATTACAACATAGTTTAACGCTCGTTGACAGGAAATGGCTTTCAGATTAACTCAGTGGTGCGATAAATTCGTTAAGAGTTTCTATCGAGGGTGATTTCCCGTAAAACAAGTCGTGCAAAATTTATTGGTTACCTGATAATATCTACATTAATTATTATTTCAAACGGGACCGTTTAAATAGAAAATGCAATTTAATTTTTTTAATAAACTCCCTAGAATAGAAATATTGTGAATATCATTAATACGTCGATAGAATCGAACAAAATCTTTCCCCAAATTACAATATTTTACAAAATGTATTGAAAATTAATAAGCAACAGTATAATTTCTATTTAACTTTTTTTTATAAACTTTTTAAATTTCGTAATCTTGATACTTAGTTACGGATCCTAAGATATCTCAAACGAAGTAATACACTTATCATACCTAGCCTGGTACCTCACGCTCTGGTTATGAGCAATATTCCTCGGTTTTACATTTTTTTCTACTGAATCTTTGAATAGTTATGATTTATTTCAAACAATATTGTCAATTAATTTTGTAAATGTAAAAGGTAGTCTGTTTGTTTCGCTTGCTTTACCTTCCCATTAATTTATTTCTAGTGAGTTTTGCACCTTTTCAACTTTCATCAAAAAAATAAACTCACAAAATTTACTTAAATTATATTTCTAAGGAGATTATCTTTAAACCGAACCAATATTTCTTTCCTTATATTCTCTAATTTACGTCATAATTTAGTTAATACTTAAATGAGTAGATAAATATATAAATAAATATAGAAACGAAAATGTTTGTGAACACCTAAATACACCCTTCGCTAAATACATACTCGTTATCGTAAAATATAATTTGCAAGCCACCAATATTCAGTCCCAAAAAGATGAAGTGCTCAATGTGGCCACTGATCAGTGACCACGAACAATGGATTGAATCATCACTTGTTTCCAAATAATAGTCAATACGAATCACTGCAGTAACAATCGTCAACCCTAGCGGAAAAAGGAAATTTATATAAATGAGATTCATTCACTTGCACTACGATTTTCTTAATTATCCCTCTCCCACCTCGTGTACACTTAACGCCTTTGTCTTGTTCGCCAAACAGCAGCAGTCGTCGGGATTGAGAGTATATCTGTGGGAATACTCGGAAAGATAAGTCAATAAGTAAGCAAATATCTCTACCCTGCACGGTCTAAACAGTGTTCCCAGATTTTGTATCTTTTCATCAATGCACGATCCCTGTGAATTGTTACGGATACATGCTTTATAACCTTCCCTAATGTATGTGCTTTCTAACACAATAATTACTATTTAAATCGATGCAGTTGATTAAGCGTAGTTCTATTAACGTTATCAAACATATCGCTAAACTTTTTCGCTTTACATATTAATATAGATAACTATTCTTTAAGTTTAACTGCAAGAATGATGAATTACTGAAATAAAAGATCAAAAATTCGGTAAAATGTTTTACATGTCAAATATTCCATATTTATTGTTAATGTTATTTTTTATTAAAGGAGATGCGTTTTGTAAGGTGTATCATTTTATTACATATCCTAGCATAAAATTAATGAAACATATATTTTCAACTTTGAATTTTTGTTTATTATTCAGTGATAATAATATGAAAAAGAAATTGTTTTTGAAATCACCGTTGAACCAGAATCTCGATATTTTTTGCAGTAAGGAAATTGAAAAAAAATATTTCAACAGCTAATGTAAACTCACTTGAGTTTAATTAAGAGCAATATTTGTTAAGTCATTTAAGCCTGTTTTTACTCTGGATTCCCGCCCCGAACAATCAACTAAGTGACAGGCGCAAAAATTTAGAACCTCCCTCTTTGTGCTGTTAATCCTTGTAGTTACATTGCGGCTCGCCTACAGAACGCTTGAGGGCTCTCTGCTCACTTTGTGTGTAGTGGTTGCAAATTCCGTATATTTGGAGGATGTACTCCAATACCGTATCGCAACTTCGTTACCTAGTTTATATACTAGTGTGCGAGATTGTTTTGGATTGAAATTAGGGTTTTTTTATTTAAATAGCGTTAATTCATATGTTATGGAATATAAATAGAACGTTTATAAATGCATGCACTTTTGTGTAACCTAGTCATGTATTAACAATACTTCTTAACTTTTTATTTAAAAATATTTTTTCATATAAGCAAATGATTTGTAGTATTATAGGGAAAAGGAAGAACAACATTATGAAACGCATTATTTATGAAAGTAGTAAAAAATGTATGCATAGATTTGAGTTGAAAGTTGTGAAATAGTAACACAGAAGAAATAAAGTTACGTAGTAACTACGAAACGAATGTTGTAGGAAAGCAAAAAGAGAATACCCCAATATATATAATTTAATCCTGAAATTTGAAGTTTCCTGATTTCTGCTGGAATTTTGCGTGATGAAGCCAAATAAAATGGAAAACAATATCCTCGGAGTATTAATTTTAGTTATTTCATTGTTTATAGAAAGCACTTTTCAACAATTATCAGTAATAATAATATGAAATATACATTATAATTATTACTTGAAATTTAAAAAATTCTATAATAAAATATTAATGTATATTTTGATACGTGCTTCCTAAAGGTTTTGTAAAAATTAAATGTATTTTAGGAACATTTTCTAAGAATGAATTCTCATGGCAGAAAGCTTTTTGGTACTTATAATTTCATTCATTTAAACTTTATGTCCAGTTCTCTTTATTATCTGCATTTTAATATATTTAAATATTAGATTTTCTGATCCATGTTGTGAAGAGCCAAAATGTTTATCAGAATTTTCTTCTAAAAACTACAAGAGTTTCTTTGTTTTTTGAATTGAAAGTCCATATTTCTGTGGAGCGTCTCAGTACATAACTTATAAAGATTTTCTAAACGAGGAACTTGGTATCTTGAATTAAGACATTTGATTGAATAAATTTTTAGTTCCATAAAGATATACGTCGGATATTGTTAATTGTATTTTTAGTACAAGACCAAAACTCGGATTAATTTTAGAGCTCACATTAATGATATCATTGATTAGTACATAAAAAACATATTTGAAATCAGCCTAGTTGTGGGAGTCAAGCAACTGCTTTAGTCAAAATAATTCCAAACTTCTTACAATATACATAGCACCACTATTTTGTTCGTATTTTAGTACAGAATAATGAAAGTTTGTTATAGTCTTGATATTCTTGGTCGAACTGTTCCAAAAAAAGTACTACTCTCATATCTTTTGGCCATGACTCGCAAACTAGATACAGTTTAAAATACTAGTTTAAATATTAAATCACGTTTCACGAGTCTAACACATTTCCAAAAACATATTTGTAATGCAAATTTCTTCCTATGACTTCGAATGTCACTTTAGTGCTGGTAAATATATTAGGAATATGTTGAGAAATATATCGTAAATTTTCTGGAAGCTGCCACTTTGCAGATTGTTTTAAAAATGTACTTTGTTTGAAAATTATCTTTCAGGTAAAAATATTATTTTGCAAAGCTTTTTTTATTGCTTTCAAAATTTATATTTTTACTACTTCAGCATTGTAGAATCCGTTCAGTTTCCTGCCATTGTAAATTACATTGCCGCATATACCTCTTTCTGTAATAATATATTTTTTTTTAATTTATAAGAACCAAGGTAATATAAAATTTCAGTAACATGGTTTTAATTTATGTTTAACAGAACTCTCATAATTCATCCAAAATTCTTGTGAAACCTTTAAGTGGCTATCTTTAAGTCATTAGGGCTTTGATTGGTCTGAGGTTAGCCCATGAAAAGCCCGATTTTAAGTCATTGTTGATAACTGAGCAAATTTTGGGAGAATTTTGAACCAAACGGAATAATTGAAATATTCTTGAACCGATTGAAATATTCTTGTAGTAAATGAAAACTGGTAAACCTATAGATTACCAAAATTTATAAACTTAAAATAAGAAGAAAATTGTGTATTTAGGAAACAGTCCTCAACAAACTATGAAAAATATTTTTTGACTTTGTTTTGCCCCAATTGTATTTTATCTAGTTATACTAAATTTATTAAAACAACATACCTAAGACCTTAACAATTCGTAAGATATTCAAACAGTCATCAAACTCATTATTTAATTTCTTTTTGCCAAAAAACCATTCTAATTTTGTTTCTTCGTAAATGTGTCATTAGGGTATTATAAGCGTATTACTTATAATGTAATGAGAATTCTCAAATTACCAATATAAAATACATTTTCTCTCTACAAACTGAAATAATTTTTAGCTCACTTTATTATGAGAATACACGTTAAGTCGACTGTAAAGAATCTAAAAATACCGCGACTACCTTAATGAATCAAGATAAATAGACTCGCTGAAATTAGATTGATCAATCAGACTCAAAGTACTTTCTGGTGAAATAATCGTGATAATAGAGCTACATGTAAAACTTATTATTAAAAGTTAACTAAGTGTGGCCATACATAATTATTCTGTAATTTTAAAGCTGCCATCAGTAAAGATCATTGATTTCTATTTATATTATTATATTCTTTTTAAAAAAAAAATATTTTTATGTAAATCTGAATGTCGGATCCTAACACCTTTTGGAAGCAATTTTTATGGATGAACACCTAAAGGATTTAAAATTAAACTGACTCTCTTACTGACGACAACCGTAAACGAATATGTTCACTTATTCATTGAGATCTTTTGAAAAACTTACCATCCAAATCAAAACGTTGAGGCATTACTGACACCTTAAAATAATAAAGTCAGCATTAGAATAATATCAATGTGTTAATAGAAAATAAGAAAAAAGAAATTGCGGTATCAAATACTATCAGAGTTATTTTCGAGAAAACCTCAATAATATATGGCATATTAAAATCAGATAAACTGTTATTTGAATCATTTAATTCATCAACAAAGAACACTTATTAATATAAGATGATAGTATGTATTTTACGTACGAAATGCTTGCTTTAGAAGCATTTCATATACTCCTTATCTCTTAGTAATGTAAAATTATTTAAATACATCTTGCAATCATTAAATGTGGATATGAAAATACTGATTTTCAAACTTCTTCTTAAAAATGAAACCAATACGGTATAGCTATATATAATTTTAGTCCAGTTACTGAAATTTGAAAACACTCTGATAGAACTTATCGCTCTTTTGTATGCGATTGACTTCTCATACCCGGCATAAATTTTAAAGACATTTTCACACGAAAACAAGTACACATCAAACAAATAGGCAGAAAACAATTATGAAAATGCAATAAATATAAATCTAATTAAAAGTAATAAAACTAATAAGGTGGCCGTATATCCTCTAAATAATCGTCGTCTTGAATTGAAATCACAAATAGAACAAATGAACAAGCCGAGATGGAGTTAAGCAAATTATGTAAGCTCGTGGACAACCGGGGATCGCAAATATAATTTATATATAGTAGTATGTACTGTGTGTGTGTACACAACACATACTATTATATTGAGCTACCAAGGATTGTTACAAGTAGAGAGAAAAAATTTTTTCTACAAAAAATATTTTATGACAATATTTCAGTATTGCCCAGTATATTTCAATACTGCAGTATTGCCATGCCGATAATATTTATTGGATATATTTTCGAAATATGAAACAAGATGGTATGCCTAGGTTATAACGACAATGATTGCTTATAAAATTGAGCACATCGAGTTTAAATGTCAATAACATTTAATATTCTCTGAATTCAATGTCATGTAAAGATTCTTTACAGCCATCAGTCACTCCACAAATGTTTGTTTTGTAAACTGTTAATTCCTTTATTGACACTTGTATCAGTGATATAATTATTTCACTACCAAAGTGAGAAAATATTTTTGGGGAGAAAGTTTTTGTTATAGGTGGAAGAATAAAACACGAATAATTATAAAAAATATTTTTTGCATAGATAACCTCAAATATGTTATAGATCTAAAGACAATGAAAATAAAGTGTGTTGGAAAAATTTATTTTGATATTGTACTAAAGAATTACAATCAAGTCTTTAAGCAATTGAAAATTTTTACCTAAAATTTTAAGATATTCTCATAAGTAATGAAATTGTTATCGATTAATCCAGGTGATGGATTTATTAAAACTAATGAGAGTACACTAGTAAATGTCGGTTTCTAAATATTCATTTAATTTTTCATTTTCTTAGAATGGCATTAATTAAAACATAGTGATTTAAAATGTGTTACAAGCAACTTGAAGTAAATTTTTATTTAACATTTTTAATTTGATATTTTATTTAAACAGAATGTTGTTAGTTGATGTAGCAAGCTTCCTTCTATCGATTTCTGAGTGAAAAAAGAGATATTTATTATCAATAAAATTTATTTTATCTTATTCCTTGCTTTTCCCAAGATACACTCTTTCAACTTCAATATACAATTTAAGGGTATATTTACGTTTTGGATGAAAAACCTCAATTTTAGTCAATTTATTCCGAACTTTGGGAATATGTTGTATAATCATTTCAATATGAAAAGATAGATCAAACTTTTATCTATAATTTAATGACATTGCTTTTTATTATTTTCGTATATATATATTTCATGAAAATCGGCTTTTTGTAACTCATTCCTCGCCAAAATTGCTAAAAAGGGATAAGTTTGGAGGATCCTTTTCAAACAATTATACTTTAGTTGACAATGCGAAAAAAGGCAGTATTTTATTACCTTTTTTTACGTTTACTGGCAGTATTTTACTACTCATTTTTTTCTTTATTTTATCGAAAAAATAATTTAGATTAACGCAATAGTAAAAAAGAAGAATATTTAGGCAACGAAAATATAGTATCAACCGTCCACATAAATATTACATCAAAGACAACCGCTAGTCCTAACTCGCCAGCCGAGATGCGCTCGTGGTCATTTGTGTGTACCGGCCACTTTGAAGAAAAAGATTGATGGTATCGGATATACTATTAATGTAATCATAGTTAGATTAACTATTCGTAATCAAGGAAATAAATTTATCTATTTAAAATACTTTACTCATAATGTCTATTGACATACAATTAAATGATACTTACGTAATAGAGTCACACACATACATATATATACACATGTATATATTTATATATATATATATATATATATATACATATATATATATATATATATATATATGTATATATAAATTTAAGCGGGTACGTGCAACTAGAAAAAATGTACAAATGCACAATTCGCAAGATTGTAAGTTATTTACACTTTAATACTCTTTTTAGGGTTCCGTACTTCAGAAGGAAATACAGAACCCTTACAAAATTATTCGCGTCTGTGTCTCTGTCCGTTGCAGCCGTTATTCTCAGAAAACACTTGACGTAGAAACTTAAAATTTACCTTAGTCGTGAACCATATTATCTCACACATATTGCAGTAGCTTATACTCAAAAACATTTATATGGAAATTTCCGTGGAGAAGGTCAAATTACTCGTAATTTTTTTTTTAAATGATATGTTTTGTCTCTTGTTTGAATGGATTAGTTATAAGGTTTTTTTCGTAATTTTATCATAATTTTTTCGTAATTGTATCATATCTTCGGAGACATCCTGAAAAAATGTGCAAAATAGTGTAGTTTGATAGAGACACTTTATGCTATATATATAAGAGAATTACCCATATGTCGATTTTAATATAATTCGTATCTTAGTTTTAACACCTTTACAATTATTTTTATCAAATACTTTATATGTATCGAGTTGGTAATTACTACTAGCAAAATCTTGCTTCTTTTATCTTGTAATCAGGAAAAATTGGTATTTTATTTCATTTATTCAAAATTTGTTAGTGGTTGTTAGTAATTTACTAATTATGATTTATAATTTTATTTATATAATAACTTTATTATTATATTAATAACGAGATCGTTTTAATATATATGGTTTAAAGTACCCCTAACACATAGACCGTAGAGAAAGACATTCAAAAATGAAAAATTATTAGAATTTAAACAAACAACTCGAATAATCAATAAGTTTGAATGAATCCCAAACATGAAAACACAGTTTATGTTATAGATGATATTAAAATTAGTTCATTGAAAGCTAATTAAAAGCAAGCAGCCAAGAGAAACTATTTGATATAATGCTATATTTATTTATTAATAAATGTTTTCATTAGCATTATTTTCGTTGAGCGTAAAAGATCATCTTTGCAGTTAAATGGTTTGCCTTAGATATTTCTGTATAGTGAAGTTGTTATTCGAATATTTTAAACCCTAGAAAATTAGAAAAAACGACAATAGATAAATAGACAAGTTACTTGTACATGATTTTTACATAGACGCATGTGTGTTCATTCTCAGTAGGTCACAATGTCAGCACTGCAAGTGAACCAAATGCTCTGAACTGAAATTAAACTATGTAAATCCGTGAATCAATTTAATTCGAATTACTCATTATCTTTCGTGTATAAAGGCGAGTTCCTGAGGTCTTTTTTACACGACGTCACCATGGCCACAAATAAGTAAAAATGTTGTGATGAGTTGATTACCAATATTATGTCCTTTGATGGCACGGCGCACCACGGGAATCTCGGTTTGAGTCCCGTCCTCTCGTCGAGGGGGCTGGAGAGATTTTTAAGATCGCATAAGGAAAAGGCTATATACACTAGTAATGAGCAAAAGTGCCACTGGTTTGATAAGCTATACTGACAATGAGAGTAGAACTAATATCGAATTGAAAACTACCGAGACGTCAGAAAATAGAAAAGGTTTAGCCAAACCACAGTTCTGGAAAGCGGAAAGCATGAATAAGAAATTAAGAGAGCCCGGAAAAGATTTCTTTGGACTGAAAAAAAATTAAAATTCATGTAATATGAACAATGTACCTCCACCTACAAAAAAAAATTAAAAAATATTTTATTCTGCATTTTGTCACTCCTCTGAAGAATGTCACTATAATGAGTTTACAAAAGAGCGCAGACAGCGATTGCCTGATTTATTTTCAAGTCTAAACTGGGAGAACAAAAGATGTTTATTGTTGACACCGCCGAAAAATTTATAATAATATAAATATATATAATGAAATAAAATCTATGAAAGAAAAACAATTCGCTACCTATAGGCGAAAAGAGTTTAGGAGGTGTAAGAGGATATAAAATAAAATCTCTAAGAAAATTTAACTAAATACGATGGATATCAGAAAATGGTCGGTTAGAAAAAAAAGGTTAACAAAACATATAGTGACATGTTAGTAGAGCCAACAATTGAAAAAACGAAGAGAAAAAAGGGGAGGAAGAAAGAATTATCACAATTCCCTGAAATAGCCTTTTTTGAAAACGTACCCTAGCTACCATTGCAATATTGCAGGATATTATCTATCTAATATTATCTATATCCAAATACATTTAAGATAGTATTTGGATATAGATAATATTTGGATTTCAATCCCAAAAATTCGCTAGAGACGTATAAAAATGTTAATGAAACTAACCTTGATAAAAGTATAGAGCCCAAATTTGGGTCGCTCCGAGTCTGGAAAATATTTATGAGACATACGCGTAAATTTTCGAAGAACAGTAATAAGAACATCAGATAAGAAAAAATACGCAAGAGCTGAAAATGAAAGATATTTAAAACAAGCAGTGAAAAAGGGAAATGCATCATTTTAGAAAAACATGTACGAGTTGTCAATAAAGAAAGGCTAGCAACGTTTAAGAAGTTGATTTAATCAGCTCTTGCGTATTTTTTCTTATATGATTTGATCAGCAACTCAGAAGACGAAATTGACGCAAAGGCTATCGTGATTTAAAGTGACTGTTGTGCGTACCAAAACAGAAATTCGACTTTAAAGAACGCTCTATCCTATTATTTTGCTGTGAATAATGTGGTTGTTTACCATAAATACTTAGAACATGGCCATACACAAATTAAAATTGACAGCGTTCACGCAACTATCGAACGTAGTATCCAAAAATATGATGTTATTTATATCCCAAGCCAATAAGTTGACGTACAAAAAAAACTCTTAAAAGGCTGCAGATGTACCAAGTAAAAAGTTTGCAGTATGATTTTTAAAAAAAATTGATAATCCAAAGCTACGCTAGACGCACTACGAAAATATTAGACCTGGAAAAAAGCAAATATTTTTATAGTAGCTAAACTAAAAAAAATTTTGTACAAACCTCACTACTATAAAACTGGTTTTTAGATTTTCCAGTGAGAATTTCGGATGATCTCTTTGAACAGTCACCAAAACTTACTTCTAACAAGTGTAATGATTTTAAATGCTTCTAAGAGTGTAAGTGTATTAATACCAGCAGCTTATCACTTTTTTATAACAATTTGCCACACTGATTAAATAAAAAATGTTCTCATAAATAAAGATATGGAATTATTATCATAACTTCCCCTTTTTTTCTCCTCATAATTTTTCTGTGCGTTTTTTAATCTTGCTTTATATTTATTTTCATGAATTGCTCTTCAATAGCCTTAATGTGATACCACATTGGCTATCAAAACTCAACTTTTTCAAATATATTCACGATTTATTCTTCAATACCTTTAATTGTATACCTTACAGGCTTTAAAACACGATATCAATCAACTATATTCGTGACATAATCTTCGATGACTTTTGTCTCATATCACTTTCAACAATTTTCAATAAGAATTAAGACGTAGCGACGGAACGCCAAGTAAGCGAATACGGTGTATCCTAAAAAAACGTTTATAAAGTCTTCATATTTTACTTCAAAGTATATACTTTTCATGCGATAATTTAGTTATAGTAATTTGGCAATTTACCAATGAAAACTAAGTGCTAAAATGACCCGACTTAAATACGCCTAAGGCAATATCATGAACGTGCTCAGTCTTACACGATTACACTATCCACGGGTTCAACGATCTATCAGGGATAGTCTCGTTAGCGCCGAGCAGCCTTGGTTAATAGTTTCCATCTAGAGCGACTTCCGTTGAGATCGTTGCTATAAATTGTTCCGTTCTAATCTGCGCACTTCCGCCCTTTGAGCTCTGAACTTTTGACGAGCTTACAAGAAGTTATGTGGTTGATGGCGGAGAAAATTTCATTTGGTGTGAATTATTTGAAATATATTTAATATAGTAAATAATTTTCCTCCTTTTGGAGAGTTTTTATAAATTTTTAGAGAAGACAGCGAATACCATTTATTGGTAGTGTCATGGAAGAGATGAGTGAAGTAAAATTAGCACTATAAATTAAATGGAATATAATATATTATGGCAAACTTTTACTGAAAATATGTAAAGCAAAAAAACAATACATATATGTAATAGCGAATAGAATATATTATGTAGCAAATGAGTAATTTGAACATAATTTTACAAATACGTAAAATTCGTGCATATCCTCTCTTGTAAAATATCAATTACTACTTGTTCTATTCATATGACACTCTTCTCTTGTGCATAGCATAAATGGATGTAGATAAAACATCAAGTAGAATTATTGTCTATTTTTCATACGACGTAAGAACTTTGCAAGATATGCAAGTATAATAATCATGAAAAAAATTGCCAATCGTAGATTTACTGTAAATTACAAATGGACTCTATCGACCTAAAGTAGACTTGCGTTGATGAAAATGATAGAAACTTAGCTGAGAAGAGGAATGTAAACATAATGTGAGTAAAAATGATCTTCAAGCAATTTTTTGCTTTGATTTTTTATGCATGGATATCGATAGTTGGCCCCGACTTATGACTCATTATAATAAAACCCCCTTATGTATTTGAATTATCAAGTGCAAATTACAGCAACTTAAGTAATGGTGCGTATTAATCATTTGTGCGTATTATGCCTATTTTAATATGTTCATAAAGGTACTATTGTAAAGAAAATGAAACTATCTGATCTAAAAATATCGAATCCTTATATAAAAAGCGCAAGTAAAGCTTGAGTCTAATTCGAAATAACTTTATTTTAATATTCTTAGGTTTTTTCCAATATTTACACCCAGATATATGGAATAATTATTGCCTGAATTCGTGACATTATAACTGATCAAAAATTATTTTTATTTCATTCGCTACCAACTAATTCGATAACCAATTATCTAATAAAATCAATATAACACAATCACATTTTTCATATGGGATGTATCATAAACCATATCCACGTATCTTAATAGACATGTCATTTCAAACACGGAACGATATGGTTTTTTCGTTGACCGGAAAGTTCATTGCTGTTAAGATTTATGAGAATATTATTCCGTCGATATTATTTTGAATAAGATTTCATGTTCATGATCAGACAGTGGTGTATATACAGTTATTTGATATCACAAAATAAAATTGATAAACAATGAGATCCCAATGGATAATCTCAATGTTCATTCTTCTATGCTAAAAAATTGTAAGTGCAAAGAATAAAAACAATTGCAAATTAGTTTGGTCCATTTTGTGCCCCTTGTTTATACTGACTTAGTTTCAATTAATAATGAACCATCGAAATAAAAATAATGAGACACACAGGTTATAATAGGGTATTAAGACATTTAATAACTGTTGTTAAATCTGTCTATTGTAGATTATATATTGGATAAAAATAAAAATACAAACATATTACAGCACACATAACACGAAGAGATTCTTCATCCATAATTGACAAAGCTCTTTAGAAAACATTTAGTAAATATTTAACATAACAAATTATGAAGTACACTGTAAAATTTGTGGAAAATATAGGATGTTATTATTTATTTACTTAAAACTGCAGAAATTAAACAAAATTCAAATTTTAGACCCATCTTTTAAATTGTTATTATCAAAAAAATTTTAAATTTTTTTTTGCAAAGTTTTGAGTTGTCATAAACAGCGCAAATTAATAAGTTGGAGAAAATACTGCAAGTGAATTATTTATCCATTAACTTTTTCTTTGTGTTGTGTGTAGGTTGAAAAGACGGGCAAAGTGTTAGGTATAGAAAAATCACGCTTACTGACTTGCAGTTTCTCTCATTAATATAATTTTATAATATTTATCGTATCTGTCTATCTGCTAACAGTTTTGGGACATAATATGGAAAAAATTTCTTAAAAAGCAAGATGTGAGATTTTGAAGATATCAAGCATCTGCGAGTAATTATTTCAAAATTAAAAATTTTTTCTCAACTGTGGTATCAGCTCGAGTGTTAAATAATAAAAATATACGGGAAAGTAAAACGTCAGTAATACGTAGAACGTGCGTTAGAATTTGATAAAGGAAGGGAGATAGAGACGGTAGGTGAATATATGTGAGACAGGGAAGGAAGCAGAGAAATATGGAATAAAGTAAATATTCAGCTATATAATCACTCTCAGTATCTGTCCCTTGATGCTTGATTGAAATACTAATTCGCTTTCAGGAGTAAAATAAAACGTAAAATTAGCAACAATCGATAAAAGGCTATGTTAGTTTCCGTGTGTTGCAAAAGAAAATTGCGATGAAATGTTTTAGCACTACAGAGTGAAAGTAAATAATTAATTGTATCGAATGTTACGTAGTAATATCATATCTATGTACAAAGCAAATCTAATCTGGTATAATAAGTTGTATTTACTCGGAAGAAAATTTTAAAGTAGGTATGCCATTAATCTTCAATTGTCAGTAGAATTTCACATTTTCTTATCAACCAAGGATATATTGGAGTTAAAATATAACAAAACAGTAGTTTTAACCTCATTGTGAGAAATAATTTGTGAGCAGAATAAATATTGCATATATGTGGAATTTTTAATTAAACCAAATTCAAACGCAGTACACATGGTATTTGCGCAGTCAGTTTAAATCTGTCAAGGAGGAATATACCCATTTATTAATAAAACTTATGATGGTAGGTAGAAGCAAGTCTCTTCTCACGCAGGAGTGGGTTGACTTTGTAATAGTGTATTTTTTGTTTCTATGTAGAAAATACAATTGAGCACAATCTACATTTTGTTACATCTAGATATCTCAAAATATTTCGTACGAAAACGGCAGTCTCTCTCGCAGGAGCGGGTGGGGAAACAAAGAGGAATGCCACAATTCGGCCTGTTAAGGCCGAATTGTGGCCCTTAAGTTTGACTTAAGTTTGAGTTATTATTTATTATTAATCAAAATAAACATTTTATTTTAAAGCCATAAATTTTTATTCTTGGGCGTACGAAGTCGCAATATATAACTAATATTCAATAAATCTTGATGTAACACTCACTAATCGACATTTCTTCACATTTCACTACTTTTATCTAATTACTTTTCACGGTTAACTTCTTAAAGGGAAACTTTAACCTTTCTACAATAGTGTTTAATGGGATATAAATGTACCGAAAACTATCCGGCTCTCTCTGGCAAATACGTGATTTACTTCTTACGATAAAAAGAATTCTTATAAATAACAATGAACATAAATATGCGCAAGCAATACATGATGAATAAATATCCTCGTTAGATATAAAATTTAAAGGTTATATTAATTCGTACTTCAAAGGTTTACGCAAAAGGCTCGTGACCATATCCGTCGTACTCCGTTAAACTTATCTTTTCTTAAAGTTGCGACTAATTGAATTATCACCGAAACTTGAAACGATGGGTTCGTTCAAGGACAACAAATTGGAACTTTTTCATTACTCTACTGGAGTTCACTTATTTTATTCCGGGAAGGTCGGAGTAATTGCTACCGAACTAAATTAATTAAAAACACGAAGCCTCCCATTTATTCAGTAGACTACGATTTCCTCATCAACCCTCCCGCTTTGAAACTGATGTTTGAGAGCTTTAAGCATCGCTGTGTAAATATATTAGGTATAGCGAATAAAAGTTTCATTGATATCCAATCGATGGTTTTGTCTAGTTGCGAATTTGTGTATATTCAATTATTTAACTTTGCAATTATGTAAATGCCTATAAGTATGATAAACATTTTAAAATCTTTAATTTTAAAGGTGTTTTCATCCGTCAGCTTCATACACGCACACGTACGCACGCATGCTCGCACGCACCCACACAAGCACGCCCGCAGGTACGAACGCATGTGTGCACTTAAGCACGCACGCTCGCACGCACACACGCACAAACGCACGCACAATACGACACACGAAACAAAACAAACGAAACAAAAATAATTCTTCACTTGCTTCAACTCTTTTGGAGTCATACCTTAATGTTATTGATATATTTTTTGTCCATTCAATAAAAATGAGTTTAGTATTTTGACGATGAACTACAGTTCATATGGATAGATTAAAAACTTTTTACCCAATAAGAATAAAAGACAGGAAAAAATTATTTACAGGCAGTCAGAAAGAAAATATATGATGGAATCCTTTAAAGTAAGATAGAGTAGACTTAGATTTTTCTTCAAAATATGAAGGAGATAGTACAACACCTCATTTGTAAATACTGTTTTAAATTATTTAAGAAAACAAGATAACCCAAAAAAATTCAAGAATATTTCTTCATGACAATTATTTTAAAAGTAAATTTTGGTAAACATTAAATATCAGAGGTTTTGTAAATTAAATTTTGTTAAATATGTATTTATTCATAAAGAGTTCGTGCGGAAAAATAAGCTAATGTTTAAACTAGGCTTCGCCACTTTTGTATACATAAATGAAACGAATCTAGATACTAGTTGTATTTAGATTCGTTTTATGAACTAATAGTACTTAATACTAGTTGTATCTAGATAGATTAATTTCGTGAAAAATATTAAAAAAATATACGGCAATAATGAAAGCAAACTTCAAAAAAAAAAATAAAAAGCATTTTTGCTATATTTCAAAATATGTGGATAGCTGTAAAAATAATTTCTTTAGAATTCTAGTTTTTTATAATTCAGAAAAAATATGTAGAAAATATTATTCCGAATTATTAACATATTGGCTACATATCGACTTCCAGCTAAATATTTGCAAATGAAGAATTTCTGAAAAGTATCATTGATAATGAACGATTACTTGTTAAACATTCACAGATTGATATAATTCCAGGTCACTCCTTTAGCTTTCTTAAAAATGAAATCATTTTTTAAAGAAAAGGAAGCAATTTAAGTTTTCCATTAATATTTTAACGGCATTTTACTTCTGTCTTAAATCATAAAAACAAACGTTATTTGGTAGTACATTGATAGTTTCAAGGACAAAGAGTTTAAAACATTCTGAGTCACATATTCGATACAGTCGATAATATTTGAAGATGACACAGAAGTTCAATTTTTATTCCAAAATTTACTGAATTAGAATTTGGCTACGGCCGTAATGCTCACACGTCTGTACAAAGAAAGGTGTTAGCAATATTCCTCTGTACATATGCCAAATATATATTTATGTAAAGAACTAATTCAAATATAACAGGAACTTGGACTAAAAACTTATTTGATTACCTAATTCTAATTATCTTCCCATGCTCAATGCATTTTATTTCAAGAACATCAATATATACTCATCTGAATTGCCCAAATTTTACAATGAAGATTTATAAATTTAGAGTTACGTGCCGTTCTGAAAATGTAGAATTAATGAGTTAATTGTGAATCATGCAACCCAGATGCAATATCGCGCAAAGATTAATGTAAAAGACAAAAAGCGTTTATTTTCAAAAGATTTATTCATAAAAATTTCCTCCGATTATAGTCGATGTAAATTCATACAAATATTACGATTGATATATTTCAGACAACTGCCTGATCGAAGTTGTCTGACTTGTCAGTTGTTAACTATCCTATTTTAATTTCATCGATATAAAAAGTGAAATTTTTTACAATCTTTCCTTAGTTTTACAGGAACAGGAGTTTTCAAAACCTTAGTTTTACAGGAAATATTTTTTATTTGCGATATGGCATGAATGCTATGTGCTCATCAGAAAATACGTTATAGACTACCTGGAATTAATTATGAAATAACTAATTAAAAAGTATTATTGCATAACCTTTCCTCTTTTGTAAAGGTTTGTTTGAGAAAACCTCTATTGACTACTATCAAAATAAATATTCGCAAATATTGCAATGCGTTTAAAATTTTTAAGCTAAAATATTTAATGACATTATATATTTACAAGCAGATTATGTTTTTTGGGCTTTCTGGTATGTTAGAATTTATATTCAACTAAATAGTTTTTCGAATAATTGTTTCTGATATTTTTTCTTTCACTTATTTTCCTCGTAAGGGTTTCTTACAAAGTCATCTTACAGTCAAAGAAATATGTAACAAAAATTTCATTAAAACTATAGCAATTATATGATATTCAGTATAATTTCTATAGTTTTAATACAATATTTTCCTATATTAACTTTATTTTTTTTATAATTTCAGGTGTAATATTCCCGGAAGTAAAGGACGAGAAAATATGTTTTATGCATATTTCTCGGCATTTCTCAGAAAATGAAGTATATAAAATTATCAAAAAAAGTCCTATTATTACCTTAATGACACAAATGATCAAAATATTAATTTATAATAATAAGTTATTAAAATTATACACAAGGAAATGTCCATTATTATTTGAATAATGTGTGTATTACTATATGTTGCAGACTTATTTATCAGTCATAAATCATTTAGATATAAAAGTATAAAACTATAGATTTTATATTATTTACATCAATTCATAAACCATTATTCAAGTGTAACAATATCTAAAAAACATAATACCAAAAGCGCTCATCCAGTAACAAAAAAACTTTACCTGACTTTGAAAAAAAAATCACACCTGGGCTTAACTTAGGTTTCTGCAATATTTATACGAGAACGGATATTTCATTAAAGATTATGCAAATGTAATTTGGATTCGAATGGCAAAATGCGATAATGGAAATATGAAATTGCTCTGGCGTTTGGAATCGGAATTCTTCAATCCGTATATTACCATTTCAGTTATCAATACACTAAAACTATCTGTGATTAAAACCAATTTTTATCTAGTCACTCCGGGTATTTTTACAAAAAAAAAAAGAAAATATATATGTATATATATATATATATATATATATATAAATATATATATATATATATATGTGTATATATATATATATATATATATATATATATATATATATATATATATACATACGTATTCATTAAATACAATTTTAAAGAAATAAGGAAGAATTATAACGGGAGATAGAAACGGATTTAATCAATTTTAACTGAAACATTTTGTCACCCAAGTTCCACTAATTGTTTATTAAATCCATCATTTTATTACAAAAAAGTTAACGTTACTTCTATTGGACTAAAATTATTTAAAAAATAATTTGTCTATGTCGTCAAATTGACCGCTGTTGTTGTGTGTTAACATTTAAAATGATAGCATCGTTAGATTTATTGGTTGATATATCACTACTAACTTTGCCATTATATAAGTTTTGATTGAATAAATTATCTTGTTTAGTCACTTTATGTAATTTATTTCATCTCGAGTTATCAATATGTATATATATATATATATATATATATATATATATATATATATAGATATATGTATATATGCATACACAGCACATTTTTTTATGAATGAAAAATAAATATGTAAAATTGCAGTCTCCGAAGGTTCCGTAGAAACAATTTCTTTTATTAACAAAGTGCGCCACGACTTTTCTTCATGTTGGAAATAATAGAATTATAACGGGAACTTAAAGTGAATCTCCAGAGACACTCAATTTCAACCGATCACTTCGTCCGCCGCCTGACTTGAGCTAATTCGTTTTTCGCTTACTCATTTTATTCCAAGAACATCAAAGTAATTATTACCGAACTAAATTAATTAAAAGTACCGAGCAGCTCGCTCTAAAGTTTCCTTATCAACTCTCTTGCACTAGGACATTTAATACATAGATCTAAACATTGTTATATATTGACGTGATACCTTAATAAGAATTCTTGTGGGAATATTTGAAATATTCTGATGAAAATATTAATCTAAGGGGAATTATATTGACGTTTATCTGGACATTTCAGTAACTTTGGCCGTGAGTTAACCATAAAGTGCAAAATTTTGTTTGAATTTTAAAATATTTTTTACACAGCAGGCAAAAATTGTAAAGTAAATTTAACAGAAATATAGATTTTCTTCAAATTTTATATTTGCTGTATGTATGATTTTAAATAGACGAATAGTTTCATATTAAAACTACCTAGATCTGCTATTGTACGAAAACATATATAACACTTCATCTTACGACTACTTTATAATGGCACTTCAAATTATAAATTAGTTTTTGCTCTGAAGCGAAACAGGTGACGAAAAAGTTCATTTTAAATTAGCTTTATGCGTTTTTCGCCACATATTTTCGATTGTGTTAAAAAATAGTATCAAATTTCGAAATAACGTTTTTCATAACTTCTTTCAATAATTCTATTTGTAATAAAATATATTTCGTAGAGAAAAAAGCTAGATGATTAATGAAATGTTTTTAAACTTAGTAAATGAGACGCGTTATTCATATTATATAGCAGGTACTGATTTTTATCGTAAGCCAGTACCCAATTAAAAGTTTGCGATAACGAAAACTATCCATTTCCATTTTTATTCTATATACTTTTAATGCCAAAAACCAAAGATATAGCAGTAAACTGGTATTAATTTTTTTATGCATACTATGCCGTATATTTCTACCGGGTTATTGTGACCATAGAGAGGCCTCAAAAGATATACAAAATGAAGTGTGCGCATGTGAAATATATTTTAACTACGTAACTTTGGGATATAGCTGAAAACGGTTCATGTGAATATATACGGTCAATATCCACCCTTTTTTCTTCCCTCAATTTGGCTGCAATATTGTTTTGTATATATACTATGTTTACGCATGCATTGCAGAGTACACATATATTTTGAGCGCCAACATCACAAGAAAAGTAATGTAAACAAAATACGAAAAAAAAGTTGAAATTAAATTATAAAAAAATCATCAAAAATTCCAAAATTTAAAACGATGAAATGACATGAGCAATATTGATTCCGCCTAACGATATATAATTAAGAACAAACTCGTAACAAGAATTAGATGTAAACAACCAAACACATAACGAAACACCCGACTATTGATGATATATTGGAAAATTCGGCCTTGTTCGTCTTGTCAATCTTTGTATATTTTCTTGATTGTGCCACACCGTAATTAATGAAATGACAAATTTTCACACATGAATCGTTCATTTGTCATGTGACATTAATGGAAGTCGGAACCTCTATTTTATCTTAATTCTTTATCGGCGAACCCGAATAATTAACTTTTGTTTACTGAACCAATTTTTTCATATTTATGTTTTTGATGACATAATTTTCACTTCCGTCATGGGTTCTCAGACATCCACCGTTTTCTGATTAAATAAATATAAATTATCCGGGGCGGGAAAAATTGTCAATCTACGATTGTATCAAATTATTGCGTATTACAAATTGAAATTGAACCAGCCTTAACATTAAAGATTAACATAAAAATTTAAATAAATAATTTTTTGAGACCACAGAATTTGAGAAAATAATGTTACATTAGTTCAAAGAAAATATATGGTTATTCATCAATTGTTGGAAAAAGTGAAATGTAGAAAAGCAATAATTTTGTTTCATAAGATAAAAATAAATAGACACTTATAAAAATGAAGGGGAAAAAAATGGACTTAAGTAGTTTTAGTTATACGAAAATAAGAAAAAAAATTAATACCAACTATGAAATAAGAATAGCAGGTCTCTTTAATAAGGTTTAAAAAAAAAATTCCAATAATCACGGGGTTTATTCCACGCAAACTTTATTTTAATCTTTATAAAATTGTAAAAAAAAAAACTGTTGAGAAAAAGTTATTTTGAAACATAATATTACTTTTTAATATTTGTTTATTATTTGGTATGGAACAAAATTAATTATCGATATAAAAAGAATATAGAAAGTAATTATAAACTTATAACGAGAACCAAAAACAGTGGAAAAGAATTTATGACTTTAGAAATATTTAAATAAATATGTTACATGTCACTAGCCAATGTGCATACTTTCTGTTTAATTTATCCTTAAAATAGAATACTTATTAGCCAGTACCAACCTCTATACATATATAGCTGTATAAAGTCTTAGGGAATACAAACAAATAAGAAAATCCTAGTTTTTCGAATAAATAAGCCCCTTTATCCTTTTAATTAATTTACTTCGGTAGCATTTACGTTAACATTTTCAAAATGAAACAAATTAAGAAAGCAGGACGAGTAGGGTAGAGTCGCGCGGCAAAAGAAAGTCTCAAACCAAATATACAACGAGTTTAACGTCATAAAACTTTTCCTGTATAGTTAAATTGTTTCAAATTTGAAATGAGGTGAGCTTGGTTGACGAGTCACGTATGCGATCATGTCCTCTTTCATCAAAAGCTTCGTTATTTTTAAAATATTTCAATTAATTGCCAAAAAATCTGGTATACTCCCATTTTTATTTTTTTTATTATCGATGATGATACACTTAAGGTTTTGTGCCTAAATTTTTTACCTACCCTGCAGGAATAATAAAAACAAACCAAGAGTTTGTCGAATACGCCCGCGACAAGGTTCCATAGCTTCAAATTTTTAGCATTCCTTTTAAATTGAATGTTCTCATTAAGAGCTAGATTTCAGTAAATTTCAAAAATTATTTGAAACAATATTTAGCAAATTAATAGAGGAGATGGAGCCTCGATCGCAACTTTAAAAGGAAACTCCTCGAAATCCAAGCATTAAAGTACTTAGTTCCAAAATAAATATTGTTGTTTTTTAAAAAGCCTATTAAATGACATCCAATTTGGTGATTATTAATAGATTGAAATTAATTGATTGAAATTATTTAAAATTCTAGTAAATCGGCTAAAAAGAGACATCTTATTTTAATATTGAAAATGAAGAATGAAAATTTATGCTCCACATACATTATGTGCGTTATGGTAGGATGTAGACAATTGCACACGATCGAACTGAACCTATGATTTTCGACTTTGCGGATTCGACACGTGCTCGTAAACAGAATCCCATTACAGTAATAAATTATCCAATTGGAGTGAACCAAGTATTGTTTTGAAGAGGAGTATTAGTGTTCCAATGCCCTTAAGTATTTATTTTCAAAATTTAAAAGATACGTGGCCGAGAATTTGAATTTTTTTTAATTTTTCAATTTCCTTAAAATGTCGCATTATATGAAAGCAGTCTGTACCATAATTTGATAAATTTAAAAACGAATAAATAGACTTCAAAGGTAATTTCTACAAAAATTACATGAAATTTCAAAAAAAATTCTGGGCTAAAACTCAAAACCAACGAGCAGCACTGCTGCGAAAGTATCCAACGTAAGCGCGCTCAGACAACTCAAACGGTAAATTTTCCTTGCGTAGTTAAGTTAATCCGAACGATTTTAAATTTTATTTAATTTCAATATATTATGCACGATTGATGTTTTCACAAAAATAACTGCGGTAGTGTGCTATACTAAACTTTATATTTTTATTTTCAAATCTTTCATTGTATGGGAGGAAATTTAAAAATATATATTATATATAACATTTTTCAGTGTCTATATCCAAGCCAGAGATAATTGTACTTCCCTCTTACCTATCCATTTTTACACCCCAGTTCAATTACCCTCTATTTTTTATCTACCTATCATTTTTATACATATTGAGACGAAATTTGGTGGAGATATTGAATTACCAAAATGATATGAATCAGAAAAAAGTAGTGGCCGCCCATTACAATAAAAAGGAAAGTTATTACTTGCTCCGTTATTAGATACATCTTTTAAAATTAAATAAAACATCCCCTGATATATTTCATTCGTTTTTAAAATAACCATCCAAATTTCATTTTGCTGTTTCTGTGAGTTTTTTAAAGCAACATTGTCAAAAAAATTATAAAAGATATCGACATGGGTCTTAATAAATCATTTCAATGAAATTTATGAATTTCAGATTAATTTCAAAAATGTCTCGGAGCAATGAAAATTTTGTTAAGTTGAAGTAGATCTTGCGATCTATTACAGTTTATGTTATTTACTGTTTTCGTAGATCTTACGACCTCTAACAGATCTGTTACGATCTATTAAAGTTTGCGAAAGGATCTAAGTTTTAAGGAAAACTTTATATATAGTAAATACATCCGGTAAATTCTGTACATAGGTAAGTATTAAATAAAACAGTTTTCTGATAGATAAATAATATTACTGATAACGTATAATAATAGGTGCCTAAAATAAGGTAGAAGGAGATTTTAGTAAATATGATATAAATAATATAAGATTAGACATCTACAATCCCAAGAATTATACAATCCTATTGCGGGTTTCTTCAGTGAGCTTTTGGCTGGTTTTAATTTGAATTTGATCAATGAGTGGAAAAATAAATGAGTAACCGGGCGGTGATTTAAAGAATTACAGACGTAATAGTGTTTCTAAATAATGCCACAAAACCCTAAAAATGAAAAACTTTTATTTGTCACATGTTCTTTTCTCAGAGACGGTGTAACATAGAAAATTAAAATTTTGTATGGTAACGGATGGTGGTTGTTCATTTCCTTATAACTTTTTCTTTTAATTTTTCTTTCTAACATTAGATGAATTTGATTCAACTTGCCTTTCCGTTACGTTTTTACCCAATTAGTTCTCGAGAATTTTGGTTTTATTAATTACTGAATCATTATTCGTTACGTGCATCATTTATTAGATTTTCTGACCAGTATTAACTCGTTCCTCTCCGTCCTTATGGAGTGTCATGAGTATACTTTTAATGTACATTTGTCGAAAGTCAATAATTGTAAACTCTGCAAAAATTAGGCCGGTTAATATTTTCCTGGTCTCTTTATGATTACTCGCAATAGCGCTTTCCGTGCAAGGACTACAAGTTAATTATAGATATTTATTTACATATTGGTGTGAATTCACTTACATAAGTTTATTGAAAACAAGAGGTGTATTAATATCCAATACCACTTATGACTGCTAAAAAGCTAAGACTTCACAATCATAAGATATCTTTTTAAGGTACACAGTGAACAAACTAATATTCAGGCAATTTTTTTAGTTCTTGTTATTTGGCAAAGTGGACAAAATAGAACACTATTCATTTTTCTGTATTAATCTATCAATGAGCATATAATAGGATCATTGCACTTTCTATTTTAAATAGTTGGTGATGAAAGTATTGGAAAATCATTTGAAATGAATATGAGCCTGGAATTACAGAAACAGAGTCAAAAATAAAATAAAATTTTGAATATAATACATAACAAAAGAAGCATTTTCATAAAATAAATAACAACCTTTTTATTGCATAGCTTATAAATAATACATATTTAGGGCATGCATTAATTAACAGTAAATTGTTAATTGTCTGTTTTGGCTAAATGAATTCCTTTCTGGGTCTTTTCGAGTGTTATATAGTCTTTATTCAGGATCGTGAGTTTCATAGAATAATATGTACTATTCTATGAAACTCATCTGCGTGTGAAGAATAACATGGGATGCAATCTGTACTTTCTTTCATCTTTCCTGTTCAAATAGTTCCACAGATACGTTAGTTTTAAACGATAATGAAAATAACCTGACCCTTTTTTGAAACATAACGTATTTCTCGTTAAAATTCCTAAGCGACTTCTTTTTTATCTTTTCTTTATAAAAAAGTGTCATTTTTATTGCTTAGCTCATAAATAATATATTTTTATTGCATACATTAATTCAAAATAAACTGTTAACTGACATCGTCATTCGTTCTTTTTTGACAAAATTAATTCTTTTCTTTCTTTTTCGAGTGTTATGTAGTCTTTATTCAGGAACATGAGTTTTATAGAATAGTATATTTCATATCCGTATGAAGAATAAAACGGGACAAAATCTGTACCTTCTTGTATCGTTCTTGTTCTAAGAGTTCCATAGATACATTATTTTTAAACGATAATGAAAAATAACTCTCTCTTTCAAAATATACAATATTGCTCGTCTTTCGGATTCAAGACTTAAATAAATTAAAGAGACTTCCTTTTTTCTATTAATTACATAAAGGTGTAATTTTATTTCTTCCTGCAAAGGGCAGGTATCCATATATCTCTACACTAAATAGATTTCTGCCCTTTTCTGGTAGAATAGTGATCGAATTAGGGGAGAATAACGAATTGAGGAAACATAATTAAATTTTAGAAATATATCCCCGTACATAAAATTTGAATACGGACTTTTTTCTCGCACGAACCTAATCGGGTTCACTAATTTTAAAATACTATATAAAATGTCGATTAATTTTTCGTTACAATATTTCGTTAGCGACATATAATAAATATTGCTGTGTAAATGTGTGTGATCTCCATAAAATCATTTAAGGTTTTCAATTAATTATAATTTATTTATATATGTAAAAATTATTACAACCAGCCTTCTTTAGGTGTTCATATAATACTTTAAATAACAAATTTACTACACTTGGATAATGAAAACTGAACTGAACAGAACTTTGATTATGATAGTAGACGACGACTGACGTGAACTGGGACTTTGAACTTCTGCCGCAGTTCGTTGAGGCGTCTGAAAATAGAGTTTTATTTTGGGAAACTAAGACTTTGTGAAATGAATCACCACTTTAATTATAAACTATTAGGAACGGTGTTGTATAACCATTAGAGCTGAAAAGTTAGTAGCGTAACAATACGTTGAAAATCTAAAAAAATATCAGGATTACAACAACATGGAATAATTCGTAATTATTGTGTCAAAAATTTAAGGAGGATAGCCCATGAAATTATTTGTTTAGCACCTGTAAAACAAAACAATATAATTGATTAATATAGTGAAAAGTTATTCTAATATTCATAAATAGTTTAATAGGTACATTATTCTTTACAATATGTCGTGGTTTTCATTAAGTACTTCGAATGTGAAATGTTGTATCTAAAAGTATGTACGATCGACTGTTTCATTTTCTTTACCCGTTTTATTATTTAATCTCACAACTACTCTTGCTTCCTATGTTTAGTATTAAATCTGTTCTAGATAAGGTTTTAAGATATATTTCACACTTTTATTTCTGCAACGCCTTCAACTTCATAAATTATTTATCCAATAACTACCCTAACATTTCTGGAATCCCAGTTTTTTCAAAGAAATTTTGACGTAAAAACGTCCTTAAAATCAATGCAATGTAGGTGAAATAATGGCGCCCAAAGGAGCGACATTTCTTGTTGAACTAATTAGAAACTTTCATAATTCGCTTAGAAATAAACATAGTGCCGTCATCTTGGTATCATTTTAAAGAGAAATCGTAAAATTGTATACCAAATATTCGTTAGTCCGACGTTATGTATACCAAATATTCGTTAGTCCGACGTTATGTATACCAAATATTTGTTAGTCCGACGTTATGTACACCATATATTCGTTAGTCCGACGTTATGTATACCAAATATTCGTTAGTCCGACGTCGTGATGTGGTAAATGTAACTTTCCTTTCAATGTATTTCAACCGATTATAATTATAATATTTTCAACCGGAGTAATAAAATAATTTAAAATAATATGTATCTTACGTGTCACACCTTTACCCTTTGCTCAATAAATTTAACGATTAATTTAATACCTGCAAGGGTTAATAAAATAATTTAAAATAATATGTATCCTACGTGTCACACCTTTACCCTCTGCTCAATAAATTTAAGTTGCAAATGAATTAAACGATTTAAATTAAAAAATAAAATTATATTCAATATCTATCCCACTATCCACACTACAATTCTTTTTTTTAACCGCTTTTTATTAACATTACATACAAACTTATGGAATTCATATACTTTACTTCCATATCTTTTGCGTATTAGAACTAACCAATCGTACAAGCAAAAACGCCCCTACAAGAATATTCTTGTTCCATTAGGATAGTAATAAGATAGAAAACATTTTGGTATTAAACATTTTGGTACGCTATTAAAGTGCGCGAAATTGTTTACTCTGTAACTCGATAACTATGAACCGATTGTACCGATGGCATGTTTCAATAACATTTGCCTGCTGGGAATTGATAACGAAATCAGTAACCGCTTGCATGTATGAATGTATACTAGCACCGCTCGTGAGATTTTTGTTTCATTTTGGATTTAATTACATCATTGCATCGAACTTTTAATTTAGTAGCATGTGCAGGTTGATATTGGGGTGTTCCTTTGACGTGATTCTGATAAATTAATTTTTTACTTGCTGATAATTTATGTTGATAATATATTTTCTGGCAGATTTTGTTAGATTTTCATTTATTTATGGATAAGGGAGATATTGTTGATTTTTTTAATGACTTGGTAATGAAAGAAGTTTGACTTTGCCACTATGTGCTATTACTTGAATACTTGATGGTACGTAACTTTTATTTTAAAGCGATATAGAGTTGAGTGAAATTGGGAAAATTAGGTTTTAGTAAAATTTCAATTTGGTAAAGAAAATGTTAGAGAATTATATTTTTGTTTTAATGTTTCAGCAAGCAAGAATAAAACAAATACACTTTTTTTACAACACTTAAATAAATTATTCAATATATTTTATGCTTTTTTCTCAAAATTATTAAATAAAATAAATGGAAGCAGCAAATTTACATCCCTTGTTTCAACTGAGAAAGATTTATTTTAATCTTTTTATTTTCCTCAGTCCAAAATCAAACCATAGTGGTAATGACATGATTTAAAACACTCATTCGCTATAGAATTATGAATTTCTAGAATTATGGAAAATACGTTTTTATATCATAAATTCAAATCCAAACCATAAATTTATATATTTACACTATATGCCGTTTAAGTTAATTAGAAAAAAATTAATTACAAAAATATGGCAAATATAAAGTATAAAATATATGTTTTATGAAATAATATACAATCATTTGATTTTGAGGTATGTAATGTATGTAATTTTTTGTTACACATCTCAGTACAAATTGTTTTCGACGGATCTAAATTGAATCTGACCGATCTAAGCAGCACAAATTGTTTGTAGTAAGGCCGTGTTTTGGAAAAAATTTTACAAATTTCGGTATTTTATAAAGTGTATATTATATATATATTTATACATATATATATATATATATATACATTTACGGTGTCCGGAAATAAGTGTCGGACAAAGGAAGACTTTATTTGTTGATTGAAAAATAGTTGATTGTCGTTAAAATAACATTCAAGAGTTGACTTTTTTCAGAAAATTTAAAATAATATTCATAATTTTTTGACATTTTTTTCGTAAACACGATTATTTCGCTGAGTGGCGCACACTCAGCGAAATGACCCGCAAACAGCTGCGAAGATATCTAGCTACTCGGGTAAGCATCGCGCTTCAGACAAATATTGGGTATGTTAAAAACAGATATGACTTAATTTTTACTTGCACTCATTTCAAAAAAAGGGCGTGTTTTATGTGTTTTTTTTTCAATTTAGTCCTTTATGGCCAACGAATAGCGTCTTTCTTTGTCCGAGACTTATTCCGGGACGCCGTATATATATATATATATATATATATATATATATATATATATATATATATATGTGTGTATATATATATATATATATATATGTATATATATATATATATATATATATATATGCATATATATATATATATATATATAGTGTAAATGTATAAATTTATGTTTTGGATTTGAATTTATAATATAAAAACGTATTTTCCTTAATTCTAGAAATTCATAATTCTATAGAGAATAGGTGTTTTAAATCATATCGTTACCACTATAGTTTGATTTTGGACTAAGGAAAATAAAAAGATTAAAATAAATCTTTCTCAATTGAAACAAGTGATGTAAATTTGCTGCTTTCATTTATTTTATTTAATAATTTTGAAAAAAAGGCATAAATTATATAGAATAATTTAGTTGTTGTAAAAAAAGTGTATATAATTTATTTAAGTGTTCATGCCTGCTGAAACATTAAAACAAAAAAAAGTATATACATATATATATATATATATATATATATATATATATATATATATATATATACATATATATGTGTATATATATATATATATACATTTTGTCTATAACTGACTATGTGACTATATGTTACACATGGAAATTTCAAACAATTCAATACGTAAATTGAAATACCGTCTGCTTATACCAAAGCATCCCTTAGACGAGCTTAATCAGATTCGCCGAACGAATTGAATTGGAAACGGGCGATAATAACAACAATGTTCGTCGAAACCACTCAGATGTGAACTATTGTAATTTGTGCAGTGATTTTATTCGTAGGGCGATGAATCGATTTAACTCGTATTTGTATGTCGAATAACGAGAAAAATTGCATGTAAATCGTTAGAAAATTAAGAATTTCTGATTTTCTAAAAATCATGTAGATACAATCTCGGGCAATGTGTAAGACGAACAAGGGTGCAGAAAGGGGGTAAAATGGTTTCGATTTATGGAATATAAAACTTCAAAAAGTCATGACAAAAAATTTGTTTCCAAAAGTAATGCATAAAAATACAAAAATACGTACTCAAATATTTTAGTTCAACATTTATCCCTTAACTGCGTAAATACTTCATAACATCGAGGCAGAATGTTACGGTTTGGACACTCGTTTATGAATACGCCAAATTAGCAATTTATATTGCTGTTAAAGTGTAATTTCGTAACAAGACGTATTCATTATACGACTGATGAATATCTGTTACGACAGGGGTACAACGGTTCAATATAATAAATATAAGTTTATATCAAATTTCTTCAAAATTTTAAAAATTAGTTTTTGTTCATAATTACCTTTTTTTATATTTTGGATCAATAATCGGATTTTTGCATAGTCTGTAAGATAGTATTTTCGCGTTTGTTTCGATACGTTTCCAAATTTTCATTCTGGGTGAAATTTATGTGTATATTTACGTTTTATGTTATTGCTTTGGGAACACTAGGATTTCAGTCATGTGCATCTCTATGCCAAAAATAGTAGTATAATATTTACAGTATATTCTATACTTCTGTCAGGTTTGGGAAGTTCAATCCTTAAGATAGTTGGTACTAAAAAGATTAATATTGAAAATAAAAACAACTAACTGTTGATTTTCTTATAATATTTTTTCCACCTTTATAATTCTTATCCTATCCCAAGCTGGTAGTAGCCTCAAGCGATAATTACCTAAAATACTAATTAGATAACATATAAATTTAAATCGATTGAATAAAGTGTTTCATTGTAACTGTGAAAGAGTAACTGTAGTTTATTGCAAGATACACTTGTATTTCCAATGTTTATATAAAAATTCAAGAAAACTTTAAAGAAATTTTGGATCCACCCGCAATATATTATTCACTAATTATTGGACACTTATATAGGAGCTAGAAAGATTGCTAACTGAAGTTTTTTAATGTCTCCAAATGTGTGAAGGGCTAATTTTAACGTTACAATTTTTAATGAAATTTATTTAACTAGTTATAAAATAGTACAATAATTACAAGAAAATTCAGTAACAATCAAAATTCACCATTGTGTCCAAATTGGATACGTTCCAATAATATCAAAATTCTGAACAATTCTGCATCGGTTGAACCACGGATAGAGTTTCTGAGTTCATATAAAATACCACAATCCTAAATTAAGATTTGAAAGATAAGCAAGCAATTATCTATAGAGCGGTCGTAGATCAGCATGTTGTGTTAAGCGCAAACGCCTTGATGACAATTTTTGTATTTTTGGTTTTGTTCTCAAATGGATCCCATCCTCTTCCTTAGCTTAAAATGAATATTGTATTTTAAAAGTTTCAAAAATTAATATTTTAAAGGTTTTTTAAACCATTTATTAATTATAATTATGATTAGCTGTCGTGTCTAGAATTATGATTGTTTAGTTAACGCCCAAACAATCAAACTCGAATATCTCATTTTCGTGCAAATTGCAGATGCGGCATCTGCGTTCAGCATGAAAGTTTCCTGGTCCGAGAGTGTTACATTATATGTTTTATTCTCCGTAGCTTCGTGCTTTTATTTTATGTTTAGTAAAATAAAGGTTTTAAAATAATATTGTCGTCCGTCTTTTAGAATAGTTATTATACAGCGCTTTCTTTACAATAGGGCCTCTTTGGAAACGTCTTTTTCTGAAAGAATATTTTGTTAAAATAATAATCGCCGTAGATAAAAGTTAGGATTATAAACTTATTTATCGCTTTATTGTCTCTAAAGAAAATAAATTAATGATGGTAGAACCATTCGTGCCTCAGTCTATGCAATTCGCTCGTATCTGGATACTACTTCCGGATCGTTACTTTGAAATAATGGAATACGAATTAAAATTTTTTTATGGAAGAATATTTATGAAATAGCTAGTTTTGATTTTTTATCCATCTTATTTGAGAAATCAAGGACAAATAATAAACAACCCTAAATTTTAAGATCGCGTCGAACGTCTAGAACTCACTTAGGATTTCTTGGAACTTTTGGTACAATTATCGCTAGATACACATGTCTTACAGATAAGAGGGTGCCAGGTTTTAAGATTTCCGTTTTATTTTTTCCAAAACCTTATTTTGGTATAATACATAGAGACCACGTGAGGTTTAAGAGAGTAATCTTACGACTCAATATTTAACTAGGCATTGCCTCTAACTCAAATTTACATAGAAAAGCCGCAAACACAAATAATCCACACGTAACTAAACCATAAGCATATTAAATAATCTTAAATACTTATGTACACAAATCCTACTTTGTTTAAATGCAGAATCCTACTTTGTTTTACTGGCGGAAGAACGTGGTTTGTTTTTGAATAGAGCGTTCGCAACGTAATCGGCTGTAGAAAGTCAAAAGTTTCTATTATTTTCGTTCTTAAAATTAATCTTGTAAAGGACAATTATTTGCACCAAATATTCAGTTCTGGTAAACCTTTCTATAGCTCCATTCGTTAGAATAAAGTGAGGAAATAATACACATTTATTACACAGAATAAATTCATGGAGTCACCTGTATTGCTTGTTTAGGAGAGGTGATATTGTTTTATGGCAAATAAACATATTAATATCTAAAAAACTAGTGACGAATCCGTACCACCTATACCTAATTAAGGTGTACTAACGACACCACTTCTATTGTATTATAAACAATGTGTACACTAACGTTGTTGCCAGTATTGTTTGTTTAGAATTTGTTTACTAGCTGTAACACGAATGCATCAGCATTGGTGTTACAGTTAATATAGATTGACCGGTACTATGGTACTGTAGTACTGTGTTACAATATATAACTTTGTGTAGACAATCGTGTGACTGCACTTTCAGCAGCCATAATGTTTGTGGAGATATACAGACTAGTAGTATATTATTATTAGTCATTTTTTGTTAGTTTGCGCACGCAGAAAGAATCAGCACTGCATTGATTAGGATATAAATTTAAATGTAAATTAATTTCACCTACGTTAACAAGAATTTTTTATCTGTGAGTTCGGTATTTGTCCAGAAAAGTTGGTCGATAATATTTTCATAAAATGTACAAACGTCAAAGTGCGCTTAATTAGTAATATTTTGCGCTAAATTCTCAAGTATTTTACGTAAACCATACCGGATTTAAATTTGTATCAAATACGTATTCTTCCGAAGAATGAATTTTTCAACAATTATTGACCTTAAACCGTAATTTTGATTGCAAGTTTTCAATCAAAATTATATTTATTATATGATTACGTTCGTGTACTTTCCACCAAAGTATACGAAAATCACTTGAATTTTCACAGAATAGCGGGATTCCATACCAAGTAAGTTTTTCAAATAATTTAAAATAAAATCTTCAAGTGTTAAAAACATATTTTATATTCTGTTACATTCAATGTATAAATTATCTTTATAACTTAATTCATTTAAAATATTGAATCGAAATTTTTTATACCAAAAAATTTACACCTATGTACCGTGCTATAAGTAGCTCGCGATTTTATCTAATTTATAAATATAATTTAATTCCGTTAATAAAAATTATTTATAACTATATAAAATAAAATACGACTCTAAGTTACAAAAAAAATAATCATATTTGTATGTCGGAATATATGCAATAAAGAATTTTAGCCATGCACTACTCTTGTGCGTATTTATTCAAATGACAAACATCATTTTAGTATGGGAATATTTTGGAATAATCTGTATAGTAATAGTTACGATATGATTATCATATTTTGACGTGATTCCGCTTTAAATATTTAAAATATTATATATCGGTTTCTGGAATCTCTTAAGAAATTTAAACAATATTATTCCTTTTATTTTAACAAATTACTTCGGGGATATTAACTTCCTAAGACTTCGTTCACCTCATTTATTCAAGGCAAACTAAAAATAGACGTAGCCATTCAATATCCATATCAGGTTATGGACAATCTAATTTTACAGGGGTTTCAGTTCTCCAGCCATTAAATGTTTATCCTTTGAAATAGCACGGATACTAACGATATTTGTTTCCGACTGCTATAATTTTAATCTGGGTTTTATATTATGACATTTCGATTGTTTACACATTATTGTAACAATTTTGTAAAGCGCGCGTGAGCGTCACATACAAAACACTACCGGTTCCTAGTAGTACGTGTATTGATATTATTAAATAGTATGTAAAATTATATTATGATCATATATTAGTCTTTTAACGTCCTATTCTTCGAAAGAAAAAAAAACAGAACCCTTACGAGATTACTTACCCGTCCGTCTGTCTGTTGCAGAAAATTTAAGTTTGATATGGTGTTAAAGTACATGCTTTTAAGCTATTTAAATTGTAATTTTGTTCATGTTAACTCTTCAGATATGCACAGGTTAATATTAACCTGCATGAAACTCAGCAGCTAACACTCAAAAATATTTACGTAGAAATTCTAAAAGCATTGAATAATAATAATAATTAATTATTTCTACTCCGCAATGCAGTAAATGTAAAATAATCGAAATTTAAAACCAAGGGTAAATAATATGAGAATAATAAGTTAAACATGTTGTTTTTAGTTTAAATTTATTTTAATATTTTCATGCAGAACAAAATTTTTCTTCTTAAATTTTGTTACGGGATTTGGGACCTTTCATTTACATAATTACATTTTTTTAATATCATGACCAATAAATTAATTTTCCTGCTTAACAATTTACTTCAAAATTATAATTGTATAAAAACTTTTGCCAAAGATATATTCCTTAAAATACGAATGTATTTTTATAATAAAACTTTCGTAGACTATCTACGATAATCTTCATCACACTGTATACACCGCTATGCTTTTGCTACGCAGCGTAAATGTAGAGCTCGACGTTGCTGATTGCGGTCGCGACGCCGCATTAGCCTTATCTGCCTCCGTTCTGCTTCACCTAGCGCCGGATATGTCTGCATTGGCGTTTATTTAAATTAATAGCATTATTTTTGAACCTTTTACACATATGTACGTAAATAAAATATTATTTTATTGTTTTTATAAAAACTAAAAATTAAATTTAAGATATACAGAAGAACTAAAAATTAATTATAGATGATTTAAAATCTGATACCAAATATTAATCAATCCGTTAACGGTTGTGATGTTTAGTTGTTACGATTCATTTAACAAGAGAATGAGTTAAGTCGTATGCGTGATTAAACAAACTATTTGATTCAACAAATTCTTAATTCAAAACAAACTTCGTGAGTTTCAACAGACTATTTGTTTCAAAACAATATAAATTTTTTTGTGTCAAATTATTTTTTCTTCAAAATATGTTTAGTTCATTAATAAGTTTTTTCAAAAGCTCTTCATTATATTAATACCACGACCAAAAAAAATAAATAAAAGGAATAAAATAGGTCGAAGTGCGCTAGATTAGTGAAGATTAGCATAAAGTTTTCAAACGAATCAATCAATGAAAAAGGGATTTAAATAAACATTAATTACGGATTCTGGCTTGATCATCATGTAATCACTACTATCAATAATATGTGCAATAAATAGATAAGAAAATGATGTCTTAGTAATCGGCGAGAGTGAAACCACGTGTTCAATAAATAAATCAGTAAATTTGGGGAGTTAAAAAACCAGGAAAATTTATTTGTTTCCGAGAGCTTACTGAACGAGATGTATAATGATTACAATGGCCAATGAAATTTATTTCCCGACTAATTGCTTTTGTTAATTGGTTGAAGAGTTCAATTGTCATGGTAGAGACGTATTTGAATAAATCATAAAAAGTTACAAAATATAATACTTATATACCTCCCGAGGATAATTTGGAGTTAAAATTATTAGGAAATCCAAAAGAGAGATGAAAATTCTTACAAAAGTGAAAAAAAGATATTGCTAATCTTTGTACATATTTTGATTAAAAGATCAATACAACTGAGATCTAGTTTTAACTCAATTATTTAAAATTCATTTAATATCAATGCTTAACTTGATTAAACAAATTTTACATCAGTTATTCATTTATTCCACCCTAGATTTTGGTACACTAATAAATTTTTAAATTTAGCATTGACTCTTAATTACTTGCACGAAGAAAGTCACACAACGGCTGGCATGGGGTCTTCAGGATACCACAATCTGTTAGGAACACTTTAAATTGTTTTTAATATAAAGTGAAATATTCAAAGAGTTATTCTCAAATACTTTTTTAAATTATAAAATATACAAAAATGTAACTTAAATTGAAACGTCTAAAAACAAAAAAAAACTTGGAAAACTTCTAATCAATAGCTCATTTGCCATAAACTGAGATTAAAAGATTAAAAACATTATCACCTGAAATCAGATAAATGTCGGCACTATGGTGCAATGATAATAGCAATATTACAGCTTTGTTTTGTCTAGGGAACATAGGAAACCATGGTTGTTATTTTTTGGAAACCATGCTTGGAACTTGATGGAGTTTTGGTTTTATTTGACAAATATTTTCAGGGATATCCAGTCTATTTTCCCTTAGTGTTCGAATTAGAATAATTCATAGGATGGATCTAACAAATCCTTAGATAGTTGTGTACTTAAATACCGGTTATTTATGTTAATATTTCGGCCAGTTACTTTTATTCGTTGAACAAGTCGTTTCACTTTATCACTAGGACTGTTGCAACTGTGACGTTGTACGGGTATTTCAATTATTTGCCAGAATAAGCTTCTAAAGCCAAAAAATTAAAAGTTTTCGAGTTTATTAAGGCCTTTTATTCCATATTTATTGCGCTTGCTGGGCATGGACACTTTGCTTTTGAACCAACCATGGAAAGCCATCAACCGTAGTATATAAACTTTTTGGAACTTTGCTTGCAAAATATTACATAGTATTTGTTGTGCCCTATTTCTGCCGTTATGTCTAGACAAAAAACCGTGACCTTATCTAGCAGAAGTATCGTTGTCGCTATATGAAGATTCGTCCGATGATTCTTCCAACTCGCTCGCAGTCTCATAATCATTTGAATGACCTCATCTACTTCACACTTCAGATCTGAAACTCCAATATGCTGCTCTTCGTCGAAGAGCTCCATCAACCACAGTGAAATACATTCATCCCTTCTATCCATGATGAAAAACTAAGGGGCAAAAATGTTTGTAAATATATACAATTCTTATACGTTATATTTGTAAAAAGAAAAAAGTAAAGTATTAACACAGTAAATTAAAAATACTATAAATTTATTCAAAAATATTTTGAAAAAATATAATATGTGTAATTTACCCTAATCGAAAAAATTATATAATTAATCGCACGGGGTCAAAGCTCAAAAGAGTACTGACGCGTTCTCCTCACGCAGCGGTGTGATTGGCACTAAAGTATAATCTTTCGCGCGTATTAAGGAGCCAGCGGGCGTGCGGGGACCTTTCAACCAGTGCAATTACTTTTTTTGGCTAACTAAAGTACGATGACCCCATGCGAGTAATTAAGGGTTAAATTATAAAACACTTATGCAGCGTAAAAGTTTCTGTAAACTTTTCGATTTATATAAATGTAGAAAGGTTCTCTCTTCAATTTCGCCAAAACAAAAAAAGAAATTCAATTTTTTATAATCAAGTCAAAATCAAATTACTGGTGCAGTTTTGTTGAAAATAGAGATTTTCGTGTTCCGTTCCACAAAAGGAAAAAAAACTGAACCTTTATAGGTTCACTTTGTTGTAGGTCTATCCGTCCGTGTGTCTGTTAAAACGCCTTTTCTCAGAAATAGCTTAAGATATTAAATTGAAATTAACATCGCATGCTGTAACCTATGTCCTTACAATATAATTGTTAAAAAGTCTAGACCCGGAAATTTCAACTTTTTAACAAAACCTAGTCCTACTACTTCCTGACTACTTCCGGTCAATCTACAACCTTGAAAGTCGGCATAACGAGAGGTTAAATTTATTTTTATTAGGGTACATTATTGTAATTTTAACTATATACCAATGATGACGAGATGTATGCCGAGAAGGCACTTTTCAAGGTAAACATACAATTTTAGTATCAAAAGGCTTACGCTGAGGAATAATTCTATTTATTATCTCAGAAGTATTCTTTTTTTTATCTTTTTTTTGAGCCTTTTTTCATAGAAGCCTATCACCTAATATTGAAATTGGAATAATATGACCTCCTACATCTATTACTCCTTTTAATCCATTTCAAATTCCATTATTAAATACTATTATTTTATTAACATCTGGAATTACAGTAACTTGATCTCATCATGCCTTAATAGAAAATAACTTCACTCAAACCACTCAAGGCCTATTTTTTACAGTTATTTTAGGAATCTACTTCACTATTTTACAAGCATATGAATATTATGAAGCTCCTTTTACTATTGCAGATAGAATTTATGGATCAACTTTTTTTATAGCATTCCAACATTTACGTTTGGGGTAGGAAGCTTATTTTTCCTAATAATTTTATTTATAATACATAGCCTAATATTAATGTTAGGCTATGTATTATTATGCAACAAAATATGGGGGTGGGGAAGAACAGCAACATTCACATAATTCTACGTGGGTTAAACCGGGAGACACAGCTAATCTCTTAAATAAGCGATAATTATTTCGAAAAAAATAATTTCTGTTATTCCCAACTTTAACTAAAACATAAAAGGAAACGATTAAAACCACAAACATATAAACTAATATTTCACCAATCTTAATGTGTTTATTAGTTTACACTCTAATCTATATGTCGTTTTCTATTTTAATAGCATGTACATGATTATTCTTATTTTAACTAAATTTTCCACTAATATAAATTCCACCTACGATCTCCCACTTACTACATAAACACGAAATACTTTGAATCACAAATCACCACAGTTTAATTAAATATCCCAAAATACATTTATTTAAGTAAATGGTTTACTTAATGTGGCAAGAAGGCAATTGGTCACACGATACCGTCTCCACTCACAACTCAGAGAGAAATGTCTACCCGATTGCGATGACATAAGTTAAAAGATAAATGAAACATCACCGAGGAGATTCTCGTCTGGTTGTTTTTATTCATTATTCATCGCAATGTCGCGAAATGCTAACCGCAATCTATGCGAGTGCTATCGCAATATAGCTAAGTGCCGGAGTGATATTTAGAGTATTAATATATTACTCGACACACTATCATACGATTGAATTTATAATTTTTCACAAATATTATTAATTCCAAAATGAATAAATATCGTTTAATGAGTTAAAGGTATTGCCAATAACTACTTATTTGCGTGCAAAGAAAATCAAAATTGTCACTGGAATGTGTTGATGGTTGACATTTTATATAACTCGTAAATTCTCTAAATTCTCTGTTAATGTTTTCTTAATAAAATCATGTTATATATAAATACATATGAGAATGGAAGATTTCAGATAAAAATAGCGATGTCTACCAAAAACCCGAAGTACATAATTTAAAAAAAATTTGTTTTGTATATTCTCCGACACGTAGATTATCGGCATAATATAGATGTGTAAGAGTTATGGGCATAAATATAATAAACATAAATGTTTAAGTTATTTTTAGACCTGCTTCTAGAAATATTTTGCATAATCCGTAAACCAGTGGTACAGAATTAATATGGTGCAACTATATTTGTGTTGCTGAAATAGGATATAACCGCCTCGCGATTCGTCATAAGTATTACAGATGTTCAACACTTTGAAACACTGTATATATATATATATATATATATATATATATATATATATATATATATATATATATATATATATTTATATATATATATATATATATATATTTATATATATATATATATATATATATATATATATATATATTTATATATATACATATACATAAAAACACGTAAAATGGAACCAGAATGGTATACGTTGCAAAAGCTACGATCCTGTTATTAGATTATGGCAATTGTGGGGTCAACACGGGATTGCATCCTTGCGCTGATACGTGAATTCGTTTTGCACTCGACATTTGAGTTTCAATGCGGAAATATTATTGGTATTACCAGATAGCCATATTGGGCCACATTTCTTTGCTCCATAGCTCTATTGTTATATACATCAGAATTGTTTTAGGTTGGTGGAAACTAAATAACATTTTTCCTATTTTATTTTTTTATGTAGCAAGTATATAAAACATAGTTATAAAAAACTACTTGAGGTCACTAGTATAGCCGTAATATGAACAAATCTCTACTTTTTTAAATCAAACATTGGTACTGTCAGAAATGGCTTAGAAGTTTTTTTTTATATTCCACTTGGATTGGAGTGCCACATACATTGGACAGACTGAGCCCAAGCCAATACTTCATTTAGAGCTGAACGATTTCGTCCGCCGAAAGTCATCCGCCAATGTATTCCTATTAAAAATTTTGTTGTCAACCTTGTTCCGTTCGTTTGTTTTATAATTATATTTATCATAAAAATAAGACTTATTACTCCTTAAAAGAGGTGGAGGAGGCCTTTTTATAATAACAGAATAATTAAGAAAATTTTTTAAAGTCGGCTCTTCTTATTTAGAAATTATATTAGGGTCTTTGTTAAGTAATTATATTAAAAAAAATAAATAATGTTATTTGTTTTAAAATTATACCAAACTACGATTACGTGATTATCCATATTTAATTAAAAGTATAGCAACCGTCTGCAGATACTCTTTAAAAATGGACCTAAAGGGAAGGTTTTATTAAAAAATTAAATGCTGTTTTACTTGATAGCTATACCGTCACCAAATTAGCCCTTAGATACTGAACTTAATTTTTAGTTCCTTACAGTTAATCCCTTATCCACTTTATTGTAAGTTCCTTATTTTAATCTCCTATCCCCTCGGTTCATTAAAATTAGCTTCTGCGATGCACAAATAGAATACTTTCACTTTTTTACCAAAGTAGGTGGTTGTTTTTCCATTACTTTATCTTATACTATTGAACGGGGAAGGGGGTATAAGGTAGGAGAAAGAGGAGTAGAGGAAGAGGGGAAGGGGAGTAGAGGAGGAAGGTAAGGTGAGGGGAAGGGTGGTGGGAGGGATGGGGTAGTGGGATCTGAACAAAATTACTATGAATACGGTTATTAAGCTTATTAACTGTTGAATGGAAAAACATAGGAGAGAACGGCTTGGGGCAGGGAGCGAGAGAGGGGGAGGGGAGGAGGAGAGGTACGTGATGGGGAGGGAGCTGGTAGGGGAGAGGGTTGTGGAAGGGGATAGGAGGGGGAGAAAGATTGCGAAAGGAGGGGTGAAGGGGATTGTAAGAGGAGGGTGAGGGGTTTGGAAGGGTAGGGGAAGTGGAAGGGGGAGGGGAGGGTAGGGGTAAAGGAGGGGGAGGGAGTGGTAGGGGTGTGGGTAGGAGATGTGGGAGGGTTGGAGGGAGAGGAAGGGAAAGGATAGAAGGAGGGAAAGGAGAAGAGCGAGGGAGGGTAAGGGGAGGGGTCGGGGAAAGGGAAGGGGTAGAGGGGAAGAGGAAGAGGAGTAGAAGGAGAGAGGACGGGGAGTAGAGGAGGAGGGTAAGGTGCGGGGAAGGGGATGTGAGAGGTGTGGGGAAGGGGGATGTGAAGAGGAAGAGGAAGGTAAGGGGTAGGGGGAGCGGAAGGGAAGGGGGAGCGGAAGGGAAGGGGACAGGGAAACAGAAGGGAAGGGGAAAGGGGAGCGGAAGTGAAGGGGACGGCAAAGCGGAAGAGAAGGGACGGAGAAGGGGAGGGTGAGATGGAGGGGAGGGGAAGGTGAAGCGAAAGGGACGGGGAAGGGGAAGGGGAAGAAGGAACAGAGAAGGGTGTGGTGAGGGTGTGAAGGGGAGGCGAAGTGGTGGGTGAATGGAGGACGAGGAAGGGGTATGTGAAAAGGGATGGGGGGGAGGAGGTGAAGATGAGAAGTGGGGGAGTGGAATAAGAAGGTGTAGTGGAAGGCGAAGGCGGGGTGAACGCAAACGCGGGTCGAACGCGAACGCGAAGGTGAACGCGAGAGCGGACGCGAAGGCGAACGGGAAGGCGAGGCCGAAAAAGAAAGCAAAGGTAAAGGAGAAGGGCAAGAAACGGGGAAAGAGATAAAAATCGAATACTAAATCTAATACCATGAACCAAGCAATTTCACGTTCCTATGGGAAACTCGAAATAAACCGGGCATCGCTCGGTCACTGAAAATATGAGTCTCATTGTAGTCTTATATATGTTATAAATGCAAAATTCATATACATCCTTCCGTAATCAGGAAAGTAGAAATATGTAGTTTCAGAGGTAAACAACCATTTTTATTTGGTTTTGACTGATATTTGATTGGTATTACGAGGAATAATTACTTATTACGTGTATGAAATAATTGTGTGTCCAAATATTCTTTCAAATATCCACACGTTCATACACTTACAGTATATTCAGTTATGATTTTACCAGTTATGATTTTGTATACATTTTAATTTCTTTGATCCATTAAGTAACAGTACGCATTTAACCCAATGTATTTTATATGATACGCAAAGATAATATGAACTTTGAAATGGTCGTTAAATAACAATGAATAGGGTCGAAGGGATGCGGCGGACGGTGAAAAACAGATCCTAATGTGTTTGGGTCTCGCTAGGAGCTTTCCAAACTAATACATGAGCGCTTTTATGGCTTGTATTTGAATCTAGGTATAATATATATTCATAGTTTATGTCATTTTGCCACAGTTGCAACTTTCATTTCTGAGTGTTTTTAATAGCTTGTGATACTTTTAACAGTATGTGCGTACTCTATAAGTTTTTTACTCCAGTATTTTGTCAAGACAAGATTAAAGTCTCACATTTGGGTAAAGATTTTTACGATTTATTAGTTGTGGGCAATTCGGATTTCAAGGATAAGCTTTTTCAACAATTCTACTGGGAAACTCCTCGAATGGTAAAGGTAAAGGTAACGGTGAGAATATAATGTATTGATAATGAAGCCGAAAAGTGGTGACAGAACTCTTTAAATATATGGTTATGGGTTATTTGTTTATGTTTGGGTGTGTGTACACGGGAGCGAAAGAGACATCGATTTGGCATAAACTTCTTCGGAATATTATGTTAAAAATGTTGCCGCTCCAATCCCCAAAATTACTATAGTCAAAATTACAAACAATGTTACTGGAAGTTTCCTAAAAATTTACCGGAAAACTATAGCGACGATTTTGAATTTTATCGTTCTCTGAGAAATTCTCGATATTTTCGGACGCATGAAGGATTTACTAGGCATTACGTTTATCTATGTCGTTAATAATAATGTAACTATTGGAAAATAATTCGGTAAAAGTACTATGTATCTTTAAATAAATACTGGCCTAAGTATGCGTGAAATCCGCGGGTTTCGTAATGCAAGCTCTACCCATATTAAATAAGTTTTATTATAATATAATTCCACATGAACTGCATCTCGGAAGGAAGTTAGTGCATTAAAAAGAGTTAAAATAAATTTAGGAAATGAAATCGAAATCAAATCAAAGTAAAATATATAATCAATTAAATGAAACTACGTGATGTAGTATTATATCTTTATCTCAGGTTTCGTTGTATTACAACATCGTCAGGTGGGCTATTAGCAAAGATCTTTGCTAATAGCCCACCTGAAGATGTTGTAATACAACGAAACTTTGGCCGTGGTAAAGAACTTAAATAAAGTGAAATAATACTATATTATGTCGTTTAATTTAATTGTCAATAATGAATTTCTACAAAATTAACGCCAAATATATTCAATATATAATAAAATAAATAGCCCTGAATAAGAATAGTGTCTCGAGAAATACCTAAAATAATTTCGTTATTACTGTGTGTATATAATATCGACCTTTTTTTTAGATGCTCCTCGTATATATACATATCAAGATCAACAACGATGATAGTTTACTATTTTTCAAATATTTAAAAGATGTAATAATTAATTGACATGATGATCAGCAATTCAGGTGAACGATTTCGTGCCACTTTAAAAACATGTCTTTGTATCACTTGTAGCCCGTTATCACGCAATTGTAATGCGAAAAGTAATTGACTAATTTCGTTTATTACATTGTGAGTGTTAATTGTTTATAATTTAGCATACGTGGCACTATACCGTTAGATCACATAAAACTGCGTAACACTACAGCAGAACCACTTAATTGCGACCATACCTTCTTCTGGCTAATTTCTTTTTTCTTAAACTTTTTACTTTGCAATATGGGTGCAACTACCCAGATAAAAATTTGCTATTATTTTACATATCTTATTTATAACCCTTCGATTAATTATGCTTTATGATGTCATTATTAAAATTTTGGCTTAGCTTTGACTATAAGTTAAGTAAAGAGAATTATATTACTTCCTATTATGTACATGTTTTTTCTATATAAAATAATTCTATCAGATTCGAAAGAGCTGGAGGCAGAGGGAAGTGTATTGAAGGGGCTGCGTTGAAGAGGGGCTAGACCCAATGTTAATATGTAGGGATGGCAAGAACGCGACCTCGTACACTATACGCAGACGAGAGATTGAGAGAGAGAGGCGTGTAGTCTCACATTGTTACAATCACTTGCTATAACTAACTGCTCAAACTACGCTCCCCTTATTAATAAACATAGATTAATGTAGTTACGACTAACTCTACGACTTGGAATAAATAAATTTGTTTATAATAAACACGAAATTCCATTGTTTTAGCTTAAACCTTTTCTATGTAAGATATTACAAAATTAACCACCGTACTCCATAGTATAATCGTGGGATTTTAACCTCAAAAACTTGTTTTAAGTTTGACATTTCAAGTTCGTTACGTAGGCTGGTTGTGGTTTTTTAATCTGTTTAAATTTATAAACGTACGGATTCTGATAATAATATTGATTTTACAGAAGATGTGGAAGTGGAAGAGTGATTCGCACGAGAAATAAGAAATTTCACAAATGCGGAAGAAATCCCGTGAAGACGTTGGATGACAAGGAATTCAAGTAAAAATATAGATTTTCGAAAGAAACCTTCAAACATATTTTATATGTAATCGAAGGTAATATCGCCTGCTGTGTAAGATACGTGGCCATTTGGTGAAGCACGTAATTAATGTAATGTTGCTTCTGTTGCGTATTTCATTTTAATTCCTATCTAGAAGTGTATACTTAGTTATTTGTTTGAAAAAAAAAATAAAAATATTTCAATCTACGCTATCATAATTGTTAGTCTTACCAAAATCACCACTTATTTATCAAATTTCATCAACAGATTCAAGATGACTGCCCTGATTTACACGCCATGAGTTAACCCATAATCTCAATAACGTGCAGGAAGAGTTACATTTTACAATCCGGATTTGACTACCAGCGATTACTTGCTTTTTAGTAGTTTAAAAAGAATTTACGTAGCAGAAGTTTGAGGACAAAGATAGATTAAAAGCAGGCATTAGAAAAAATACCCCTTTTAGAAGGTTTGAAAAATATATGAAGTTTTAGGGAATTATATAATGAAATAATTATTTTAAACAATTTCGTTCACATATTGTATCTTAGATTCAGAAATTATTAGCCGCCCTACGTAAAACATAGTATTCTTTGGTCAAAACAAATTATTTACTTGCCTTTCTGTGTTTGGTTTCTATGTAAATTTCACCATGTTAGCTATTAAATTCTTTCTCTGATCTGATATTAGTTCTTTCTTTGAATGTTTTAAATTTATTACTCATTTTTATTTACAAGTCTATCTGCCTTTTTTTAAGTTTATATTTTAATTAAGTATATATTCTCTGACCATGTATGCCAGTATTTTGCTTTGAACATTTGATGCTCCCAGCACATCAACGAAACATTCTATTTTCCTTGCGGGGTCCAAATGCCTATATTTTTTGGCTAAATTAAATTTACTCGCAATTCCATGTGGTTTTCTGTAATTAAAATAAAAAAAACTGTCAAGATTTAAGACTTCCAAGGTTTTAGAGAATTGTATACAAGTTTAATAGTATTATATCAAAGAATGATTATGTATATAAATTATAAAAACAAATCACTTTTCTGCAGGTGAATATTGAAACTAGCAAAGAGAAAGTTTAGGCAGTTCATTGCCTTATAAGTATTAAAATTTTTCTCAATTAAAAAAAGATTTAAAATTTTCCAACTTTTTTTCAGAGATTAAAATAGAGTTTTACCATTTTTCCTTTGCCTTCAACAGTTGCAGGTAATATTTGTGACCTTTGTCGAGTTGCCGTCGCAGGTGATATTGATATGTTAACCCTTAGTGAGCGTTGTGAGGTGAGGCCCTTGTGTTAATTCCACATATCATTGAATCTACAATATAATAATGGAACGATAATATCTGTAGTTATAAGGCTATCATCATTCAATTCGTCATTCAAGTTTTCATTTCATATACATACACATATACATATATATATATATATATATATATATATATATATATATATATATATATATATATATACGAGCCAGTGAAATTATTATAATAACTAAGATGTTACTATGGAGTCCTTAGGGACGCATTTGGAAATGGAGAATAATAATCTTTTATATTTTATTCAATTAATTTTAAATCTATTTTAATGTAAAATTTTTTTTTCAAGTTAAACTAAATTTTACTCAGTCCAGCTTAAAAAGGATAATCAGCTCTTATTGGTCACTTCCTTATTATTAATAAGCGATATATGTGGTGTCAAATCAACGCGTCCCTTTTCTTTCTCGTACACCGACAAATATGAGTACTAAATTACTAAACAAATACACTTAATGTCCACGCCAAAAATGTCAAGCAGTAGCAGTGTTTTCCACATTTTTACGTTTAGAAGCCATACTGTATCGCAAAAGTTCCGACTAAAAATCGTTTGAGTGCTTTCGAAGGTTATTTGAAGTCGGTCTAATATTTTCAAGAAAAAATCTTCTTTTACCTTTTTTACTACAGAATGTCATGAATCTAATTTAAATTCAACATAAATTTTATCTAATTTTCTGAGATTATATTTGTGTACATCCATAGACATGCATGCATTTATACACACACGTACATACATACACACATGGGGATATATCAATTACATTCTCTCTTTTAGCTTGATAATAGTAAGCTTTTCAAAAATCTACTCAAAATCAAAATCTTTCTAAAAATCTACATATACGTACTTACCTACTTATTAATATTCTAGATGCTTTTTTATAAATGCGTATATATATATATATATATATGTATATATATATATATATATATATATATATATATATATATATATATATATTATGTACTCTATTAAGAAAAAGTTATCATCCAAATCATAAATGCCCAAGACACGAAGCAATACTCACAATAACAAAAATACAGTTGAATGGGAAATTTACCTATGTTTGAAGGTGGTCAAAAATCAATACAATAGAAATTGGCAAATTTATAAATAAAGATCAGTAAACATTATTATACTCCGCTATGGAACATCAGAAGTTAAAGTACTCCTAATCTCATTTTTAAGTCAATAATTATATTTTTGTTATCTGTATTTCAGGTTTAATTGAAAATTCCATTATAGTCTTTATCATTAAATGAAATCCGTACAATGATTCCCTCAAAAGAAGACATGAAAAAAAACGAATATATAAAGAAAAAAATCTAAATGCTACCAAATATTTATCGGAAAGTTTTTACGAACTTGGCCCATTGAAATATTCTTAGGAGCAGGAAATAAATCATTCTGCCCTAAAGATAAATAATATGCAATGTGTCTGGAGAAAGCACCATTACTAAGCGGAAATAATATGCAATGTGTCTGGAGAAAGCACCATTACTAAGCGGGACATAACTTATCATAATGAAGGTGTTTTTTATCTTCACGTTTTCTTCGGACTACATTGTTCGAGTTGTATTTTGATATACTTAGAAAAGAGTAAAATATGTAAATAAGATCCCATTAAAAATATAAATATTAAGAACCCAAAACAAGTTCTCTTTCAAAAAATAAATTGTTTAATTAAAGAAATTATTGACATCCAAAAAAGCCAAGTCCAAAAACATTTCTATATAACCTAACCTAAAACATGGTAAATTATTAAATTAAAGTAGTGTCAAATTTGAACTTCACCATGGCTTAGATTGACAGTTTTTGTGGCGATAATCATAGTTTAATGTAAACCAATGCAGTATGAATGCCTGCCAAGTCCTTCAACTGAAATCAACTTGTGTACTTTTTAATGTATAGAACAGAGTAAATTGTTGAAGAAGACTGCATCGATAATTTTGTCAAAGATTTTCTACCATCCCAATAAACACCAACAGGTTTCATAATATTCACATAAGTTGCTCTGTACTTACGTGTACAAATTTCAAGGAGCTAGATTTAACAAGTGCGACCTAAGGATCTTGATGAATTCTCAGTGGGTGAAGTGTAAAAATTTAAGTGTTTTCTTGGGTTTATAACTCAGAAACTATATAAGCCACGGGAATCTATAATTTTAGTAATTGGGAATAAATAGACAGTAAATAAGCCGGTTCCTAAGTTTGCAGTATTTAAACAGTGTTTACCAACATTTGTTGCATGTCTTATTAATATTATCTTCTTATAAACCAGAGCAAAATTATATATAACCTATAATATTTCTCTAAACATAGGCTGTGTAACACAAAGGGATTTTTTAAAATATGGATATTTGGTTCTTCGAATTAACGCAAACTAACAAAGTTAACCCACAATATTTCCGCCTTATATATTAATATAAATATCTATCATAAAGTGTAATAAAATATTGAGTACCTTGAAATTTTCTTCGAAATATTCTTTATTATTTATATAAAATAGTTATAAGATTCACTTTGTTAAAATCACAATGAAACAAACAATTAAGTCGTTTTTTTTCATCAAATTCTTTTTGACACTGTAATCCATAACAAACAAAATAAAGATATTAATATGAAAAAGTTTAATAAAATAATTTCAAATTGTCCTCAACATTTTTTTTACGGTTTATATAAAATTTTTATAAGATTTTCACTGTTCAAAAAAAAACAAACAGATAAATCAATTCTTCAATAAAAATATTTTTGACACTGTAGCCATTGAATTGTATTTTTCTTAAACGATGAGGACATTTTTTTCAATTAATACTAATTTTTACAAATCTTTTTAATAAGTAATTGTGAGTGATGTAATGTGAAAGGACTGAGTTACATGTTAAAAATTGTATTCACATAAATGACATGAAAAATGTTATCATCACACCGGAAAATGAAATGAAGAAAATGAATAAAGAAGATCGCCAAGTAGCAGATCTTCGACTTCTTCCATATATTATCCATTGATGATTTCTGATGAATTTTTTAACACTTCGTGATTCAAAATTATTTTATTGACCATAAATAGAAATATAACCAAGCGTTTCAACAATTTCCTTATGTCTCCGTTTACCTTTTATTACAGATATCGGCTTTTAACATAATCAGATTTTTCTCTCTCTTAGAAAATATTACTTCCTTTTAGACATTAATCCATTATTCACGAATGTGAAAATATATCGCTTTAGTATATCACATATCATATCACTTTAGTATATACCAATAACTGACAGCGGTAGATTAATGTCAAAGCAAAAATAACACAATTTAGCTTAACACATAAATTAACGACCTGATCGAGCGAATAAACTTAGAAAACATAATGAGTAACATTAACTCTGAAACACTTTGTAGTGAAGTGAGAAGTCCAAAACAAAGGGAGAACCTAGAACTTAACCGAAAAATCACGAAATAGCGGCTAACGATTCATTCTGGACAGTGGAGAATTTGGAAGCAAATTCACGGTTCGTTTCCGGCGATAAATCATTTTCAGTGTATGGGGCGAGCGCCTTCTTTAGGCGGAAATTGCTCATTTTAATAACAATTTTTTTACTATTTGTTGTCCTCAGGTACATAGGTTTCATTTATATGTAGAAAATATCCAAGGATAAATGGGGAATGCAACGAAATGTGAATGAGATTCAATTGTTCGACCGTAAACACAGATTTTAGCTGAGAAGTATAAATCTGGGAATCAGATAATGTTTTTTTTTTAAATGAAATCTTGAAACGTTGAAATTTTGCGAATTGTGTGGAACATATTTTGATGTTAGTTGAGAAACAATATGATTTCCGAACAATGAGGACTGCATTTAAACGAACGAGTACAAAAATTTTCCTTGCGGAGAACTACTCTATGGCTAAAATGATAGTGAATTTATGGCTAATATGGTATATTACGATGTACGACTGAATAAAGTAGTGAACGAAATAAAACGAAATAGATATCCATATATATTCAAGACGAAAGATTAATGTAGAGAATAATATGTATAGGTATAAAAAGCGAACTGTAGGTTAAACTCTGGTGAGCCAGTTTCGGTACAATGAAGCTTATTTTAAAACCTAACAGCCAAAATGTCTCAAAAGTAAAATATCTCTAAACTTTCGACCAAAATAAAATCCTGATATCCGACATGGATAACCAGCAATACTAATGAAGCTGAGGGTTCCACAAAGGGCAATATACAGATTGTTATGGTGTGGGTGTCCTTTTATGAATGAACGTTTCAGAAACGAGGACATAAATAAGGTCGTAAATTATTGTTAATGGCATCATCAGGAAAGATGCTACGTTAAAATGACAGCAAGCTACACATTTTATGAAGTGCAAAGATGGCCGAAGACTGGTAGAAATGAAGCCCTGAAAAGAAAGCAGAGTAACCAGCAGACCGAAGGTTTGATTGGTAGATGATATTCAAATAGTGGTTGGCAAGCATTTGGATGGATTAAGGCGAAATTTCAATGTCGGCAAGTTCAATAGACCTCAAAGAGGTTATAATAATGATAATGAATTTTAGTGAACACACATCTTTTATAAGAAAAACTAAAAAAAAAATTTTTACTAAAAAGAACACATCTATTTTCCGAACAACACAACTACTTGTTGCGCATATTTATATAATTAGCATTTACTATTTAAACATAATTTTATGTATATGAATGTGGATTAATTTTAATTTTCGAAATGGCCCATTGGAAAAAAAATGGTCAATATCCTATACCTAAAAGACGATTTTATTTTATGCACATATTTGGTTTTTACTAGAGCTTCAAAATTTTAGATAAATTTCTGTTTTCAGCGTTAGATTCATTTTGTCCTGAAATTAATTAATTCCAGGTAAAATTTTATAAATAAAATAATTTTCAGAATCATAGGAGTTTTTTTTAAATTAAAAGTAGATTTATTAAAAAATTTGTATATACGATACGAAGAAATACGCAAAATATGTGAATTCGTCTAACAACCATATTTACCCTTTAAATATCTAGTTTGTTAGAATCTGCATATTCTATAATTAAACCTTTATAGACATATATTATATATATTAATTCAGTCTTGTTTTCTTTTCACTTTCGTTATCTAATAATTATTTTTGTTACATTTTTTTCCCGAACCGAATTTTGAAATGCATGCTAAAATATGTCAACTGACTTTATCAGAAACGTCAAATCAATAAAAGCTTTTTGAGATCGCGGAAAGCTCATTGATTTATAGCATATCCAATTTTCTCCCACTCCATATTTTTGGGTGATATCAATCCCTTTCTCAATAATATTCCTGAACTTTGAATGCAAACACGATAAAAAAATTTAAGAGCTTATATAGTAATATTTAAAACCTCCTTTCACAGGGAGTCTCCTTACTCTTCTTCTATTTACTGCTTCTTATCATATTGACGATACCAATATAAATTTCCTTTTACTATGATCATAAAAGACTGCTGAGATTCTGTACTCTAATCGTATAAAAATATTTTACTTTCACAAGACAGTTATTTTGTTCCAAGAACAGTAATAAAAACTGACACACTTGTACACTACTATATTAAAAAGGGATAAATTATTTGTTTTAAGTTTAAAAATATTTTTGCTGTAAGTATTAGTTGAAAATAATTACTTGACGGTAATTATTTTCCTAAGCCATATACCCCCTAATAATTCTATCGCAATAAATTGAGAATAAAAAGCACTACAAAATGAAAGTAATAAATAACATCCGTTAGCAATGGTAGATTTATCATCAGTAATTTCGCACACAGATTGGAGAGACTGCACGTATTCGGGAAGGTATAAGTATTTCAATGAATGTTTAGCGAGTGGACGACGCTTAAATCATATTATAAAAATAATAATAATGTATAAACAACGTAACTTCTTTGTTATAGATTAGTAAAATTAAATATAAAAAAAATAGAACATTTGGAGTAATTATTCTGGTTCTAGTTTTGTTTTTCTTTTGTAAAGCCACAGCGTTGTATACATAATCAACCAGAGGGTAGCACAATTTTTCCGGTCAGTTGGCTGTCATGTGAGGTGTGAGTTATATATATTATTGGCACAATAAAAACGTGTTTTTCAGTTAAACTGCTTACTTTGAGTGTATTTTATAGTTAATTAGCTACATGGAAGCACAATATAACACATAACAAAACACAAAACTTTAGCACCGTAATCTTCTTCCTTGATTGATTATCCATAAAAGTGTATGCAGGTTGCTTATAGTTATTGCATGAATGATCGCCTAAGTATTATTTATGGCATATATGACAAAGTTTACCTTAATTGTTGGGATTGTTGTGGCTCTCAATATTTGAAACCTTTTTTCAACTTAAATTCTTTGCTTCGTAATTTGCTTCGCTCTCTAATACTTCGTCAAGCTAATTTTCCAATTTTAAGGTTACCCAAATCGAATAAAATAAGTTTCGGGGTTTTTCAGACGACGCTGAAAGAGTCTAATCATTTAGATTATTTAGCCGTTTGTGACGATTTTTTCTAATTCATTCTAATTACCTGATACAAAATGTCGACTTGAAGAGAGACTTTCATCATGTGCAAAAGTGTTTCATTGAATTGTAATTGTTGACTTGGAAAAAAGTTCAATCGAATGACGAATTAGCTACTAGAATTAGCTAAAGGCCCACCTTGTTCTAATAACACAGTCTACACAATCTGGCAGCAATACGTATATTATTGCTTGCATAAATGTATCCGATTTTATTTAGAAAAACCGCGTTTCTGTGAAAAGTCGTACTTTTGGGGAGAAGTTGGATTATGGCATAGAGTCTGTCTAATTACATGATCAGACCAATTTATTTTCGTATTTACTTGCAATAAGACATCAGATCTTGCCTTTGTGAAAATATTGCGTTAGTTCAGAATTATGACGAAATTTATCGCAGAAGTTATCAAGAAATTGAACTTCATATGGACATCCCATAAAATGGTCAATGACCGCCCCTAATATTCAGAAAGTCAAAGATCTCCAAAAAGTTCTAACCAGAATATGGAAACGATGTTTTACTCCGAGCTTATAGATAAAAAATACCTATTTATGCAATAAGGTGTTACTTTCTCCAATATCGGTAAATGCCTGGTTTTATACAATTCGAAAACGAATCCATACATTATTTCACCTTTTACTGAAATCAAAGCTCGGTTCAGTCCTCGTGCTGTTTGATAAAACTTATCCTAGATTATCTTAGTTATTATCTACTATAGTTAAATAAACATGTCCTACAAGACAATGATATACTTCACAAAATGTAACGTAGAAAACCAAACCATATCCAATGTCAATATAATGCCTACAATGGAATCAGCTATTGACCAAACTATTTTTATTACTCAACCTATTTCAGACATTTAGACATAAACGTTCGAAATTACCACAAAAGAACCGAACCCTTTCTCAAGTTAAGATTTAAAAGATAATTGATGTGCCTTTGCAGATGGCGAAACTTCAAATTGACATTTTATATTAAAATATCAAAACGACTTAGAACAAATTGTCACGGACGATCAATTATGGTAAATGATCAGATTCTTCCGAAATAGTATAAGTAGTCTCGAACTGAACTTACTCTGCACGATTTTGCTGGATGCTTTTCGAGGATGAGAAACCAGCTTCGCCAAAACGTCAACACAATGTTTAAAACTTTGGTAACGTCAATTCTAATTCTAAGAAACAACATAAATTTTGTTACTTGTATCGTAAAAGTACCATAGCGGACATTCGTGTGATAACTGTGAGCAACCTGACCACGCTACAAAGATGCAAAAAAAATGTTAATAAATAAGGAAGTGAAGATATTGTCTAAAATATGAAAAGATCTGCAAAGAAAATAACAGACGTTGCTTTTGAAAAAGCTAAAGATATCGAAATCTCTTCTACAGTTTTAAAAGAGGCCCCAGAAGTGGATAAAGGTCTACGAGATAAAACAAATTTGAGATTCTATTATCGAATTAAATACCTGTACCAAGTGGGATTTTTCTGGTATTATAATCGACTCATTGTCTCACTATACAATCTCACCTGCAAAAGTGTAGTTTTTGGATATAGTTCCGTACTATAAAGTATAATTAAATCTTTAGTTAGAATAGAAGGGACCATGGATCGTTTTGGGTATGCTGAGATGTTAAAGAAGCAAATGTTAACATATGCTAAAACAAATATGCAACCTAGCTTGTATTTTCAACAAGATAATGATCGGAAAGACAAAACTAAACATCTAAATGACGTTATGAAACTCACAGAAATAAAATTCCAGGAGTGGTCAGGCCAAAGTACCAATTTGAGCCCGATAGGGCATCTTTGGGAAAAACTGGATCGTCGCATAAGATATGGAAATTATTCAAATAAGGATGCTTTATACGAAGCTCTAATTAATGGATGGAGCCAATTTCCTATTGGTCGTTTGCAAAAGTTAATTGACTCAATGAAGGCACGTTGTGAAGCTGTTTTGAAGACCAATGGATACGCAACGAAATTCTAATTAAAAATACCGAAAAAAATCAGCATTACATAAAATAAGAAAAATACTTTTTTGATTGTCAAAATACTTCTAAACTGCCGTTATTACGACTTTGTTCAATATTTTCTTTTTGTTTGTATATGTCATAACATTTAGGGGTTCTAAATGTAAAATTTATCATTATTTAGATACATTATTTTATTCAATACAAAATTATTTTCATTTTTTGTAATATCTAATGAATTATACTTAATTTTTTTTTTTAATAATTTTTTTTTAAATTTCGTATAGCAATTAAACAAGTATTTACTAATTAAACAAAACTTTTTATTCAAAATTCATACGATATACATATACACCATTTGAACCCGTGAACTCATATACGTGGATCTTCACAAAGTATTATTTAGTTAGTTATGTAATCAATACACGTAATACCATATATTAAAATAATTATAAAAGTAATTTCGTTTGTATTTTTGAAATGCAACGTTACCATGTTTTCTTTTTAGATGTATATTTATTACCTCAATCCCAGAAGTGAAAACTAAATTATTTTTGCTGTTTTTGAATGATGCGCAAACAAATAAACAAACTCACAAACAGGCAAACGTATATAAATAAATACTATTTTTGTATTTTATTATTTTTATCACGTTCCCTTAAATATATGTTTCGTTATCAACTTCAATATACCGCCGGCGTTGTATCTTGGGTTGATGACAAAGCATACCGCCTTAGAAAGCATATCGTAACGCAGAGTTCTGGGTATATATATCCCCGAGTCCCGAACTATTTATATGTATAAATATAAATATGTATATATATATATATATATGTATATGTATATATATATATATATACAAATACACATACATATGTACATATAAGTTTAAAAATCTGTACTTATGATAATACAATAAAAATAAAAACATTATGTAATTAATCATGATGCTACGAATACTCTTCTAATAGAGGAGTCACAGCTACATTTGTGTTGGACAGCGAAAGTGGTACATTTACCAATTCGCTATTCGAAATACACATAATTATTGTAACACTCTGTTATTCATTAATGCATTCACAAATGAAAGAAAGAGAGCGACGATTATCTTTTCCGCTCACGGCTAACTTTACCTCTTCTCTGAGTTTTCGACGGGCTACTCATATAAATTATCATCCGCTAGCAAAATGATCACTCATCTGCTAGAAAAAACTCCTACACTATTATCATATTTTTGATTATTTTAAACACACATTACTAAAAATGACTCTGAGATTTCGAATATGAATAAAAGTTCAATTCGATTACTTGAATATTTTATGCAAAAATAGAATAAAAACAGACGTTTACATTCAGATATTCCTTGGCTAAAAAAACGTGACGAGATCCAATAAGTAGAAATATACTTGACTTAGGTTTCAGACTCAGGTTAGAAAATATTAATTAACTGTGAAAAAGATATCACCAATTTCGTAAATATTTTTCTAAAACTAGTATTTATTATTTAGTTTATAGAATGAATTGGTTCTGATAAATAGTTGTGTATATTTTTTTAGACATAGACACTTTTTACATAGACACTTTTTTTTTATTACATAGAAACTTTTGTGGAGTTCACATAATAAAGCAAAAATAAATTTTGTTTAAGCAAGGCTTCGCCCTCCTACTCACGTATATTTTAATATATCTTGATACAATTTGGGGCATTATTAATCTATCATTACATATCATTATTTTTCAAGACTTTTGTTAGTTAATTTCTAGAAAGTAAATTGCAGTTTATTACCGTAATATCTATAGTTATTGGGTACGGTGATGCTCAACAGAAAGCCATGATATGAATTTAGTTTAACATTTTAATAACCTTTTCTACGCGGATGATTAAGAAAGTAATTATAAATTATTTAGTTACTTTAAAATGTGTATAATTTGTATATGGTTATTAATAAAGAAACATCTTTATATATACCCTACAAAAAAAATTATTACTGTTCCAATACACACCTATCAAACATGCTCCTAAATATAATACTAATTGTAATATCTCGGACTGAAAACTTGTTTCACTATCTGATTCGAGTTAACCAGCTGTTTGTTAAATATTTCATTTAAGGAACAGAATTATATAAGATGAAAATTCTCTTCAAATACCGGAGTTCGACAGTGAAAATTTTTATATTTGCGATGTAGCATGAAAGTCGTATATCGGACCTTAAAATGTGATATTTATTAAATAAATTGTGAAACTTCCGACTAAAAAGTAATATTACATGAAATTGTATGTGGAAAACAAGTACCTCTCTTTTTTTAAAAAAAAGTCTATATTGTCAATATACATTTCTAAAAATATTTCCATAGGTACATAATCAAACAACTCTATGATTCAGAATAATTAGGAATCTGTCAACTATTATATCTCAATAATATCAATAAAAATGTGAAAATTATCCACAATTTCCTATCTTTTGCAGCGAAATGTTCGCTAATATATATTTGCGATATGGCATTAAAGTTACCCACTAGAAAACTTTTACAAAAGTTAGGCAATTTTAGAGTGAATAGTATTATTGCATAAACTTACATAAAAAGTCAGGATTTTTTTTTCTTTGCAATTGTTTGTTCCCTAAATCTATATTGATTATTGTCGATGTAACGTTTTTTTGTCAAATATTACGTTAGGTACGTTTTTGCACAATTGTTAAGAAAAAATATTTAAAGGCATAATATATTTGCAAGTAGCTTCGGGCTCAGTGAACCTTAAAATTTATATTCAATTAAATACGTCTTCCCATAAATATTCCTGACATTTTCCCAATTTTACTCATTTCCCTCCTAAACATTCCTAAGATTGGATAACCTGTTCCCGTGTATGTGTTTTCACACTTAGAGCTATCTAACAAGAATTTCATTACAAGCCAGTTGATAAGCAAATCGTAGACTTGTTAACGAGCGGAAGGCTGTATGCTCTTGATTAATTTAGTTCGGTAGCTATTAATTCGACGTTCCCGGAATAAAATGAATGTGCAAATAGAAAGTTAAGCGAAGTCGGACAGTGAAAGAAGGCCTCTTTTGGAAATTCGTCATCTCGGGAAATTTTCTTGAAGTTCTCGTCATAATTTAATTAGCTCCAATTTTAAGGAAAGATATGCTTTTTTGATGAACAGTAGGCATCCTCGCTACGAACTTTATGCAAGCTTATCAGTACCACGGCTATAAATATTATCTTTAACGATGAAACATATGTTGTGTAATTGAAAGTGTAATTCGCCATGGTTTTGAATAAAATTTTAATTAAACCCATAGGATTATTTGCAATTAGACCTGTATAACTTTATTAAAAGCAAATGTTAAACAGTCCGTGCCGACTACACAAAAAAGTGAAAATTCCTTTACGTTTTGCGGAAAATTAAATTGAAAATTCCTTTACGATAACGTTTTGCGGAAATTATTTAAGTCAAGCTTGAAAACTTGGATCTAGAGGAAATCTAATTAACTTTAATTTTATAACACGTTATATGATTTCCACGTTATGTGTTTTCCACCACCATGAACATGTTCAATGCTCAATATAGCAAACGAGTATATAGCTAATTTAATTAAGTTTCATGTACATGTCAATTTCAATATTAATTTACGATGGCATTTAAACAAATTTTTGTTAAACTGTAGTTATATTTAACTCTGTAAAAGCGTAAATCCGTGGGGTGCTTTGCCTTGAAATCTAACTAAAATATTGAATAATTTTCATTAATTTTATAATAATTTGAGAAACAAATGCATTTATTTTCTAGAAAAATGTATTATATACTTAAGTGACAGAAATTATCACACACGGAATACACGTGTCGTTTTTTATCACGTACACTATATTTTTACTATAAGCTCTGAAGTATAATTTAGGGGTGTTAAGTGTATTTTTCACTAACATATTCATTGAAAATATTGTGTACCCTAGTTTAAGAACAAATTTGTTTACATAACCACATACTACCATTTGAGGTAGCATTTTAAAATTTATAAAGTTTTCATTTCTAGCTCCAATACCTTTCTTGCGCCGTGTATTTGAAGATTTCTTTTTGGAAGTGCGCCCCACTTCGAAACAGAGTTATGAGTTGAGTAAAGTGTGATGAAAATGAAATAAGGTATGAAATGCGTTTAAAAGGATTGTTAAATAAAAGAAAATGCAATTTTTAAAGTTTAAAGACACATTGTACGTAAAACGTCCGTTTAAACAATATACTCCCGACGCGATCGATATCGAACCTTCTTAAGGATCACTATTTCAATAAAACATTTGAGGGTCTGTGGCACTTAAAAATAGACTTTTGTTACTAAATATAGACTCCTGTCACTAAAACAGACTCCTGTATTTGCTCGTTACTTCAAAATATGTGTGACTTCAATAAGTGCCTAATCAATCAATAATATAAAGTTTTTTTTAAGTATATCGTAACAACTATCACACTTACAAATATCCATGTATTCGCATGAAAATTTAGAACTAAAGTTTATTCAATTATTGTCCATTGAACAGGTGCGCCCATCTGATTAAACTTTTTTCCATTTTAAGTATTCTTATTTCTTTAATTATGATTTAAAACTATTGTTTTGTAATGTCCCTGATTTGTGTTTTTTTCTGTATATAACAATATTTTTGCTTGATTTTTCTTAATTTAAAATTTGTGTTTTTATTTCATAAATGTAAAAAACATTGCTTATATTTTTCCTTCTAATTTCTATGTAAATTCAATGTAAGTTTCATTATTTAATATTGCAAACAATAAAGTCATTTCTTTTTTTAATTTTTTATTTAATTTTTTTATTTTTTCAATATTTTTTGTAAAAAACGTGAATAAACGTGATACCTAGTGTTTAAACGGTAATACGTACTTAACAAAATTAACAGAATGTATAATTTACGCCTGTAATTTTGCGCAAACTGCAGTGAAACAGCGCAACTCTATTGCATAAATTGTTTATTCACAGTAACGCGCGATATCGCCTCGCAGCACGTCATCTCAATTTTTTTTTAAATGGATTTAAACCTTGAGAATTATTTGCATAAGTCATCAAAACATAAAACATATTTACATTGAAAGTTTAGCCAGACAGTTATAAAAAGTGGCAGTCACGATGTTATATGAAAATTATTTTCAGACATAATTAAATTACATGCAGGATTTATCAAATTAGTATTAACCACAAACTAAATATAGGCAGACTATTTTACTTGATTAGTATTGAATATATATCACGGGTAAAGCTGAAAAGTTTGTTTATTCAATTGTTTATTCGCCTTAATCTCTGAATTGTTTATGCACAGTAACGCGCGATATCGCCTCGCAGCACGTCATCTCAATTTTTTTTTAAATGGATTTATACCTTGAGAATTATTTGCATAAGTCATCAAAGCATAAAACAAATTTACATTGAAAGTTTAGCCAGACAGTTATAAAAAGTGGCAGTCACGATGTTATATGAAAATTATTTTCAGACATAATTAAATTATATGCAGGATTTATCAAATTAGTATTAACCACAAACTAAATATGGGCAGACTATTTTACTTGATTAGTATTGAATATATATTACGGGTAAAGCTGAAAAGCTTGTTTATTCAATTGTTTATTCGCCTTAATCTCTGAAATTACATATCTGATTTCCAAAATTACCTTGCGTCAGAAATCTTATACTTTAAGAAAAAATATGCTCTATGCATCAAAAGTCTGAGATTTATGGGGGTATAGCAGTATTACAAAATATACAGAAAATCAAGTGACATTGCTTAAAAAGGCAAGGTAGATGAGATCGATTTATTTAACAGCTGATAATTTTGAGTATTTTTTTTTAATATATCCTCGATCCTGATAAACAAAGTCGTTTGGGGAAAGTAGGGAAGGTATTTAGTGACCACGAAGAGGGCAGCTTAATTTAGATAATATTCAGCGGGCGAAACTGTAAGATTATGTACATAAATAAAAATGTGATAAATATTTTGCATATTGAACATATTTGGCGTTAATTTTCTAGAAATGCATTATTCACGATTAAATGAAACTACGTGCTGTAGTATTATTTCTACTTTCTTTAAGTTTTTTTACCACGATCTAGGTTTCGTTGTATTACAACATCGTATTAGCAATGAATTTTTGGTGCGCTATTTATCTCGTACCTGAAGGTGTTGTAATATAACGAAACCTATGTCGTGGTAATGAACTTAAAGAAAGTAGAAATAATACTACAACACGTAGTTTTATTTAATTGTGAAATAATTTGCATTATTGTTTGTCCTGACATGCTTTAATCGACGCATGTAAGGTTGAAAATCAAATACTAGGGTATGTAGTTGCGGCAGTTTGTAAATTGTTTACTGAATTATAATATTTACCAAGTTACTTTCCCGATTTACAAATCTTGTTCTCTAGGCTTATGGTCAATATGAATTAATAAAAATAAATCAGCCACTATGACGCTTGTCCTAAGTAAGATTGATCGTTCTTTCATTTACTGTTCGGTTTTTGTGTTCAACATGATGTCAATAAATATCGCAAGTCGTAATTTGGGTACCAAAATTAGAAGTTGGCCTACCGCAGTTAATTCAGGCCACTTCTGACCACTTTCTATGGATCTACGACTCAGGAGAGCATGGGTAGTTCAAAACACCTTCTGCATGATTTTTTTAGAAATCCTTGCGTATTTAGCTTTGATTATTCAACCTCCACTAAAATAAATAAAAGACAGTCGCTCTCGCCAAGCGCTACATTAAATTACACATAATTGGAAATATAAATTTAATTTTGTACCGAAGGACTACGTATTCGAATTATGTACACAAATTGGAAGTCTGTAGCGATATTCATGCCATTTGCGAATAGATGTCTCCGATGGATGGACGAATGGGCGAGAGGGTTTAATTATAACAATAGGGTTTAGTTCGAACCCTTGGGATACGGAAACCTAAATAGTAAGTAGATTAAATCTGAGCTTGATATTGTCTATGTAAATCCATATGTATATGCATATTATGTTTAAAATATTACTTGTATAATACAAATTTATTGAAAACCATTCTAAAATTATATCAATTTCTCTTAAGTATGAAGTTACATTTGAATTATTTATCGCGTCTTATGATTTAATGGTGTGTACATAGTTTGTAAAAAAGAACGTGCACGCCATGCGTAAAAGCGGATTTTATATAAAATATATTATTATAAATATTGTAAAATATATTACGGAACAATAAAAAATTCTCAACAATCTATTAAAAATCATTCAAAGTGGCAATTTCAAGGAAAACAATTACATTTCGTAAGACACATTATTCAAATATTTTAAGTATTATGAATATAGGATATAGATATTGTATCTTTCTGCAAAAATACATTTAAATGTTTTTCATTTCTCATTTTGTGTGCCTCTATGCACATGTATATTTATATCGTCTTCGTAACATATGAACAAGCTGTAACAAAAACGTGCTTTTGATTCTCAGAGGTCATTCTGCGCTTCAAACTTAATAGAAAATATTAAGGAGATATATGGCTATTCTCAAATATTTTAGAAAAAAAATATTATGGTAAGAAAATAAACCTAATTACGTAATTAGATATTCAGTAAATATTTTAAATCCATATTATAACTTATTTTTATTGAATAATTCACATCTACAAACTCAACGAATATACATATATCCAATTATAGTGTACAGCTATAAGCTGGATCTCATGTAAATATTGATGAATAAAATTATTACGTTATTGTGTTTACATGGACACTTATTAATCAATATAAAGTCATTTATACATTATTATATATATACTTGTGTCATTGATAGATTAAGGGTCGGATGTATGCAATGAAATATTTCGTTTCCCACTAATACACACGCGCGCGAGCCGGCCCCGGCCGTGCTGTGTAACTCTGCGTTACACGAAGAGACACTTTTTAAATTATTCGATTATTAAAGTAAATCTGAGCATGATTTCTCTGTTCTCTTTTCAAATGTCTTGATACGAGATACGATTCAACCTTGGATACGGTTTAGGTTGGATTAAATTTGGGGACATACAAAATTAAAAAAACGAGTGTGCTTTAAACCACACGACTGAAGTAAAACTTCAAATTCACAAAATATGAACATGAAATTTCGCATGCAGAAAAAGATCTGGAACAGAACATAGGCTACTTTAAATGAAATCAACAGCTAAGATGGGGATGAAAGTGAAAAGTTTGCTTGTTCGTCCGTAAATAATTTAAAAATACTGCCTGAATTTGTATAAAATTTCGCATACAGGAAAACCATAACTTGGAATAGTGCAATAGTTACTTCCAAAAATAATCAAATGGTAAAATAGGGGATGACTCCCCTTGCTTTGCGCCTTTTGTCAAAGTTGCGATTTGAAGCAATAAAATACATTTTGTTAAGACACAGTTTTATGCATAGAAATATCTCTATATATAACAGACTCGATATTGTATACGTATACGCAAATATATTTACTAATTAATTGCCGAATTTAAAATGCATGTGATCAAATGAGTTTGTTTTTTTTTATTTTATATTTGATTTCGTAGCTGGTTTTGTTCACATATTAGAATTTTTAAAATAATATTGTTTCTTTGTTAGGATCTTTTTATTCTTTGTAAGTTAAAATTGTGTTTGTAAACACAATTTTAACTTATAAAGAAAAAAAAGATCCTCTACACTGAATTATTCTTGATAAATAAAAAGTACGGGTGGTTCAGTTTTTGGGTAGTCGTAGTCTCCTTTGAGGTTTTACTCTAGTTTTTTAAAATTTATTTCAATTTTTTTACTATTTTAAGTCAATTTTACTAGGAAGAAAATATTAAATTTTATATTTATGCCCTTTTTTGCTTTGTTCAGTTTTTGCATGGATTTTTACTGCATATATATTTAATTTTGATTGAAAAATTGCAATACATTTTTACCCTTTAAAAGAATTATAAATTTCACTAAAATATTTTCTTTTAAACATACAACAACAGTCTATTTTATATTCCTAGTTTCTCTTTGCCGTTTTTTACACTTTTAAAGTATTTGTTAGCTTCACTTTTTCATCTTAATGGGAAGCAACAATATTTACTTACTATATAATTTATTTTAATTAGGAAACACGCAAACAGTATTTACTATTCAATTAACGACCCGATATAGATGTTTTAAATGAGTATTGCTGAAAGTAAAAAAGGATGTTTTCGTATTGGTTATTTATGAATATAAAGAATCTTGTTTCTTAGATTTGCAATTGAAACGAGAAGAAAATATATTTCAACATTAGATGGGGATTAATTCATTTGAGGCGAGCAAGGCCGTCAATCTATAATTCTACCTAATTATTTCATGTAATTTAATTAGACATAACGTGTTTCAAGCTAGTACGGCAGAATATGCAGGTACATCAAAAAATATACATATAGGTTATTTTGAATATTAAACTCAATATAGTTGGAGCGTGTTTGGGAAAATATTAAATTTTTTTTACCGTTACAACCTTGAAAGCTATGCCTTTTGAAACGATTGGCAATTTTCATAGAGTGTGCAAACATTTTTGACGCAGTTTCATACACAGAACCAGCCGTATGAGTAAAAATAGGTTTTTATTAGGTCTTGTTTGTTAAGAAGTGAATTGTAAAATAACATTTTGTAAAACAACAATATTAGTAGACATATTTTAAATCAGTTCATTGGAAGAGAAATGCTTAATCCTGTTCCTCTTTTTATAAACTCTTTATAAAAAGGAAAAAGCGTATAGAATTAAAAATTGGGGATGTTGAATCTCGGTGTGAATTTGTCAAAAGGGCAAAATTCATGATCACTTCAATTTCGCAGCGTAACTCAATTAGTTTCACATGCTTGGTAGATAAATAGTCATGTCCTTTTTAATTAAAAGGAATAAGGCAAAAATACTTACTTTATTTTTGCTCCGTGGCTTATTTAACTTTCAATGATACTACAATTAAGTTTATTGTACTTTTATTTCTTCTATACAAAAATGATACGTAGAAGATGCCCATAATAAGGTTCCATAACTAGATTTATAGGTATTAGAGAGTATAAATACACGGATTTTTAAAATTTCGTTCATGTCAAACGATGATAAGCCAGACAAAATTCTATTATTTTATGAATTTGTCTTTTAAAAAGAAAACAATTAGAAAGCGTAAAATTAATACTACCTTTTCATACTTCTTATTGCAAAAATCTTCCAAGAACTATATTTTGAAAGTAATGAAGAGGAGTAACCGTACCCTATTACTTAACTATTTTGGAAGCAAACACCTAGAAACTGAAGCATTAAATTCGCTTAGTTTCTATACAAATTTTCAAAAAATTTCTGAGCATTCTAAAAATTTCTGAGCATCTTATTGTCTTTCTGAGTTAAGTCTATTTGAGATATGTCCACCTAAAGTAGTAGAAGGCAACCCCTTCCTCAAATTTTAACGTACTATTGAAAAATATCTAACAAAGTCGAAAAATATTGCTCTCAGTAAGTTCTTTTAAAGAAAATTATAAAAAATACTGTAAAGCATATAGTTTCCAAACAACATCAAAAATATCGTTTGTTTAAATAAAAAATTAAATTGTTTTCAACATGAATTAATTATTTTGATATTTTTTAGTTTCAGGTACATAACCTTAATACGGAAAACTTATGCAATCACCGCGATATACTCATTTGTATGTGTGGAACAATCATTTTCCTCAGAAACTGTCAGGGATATCGAAAGTTGAAATCGTATACCGCTATAGAGATGGTAGTTAAATTTTATAAGAGAAATGAAAAAAGTTTAATTCTCATTTTGGTCAGTATTAAAGACGAAATAATGTTTTTCAAGACTTGGTACAGGAAGGAGAAAGCATGTTAAAGGATACATTTCAAAATATTTCGTTTCGTTTCAAATAACAGTTTTTCAGTATTCTAGAATGTAAGAAAGAAACTCTTTAATATGCAGTTCTATCATTATTTGTGGAAATATAATTTTTTTGAAAAACCTGGACAAAATTAAGTAAATTATCAAAACAAAAAATACCGCTTAAAAGAAAATTATCACGTATTGGCTTAGATCTTGATGTTTATAATCTTTTTACGTAAATCGGTTCACTATTCTGTAATTACGAATGGCTTGGGAAAATCTTAAAAGCTTTATGTAATGTTTAATATCTCAAAAAATTAGGTTTGGCAACCGAATTTCTCATTTTATTAAATATTATAGTTGTTATTGACGCCACCATAAGATGTAAAAATTTGCACTTTTTATATTTTCGAAACTTTTCTAACATTTTTATTGGGCATAAAACCAATTTGAATAAAATATTTCTTGTTTAATTTACAAAAAAGTATTTTCTTGTTGAAAGTTCCATTTTGACAAAGATTTATTAAAAACGGTTCAATTTCTTTATGACTTCATACATTCACACCTACATACACACGTTCACGCGGGCATTTACAGGGACATACACACGTACACGTACCCCACGAACACGGACACCATACGAACAAGCACGTTTATACGCATAAGCACACGAATACGCTGTCATCCAAGCAAGTACGTATTGAGGTAAGAATATATTAGGGACTCGAGCCTAGTCTTACAATGTTGAGTACATCGTAATCGTAACTGTTGTTTTAAAGACGTCAAGCGTGATGTCCCCTATCTCCAGTATCTTGTTGGTTAATTAATTGCAAAATTTTGATACATACTATCTGTGCCAGTATTTAATTCTAGCTGCTGGTGGTAGAAACCTAAGCTTAGTATTAGCTTTCGTACTATGGTTTGTTTGACCGTACTGTAATATACAATTGTAAATTTAAACATATAATTGTCGAACGTCCACAACTACAGATTCAATATTTTCTTTATCTCTATATAACCACTCGTAGTATCTCTTTTTGTACAACAATTACAGGTTTTTACAGGAAATTTATTTACGTTTATAGATTTAAATTGATATACATAAATTTATGAAAAATGAGTAAACAAAAGGGATGATATCTAATTCCAGTTATTCAATTGATGATTTAATATTGAATATATTTGGGTTTAATTTTGTAGAAATTCATTATTGACAATTAAATGAAACTGAGTGATGTAGTATTATTTCTACTTTCTTTAAGTTCTTTACCACGACCTAGGTTTTGTTGTATTACAACATCTTCAGGATAACCCACCTGAACATGTTGTAATACAACGAAACCTAGGTCGTGGTAAAGAAATCAAAGAAAGTAGAAATAATACTACATCACGTAGTTTCATTTAATTGTGATGATTTAATGTCAATACACTATACACGATTGATGTTGTAACGAAAGAAACTGGGCAGCGTCCGACATTGTAATTCCTTTTTCTCGTTTTCTGCAGCGTATTATTTATTTTGCTTACATCGTTAGAACATATATTCTTCACTTCCATACGTATTGCGTAACTACAATTAAGCAATTGCACATGAAAGTATTTCTATATATAAACCCGTCCAAATATTCTTATTCAATAAAGATAGTAAACTTATTGGTGTTAATAATAGTAAACATATTGGTGTTGATAATAAATAAAATGCGTAAAAATATTATGTTCTGCAGCTTGCTAATTATGCATCGATAGTACGTATGACATAATCTCTGAATGGATATTTTGTGCTGTAAATTGGCAACGAGTTCTGCATCACACATGTGTTTCACTAAAGTAAACTATACGTAAAGTAGACTCTACGTGCATGCTCATAGAATTTTTGTTTCATTTTGGATTTAAATATATCCTTCTAAAAGATATTGTTAAATGGTTAAAATTTAAATTTATTTTAACGACTCAGTAATAAAATTAATTTGACCTTGTCACTATACATTATTACTGAAATTCTTATTGATATTTAATTTTATTCTCTTAAAGCTAAATATAGTTGAGGAACATTATGTTTTATTATTGTTTTTAGGAAAAAGATATGAAGCATGAAATATAAAATACTTGTAATAGCAATTAGAGAATCTTATAATTTAAAATATTTAAGAAAATATTATTTTCTTTCCCAATAAGCAAGAATAACATGTATTATTGAATATAATAAATAAATTATTCACTAAACAGCTAACCACATATCTCCAATGAAGTCTATCTCCGCCCATTGATGGATGTAAGTCTCTTTCAATGCGCTTATCTTTGGAGGTAATACCCATAATCGCTACACTGGGCAGGTGGCTTGATGATCGTAGTACTAGCTTTTCGTACCATTAGCGTTGCTACTTGTCTCTGGTTCGTGACATTTTAATCATGCAATACAAACATCTAAATTGCTAAATTATGCTTTTTGTAATAAAACCATATTTTTTCTAAAAAAAAATAATTATGTGACCGGGTTACATATCATCTTTTATTTAATTTCTGTGATTTTTCTCTATAGCTGGCTGTTTAATTCTATATTATAAAAAGACATTTAAAACAACTTGATACGCAGATAGAAATATCCATTAGTTTCGCTTAATTAAGCTCAGTGAATGAATTGAATTGGAAACGAGCGATAATTAAAACAATGTTCGCCGCAACCGCTCGTTTGTGAATTATTGTAATTTGTTCGCTGAACGATGAATCGAGTTAACTCGCGTTTATCTATCGAATATGTTAGAGCATTTCGTGCGTCGATTTCAACGGATAGGGATTAAGGGATTTTTATTCTTATTAAAGGAAGAAGATAAATATTTATTATCTTTGCTGATGGTCCACGTGAAGATGTTGTAATACAACGAAACCCGGGTCGTGGTAAAGATCTTAAAGAAAGTAGAAATACTAATACATCACGTAGTTTTAGGCATTTAATCGTAATTTATTACCTTATTATTCACCTGAGATGAGAAATGCCGAAAGTAATGTAAAATAGTTCCGAAGTACCAAGTGCAAGTAAAATAAAATAACCCTGAATTATCAACTCCTCTAAATCAGCAAAATATAACCTTTCCTTTATTATCACAGTTGTTTGACTGAAACTCCTTTCCCTTTTTATTAGCACGATGGCCTGGGATGGCCCTGGACTTACGGACTGACGAAGCATTCTCCAAAATTAATTATTCTTGGCTACGGTTTTACTATTTTTACCCTACAAATGAACAAATACTTATGAGCGCAGGAGTCCATTTCCAGTCTGGGTCAGCCTTTATGTCGAAGTACCAAGAAATTTTTTTTTGTATTTTTATGGTCATTGATTCAAATAATGTGTTGAACCTGTTTAAACGTTGTATTTTAACGCATTTAATTGAACTTCGCTTTTAAATTATTTGTATAATTAAAGTTTAACTTTCTCCACCATGCTTCATTGGTTTGCATATCACCAACGTTACTTCTCTATATCTTTCTTTTGATAACCGCCAGCGCTTCTTCATTTTTTGAGGTTAATTTCCAAATTCCCAAAACGAAATCATTACGGAACTCATAAAGATTTACTAAAGTAGAAGTTTCGGTTTTTAAATAAAAAAAATTGAAATTGGATATTTTTATTTTTTTATTCCGTAAAAATATCTGTGAACTGCAACAATTCATTTTTACATTTTAATTTTTGTATTTCCAGTGTCGGATCATTACTTTGATTAACTTCAGAAGCTCAAATGGGGGAAAGTTATTGACTTTTTCACACTTAGGTTTCCAGAAATTTACCGTAAGAGAGAAATGTTCAGCAAAGCAAAAGTTTATTAAAAGAATTTAATGTGATAAATATGAGTTTAAATCTAATTTCTTCAAAATGAATAAAAACAATTTTTTCTTCAATTTAGAAAATAAGAAGAATTCATATTTCTATTGAAAAATATAATTTGATCGATTGTTACAAAAGTTTGAATGATCATTCACCAGAGCTTTTAGATTGTTTATTGCCCCATGCAAAGCTATACGTATTTGTTTCTATGCGGTTTACAATTTCGGGCCAGTTGACTTATATATTGTTTTCTGTAAATGTTTGCGGGCACGAATATTTCAGTTATTCATCTTTTTACACTAAAAATAGGGCTATATTTTTCAATGTATTTTTGACAAACGAATGGCAAAAGAATTCGTAACATAAAAAAGTTTATCCTAATATTTTTTATGCTGATTGCTCTGCGCAAATGTATTTATAATATTTTTTTTATCTGTATAATTTTCACTATATCTCTCGCCCATTAATAGCCACAAGTAGCAATGAAGTGAAATGGATCTTCGGATCTTTGCTTGCGTGGTACATACTCTGCTTGGAGCGGGTACACGGACCGGTACGTACTGATTCCGATGCTATTTTAATTCTAAAAAAGTTACATGGGACTCAAAAAATGGGATTCAGGTAAAATTTTTTTTTCACTTTTTCCCTTTCATATGCTTATATATCATCCACAGAGATTGAAAACTGTAATATTTTAATCTTCTGATTTTTATATGATTATTTTAGTGGTATGTAAATTCAAAATGATTATTTAACTGATTAAAAAAAATTTAGAAACTATGAGGAAGTTAAGAACCCATATAAATGGTTTTGTTTTTAAGAAATATTTTAATATATTTTTTTGTGCAAAAACAAGGTATGTTTTGAGAAAATATCTATTGGACTAACCGAGTATTTAAATGATGGAATTACTTCAGTTTAAAATCATATATGCTAATACTCTAACATATTTATAATTTCTATAAATTAAAAAATTTATAGAAATTAAAATAAACATACTTATTTATGCAATTTTATTTCACATTTATCGAGTAAAATGAGTATTTGGAATGTCTGTTAACAGGAAAAGAAATGTTGTAAAGGGTTAGAAAAAGAATAATTTTTTTTAATTAATTTAAACCCAGCATGTTACTTTCTTTATATTCAAAATATATATCATTAAATATAAATCAATCAGTAGCAAATTGACTGTGATCGATCAAAATGTTTTGAAAAGGCAGTCTAGCGAGCTCCGCGTGATTTTTTAAATCGGTTTTTGAGAAAAATTCAGAACAGAAAAATTATCAAAATTGCGACAATATGCACTAGAGTTTATTTGCCATTTTCATGGCTATACATTATATACGTACACTGTATTATTACTGTATTATTATACTAAATGACGCTAATGGGATAAGTGACGTAATAATTGGTGTGAAGAAATTTACTGCTTGGTCTAACTAGACCAGCAGTAAACGGTGAATTTCGCTGCAGAAGTTTTGTTCATTTGATATATATGTACAAACACACACGTATATATATATATATATATATATATATATATATATATATATATATATGTGTGTATATACATTTAGGTTTAGATTATTTTATCTGGTTATGTAATAATTAAATATCTGGGATTTAATTGCGCTGAACTTTAATTTACCTAAATCTGGTATGGTCATCTGGTAAGTTCCGGTAAGAAGTAAAGAAAAATTACACGTCAGCCGTAAGACTAGCGGTACTCTCTAAGACCACATGCAGTTTTTATATGGAGAAGTAGGGCGTCAAGTCATACTTAGCCTGTGTATTACTTAGGGTATTATCTCCTCCTTTGTGATTATATGGTGAGACTACATAATGTAGTTTCTAATACAAGTATGTAGCTAAGTCAAAGTAAGGTGTCTAATACAAGTATGTAGCTAAGTCAAAGTAAGGTGTCTAATACAAGTATGTAGCTAAGTCAAAGTAAGGTGTCTAATACAAGTATGTAGCTAAATCAAAGTAAGGTGTCTAATACAAGTATGTAGCTAAGTCAACGTAAGGTGTCTAATACAAGTATGTAGCTAAGTCAAAATGTAGTTTATAATACAAGTATATAGCTAAGTCAATATGGACATAAGCTTCCTATTCTCTAGAAGGTAAATAGTAATTCTTTCAATTAATTTCAGGTAAGTTCTAAACGCCATCTTAAGAAATTTCTCAATAATTACTAACAGTATACAAGTATCAGTCACAAGACATTTGAAATCAATAGAATTTTCAAAATGAAAAATTCTGCAGTTATATTTTACCGGTTATACTTTTTGACATAGTCGGGTATGAATGAATGTGAACCATGAAACCCTTGACTGATAATGTTTGCTGGAAACTTCTCTAATATATAGATTATCTTTTTCTATTCTGGACGATAAAACGTAATATTTTTGGGGTTTAAGAATTTTTGTTTCCAATATTAACTTTTAACATTTCGTAATATGTCACTATCATCATCAGATGAAAAACGTTCATCGCTGAATGTAGACTTCCTGTATAGATTCCAACAAAAATCCATCCCCTGTTTTTTGCATGCAGTAACTTCCGGCAACTTTTACGAAATCATCTGTCTATCTAGCGGATGGTCATCTCACTCTGCATCATTCTCTACGTGGTTGCCATTTGAGAACCCCATATCGGGTGAACGTAGGTAGTTAAGAGAATAATGAAACGTAGTTAACACATAAATAACATAATTCATAATATTATGGTTCAAACTCGACGCGTAAAATTAGTAATACTTCTGCATTTAAATTTTCGGAAACAATTGAAAATTTAACGAATAACTCTAAAAGAAACCGCTCTCAAATTTCATCAAAGTCAAAACAGATATTTCCGCTCTGCCATCAACAGAAGGACACTTCAAGTCATACTTTATCCGTTTATAGGCTTTGTTCCAAAACTTATTTTGACTGCACTAGACTTTAACATCCCACAACTAAATCCTGTACAAGAGCAAGAGTAGGGCGGTTTTGACTCTGATATTCTGCAAGTGTACCACTGCCAATGATGTAGGTAAATACGACTGAAGTTTGACTGCGATAAATTGCACCAACATTAATTTGGTATTAAGCCCTTTGAGCGCCCTACTTAGCTAGTAGAAAAACGATGACTTGGAAATTTCCTCTAGGACGCGGATTTAGTATAACCAGAAAAAGATCATAAAGATCCACAAATATTTATTGCCCGTGATTCAATATTTGCCCATTCTATGAAAAATCAACAAAGCAATGAGTAAATCAAAGGCTCTCTCAAATTACTTTATTTTATAATACGATTCATTTATCATATTTTCACAATTAAATGAAACTACGTGATGTAGTATTATTTATACTTTCTTTAAGTTCTTTACCATGACCTAGGTTTCGTTGTATTACCACCGTTGTAGCCCATCCTGAAGATGTTGTAATACAACGAAACCTAGGTCGTGGTAGAGAACTTAAATAAAGTGGAAATAATACTATATTACGTAGTTTCATTTAATTGTGAATAATGAATTTCTACAAAACTAACGCTAAATATATTCAATAATCACATTTTATTAAAAATTACATCTTTCTTTTTTCCACATTTCCTCGTAATCCCCAGCTAAGTCCATTAGGTTATGGTACAGATTAGAGATGTAATATTCAGGTATAAATAAACACATAACTACCATCATCTTATCATATAATATTCATACCAAGTTTTCCCGAAAATGGAGATGCAACAAAAATTAATTGAACTGTTTGGCAGGATATTTCATCTTAATCTACTGTAAGTCATTTTTGAAAAATTCAGGCAAACACTGAAAAACAGTCTAGTTTTCAAGACTGTGGCTCAAATCAACTTACATTAATTGGAACATTTGGTATCATAATCACTAGATATCTACAAATAAGTAGACCTTTTCCTTTTTGTTTCAACCTCCATATTCGTTCCATCGAAATGATCATTTTGAGTCCTCGCTGACAGAACTAATAATGCAAGTACTATTTAAGTGAATTATGAACAGTAATATTTTGTAATGTATATGTGCCTTTATCTTACCAATTTGGGCCAAAAATACTTAAGAAATTTTATGTATTCAAAAATAAACATCACAAATAAGTTTATCCATTACCAAATAAGTTATCTGTCAAGCCTGAGTCATTTTGTAAAAAATCTAATGGGTTTAGGTGAAAATTAAGAAAAAAACTATTAGCAATGTATTAGTAATGTTTAGCTATTTATAACCGAATAAAGTAATAATATGAGCTGCTAAATCCAGTCAATTAAGAGATATATTGCTAAAATAAACATATTTTTAAATATTAATTGTATACGATATTTTTAATAATATCGTGTCCAATTGTATTTTAGGTAAATATTCTCAGATCACCTTCCACTATCGTCTCTTAATAATGTACTCCACGTTATATTGTTAATATCCCTGATATTATTTGCTCAAAGTAACTAAAATACAAACTTTAGGAAATGGAACCAATAATCTTTTATTGTATAAGTCATAGGAAACTTAAATCTTATACGGTTAAAAGTGGAAATATTCTTTTTTCCTCTTTGGAATAAATAATATTGCAGGGAAAATTTTAACCTTTGTATCTAATAGTTATTAGCCATGAGCCTTGGAGTAATAATTATCACAGAGCGCCTTCGTCACGATATGGCCGCTCTTCCTGCTTTGCATAAATATTTCGTTGAGATTATAACTGCAGTGGATAAAGTGTAAGATTATCATTTAATTTACAAATTTTAGTATCTTGATATAAAGAGTCACATTTTGGAACCACACTTATTCCTCAGTCTACCTAATATGCTTTCATTATTATGTAACTTTCGAATATTTCAGTTTGAACTTGCGAAATGTTATGTAGACATACTCATAGGGCTTATTAACTTACTAATAATGCTACAAAGAATTTTTCGATTATTATATATATTCTAAAGCGTGTAAGTAATATTTGAATATATGATCACTTTAACAACACGTTTGTCAATTGATCTGATGAACTGGGAAATGTATTAGTACCATACTATTATGAACAAAATAATAGTATATAACCATGCTATTATTTTGTTTGGTAGTGGGTAGCTAATATTATTAATGTTTTTGTTTTTATTTTGACCTAGGCTCCATAGGTTTTCAATGATTATTGAAAATAAATTAACTCAGTCTTGACTAATGACTTATTTAGTAGTCGACAAACTTATTTGTCATGTTATTTATTAAAATTCGTTTAAGTGTTTTTGGTTCAAATCGGTAAGACACTATATACTCGTACATTAGAAAATATTACTGTCCATAATGCATGTACATAGTACTTGCATATATTACTTGGGTATTAATTCTCACTATGAGGGCTCAAGATGATCATTTAGAGGGAACAAATATGAAATTTAAACAAAAAGGAAATGTCTTTCAGCCACTATCTAAAAAACTAGGCCGTTTTTTTTTATTTTCTACCTTAGTTTTTTTACGTTTGATTTTGGGTTAATGGAATTTGAGAACTGTTTCTTTTACAGCTACTTAAACAATTTGCAATGTTTTATGAAAATTTAAATTCAAAAATACTAAAAGTTTTACATGTATCAAGTTCAACCCATATTATTATGAATTACGTTATTTCAGTTTCATTATTTTTTTAACTGTATACGTTCACATACAAGTGACGCAGAATGGGGTGGCTACCAGCTAGTTAGACCGATGAATAGGTAAAAGTCGGAGGAAGTTATTGAATGCAACAGAAGAAGCAAAATCTTTATGGGAAATCTACATTCAGCAACGAACGTATTCCGTCTTATGATGAAAGTTATCATAATATTACGAAATGTTATGTTTAATTTGAAAATTAATTTTCCTAAGCAAAAAAAAATATGATGTCTTATCATCCAGAATGGAAAGAGAATATGTAAATTATATATATATATATATATATATATATATATATATATATATATATATATATATATATATATACATATATATATATATATTGATTTATTACAGAAGTTTCCAGCGAACATTATTAGCCAAGTGTTTCGTAGTTTACAATTAGTCATATCCGACTATTTCAAAAAGTTTAACAGGTAAACGTAACACTAGATGCTGAAAATTTTTTGCTTTTAATTTTCTTGTAACTAATATTGGTAAATTATCAGTTTTTTTTTTAAATTTAAGAAACAAATAAAAAAACGATCTTATTGTTTAAGATGGCGTTTAGACCTTACCTGAAATTCCTCAAAAGTGTTAATTTAATCACGACTTACCTTATGGATAATACAATACTTTATTTGTACGTAAGTGTGCCAAATTTTAAAACATTCATATTTGTTCCACGCAAAACCTTATTTTGACTGAGCTATATATCACATACTTGTCTTAGAAACCACATGTACATAACCACCTGGAAGGAAATAATAACTTAAAACGTACACAGGCTACATATGACTTGACACACTTCTCGATATAAAGACTGCTTGTGGTCTTGGAGAATAATCTTAAAGCCCACTCGTCATACGGCTGATATTTACTTTTTTCCGGATAATAGATATATGTAAATTAAATTCAAACACAATTGAAACCCAGACAATTAATGAATACACACATATTTACATACACAAACACAGCTTCGTGTAAATGCTGCCGCTGGAAGAAAAACATGCTTTGTTTTTAAATGCTTAAAATTAATCTTGTTACAAAAAGTATGTTTATGGAAAAATAGTTATTCTTAAGTCTGCGTTCGCTGCGCTAGTTTATATATGTAGATTCATTTGAATAAAGTGTGAAAACAATCTTTTTTAAAAGGAGTTTTAAAAATGTAGCTATTAAATAGTAAAAATGAATACACCCATAATAAGTACCTACCTATTTACAATAAACAACTAAGTTACTTATTTTTGGAGTCAGTGTGGGCACTGTCGCCCAATAGAATTTGAAGTTTTAAATTTAAATTACAAATTAAGCGAAAATAAAAATTTGTTTTTGTTTGTCGATAGTGCTGTCACTGACTTAGAAGTAGTTTTTGCGTATAAGTATATACCTCGTTTGAATGAATTATTTTTTATATTTTTGGCAATGGATGTCGGCACATGTCGGCATTCTGGGAAATGAGGCAGCTGACAAGTTTGCTAAAGAAGCTCGTGATCTTAGTGATTTTAATAATATTAGAACTACCCTTGGCAACATAAGCGCTTACGCAATATATCGTTTACGAAAACAAGCCTTCAAAAGGGACTATCGAAAAGGCGAAATTAATGCAAATATAGTAGTAAATACAATATATTATATATAAATATATATATATATATATATATATATATATATATATAAATATATATGCGTATATATATATATATACATATATACATATATATATTTTTTTATAATGGCAAAACAGTACTCGTATTTTATGACTTATAAACATATGTATACTAGTGACTTATTAGTACCTCCTTAAACTAATATAAGTAGACTAACGACATGAATTGTAATGTGGTAAACTCAATATGTAAATAAATGTCCATCTAATCTTTGCTAATATGCCACCTGAAGATGTTGTAATACAACGAAACCTAAGTCGTGGTAAAGAACTTAAAGAAAGTAGAAATAATACTACATCACGTAGTTTCATTTAATTGTGAATAATGAATTTCTACAAAATTAACGCCAAATATATTCAATAAATTAATGGCCTTACTAGTATTATATGACTAGTATCTGTAGACTAGTGGCGGTATTATTGGCCGCTTGAGATATCATAGGGAACAACTAAAATGATCCAAAGTTTACTGTATATAACCTATGTAAAATTATTGTAAGTAGTTCTAATAGTTTTCGAGTTTAATGCATAATTACAGAGGGATAATATTATATTTATAATCAAACTATGAAAAAAGTATTTAAATGCTGATAGTTCCAAAGTCACCAACAATTAAATTTTACTTAACTTTATTATAAATTGCTATGTGTCATCTCTCTTATATGCGAACGGTATCTTTTGAACGACCGTTGTGCTGTGGCATGAACAGAATATGTTTGAGAAATTTCAAATTGCATCAAGATATTTTAACCTATTATTGAAGATGTTGATTTAATTGAAGGACGATGTAAATGATATCTGTTCCGGATATCCACTTGTCTAATTGGTGATTTAAACCTATAGTTTATTAATCTTGTCACTTCGTTAATGAAACTTTTTTAACGTTTGAAATTATTATAATAAACTAATATATAAAGTATAGGTACGCGCAAAATTGTAATTTTTAATCGTTATAACACATAGTTATATCAGTTGGTTAAAACTATATTTGAAACATAAATCACGTCTATTCTTTTTATTATCTTAAAAATCTTACACTTATGCAGTTATCTAGTTTAATTTTATTTTTAATTTATCTAGTTTAATTTTATTTTTTATTATTTTAAATATTAAAACCTAGAATATTAATATTTTAATGACTAAATATATAAGGCAAAATATAACAATTTATTTTTGGTGAGAATATTTGAGTCCGTGGAATATATGTAGAATATTGTGATTCTGGACTGGAAGCTTCATTATATTTACGAAGTCGTAAAATTTTCAGAATATCAAAATTCAATATCAGGAAAAATTATGCACTTTTTGTACAACTCTATACGTGAGGTTTGCACCTTATGAAAATTTTGAAATAAGTATTTAAATAACTTCTTATATTAAAAAATAAACCTTGTATACTATTTCAACATTTTAAACTATTTTAAATTTAAATCTTTCCGAATGAAAAAATAATTAAACTTTTGAAAATAATTTGAATAAAAATGATCATTTTCACGAATAAATGCTTTTGTTTAATTACACCTTTGTTTACTATTTTTTTAAGTAAGACAAAATTAATTGGAATTATGTTACGTATTACACTATTTTAAAAAGAAAGATTTAATCTGGAATATATTCGTAATTTAGTTTTGAATGGAAGATTATTCACACAACTAGCACGATTTGCACGGCAATCAGAAAATAAAAAAAGGAATCATATATGTACATCAAAAAAAGTGGTGTGAAGACTTTTAACCCTGCATATCCCTAATGCTTATTCGTTCAACTCTTACGAGGATCACTTCAGTGAAAAATCTTGGTGTGCTGATGGACACCAGTCTTTCACGTCACAATTATTTTATAAATGTTTAAAAAAAAAATATATATATATGTATGTGTATATATATATATATATATATATATATATATATGTTGTTGAAATTTCTTACACCCTTGTTTATGTTTCGATTCTTTATATTTTGTTTATATTTCTGTTTCTGTATTGATTGCTTCTTAAATGTTAAATTTAGGAGAGTATATTCACCCCATTTGTTAAAAAGAAGTGCAAAACAAAAGTAGCTATTTAATCTCCATTTAAGGTTATTGACGAACTTATTTGGAGAAATTCCCTTCTATTTTGATTTGTTAAAATATATGAATATTAACCATATTTGTGTATGACCATAATCGCTTGAGCCTTTATTATATATTGTGATTCTTAATTACATATATATGTGACTGTACTAGAGTTGTTCTCTTAAAAACTATACTTTGTTTTGCAATTAATTTCTTTATAGGCTAAGTTATTAGTATTAAAATTACAACATTTTTAGATATTAAACTACGATGTCAGGGTATTTTATTAATAAAAATATCACGTGTACAAGTTTACCTAAGTTATGTGCGTATTTTCGTTAAATTTAATGTTGGGAAGTGCTTGTCAGTTTGATCTATTTTTTACTTAATTGACTAAAATCGTGGCGCGATTATATTATAAGTAATGTAATCTTATCAGTTTTAGTATTTTTTTATAACGTATCTCACCAAATGGCCCTTAAAAATGATTCATGTTAGAATGAAATTATTGGCACAGTTTTGCTAAGGTCAGAGTTGAGAAATGAGATATACAGTAGCGAATAAAGTAATGAAATGTTTCGAAAAAACCAAAAAATAGCTGGAGATTTACACCAACCTTTTCAAATTAAATTTGGAAAAAAGTGATCCAGTGATATTAATACTTTGTCAAGCAACAAATGTAAATAACAATTTGTCTGTGATTCAATACGGAATTAAGAATTTTTTTCGTCTCGAAAATACATTCTCCTGTTACAAATTTTAAATACTTAAAAATTAAAAAGAACATAATCAATAAAATTACATGAGTACACATTAATCTTAAAACTGTCTTGATGTATTTATCTCATAGTGTGTTAATCCGTGAAATATATCTTATTTCGTCTCTTGATATTATGTTAATGATTGTTCTACTTTAAAAAAATTATCTACTAGAAAATGCAATTAGCCTCTTCGATTTTTTTGGTAAACACAAACTACTCAAAATCTCAAGTCATCAAAATTTTATTAAATATCACGAAATATACGTATTTAAGTAAATAGTTTGTTTAATACAGCAAGAAAGATGAAGCCGTTTCCACGCCAGACTCAGCTTGAAATATCTACACAGTTGTAATGACATCACCTCATCTGCTGGCATCGATTATTGGTTCATATCCATGCAATTAATATCAAATATAAACACACTACGCGTAAAAATAGTTTTAATTTTTTTCATATTATCATACTTTGTAATACATATCTTGTTTTCTCTCTTGACATCATATTAATTATTATTCTTGTCTTAACTAAATTACAATCTTTTTGAAATGCCTGTTATACTCTTCCATTTATCAGGTTGACATAAAATGCGAAATCATCAAAAATTAATTAAATACCACCAAATATACCTACCAAGTAAATATTTTACTTAATGTGGCATAACGTAACTGTGATAGGAAACCGTCTCCGCAAAAACTTAGCGAGAAATGTCTAAACAGTTATGCTGACATAAGTTAAAAAATAAATGAAATAACAACTAAAAGCTCTTCACCTGCATGTATCGATTGATTATTCATTTCCATAGCTAATGTCAAAGGGAAATACACTAATCGTAAAAATATATGGGAAACAAGGCTTCAATTTTCAAGTGTTTCGTGAGGTGTGCAGGGAAGTGAAAAAGTTTGCAGAATGAACATTTCTCGTGTGATGTTAAAGAGGGGTCAAATTATTTATTCAGAACAGTCGATATCGATAATTTGTGGCTTATTTACAATTCAAAGTTAGCGACTTTGTAACATCATCAAATTAAATTAAAGAAATTATTGTGGCTAGTTCAAATTATTTTAAATAAAATAAGTTTATTAAATTATTTTTTCGATAAGATATGGAATCGAACATCAACGTAATTCTCTATTATAGTTATAAGCAGAGGAATTACGTGGTTATAAGAGGTGACTGGTCAATTTGGTGATGTCGAAAATTTTCATGTTAATGAAACGCTTGGATATTTTAATTACTATGCTTGGTTTATTATTACTAAATAATAAAGAGACATAGCCTATCAATTTCATACCGTTATAAACTCCAGGAGACTCTAGATCATTTGTTGAAATCACTTTAGTAGTTTAGTTTGTATAAGGTAACAAATTAACTTACATACATACATGTATGTAAGTTACATGCCTTTGAAATTGTCATGCATTTTCAATTATACATACCTTTGAAATTTTCTTTGAAAGACTTTCCTCTCTCGTAATTGGGTAAAAAGATACAACCAATTGTGAATTAATGAGCAATAAAGAGCGAAATATTGAAAATAAACATATAATTTGATCCTAATAAGAAATATTGTAAATATGTATATACTCATTCGCTAGCATTGGTTCATTGTTTTTTTTGTTTCGTATTCTTAGGAAAATGACAAAAACAAGAAAATTTAAAATTATATGCGCTGTATTTATTAGAATAACGTCGACAATAATTAGAAAACCTAAGTGTGCTGATACCGTGTTTTTATAAAATTATATCTTATTATATGTATCTGTTATTATATTTAATAAACCAAATTATTATACAAAAGGCAGATTTTTGTGTTCACTTCATTTAATTACAATGTTGTCATTAACGCCAAAAAAGTGATTGATACTCGAATTCACGTTACACGTTACACGTTAAAAGTGATTGACACTCGAATTCACGTTACACGTTACACGTTAAAAGTGATTGACACTCGAATTCACGTTACACGTTACACGTTAAAAGTAATTGATACTCGAATTCACGTTACACGTTACACGTTAAAAGTTATTGACACTCGAATTCACGTTATTAGTATACAAAAACAGTGATATTGCAATAAGCTGCAACCATTTTGAAAAGCTCCATTTAAGGCTTTCTCCTTATTCATTACTCTATTGAAAACTTACAAAATTTATATTTCTAAATGTTCTTACTTACCAGTGATACGTAACTACTCCTTAGGTTTTCACACCCGCTTTTTTTCTGCACATTATTACGCGACGCGCCACCATATTTTAAACTTTAAAGTTAAGAATATTCAAATAATGTTCACAACAATGTACGTTATGAGCATTAGCGACTGGCGGGTATCTGCAAGAACTTTAAGTACTACGTACGGCGGCAAAGCCCGGCGCTGATTATATTTGTTCTATTTCTTATTTATTCTGTGTTTATTTCAATTTAGAAAAGTAATATCTATACAAGATATTACACGTTGTTTTACATTGTTTTTAATTGGGGAGTTTTGGATAGATTTCCTGTAAATGTGGTAATAAGGAATTATGGAAAAATCCTAAAAAAACTTCCAAACCATTTAGAGTACAAGCTTATTTGAGCAATTTGGTATCACGTTTGAACTCATTTGTCGACTCATTTATCACTGGATCGAAGTACTTGTAACTTTGGTTACAGACAGTGACCCAGATTTCATGACGGCGATGAACGATAGTGAAAGGATTCCCCAATGATGAACAGTATAGTTATCCGTTTTGAGTCGTTTGATTTATCTTGGCGAATTCTTTTGTTACAAATGGTAACCGAGTTGAAAGATAAAATATTATGACAACGAAGTTGAAAGATTGTGACAGGAACTCAATTATGAGAAAAAGATTCATTATGTATTAACTTTTTTGTTAATACTAATTACATAAAATATATATGAATGATATTACGTAAAATATATGTGAATGAGATTGCCAGGATTGGATTAGGAATTTAATTTAATTTACACGGAATCATGGAGCTAGCCCGTAGGTCATTACCGCCACAACATTTCGGTGCAAATCCATTTTTCAGTAATTGCATTAAGCCGAATTTCCATCTCGAGTTGTTTCTCGTTAACGACATTTCCGCTTTGATTAAAGGGCAATTTAAATGTTAATTCCATTTGACACCCCTCGTGTGTACGATGAACAAGGATTAAAGCAGCGATATGAAGGTGTTCTTTGAAGTGTAAAAATGTCCAGAATTATGCGAATGTGTGTAAATTTGTAGGTTTTTGAATATAATAGAGAAAAGAAATTCGTTATGTAAATACGTAAGGCTTTATAATATTTTAATTTTTTTTATTATTTTCATTTTATTCTATATCTGCTATAAGAGTATGCAATCTAATAGTAGTGTAAGATATTAGCTAAAGAATCACTAAATTAAGAAAAATAATATTTGTTTCATGCTAATTAACAATACGCTAATAACGCAAAGATACATTTTTGTAAAATACATTACAACCTACGAGGAAACAATGACACGTTTAAATTTGAAATTATGCAGAGTTATATACATTGATATCTATACATTGATATTTTTGTAAAATAAATTACATTGATATTTTTGTAAAATACTGTACAACCTACGAGGAAACAATGACACGTTTAAATTTGAAATTATGCAGAATTATATACATTGATATCTATAGATCTATCATAGTTTTAGTAAAAATGTCATTTTTATAATGTTTTCAAAAAGTTAAAATTTTTTGAAGAACAATTAATAACGCCTGTTATTACAGATTATTGATTTAAAAGTGGTCAATTTTATACAGTGGACAAATCATCTCTTTTCATCAAAAATTTTATTACTGCCTTACTTTATTCCATTGACATCATTTCAAGATATAGTTTCGTTAGAATGTATTACAATATAGGGTATGAATAATTTATTGTAAAATCTAACAATCTTCTATTTTTAAATATATTAAAGATAATTATTTGTCTTATCGCGATATTATAATTGAGGAAAATAATTTCCAAACTTACCTTATGATGAAAATGTTTTTCAAAAAATTATAAATAGTCAAGAAAAATAACACCTTCTACTAATGTGGGTTTTAAATTATTTAATGTAGATAGCAAAGATTATAAACGAAATCCATTGTTAAATAATGTTTATGTATCTAGAGTTCCAACGAACCTTTCAATGTAATCGACAGACAATGAAAAATATATTGGATATTCAGAGAAACAATTTTAAAACTCATATTATACCCTGATCTAAATTGAATTTAGCACCAATTAATAAATTTACGTTTGATATACATGTTTACAAAGCATTTCCAGCATTATTTCTTACTAGTAAATGTGATGATAGAGATTTGTTTTGTAAAATTTCTAATAATTAGTATTTAAATTTTTTTATAATGTATGAAAATCGCAGATTTGCTAAACATTACTAGAATTAGTGGGCATGGTTAAAGAATTACGAATCATTGTATTTTTTTATAATAGTAAGTGCAGCTGAGTTATATTTGCTTAGAAAAAAATTTTGAAGTCGGAATTTGTTGGTTTCGTGTCGAATGCCAACCAAGAGGTAGTTTTCATATGCGTGATATTTTCTAGTTTGAAATGTCTGTGAAGATGATGTAGTAAAGATACAAAAAAATATTAAACATAATGTTACTTGGCATCCAAATCCTTCTCAAGCTTTTGTTATAAATTCATCATAATTGCATTTTTCTAATTATCCAGATGTTGATTACAGTCACTTAATACGTACAGTATAAATACACGAAAAGAAACGAATTCCTTGGACATTATTTGTCCTTTTAAGTATGTTAAAGAATATTTGAACTAATATAATACTAATTATATTCCCGATAATGAAGTAAAATTAAGTTAAAAAAAATTACTTATATTTAAATAACCTGAAAAAAACACGAATCAATTCACGGATCTTAGGTGACCATTTTATTGATAGAATAAAAAATAATAGGCCTGCTTAAATAGAGGTTAGAGATATGGGAAGCAATCACGAAGAGATCCCAAATTTTCGTCAATCGCTGACTTAGATATATTCTCCAAATGTCATGGCCTGAGAAAATACCCTACCAATAAATAAAAAAATGTAAACGTCTTAGAACCATGAAAGGAAGTTGAGCACGAAATAAAACGCAGCAAATGGAATTGGATTGACCACACGCTCAGAAAAGTGTGACCCTTCCAGTTGCTCCATATCTTTAAACAAGCTTTGGATTAGAACCGTCAAAGGAAGAGGAAAGATTGCCATCTGGAGCATACCTGACAAAGTTGTGCAGACGGAATTAAAGACTACAGCAAATGGTTATTCGTAGGACTGTTCAGTGTAGCTATGCGCCGCGTATGCCTTTTGTACTACTAAGGAAATTTAGATTTAAAAATAAGATCCTGAATTTTGATGTAAATAACAATTAAATATGACGATTTATAAGCACAAAACTGCTAGGAGACGTTGATAAAATAACGTTTTATTTATGTAATTCTAACTATTCATCAAAATGTTTAGCCGTGAGCAATTGTACCAAGATTAGAAGACAAGCTCAGGGCTTAGACGATTCATCTGTTACAATTAAAATGTTATTAAATAGAAAAAAAATACATTTACATCAATGCCTGTGCCTTGTACATTTATAGCTGTGCCCCATGATTCCACTGGCGTCGAAGAAATAGAAAACTGGATAATACTACAAAAGCATAGGGAAAAAACGTTCGTTGTGTCGAATGCAAGAGCGGGCTGCACGGTAAAACTATTCCATTGAGCTATTCTCCCCTAGTGGTTACAACCACCACCGCTCTGTTTGCTAAACGATATCGGTCGTAGGAGTTATAACAAATATAAGACTCAGAATGACCAATCATTACATAAGCTGGTCTCTTGTGCAAATGAATGAACAAGATCACAAGATATCTTCGATATTGCCTTTCATAATCGGGTGTTGAATACGTGTTGTCTATTAAATTTGTAAATGTATCACGCGTGCACAAACTAATTACGAAATTCTATTTTATTGGTCCTAAATTTAGACAAAATAAGCATTTCACCAATTCTTTCTTACCTCGTATCATTCCAGAATAGATCTTGGTTTCTTTGTGTAAGAAGGTTTTTCTCTCTTGCACAGCACGTTTCCTTCCTTGTATATGTAAGTTCCAATGTTTCCAAGTTTTAACTTTGGTGAATCACAACAAATTCATAACAATAATTCGCCCTGGTAAATAAAGAAGTACGTACTTCTTTTACGGGCGCAACATAGTTCGACGTGAAATTAAATACAATTCGAGGGGAAAAACATACAGACAATTTTATCGAGTGACGAGGCTTAGAGAAAATAATTAGTAACATTAAGTTTGAAACACAGCACTAAATTGAGAAGTCTAAAACAAAGCGACCAACTGGAACTTAACCGCAAAGTCATGAAGTAGCGACTGACGATTCATTTTGGACAGCGGAGGAGTTGGAAGCAAATTGATGATGCGTTCATCTCCGACGATAAATCATTCTCAGGGTTTGGGGCGGCCATCTTCTTCAGGCGGAAAATTACTTATGTTAATGACAACGTTGTTTGTTATTTATAATCGTTTGATTTGTATATGAAAAATATGTAGGTATAAGTTGAGAATGCAACTAAATATTAATGAGAATTTATGATAATTTTGCACTTTTACTATGAAACGTTGGGTTTATGGAATTATTTGCTCCATGTCTATATCTGTGACTGTCAATATCTATAGCTGGGAAATCTGTATATTTAGTTATCATATATTTAATATATTATATATGTAATTGTGGATATTGAATACTAGATCTATTAATATACTAAAACTATTTTTAACTCCTAATATTTTATGAATTGTGTTAACAAAAATCGGAGCCTGGCAATGGCGGAATATAATTGCGAGATGTTCCAGACATCTTATAAATTAAAATTGTTATTTTTTTTAAATAACTGGTAATTAACTTTAATCTTAAATGCAATGTCAACTTTATTATTTTAATAACTTAAGTTCAGTTTATTAGTCGTCAGTATAATACGCCCAAATAAATGCCTTAAAGCGATCAAAGCTTTAATGTTATATTTTAATGATTTTTCATTTCTATAAATAACAATATGGATAAGATATGAAGAGATACTCACGAAATTCTAAATAAACATAAGTTTGAATTAATATAATATGAGTTTGGTTAAAATTAAGAAGTAGGACTAAATAATTGTGGTTATTATAATTGTAATTATTGAACACAAAATTTAATAAACATGCTGAAACTTTATTTGTGTAACGTAAAGTGCTATTTACGCTTACTCAGATGAATATTTTTCCTGTCCTTACACATGCATATAATTTAGTTGCGATATATATTTCTATTTAGCACTCAGAGAATTGTTACTAAAAATAATAACGTAAATTGATTATTTTCAGTATTTGTTTAATGTTTTCATTTTTTTTCGTATTTTGAATTTTGCACCCAAAGTGTTTGAATGATTATTGTGACGACACTCTCTATCCGTCTTCTGTGATTTAAGCGAAACAAGCTATAGACATATGTTGAGTGATTCAATTTTTCAGACAAAAATTTAATTGCTCCGGCCGTACATAAAACTTTGAAAGATTTAATTTGAAAGGTGTATCCACAAAAGGGAAAAAAACCCTTCGGTCTGTTTATTCCTTTAATCATTAAACAAATTATTTAAATAGTATACAAATGCGATTTAAAAAATCGTTCAAAATTATAACTGTTGTAGACTTTATTTTATATCTTCTGTTCATATTATACTCGATCTTTATAATATATAACGATCGGTACTAATATTCGATTAATATAACGAATACATTTTTCATCCTTAAGAAAAAAAACCCTATACGTAAACATAAATTTGAGAATAGTGATACAAGGTCCGAAAACAGATAACATATTGAAAGATATTAGCTTTATAATCGTGATTGTGTTTCAACGGAAATATATTGGTGTTCATTCAATAATGATATGAGCTCCAAATAACATTAACTAAATCAATAGTGTGCAAAAAAAGATTTAGTTCGCAGGGACCAAAATGTTTAGCTAATATAATCGTATCAGTATCACCATATCACTATTAAAGGTTCGCAATTAGAAATAATAACTGGGCATGTCAATTTAGGTCAAATGACTAATGGAAAGCGGACATAAGTGTAAAAAACTGCCGGCGGATTAAATTCGAGTGGACCAGTTTTTTACAATGAAACCAATATTTAAATTCAGTATGCCACAAAGTCTCAAAATAAATTATAACAAAAAGTATTTTTTATTATTCAAGGAAAAATGGTACAAGATAAATATTCTCACATTAAATAAATTTCCTGAAAATAAGAATAGTAACAATTTAATTAATAATATTTATTATATATCTAATTTGCAATAAATATTATTAACACAATTATTACTGCCATTTTTTCTAAGTCTAAACTCATTTGTCATTTGCGTTAATACAGATGATTAAATCTCAAGTTACCCTCATATTATTATATGATATTAACTTGAAATTAGCGTGTATAGAATTCATTTGATCTTTTAATAATATTTCGCTTCAAATATAGTGCAATCACTATTTATGTGCTAAAAATATATGTACTATGAGAGAAATAGAATTATAGAAACGATGATAAATATAAAAATTCTGAAATAAAAAATTAATATGTTTGAATTTTGAGTAAAAAGAAGGTTTTTTGACCCAACATTTCTAATATTTCTAACGATTCACAACAAAAATTATTTTAGAAATTAAAATTTTGTTTATTAGCTTTTGTCATAAAATTTACAATCAATACGAAAGAAGAGTATTTCACAAATTGTAAAAAGGGTCACCGATATTGGAGGTTTCTTTGACTTGTATGGCATACAGAGGAGCGAGCATAAACTTTTCATGATGAATTATTTAATACTGTAAACAAATTTATTAGGTCTTACTTAATCTGGCAAGGAAGTCGAAAATCGTTTCTTGTTCATATCCTTAATAGTTTCCCTATAAAATCTACATTAAATTGATTACAAATGATTAGAAAAGTTTCTTGAATTTTCTCATTATTTTCCGGGGGCTCCCTCCAATTGATTTCGCATGGATATAAGAAATTCACAGAATCAAAATAATAAGTATCCCCAGAACCAGGATAAATTATGTAGGGTAAAACCCTAAGTGGTTAAAGTGACTCTTCAAATCAATCGTTAATTTATCAGCTTTGAGATATTAGAGGCAAACCAAGATATTTTAGTAAATTTATTAACAGGGATAAAAAAAATTTCTTTTTGGAGATGTATTCGTAGTTTTCGGAATAACTTGTTGACTGAAGTTATATAAAATATTAAGTTTCTTTTTTATGGTTATAGTACTCAATGTACGTATATAGTGGATACGCACCTAATTTATAATTTGTGTAATAATTCCGTGGAGTTCTTTCTTGCAAATTATATTTGTATTGAATATTATTAATACAATTAATACTAACATAAGGAATTCAGGAAACTCGAATTTTAAATAAGTGTATAATATATAGACTCTGAAAGCAATCTAAGTAAAATAAACATTTGCACAAAGCTAATAATTTAAACGAAGCAAATTTTCAATAAGCTTGAGTTTTCTCACTAGTGATTTTTGCCGCTCGACTCTTCAGCTTGTACAGCGAAGTTCAGAATTATGACACGAATTTAAATGCTATAAAAAGGTCTATCCAATTTACATAGCTTAATTCAATTTCTACCATATTATCAATATTTTTGCCATATATATGACTAAAAAGTTTCTTTCCGTCTTGCGTAATTTTAGAAAATTTTCCCTTTGTTTTCATAATCCGAAGCAAATCATGTTTTAGATAAGTAAATCTGGATGAAAACATTGAAATACCATCGTATGACTCACTGTACAAAGATATTTCCATTTTTAACGTCGGTTTTAGGGCAAATTATATTGAAATTGGTACACTTTCAACACAGAAAAATATTGCTGGTCTTCTTTTCAATTATAAATTTGAAGGTGAAGATATATTCTGTATCCTGTATTATAAAATAGATTTTTTCCTCCGTGCTTTATAATGTCTTTCTTCAATAAGACCGTCATCCTTTAAGAAATATCTCCATTTAGAACGAATAATATTGGTATTTAACTACACTCATACTAAATTAGAAAGTAAATGTCACTTGAAACTGTAAAATTTCAATAGTTCAGCTATTGCTTCGAATGTTCTAAAATACTTCATTTCTTATGCCTTAAATATAACTATCTTAAAGAACGTATTCTTATATATGTGAGTATTATTGAGTCTCCTTTTCACTTACATTTTATTGAGATTCATTTGTAGAACCATTTAGTTCTAGAAGTTTAATTTAATTTATTTATCAAAGTAGGACGAATCAATGCTTATTAGTATGATATCATCTGCAAAACGGTGATGGTTGAGGTTTTCTCGGTCAATGGAGGGACTTTTTGTTTCCCAAGAGAGCTCTGTGAATAGTAGACTCTAATGAGATGTAAATAATTTTCACGGGAATGAGTCATTATACCTAACACTTAACTTTACATTGAAAAATTTATGCTCGTATATATATTATAGCCCATTTATAATCAACATCTCGTTCGTATATCGAATACGTTGAATCGATTTGGGCTTGGGCCATTGCTTCTATAACTGCCCACACTTAAGTCATAATTTTTCGGTTTAATAACTATTCACGAAAGTTTAATAAAACGGTATATTTTTTGGAACTGTGATTTTTGTTGATGAGGATACGAAACCGTTTCTAAAGTCAATTTGTATTTTATTCGTCAATATTTTTAAAAGTACATTTATGCAGTTCGTGTACTTTGCTTAAAAGACTTATTTGTCGGTATTTAATAATGGTTACTGGGTTTCCCATTTTAAACAGAATAATAACTTTGACATTTTACTAATTTCCGATTATATAAATCGTTAGTTTCTCCATAGATTTCTTAAAATGATTGCATTATTTGACATAGTTCCATTTTGGGAGGATCGTGGAAAAGTTATTTCAAACAAAGAAATAATTCGCATTAAGAACAAAGAAATATGCATGTCGAGAATCATGGATATTTTATTTAATTAAATCTTTACTAACTTTTTTTAAACAATTATTCTTTAAATTCCAGACACTTTTTGTTATTAATATTTTTTAAGATTTCGACCAATAATGAGGAAATTTTGACACATTAAAATAATGTTGGCAGGCGCCAACCGTACAAAATGTATCAATGTGCCGTATTTCATACGTCATATTTATGCGTAAAAAGCCTTACTAAAATATGGGTTTGATGTAAAAATGGTAATTTCCTTCACAGTCGTATTAGTTTTATCTTTTAGTTTCGATATAATTTTGTATACAATTATTTCAAAAACAATTTCGATTCATTTAAGACTTTGTACTTACACGTAAAGTGTTACAACGTGATCTTATTTGTATTACGAAAGGGATTTGCACTATTTCAGAAAGAATATAAAATTATATAAAATCTTGCGCATTATATTTCCAATGCAATGACTACCATAAGCAACTAAATGCAAATGTATGCCTTATCGTGATGTTTGTTGATTTTTTTTTATGTGCTTAATTAATGGATGGGAGCTGTCTGGCAATATTCAAATCTTTGTTGTTTACAGTTTGACCTTCAAATTTGATGTGAAATTTTTTGGCAGTTGAATACCGGTATTGAATATTTGTACATATCAGATGAGCAGATAGAAATTTATTATTCTATTTTTTCAACTAGTGATTTTACTGTTACTCGTTACTTCTTGTTATATTATTTTTTATGGTCTGATTTTCCAGTTGATGTTCCTATATTAATCTAGAATACATGCTTAGTTAACATCGTGCTACAAAACATTAATATTAAACTTTACTTTCTAAAACTTAAATTAAAAAATTAAAGACAAGAGGTCAATAAAAACCACTTAAGTATTTTCAAAAGGATCTAACAGTCCCTAAGTTACGAAGCGCTGTGTACTTTATAAATATTTAATTCGTAGACCAAAATAATAACAAAAGACAAAGTTAAGACATGTTTTACCTAACATTTTTAAAACTATTCTTGTATTTCTGCACTATTAAACGTATTTTGAATTAAAGTTTCATTCTATAGTGGTAATATTATAATTACTTCGATGTAAGAATGAAAACAAAATATACCCACTTTTCTATGACGCATGAAAATTTTATTCTAATTGTAAATATTAGTTATTTTTGTTTTTAATATAAGACTATGCCTGCTATTCAAATTATTTTCATTACTCCTTTCTTTGTCGCTAACATTATAAATCATAGCAATAGTCTAAATCCACTTTAATTTGACGACAATTCATGTAATTAAGACAATTATCCAAGCCTAAAATCCAAGAAAATTACCATTAATTAATAACACCATTGAACGTTGCAAACTAAATTAACGATCCTATAACAAAAGCTACCGACTCGTGTATTATGTGAAAAGCACAGACGAGTAGCTAACGAATAGATTCTGGAGAAGGGAGTTGTAGGAGATAAAATCTTGGTTCGTTTATTTATTGAGATAAATCTGTCGAGGCATGTCTGTGGTCTAATACAACTATTAAACGGGAAGTAACACACCTTCATGATTGTATTTTATGTCATATATCAACTATTTTTACCTTATTTGTTTTTGAGTAATCTAACTAGGATTTGTGTTATAAAATAAATTTATTATCTTGTTTTGAAATTTTAACTTTTCATCATAATTATATTCGTAATTCGGAGCAAAATATACATTTGAATATGTATATTGCAGTGAACACAAAATCATGTTTGGCTAATTAAATATTATCAGCAATCATACAGTTTTTTTTATTATTATTATATGGCCACCTATGTGATTGTTTGGTGTCACATGACTTAATATCTTGTTATAGGTTTTCATATCCTGAAACGTGTTTTTTACTTTCTTACACATGAACATATAAGTGGGTTAAAATGTCATCATTGCCAGCATAATGCAATATAAGTTTATGTTCCCTAACCTAATATATCTTATTAGGTTTAAGGGCCCGTGACATTCTTCCAAATAAACGTGAAAGCTCGAGATTGTTTTGAATTTAAATTAAAAACTAACAACTAATTTAAAACTCAATTCAAAATTCAATTCTGATTTTCATTGGCAATTTCTCTATCGACTTCGTCATGGTTAATATATTTTTTTTATTTTATGTTTTTATTTAAATTTATTTTTTGTATTATTTGAAATTTGTAATAAAAATATTATTGTAGACTAAAATTATATTAAAATATCACTTGTATTTGATGAAGAAGTCCTAATTCTACTATTTTACTTTGTTATTACTCATAAAGTTATACGGGAGTACTTATTGGTAAAATTTATCTTATTAATATAATTTGTATTATTTTAAATTTGTAATAAAATATTATTGTAGACTACAATTATATTAAAATATCATTTGTATTTGATGAAGAAGTCCTAATTCTACTATTTTATTTTGTTATTACTCATAAAGTTATACGGGAGTATTCATTGGTAAAATTTATATTATTAATATAATTTGTATTATTTTAAATTTGTAATAAAAATATTATTGTAAACTACAATTATATTAAAATACCACTTGTATTTGATGAAGAAGTCCTAATTTTATTATTTTACTTCGTTATTGCTTATAAAGTTATATGGGAGTATTCATTGGTTAAATTTATATTATTAATATAATTTGTATTATTTAAAATTTGTAATTAAAAATATTATTGTAGACTACAATTATATTAAAATATCACTTGTATTTGGTGAAGAAGTCCTAATTCTACTATTTCACTTCGTTATTGCTCATAAAGTTATATGGGAGTATTCATTGGTTAAATTTATTGGTTATTTTAAATGGATTAAACGTCTTAAGTTTTTTCTTAATTTATAAAGTTCAGCATTTTGCTATATCACCATTATTAAGTTATGATTTTTCCTTAATTTAATCGAATAATATATTCATATTTTTAGTGAATAAAATGCGTGCCAAGTACAGGTAATTAAATAAAACATATAAATGAATATCAACGCATATAAATCATACCCTAGCATCTATTTCCTAGCCTACAGCTGTTCAACGAAGGTTTTATTTAAGGATTAAGGTAATTTTATTAGGGATCATAATCATAAAAACAATTTTCCAATGTCTGCATATCTATGACTATTATATATATCTATACTAGAATTTATTTGAATGTACCTTATTTATACGCCCGAACAAACTGTTTTGTGGCAATGTCATATTCGACCTTCTGATGTTTCTACTTTTACCGTGCACTTCTACTACTAGCACTATCTGATATAAATGTATGGACCTAGTATACTTTCAAATTGCACTATCACATTTAATTTACTTGCAAACTTTGAAGCATTTTTCAATTTCTGCTAGTTTTTTTATGGATTTTGAAAATTTTTTTAATCCAATTTTTCCTCAGAGAAACTCTCTCGTATATTTTTGACAATTAGTACACGTGTTCATCTTACTATAAATACACGTAACTTAATATTTTGTATGTATTCTCATTAAACGTATGCATTCGACGCACTGTATCCTTTCTAACACGAGGCTTAATCTGCAGAATAATAACAAGGCTATTTACTAAACTAACGACAAGCTAAATATTATTCTCTCTCTAGGCAACGGTCCCTATTAATTTATTCATTGCGATGCGGTGAAACGTCGACAAAGGACAGTTTCCAACGTTACACACCCTTTCTTAATAAGTGATTTAGACTGGCAAAGATAAAATGAGGGAATTTTATTTGTAATTGAAAGAGATCGCAATGGAAATTTGGAAAGTATTCTTTATAGAGGGAGCGCACGCGGTGTTTAATACGATATTATTTTAATTCTTCATAGTGTATTCGATTATGATCAATAACTAAAGTTTACAAGTTTTACATTGTTTAACATGGCATACGTTTTACATTGTTTAACATAGCATTTTAAATTAGTCGAGAAAATTTAATAAATGCGGAAAAATATATTTATCGTTTCGCTTTGTTGTTAAAATAACAAATTAATTGATAATGGTATACTTATTTCAATTGATTCCATACAAGATGCATATGGTATTAACGAAAATATTTTCTTTGTTAGTCATAATTCAGATTAGGAAGTACAAATCTTAGCTGAAAAAATGATAATGCGTTTAGTTTAACACTAACAATGCGGTACAAATATCTTTACTTTCGCATTGAATATATTTGGCGTTAATTTTATAGAAATTAATTATTGACAATTAAATGAAACTACGTGATGTAGTATTATTTCTACTTTCTTTAAGTTCTTTACCACGACCTAGGTTTCGTTGTATTACAACATCTTCAGGTGGGCTATTAGCTGAGCACAGGTCGTGGTAAAGAACTTAAAGAAAGTAGAAATAGTACTATATCACGTAGTTTCCTTTAATTGTTTTTAATTGTCATCTTTACTTTCTTTAATTGTATCTTTGCAATGAATGAACAATTTTGTTATAGCTTTTTTTATCTACTTAACTCGCATGCTTTTATTAATAAATACTTGAAATTCAAATAGAAATAAATATTGGCAAATACATATATTTAAAAGTAAATAAGAAAATGCAAAAAAAACTAAAATAATTGAAAACAATGCAGAAAAGTTGTAAATTTGACATTAATTAACAATTTTACAGTAGTAAAACTGCTTTTTAAATTGAATTCTTTTAAAAATTAAGTGTGAAAATGAAAATAAAAGTAGAAAAAAAATTATTTGCAGTAAAGTGCACCTCTTTCCCTCATATTTGCTATCTCAAATTGAGGATGTAAAATTTAATTTACTTTAAAATAATATCTCAAATATGGCGATGGTAAAATTTTCAATTAAAAAATTTTCTATTATTAACTATATTTATAGGTTAACAATTTCTTTTTCGAGGGCACTGCATTTATGAAAACAAACAGTTTATCGGTGATTGAGCAACAAATGTAGCTACCATCGAGTTGTAAAACTTGCCTTAAGAATAGATATCACTCAAAGTATCTTTTAGACATATCGACGGTTGAATAAAAATATGATAGGTAGTAACATTGATCGCATAGATATCAGACTTAAAGGGCTGAAGAAGTGTTTTGAGCGTAGCTACCTCAATATCTACTTTGTCAATATTGAAGAGAATTGTATCGTCACGTTCAGCGAGCCGTGCTTCTTTTGCTGTCAGCCGCCTTAAATATTAAAAGAAAAACTGATTTAAAATGCTCACCGAAATCATTCATAGCGCACAGCTTAATCGAAGTAACTCTAACTTCAATTCCCAATGTAAGCATTAAGGAAAATTTTCATGTGATGCGCGTACAGCTGCGTGTAGGTGTGTTTGAGGGTGCGAGCTTGGGTGCGTGCGCGTGCACGCGTTCTTGGCAATTTCTGTGCTTGTAAGCGAGCATACATATATATCTGCTATATAATTGAAATAAATGAAAGTATCTATAAAAACCTATGTTTTTTCTATATCTGGTTATAAGCTCATGCCACAAAAATTATTTAGTAAATTTCTATAAGATTTTCCACATTAAGAAATAAGCCATCTTAAAAATATAATAAGTTACGTATCATTTTAGTGCGCAGTATTTAAGTCGAAATTAAAAAGTTTTTAACTTTTTGTCGGAATAATTACTTATGAGCTTGTAATGCTGTAACTTCCTTATTTTCATGTGTTTTGACATATTTTTAAAAATTATGCACTTCGAAAGTTTTAGCTTGTCGAAACAAATAATGCTGAAAAAATCTGATTTGAATGATATTGCTGGCAGGTTACAAACTGCTGCTAATTAGCCGCGAATGTATCGAAAGAAAGAGCGGTTTATATTAAGTTTATGTCGGGATTTGAAGTTGAATTTTGCTCATGTTGAATTTATCTACTGCTTTGTTTTCAAATACGACTATCACTAGCATGTATTATATAAGAGTTTTTTTGAGCCTTTAATGATAGTAAAATACATCATAAATTATTAGGATTGTAATCTTTTATTTTTTATATTAACACGTCTTTACATTCAGTACAGTCCATGTAATTAAAAGTTAGGGGTAAAGGGATATTTCAATGAGCTTTGGTGTAATAATTTTTAAAATATTAAATGTCGATATCAGCTTTTAATATTACACCAACATACGAGTTGCAATGAATAATAAAAGATTGGAGGTTAAAAACTAATACCAGCCCAAAGCCTAGCTGACGTCGGGTGTTAATTTGGTGCGCGAATCAATCGATATAGATGTTCGAACCAAATTGTGATCGATAGTTAAACTCAATTTTATTTCTTTTTTTCCATTTAATTTTTTGTTGAATATATTTGGCGTTAATTTCGTAAAAATACGTTATTCACAATTAAATGAAACTACGTGATGCAGTATTATTTCTACTTTCTTTATGTTCTTTACCACGATCTAGGTTTCGTTGTATTACAACATCTTAGGTGGGCTATTAGTAAAGATATCTTTGCTAATAGCCCACCTGAAGATCTTGTAATACAACGAAATCTAGATCGTGGTAAAGAACTTAAAGAAAGTAGAAATAATACTACATCACGAAGTTTCATTTAATTAAGTCGTGTGTCCGCAACTGTTTCTAAAAAATTATAAATTATATTTCAATATTTTTATGTCAGTAGTTAATCCGAGGTCTCACCTAAATGCCCCAGGAATGCACTTTACGCGATATTGCAACTCAAGTAACATCCTTTGAATGGTCGAAATGTTGCAATTATATGCCACTTGTTCACGTCGATGCTTCGTATAAGCAGACATTATCATGCTAAAAACATTCGCTGCCGTATAGATATTACAGGTTACTTACATTTTTTCGAACCTATGCATAAAATTTACATTTCATTCGTATAAACATTAAATCTGGCTAATTCAAATGATTTCATTATTTAAACATGGAACGAATCTCCACTTTATACAGTGTGAAAAGGTCAAAACATATAATAGGTATTAGATAACATGTTTAATTATATATATATATATATATATATATATATATATATATATATATATATATATGTGTGTGTATATATGTATACACATATATATATATATATATATATATATATATATATATATATATACATAATGTAAAGAAAACCACTACGCTTGTATACTAGTTATTTTCTTGAAAATACAGAGCTCATCGCTTTTCTTGAAAATAAACAAATTTGCAGCGTTATGGTCAGAGCTTGTAGATGACATGGCTGATAGGTAAGATTTTTGTCGAAATATGAGATAAATAATATTATTATCGTAAGAAACTTTGTTTTATAAAATTACTAAAACAGGTGATTAAATGTTTAGTTCATAAAATAATGTAATTAGTTAATTGTTGTATAACGTATTGTTAATAAAACGTTTGTTTTCGCAAAGAAACGCAATTACATCTTTTTTCAATATTTCCATGTAGTATCAAGTAAAAAGTATGAAAAAACATTATAAAACAACATTTTCCGCATATATTTTAAGAAAAATAGAACAGTTGAAATTGGATTTTGCTATGAAACCAACAGCAGATTTGGAATACCAGCCGAGTATCAACCTGCAAATCTACATCAAGTAATTGCATATACTTCCGACTATGCCAAGGGAAGTAAATCGTTCAATAAAAGACACCATATAAGGAAAATATGGAGAACTTTGACAGAAGACATATGGGAAATATATTTGAATGAAGAACAAAACTTTCAGTTTAATGATTTTAACGTAGACGAACTTTCAGAAAAAATAAATAATGCTGAACCCACAATTAGTCTCTCAAATCATACTTGGAAAAAACTATTAGAAATATTACTTGAAGAAAAAGAAAAAAAATCTGAAAAACGAAATTTAGAAAAAATTTAAAAAGATTTCCTGATGGAAAAATTCACTGGCAGAAACTCAAATGTCTACCAGTAGATCAAATATTTTAATTAGGAATGTGAAAAATTCCCAATTAATGAAGACAAAAAGAATTTTGGAGTACTCCAGTGTTAATTGGCACTGCTGCACGCTAATGTAATATATAGTAGAATCAAAATGGAACAAATGGGAGAAAACTTTCTGTGAGACTTTTGCAAACACAGGATGGTCGTCCATTAGATACATTCTTGTCTTTATGTATCAAATAGGTTCATTATTTGAATATGCTTTCAAGAAAGAAAAATTACTGCTGGAAGCAGGAAAATCTATTGATACTGGGACACTTATTGACGTTATAGCTTCTGGCTTACCTAATCATGTTGCGGATAAAATTGACAGAGAAACTTTACAAGCAACAGAAGATCTCTGCAATAAAATAGGAAGATTGGAACAACACATTGGGAAGAATAAATATGATAAAAAAATTTATTTACATTCTGACATTGAACCCAAAAAAGTTGAGGGAAATTACAAATACCAAATTTGTGTCGATGAGAAAAAGGGGAAACGTCCAGAGAAGAATTTTTCAACTGCTTTTCTATTTTTCCCTCTAAACCAGCATTAGAGGGAAAAATAAAATACCAGTTGCAAAAATTGTAAATAACTCATTTTTAAAAAAATAATTAAATGACAAGAATCAAAAAAATAGAGGTGCCACCATTAATAGAAGTAAAGTTACTATTAAATGATACTTTAAAAGTTTCTGGAATTTATGATTCAGGTTCAAATGTGCCATTAATTAACGTTAAATGATTAAAGATACAACCAAAATAAAATACCAGTGATATACAACTGGTAAACTTAAAGAATTTTAATAGTGAGAAGAAAACAAAAACTGTGGTAACAATAAAACTATAATATAACATATAATATTGAAATTAAACCTATGAAAAAATATGAAATAAATTTCAATGGACCTATAAACTCGGACGAATTTAAAATGTTGGTAAACAACCTAGATTTATATCAACGATCAGAAATTAAAAAGTTGATGGAAAAATACACACCGGTCTTTGTCAAGGATAAATATGTCGTCGGCACTGTATAAGATTACGAAGCTCACATTGACTTGGTGGATAAATAACCTTATAAACGTCCATATAGAGGCTCAGTTTAAATTAGAAGAGAAGCAGAACATCAAATATTAAAACTACTAGAGGAAAATTTTATGAGGAACCTTATGCTCCATTAATTATAACATATAAAAAAGAAGAAGAAAGGAAAACAATATAATGTATAGATTTCAGAGATTTAAACAAAATTGTCCTTCAATCACAACCATTTCCATTGCTTGGAGACTTAGTGAAAAAAGTTTTTCTGCTTTTAATATAAATTCAGCATTTCGGTAAATTCCTTTAAAAATTCAAGATAGATAAAAATCTGCATTTGTTACACAAGTAAAATAAATGAAGGAAACTACAATTTGAAATAAAACTACTTACAAATAAAAACACTAACCTTTTCTACTCCACTTTCGTTAAACTATATTTCATTTACTTAAATAGTATTAATTTACAAAATAAAAAAACTAAAATAGTTAATGTTTATAATCTAAATGTGGAGAATATGAAAGACTAAGCTGCAATTTATTTATTAAGAAGCCAATTTGAAAATATAATAAAAATACAATGAACAAAACTAAAATACAAAAATGTTTTTCCAATAATTTTCGGAACACATTAGATCAAAGATGCTTAGTTGAAAGTATTCAACCATTTAATATGAACAATTGTTACTATTATCATTCATATGATTATGATATTCAACCATTTAATATGAACAATTATTACTATTATCCTGGAAGTACGTTTAGTAAGCCAGAGTGTATAAAGAGTCTGATAATTATTCAAATAGTTGATTGCGAACATCGATCTGAGTATATTTGATGCGTATTTGTATAAAAAATAACTTTTTCGCTGGAATCGCAATTTTGCTGTAATTATCTTCAGAAACGGTTGAAAAATGTTATTTACTTCCTTAATATTTTTTACTCACTTTGATACATAAGATCACCTGTATGAATAAAATACACGTTTTTGCTACGGACTGTGTAATATATACATTATGTATATTAGTTGAACACGAATGCTGTATACTATACCATGATCACCATTGTTACTATTGCCCGGAAAATACGTGCGACATGCATAGTGTAACAAGAACATAAATTTTAAATATGCAGATGATTGAATGCATCAAACTGAAAATATTTTAAGAATGTTTCTATAAAATATGCAATTTTTTTTCGTCAGAATCGCAAATTTGATAGCAATTTGGTGGTAGGAATATAAATACAACGTGTATGTGTTCCAGCCGCATAGCATCATAATTTTTGTTTTATACAATGTTTAATATGCAAAAAAACAGCATGTTGGTATATTTCTATGGATTTCACTGGAATGCTTTCTGTGAACTTTAATGTAAGGAATTTATATAGATAATTATTTTTCCCTGTCATAACTACTTTGATTGTAATTCCGATTCTAATAATTAAATTATCTATAATACTTTTAAGATAAATTAACCTACAATTTTCGTCAAATAATTACTTTTTAATAATAATTTACGAGATAAATAAAAAGGTGTATTACACAGTTTTTAAAAATTTTAGTAAATATACAATTGCCTATCAAAATGAAATTGTTTTCTAATAATATAAATATTTAAATAAGCTAATGTTTTGCTCATTCCCAAAATGTCTTTAATTTTACGCGGCTTTAATAAGCAAGTCGTTGACTTTTTAATAGTCATTCTTTTCCATATCGCAAATTACTCTAATGCAAATCGTTTAGTGGTTTTTATATAACCTGTTTGTGTTATAAGCAATAAAATTAGCAAAATATAAGCATAATGCAATATCAAAGAACGTAAGGAGATTTATCTTTCTCGTCCATTTTAGTGGATCAGAGGTCTATGAAGCGGGCTTTGTGGATTTATATCTGTTCTTCTCATAAAGCGATGAGTGAATTTATTTCTGTTAAGTTCTTAGGTTACTTTAGAAATTTATATGCATTCTCTAGATCGATAACGTGTATCGACGATACTTATTTATAAAATTACCCCTATATCTGAAATAAGTACATTTAAAATTATGGCTTCTGTAATATATTTCTTAATTATTTCAAAGTGTAAATTTTTACTAATAATAAAATGTGTATAATAAAAATAATAACACAAACGAAATTTTACACTACTTAAAGCTTGAGCAAAAGACGTTTCTATAGTTTCTTTTCAATAATATACTTAATAATACTTGTATAATTGTTTTAACTAAATATATATTTTTGGAAATGTTTTAATATTGACATTTTCGAATGGTCATTGAAGTTCTCGGCGGATTACTATATTCTTTTTTTTATTTCATTTCTATAATATTGTTGTCCACCCCTTTAGTTTGTCATTTCTATTTTTATTTATCCTGTTCTACTTAGGCTATATGACCAGTCCATTTCTACTTAAATATTGTTATTCGCTTGACTACATGGATGATTTCACTTTATTGTTTCATAAATATGTTTGACTTATGATCCATTCACGGCATGGCTTTATGACAGATTCTCTATCGAGGACTCGAGTTTTGGTTTCTTAAGTGTTTTTGTAAGTTTTAGCTACATTCAATCAATAAAAATAAAATTGAAATCAGTTTTTATTACATTACTCTATGAGCCATTCATGGCTTGGCTTTATGACGGATTCTCTATCGAGGACTTGAGTTTCGGTTCCTTTAGTGTTTTTGTAAGAAAAAAGTATGTAATAAAATTGAAATTTGAAACATTACCAAGTTCATTTTCTGTAAAACTAAATAATTTATAATTCTACTTGAAGTAAATTAATTAAACACTTTTACACACATTTAATTAAACACCGCAGGTTGAACTTAACAAGTTTTACATTCATAGTTCGTATACTAGAATTTCACATTTCTTAAAATAAAGTTGTATTTCAACTGAATATGTGTACACATAAATATTAAACTTGCCAATTTCAAATTTATTACCAAAATTAAAGTATGTTTTACAACAAACGCCTCTTCAAGTTGCGGTGTGATTATATAGGGCCCCACGTTATAATACTGCTTATAAATTTTAATATCTTGACATTGAACTAAATCAATTTCGATGTATAAATCTAAATATATATGGATATGGAAGTTCCTAAATCTGTTTTTACAAAAATTACTTCGATCAATTATGAATAGAAAACAGCCGCAGCTTTTTAAAATGTTTTTCTTCCTCTTCGTCTTTCTATTTTTTCTCCACGCCCAACGAACTATAATTAATATACCTAAAAGTATAGATTTCAATATTAAATATGCTATTTTTTTCAAAATCAAATATTTAGTATTACTCTAAAATCTATTTCATAAATAATATCCATTTTTATGCTTATTTGTGCAAATATCACAAAAAAACTAAAGAGTTTTAGGATTAAAATTTAGGTATGTTTTTTTGTTTATGTCATTACGTTGTTATATGAAAAAAATTTGATGTAAAAAAAATTATTACTCTACTAATTTCCACGACTTGGTTAGCTATTAATGATTGTCGCTAACGATTGGGTGAACAAATTAGATTACGTGGTCTATGCCCTAGGTAAAGGTCTGAATACAGGGAAATATACCTTTTACTCTCAAACGATATCAAAACAAGGCACACAGTTTTTTCTCTATTCAGTTTTCCTAAATAAAAGTGTTATAATTCGTAACGTTATTTACGCTAAACTTAACCTTAAAGGTTTTGTCAAAATCCGTTTAAATAATTTTCAGTTCATATTTATTAAGCATTAACATATACTTGAGTAATTATAACAGCGTAGAAAATAATGAAAGCTCTAACGCTATCGAATAACCTTTGCTTCGCATGAAAACTCATTCGATTCGAAGGTTTCTAATGTGAAAGATCTAATGGAGCATTTGAATGATTAAAATGTTCTAATCGTAAGTTGCTACGTGCCATTCAACTAGTTCCGCATCTTATCAGCTCTTTCCGACGTAATTCGGCTAGCTTCACGTCTTATTGACAACTTACGAATTAAATCAGCCACCTTCGAGTCTTATCAGCTAACATTATTTTAAAATTGAAACCATATTTCCACAATTAGGTGAGCCATTAGTAAAGATCTGTGCTATTAGCAAAATCTTTTCTAATAACCCACCCGAAGATATTGTAACACAACGAAACCTAGGTCGTGGTAAAGGACTTAAAGAAAGTAGAACAAATACTACATCATGTAGTTTCATTTAATTGTGAATAATGAATTTCTACAAAATTAACGCAAAATATATACAATATTTGAAAACATATTTTCGAAATATTTAAATTTAATTTTCGAAATTATTTGAGAAATATTTCTGTCTTAAATTATTTCACAAAAATAAAATAATAGAATTAAATGACTTCTTTATTTTTGTAATAATATTTATTTATCGTCTTCACTTCGTTCAAATAAAAATATTTATATAAAATATTTTAAAAAAATTTCATTTTTCACATCTGCCAGGCATCCATGGATGGCCCACATTTTTTTTTGTTTTAACTCCATTTAAATATTTGTTTCCAGTCTTCGATTTCGGCATATTTCTCTATTGAAAAAATCGTAATTTTAACATAAATTTGATAACGTAGCCAAACAATATAATTTATTAAATCTGATAATTTCATGTAAAATTACCGAAATATTTTTTTGAGACATCGATTGGGATAATTTTTATAAAAATTATTTACTCAATAAGTACAATAATCCATTAAGCAATTCAATCCATAAATACATTAATCCATTAAGCAATTCGGGGCACTCATACTCATACATCACTTTAACAAATATACTTTTATAGTTAATTTTTTTGTGAATTTGTTTTTTATCTCATTGGCATTCATATTCATAAAGGAAATTGTCTTTATTAGAAAGATAATTTTAAGAGCAGATTTTATTTAGAAGGGATCACTCTACCATTACAGAAATACAAGCAGAAAGCAATCTTATATCCTTATATTCTGTTTTCAAGTAGAGTGAGTTCTATTTTGAAGGCAGAGTAAACTAACGACTTCGTAGAAGTACTAGCTTTTATTTACTTTATTGGCGACTATGACAGGTAGAACCTACTTCTGAATCTGTCCTGATTGCCCATATTTTCAAAGTAATTTGGTTGTTTGATTTTAAAGCATTGTTTATGTATCGTTACGTTCACCTATTGTTCTATATCGAACTACTGAATTAGATTAAGAGGGTATCATGGGTGAATTATTTATATACCGCATTCCATTTGTACGAACCTATTCTATTTTCTTATTATATCTACCTTGAAGTTAACTTTAAAGATCGTGAATAACGATGTGCAAAAATAAATTAAATTATATTATAGTTTAACTAATAATATTAATAAATACTTAATATTATCATGTCAAAATATTTTCCAGGCAGATTCCGTAGAAACTCAATAACATCGCGATAATTTTATATTTGACCCAAACTCAATCAAAGTAAACTCACTAATAAACAAATCCATGCCTTATAATCAGCCGCAAAACCTTGCTAATACACAGGTTTAAATCAAAAGATGGTCCGGATAACAAAAGACAAAGGAGCCTCCTCATTAACAAAAGTTATTTTCCGCCTAATGACGGCGCCCGCTCCAGACACTCGCCGAATGATTTATTGCCGGAGATGAACGAACCATCAATTTGCCTCTAGCGGCTTCGCTGTCCTCTAGCGAGTAGAGCGACCTCGTTTTTGCTTCAATACCCCAGTTGGGCATTTCAAAATAATGCAAGTTAATTCACTTGAAAAGTTTAGTTAGCGCTTTTCATCCAAGTATGCACATTTCGGAAATAGAAAATGATCTACCTTAAACGACATTAAATATTATTTTTTAAAATTAGCTTCAAAAATTTCTTGGTTATTTTGAAAAATAACGTTTATTCTGTTAACGTCACTTTTAATATCATATACATACACACACACACATACATATATGTATATGTGTGTGTGTGTGTGTGTGTGTGTGTGTGTGTGTGCGTATGTGTGTGTATATTTCATTTTTTATCTTATATTAAGCCATATAATAACGTTTTTAACTGATTGTGCATATGCAATTAAATCAAACTATTTATTCTTTATTGATCAGAGCTTAATGGTTTATAATATATTATTAATGGATTTTAATAAAAAACTAATTATTTCCTTTAAATATATTTTCAATGACGACGGAACTCTGTAAGAAATTAGGAAATTCAATATCGCCTATACAGAAACAATGTGTATAAATTGCATCGAGCATCTATCAAAAAGCAGTATCTGAGCGATATCAATAAACCAGGCTGGACAGCCAATAGTGTGGGAGAAAGGCGACTGGATTCTTTCCTACTATAGGTACATATCTTATGGAGAGGTGGAAATTAAGTATTTGTTCCTAATTAAAATTTCCTTTTCGATGCAAAGGTTGATTTTTCAGTATATAGTATTTTTTTGTTTTTAAAGCGGGTACTGATATTTCTTTTGTATTTAAGTATTATATGACTTACAAAATATTTTCGGAATAGGCGATTTTTATGTAGGTAGGAAAAAAATTAAAAATCATCTAAAATTCATGCGCTTAAACCAATGGAAAGTGTGATTTAGAACAGAAAAAAATTTCGACAAAATTTCTATCCAGACGATTATTAGAGAATTTAAATATATAATTGTACAAATACGCATTCCCAAATATTCTATATTGACTTGAACTTTCATAGCTGGGAAAACTACACTTATGTTAACGGGTTAGATAAATCCAACGTCATCAAAAATTAGTTTCAAATTATTAAGTAAATATTGAAAAAAAATATACATGACACATGGCCCTTTGTGTGCAAGACAATAACGTTATTCATTTTTTACCTCAGTTGGTCAATGTTATTAAAGTTCGTTAAAATAAAGAAAGGAGTGCTGCCCCATGCCTTTGCTATAATTTCTTTCAAGGTGAATAAATCTGAAAAATATTCTTTATCTTAAAACGTTTAGGGATTTTTTTTAGGAAATTTTCCATTTTTTTAGGAAATATTGGCAACGAAGCAGAATTCTTTCTCTGGTATTTTAAATAATCTTTAACAACATTGATGAAGTAATGAAAATAATGATCAATTTTTTTCTTTAATTTATTTTATTTAACTTTATCTATAAAAATTATTTACAATCCCATTATTTTAAGGCGTTTGTAGTGTTATTCTTCCCTCAAGCGAATAATTTGAATACGTAAATTAGTATATCAAATAACCCTAGATTAACAAATTGTATAGAAAATGAGATTTTCTACTATTTTTTTAACACGTAATGAGTAAGAGAAATTTCGAGTAAATTAATTAATTGCAAGCAGAAAACTTGTCACTTGAAATCGATACGAGTGTGATAAAATTATTTTTAAAGAAATTTGTTTTTCGTTCAGAAGATTGTATTTTCAATTTAATTAATGTTTGCTGACTTCCCAAAATTAATATACTACAGCTTTGCTCCATAATGCTGTAACATAATATTTCATAAGAAATATACCATTCATGGGACTATGATAAAAAATGATATGATATGATATCACCTAAAGGGTTAAAGTGAATTAGTAATTTTTATGTCATGCTAACTGGGTGTTATGTAACGCTATTCAAACGAATATTCAAATATCAAACTCACAAGCAAGCAGTACGACCAGCGCTGATGTACGGGTCGAAATACTAACCGAGGAGAAAGGCAGACGAACAGAAGATGCACGTTACAGAAATGAAAATGTTCCGTCAGGCCCGGAGAGTTACGAGATTAGACAGAATCGAAAATGGGTATATGAGAGGAACATTTAAAGTCGCAAATATTGAGGAAAAGCTTATAAGAAATCGTTTGAATTTGTACAGGCACGGTATGAGACGCAACGAAGACTATATTTCCAAAGCAGTGATAAAAATAGAAGAAGGAAAGAGAAGGGAAGAAGGGCCGAGGCCACCGACCGATCGATCTGCTGCCACCTGGAAAATCACTAAAGAAAAAGATCATGGATCAAGTCCTTGGTCTTGATCACTTAATGACCACACGTTGTGGCGAAAACGTGCGAGGAGAGCTGAATGAAATGAAATATAGGACCATAACCAGGAGAAAGAAGGAGGAGTATTTCTACTTTATATTTTCTTTTTATCTCTTACTTCTATTCTTTTCATAGAAATATTAAAATTGTGCCAAGAAACATCTATTACTTCTCTCCTTAATAAATTCAATTAGAATTTTTTAGTACTTCTGAATTTATTCTTGCGTAATTACTCCAAAATTTAAAACCATAAGTTCAAGTTGACCCGACTATGCATTTGGATATCAAAAGTTTAGTCTTGAGTGACAATTTGGACTCTCGATACAATAGAAAATAGTATTTTTGAGATTCCAAACCGAGAACCTTACACTTGTTAAAAATATGGCTTTTAACGGATGTTCCATTAATGCGAATTTTTTGATCAAATGTAGGCAGATATTTTTAAACTCCTCTGCTTGGGGAATAATTATATGGTCGACGGTTTGATGTATGTAGACAAGTTTCTCTGCGTAGTACTGGCGTAACATAGACCGACATAGTTTCATTTGCTTTAAGGCGCTAGTTTTTAAACCGCGATGAAATATTTTCCAAGTTTGTCTATAGTACATTTAAAACTGTAGGTGGATTTGAGGCTATTGATATATCATCAGCACATGTGCTTTTTATTATATCCTCGAATAATGATAAGTCAGACATGAACAATTAATAGAACATAAGATTATGGAATCTATCCTGCGATACTCCTGCTTTTACGTGTAAAAGGGCTGAAGCATAGCAACCTGTAATGACTTTACTTTTACGTTTATAGTGGCACACTATTTCAATAAAGCGCTTAATATTTACATTAGCGACTAATTGAACAACAACTATTTAATCCCTTTCCGTTTATTGTATTTAATTAAGCTGTACCAAAATAATTAACTGACTTTAGGAGTCACAATTAAATGAAACTATGTGATGTAGTATTATTTCTACTTTCTTAGGTTCTTTACCACGCTCTAGGTTTCGTTGTATTACAACATCTTCAGGTGGGATATTAGCAAAGATGCTAAGATCTTTTAAATTCGTTAAAAATAATTATACGTTAAAAGTAATTAGCCCATCTGAAGATGTTGTAACACAACGAAACCTAGGTCGCGGTAAAGAACTTAAAGAAAGTAGAAATAATACTACATCACGTAGTTTCATTTAATTGTGAATAATGGATTTCTACAAAATTAACGCCAAATATATTAAATCAATGACTTTAGGAGATTTAAGTTACTAATTAATATTGAGTTAAACTCAGGCAAGGTTTGTACACACACATATATATATACATATATATATATATATATATAAATATATATATGTATATATATATAAATATATATATATATATATATAAATATATATACGTATATATATATATATATAAATATATATATATATATATATATATATATATATATATATATATATATATATTATATACATTGAAATTTACAGAAAAATTATCCGAGCGTAGTAGATTCTGCTAGTTTACCAGTAATAGTAGACCAACTTATGACATGTGGCTAGGTTTGTAAAAATTTCATGGCAACTCCGCGATGAATTAAATGAAATAAAATAATATTCTTTATTTTAAGACGTATATTTATTGTATTATATACGCTTAAATGTCTAGATACCCCAAGTATTTGTACCATTTATTAATTTTTTATTTAATTAACGGAAGATATAATAAAACGACATCATTTTGTTTATAATGATAATGCACTATTAAGTGAAAAGCACGAAACCAATTTTGACAAAATATTTATTTACTTATACTTTAAAACAAGTTAAACCAATACGAATAAATTGATAACGCAATTTATTTGTATGGTGCAACGAGCGTAGTTTGTTAAATTACAAATATGAAAGTTGATCTAGTACTCTATTTTATTAAACTGCTAATTGCGATATCTCATTTACCATATTTATTTAAAGTAAGACATTGAATATACTTGGCGTGAATTTTGTAGAAATTCATTATTCAAAATTAAATAAAACTACGTGATGTAGTATTATTGCTACATTCTTTAAGTTCTTTACCACGATCTAAGTTTCGTTGTATTACAACATCTTCAGACAATGATCTTTGTCTGAAGATGTAGGTCGTGGGAAAGAAATTAAAGAAATTAGGAATAATACTACATCACGTTGTTTCATATAATTGAGATTCAAGTGAGACATTCATACGTAAGACTTCGACATTCATAAATATTGCACACCGATTGTATACCATATGACTTTTAAATTTTCACCTGCTCAGAGGTGAAAATTTAGAATAAAAAGAATAAAAACAGAAAAACAACGAATGCACGGAAAACTAGGTATCAAATTATAAAAAAAAATTAAAGAAGACTTTAATATTTAACGGAATGCTCGTGATATGGTCAAAATATTTACCACAAACACTAAGTATAATTTCAGTAGTGTCAGTTTACGCAGAGTTTTTCCTTGCATAATAATTATTTGGTCCGTCGTTTATTTACAGGGAGTGGTAGAAACCTAACATAAAGAGGAAACATTCGTTCCCTATTCAGACGGTCACATGTCAAACTGCGAGTACAACTCGGAGCGCTGTTGTCTGGCAGACTTTTAGTCAGAAGCCATTATAAATCATCTACTAAGTAGGATTACAGTTTTGGGTATGGCACAAAGTTCGACTTAAAATAAAGTTTTGATTTGTCGACAAAAGTTGGATATGTTTAGACACTTTGATGGATACATTTAAATTTATAGTTGGTGTAGTTAAAATTTACAACTTTCACTTGCTGCAATATTTATTGCCAGCCAATAATATGTTTAAAACGTGTATATTATTTATGAGTTATTATTCAGAATTGAATGGAATAGTTAATGTTAATTTTAAAAATGGCGGAATAAATTACAGATAACCGTCACTTATAAAAATTTGTTCGAAATTAATATATATCTAATCACGTCTTAATATCTTTTGCTTTTTTCTGCGAAAAAATCACATCATATGAATCATATGAATGAAATTGTTTAACAATCGAAATAAAAAACAAACGGAATATAAAAAAAGTGTTTCAAAATTATATGTTTAGAATTTTGTCTTGAAAAGTTACATTGCAATAAAAAAATAATAAGTAAACATGGCCTTCGGAAACAGAACTCTTATTTGCCTGTAGTTAAGTAACAACTCTATTATAACTAACAATTTCCATTTCAAAAATATTTAAAATTTTCACGTCAATTTTTAAAAGAAATGAGAATTACATAAGTGCTCATTATAGACAATACTCTGTATATAGGTAAACATATGTATTTAGTCAAGAGTAAGAAATTTTATAATTGAAACTTCCCTCTTCATTAATAGATGAAATTCTGAAGGGTTTGATTGGCATATATCAATCGTCTATATTGACTAATTCGTGTAAAAATTAATAACCGTATTTTAAAATAGCGAGCGTTATCATCGATAACAAAATTTAAAGCTTATCTTTTCGCAAATAAAGCATTTTAAATGATGTCGATTATTTGTGGCATTTAAACTGTCGTACAGAGACTAAATATGTACATTAATTAACAATAATATTTAAAAAAAGACAAACACGAATTAAAATATTTCTATTATAATGTAATTATTGTAATGAAAATAATAATATGTCTATAAACTTGACAATATTGCTGCAATAAAAGCTATGAAAATACATAACCGGAAATTCAGTTATTTTCAGTTTTTCAAAGGAAAATGATGCTTTTTTTCTATGTTGTATAGTGTATATGCATAATTGTATTCGAACTTCTATAGCCTTAACAATATTTTTTCTTGAAATATTAGGAGTTTCAATGACGTGATATGCATATTTTTATGATTTTCTTAAGTTATGTAACATAAAGCTAGGTTTAAAGAATATCAAGTAGTAAAATACTATTTAATTATTTAGTATAATTGATATTATGTATATGTTATCGGAGATACACCCAATTTACTTCCGAAAATTTTTTTCATTGATTCAAATATAACTCGAAATTCCAAAGAGTGTCTAGGATTGATATATAATTTTTCTATTCTCTTCTTTTATCAAAAATCAGGTATTCGATATTAACAAATTCTTGGAATTTTTAACCTTATATCTTTATGACCATGTATCACCTCAAAACACTAAAGTAATTTAGGTATAGACATAACTGGCATCTGGCAATCTGTCAATCAGAATATTTTACTTAGTTGTGCTTGTATCAATTTAAAAAGTATTAAATGAATTTAGAGGAATTTTCATTATCACATTTTAAAAAACATAAGAAAAAAATGAACATATCTCAAGACGGCAGCAGGAGACTTAAAAATTATTTTCTTTAAAAAGAAAATTCAAACATTATTAATGGCAATATTGATAAGTTAAAATACAAGTTTCGCTTTGCTACTAACCAGAATTAAGCCATAACCGTTGGCTGCATATCACAGTGTCACCGATAAATTGTTATCGATAATTTATACAAGTAAAATTTATGAAAAAACTAGTTTGTCGAATAAATTCTATAATTAATACTTTACATTTAACACTAATGGTGTTTTGACATTTTTTTATACGACCTGTAAGAATAGGTATTACATATTGAATGTTCATTCATTTGTTTGCGCAGTAATAAGTTTTAAACTTTTTTCTTTCATGTAACTCAACTTTTTTTCAATATTTTCTGCTTACTCATTTTTGGAGGTTCTGGGTTTGTCTTTTTATATTAATTCGTGTATTTATTTGTTAGTTTCAATTTTTTCTCGCGAACCAAAAGTTGGTTAATAAGTTTTTGAATATTTTGGTTTGTTTTCTATTTATCAATTCATATTTTCATTTGTATTTTTCACGTAATTCTCTTCTTTGGATTTCTTTTTTCATTACCTCTTCGGGTTGGTATCTATAAATTTTTTTACGTGCCCCTTTCTGCTTATTCAATTTTATTATTTTTTGAATTTGTTTTTTTATATCAATTTGTGTTAATCTGTAAAAACTTTCCACAATAGAAGTTGGCGGACCGGGAAAAGACCTAGGCTATATTTCGTCCTAAGAAATATCATTATAAGTAATATAATTCTAACTGAACGCAAAAGTATGTTTGTTTGTACTCCTTTCACGTCATAATGGAACAAAAAGATAATGTGACTTTCTGCACAAGGATACTTTAAGAACGTTTTAAGGCAATACCTGCCAGTAACGCTCAGCATATTCGACTTTATTCGTAATTAACATAATCATCGAATAAAACCTTCAGAAAAATTTAATAACTAATCTTTTTCGCTTATATACAATTTGCATATAAAACCATTTTCTCCAAAATAGTAATAAAAATAATATAAATGGTTAATATTTTCATAACCATATAATTACTAGTGTCTTGTTTATGTGGATATACCATTATGTACTTTAGTAATAGTATAATTACGAGTGTCTTTTGTTTATGTGTATTATGTGGTTATGGATAAACATATAATTTCGAGTGGAAAGTACGCTATAACTATTTATATATGCAAGCATTCACAATTTACATCATCGCATTAATCACTCAATGGTCTTAACGAAAAACAAAACCGTGTTAACCGGCTGTAGAATCGATTTACAAGCACCATATTTAATTACACTAAAAGCTGTCAAGAAAGGCTTCGGCAAGCCGCAGGTGGACTTCCGTACATTGCGAGCAACACTTTCACATGTATGAAATATTGATTAACAAGCTTTTGGACATTGAACTTTATTTTGCCCTGTGATATTTTATGTATAGTAATATACAACTTCACTCTGGATTATGTCAAAATTTTGGTCACTAAATAAACATCGTTTATTTGCATTAAATATTATTTCTTTAATATTTACGTTTCTTTAAATTAATTAAGTTACATTAGTTTTATGTGTGTTTGCACCCTATGCAATGAACACATTTTTATTTTTTCATTTTTCTTTCAAGTAATCGTAGGACTATTAAAGTCTCTTTTGACATTTCACGATTTAACTTCCAATTATAATAAGCAAATATCCTTATTGTCTGTACGTATATCTAGAAACAATCAATCAGTCCCTCTTAATGAGGGTCAGAATGTGCATTTCACCCTATAATGCCTCCATACATTTTTATCTTCAACACAATCGAATCGAAATGTGGATGCTATTTCTAATACTCTATTATTCAAAATTACACTGTCACTAACCTGAGGTATATTAGGCGGCGAAAATTTAATACATTTTGTGTTATCAGCATTTAAAGACAAGTTATTGACCGAAAACCATTTATGTACTTTAGTAAGAGTTTCATTAATATTTGTTAGATCTGTTTCTTTCCTATCCACTTTGAAAATTAAGGAGGTGTCATCGGCAAAAAGAACAATATTTCACATCTATCTGGCCATGAATGGTAAGTCATTAATTTATACAAGGAGTAAAAATGGACCCAGTATAGAACCCTGAGATACTCCCAATTTCGTAATAGATCCTTTCAAATTATTACCATTAATTTCAACTCGTTGTTCACGATTTGTCAAATAGTATTTAATAAGATCAATTGCCATTCCCTCATTATCGGAATAGCTTAGCTTATTACTAAGCGTATTATGATCAACGCAATCAATAGCCTTGGCAAGGTTACAGAATAACCCTATAGTATCCTGAAAATTCTCCCAGGCTGTGTAGACAGTCATAATGTGGTGAAATCTAGCATCTTGCGTGGATTTTCCTCTGGTAAACCCAAACTGTAAATTACGGAAGATTCTATGTTTATTAAAATGACGGAGGAGTTACATTAACATGAATTTTTCAAAAATTTTAGTGAGAGCAGTTAACACATAGATTGGACGATAAGTCGAAGGGTCCTTCGTACAACCCGCATTTAAAAATTGGAACCATTTTACTGCGTTTCATGAAATCGGAAAACTTTCCTTTGTCAGTACATATATTAAATAAAAGTGCTAAGGTAGGAGCAACTTTTAGGATAACAGATCCAATGGTTTTAACTGACAGCCCCTATATATTATCAGACTTCTATCTGTACATGTCCCATGATTAAAATTAAATTTAGACACATTCAGTTTTACATTCTTCTTTTAGAGTCTATCAGCGACAATATAATGTCTTCTTTTTAGTTGATCGATTGCGGTGCATTGTTATATATAAATATGAAACTTTATCAAAATCCCTTTAGTAGTTCTTCTGTTATACGAGAATAAAGATAACACACAAACATACAAACGTATGAAAAACGATATTTTTGTATTCTATCTCTTTTGTTGTGTTAATTCTATAGTCTTTTTTTCATAAGTATAGAAAATAAAGCATGTACTAACGTGGACGTGAAAATAAAGCACGTAAACTATATTCGCAGGATGACTGAAAACAACGTCTGGTCTGCCTGCATTCCAATCATTTATTCAGACGTTTGAATAAATCCCTCGCTCAATAAATCCCTCGCTCACTATAATTCAACTAATCTATATGTTTGTGTTATTATATTGCGCAGAGTAGCTAGGTATTTTTTTGTTGTACTAATTTAATGTAAACGATTTTTTTTAAATATTAAATTAAAAAACATATCATTTCATTGTGTACCGATTGTGATGAAATAAAAACTAAATATTATTTTAAATTGACTCCTACTCTTAAAAACTCCAATCGAATCATGTAAGTGTTTTACGTGGTTCATGCACAGTAACGTGTTTAAACAGACAAGAAGACGAAAAATCCAGAAATAATTCCAATGTATTCTAATATTTATTCTTCACCCCCCAAATATTTTTTTTGCAATTATTTTTAATGCATTAACACGCAAAATTTATAGGTTTACGTATTAAAAACTGAAAGATTCAAAATCAATGGAAAAGCTATGGATAAAGACCAACTTTATGTATTTATGCTATTGTTGCAATATTATTTGTTAAGACAATGATATAACTGAAATAAATGGGTTAAAGAACAATTATATAGCATTGTATTGAAAGCGGGGAAAGCACGCCCAAAAGAACCTTACGTCAGTTATTAATTTTGGGAATTTGCAATAACGAATAGTTTTTAGGTGAAATGTGGCAATGACATTTTTGTTACTCTCGTACACCTTTATCAATTCACGATTTAATTTGTATTCACGTTTTGCAATGATATAGTCAAAACCTAAACCCATCCCTTTTATTAACTCCTGTTTTAAAGCTTAAATTTATTAAAATATTATGCTGAATTTTCTCTGCTAACATATTTTATGAATAATAAAATATAATCCGTTCACGATTTTATTTGTATCCACTTTATGTGACATAGTATATTATAACTCCTTTTCATATATATCTCCTTTTTCTAAACCTTAAATTCATTGAAATATTATGTAGAATTTTCTCTGCAAATTTATTTGAAGAAAAATGAGACATAATCAGTTCATGATTTTATTTTTGTTCATATTATGTAGTGATATAGTCCAAAACCTAAGCGAATCCCTTTTAAGGTTTAAACTCCTTGCTTAAAGCTTAAATTCATTGAAATATTATGTTGAATTTTCTCTGTTAATTTATTTGAAGAAAAATGAGACATAATCAGTTCATGATTTTATTTTTGTTCATATTATATAGTGATTTAGTCCAAAACCTAAGCGAATCCCTTTTAGGGTTTAAAATCCTTGCTTTAAGCTTAAATTCATTGAAATATTATGTTGAATTTTCTCTGTTAATTTATTTGAAGAAAAATGAGACATAATCAGTTCATGATTTTATTTTTGTTCGTATTATATAGTGATTTAGTCCAAAACCTAAGCGAATCCCTTTTAAGGTTAAAACTCCTTGCTTTAAGCTTAAATTCATTGAAATATTATGTTGAATTTTCTCTGCTAACCTATTTAAAGAAAGATTAGAGATAATCTGTTTACGATTTTATTTGTGTTGACACTATATAGTGATATATTCCAACACCAAAACCAATCACATTTATGGTCTATTACCTCCTTTTTTCAAAGTTTAAATTCGTTGAATTATTATGCTGAATTTTTTGTGTTAACTTATTTGAAGACAGTTAAGAGATATCGTTTAATATCCTTTTCTACAATTTTGCGTATACTGACGATTCTTTTCCAATGTCATAGTCTATTATTGTATTTTCAGAATTTAGCAATTCGGAATTGTATTACGTTAGAATTACGATATTAAAATCTACAGAAGAGGAAACAATTCCATGAGGATTTTCGTATATCAGTCATATAAAGTTCAGCCTATTAAATTGGTAATAATATTGCTGATATAAATATTAGAGAAATATTTTGAAAATACGACAAATTTTGAAGACAAATATTCAAATATGTGACGAGAAATTAAATCCAAACTAAACATACAAATACGAAAGTGAATTGTCTGTTTATTTATTTTACTTTCACGTCCTAACTACTTAATCAATATTACTAAAATGTTAAAAATTTATAGCCTTTATCAAGGGATAAAATATAAAATAACACATGTATTCTAAAAGAGAATAAATTTCTTTCGATAGTTAAAAGAAACAATAAGAACAAGTCCAATTAGGGATAATAACGCAAACAAATGTAATAATATATCACGGTGCTATATACTACCTTTTTTTTTTCTTTTTCCACGCAAATAAAGCCGCAGATCAATATTAAGTAATATGTTAATGGTGATGTGCGTTTCTATAAATTATTGATTAAATACTTTGATTGTACTAAAGCGTAAATTCAATAAGAAACAACTAACCTGTTTCTGATATTAAATCAAACAACCAGACAGAGACAAGTATATGTACGTAGATAATTACAAAAAGAGATAGCTTGTTACCTTAAATGATGAAATTAATAAAAATGTTATTAATTGTTTTACGTATTTAAATCTTGTTCTTTTATATTTCCCTACGTCCGATAAAATAATTCGTTTCATAAATTAATATTTTAGTACCGATTTCTCAAATCAGCGTAACGACAAACAGGTAAGGGAGTGATATTTCGAACGTAGGATATTAAGTTCGTGGGTTTGATCTCCAGGGAGAGACCCGGCGGCTAGAACTACAACTTAAATTAGCCATCGACGTACGTCACAGGCTAAAATAGTTTGAGCCATTAGTGAAGTTGTTTTTTAGGTTACGTCGTGTTAGTTTAGTCGAGAAGTGAGTTAGAATAATTTCTTTATACTTTATGTAACAATTTTGTTTTAAAAAGTAGTTTGGTAGTGATTAGTATTATTTATGTCCATAATCTTGATCTAGTTTATTTTATTACAAAATACAAAACTAATACTATAATGTTACGACATCACCATATCATACTCCATAATTTTTGTTAAACCTAATTGTTAAATCAATCTGGCTTAACCAAAACGGTTTAACTTGTTTGTTAAACCATTTATCTGTTACAGCACTTTATAACTTTGAATTGTTCTGCGTGAGCTTTTCGAAATTTATTTTTTGTTTATAAAAAAATTACAGTGCATTCGTAAAGAATTTCAAAACAATTTACATATTTCAAAAAAAGTGATTCTTAGGGCATACTACAATGTCAGATTTCTACAAAAGGAATATAACAACAAAAACTGTTAACAGTATCGAAAGAAATATAAAAAACACATGTGTTCTAAAAATATAAAACAAATGACTTCACAATACACAGTAAGTTATCAGTGAAGATGAATTCATAAAAAAATACTTAATTGCGAGTCTGACTCGAAAACTTCTTTCGAGTTTCGTATTAAATCACTTTACATATCATAAGTAATCACTAGTATGGACTCAGTAGCGTAGCAAAACAATTACGGTCTGAATGAATACAGGAAAAAGCTGAACTCAAATGACGTTCAGTTTCATAAAGAAACCTGAAAGGATCTAAAGGTTGTAGTGTTTCAGTCGTTTCTTTTTCCTTTTTGTTTGAATTGTAATTTGGAATTACAATAAAAATATTAGATACGGAATATAATAAATTTTGCAGAAAGTCACCAATTAGATTTAATCGATACACAATCTCTGGATAAACAAATTTAGTGAAGTTTTTCGAGCTTTAATGGGGTAATATATATATATATATATATATATATATATATATATATATATATATATATATATGTATATATATATATATATATGTATATATATATATTTCTTGACTTTTTCATTTTTAATTTTTTCATATGTGTTATTAAAAATACTCGCAATAGTAATAATAATCAAAAACTCTGAATTGATAAGCTTGACGGCCGTGACGTTAATATTCATTTTATTCTAACCAATTTATAAAGTATTAATTTCAAGTCACTAAGCTTGGTAGTGATTCCACTTTTCAATTTAGAAAGCACATTCATTTTAAGACATTACTGAGCTTCCATTTTTATTTATTTTTTCTTTCCTCGATAATTCATATCAATTTTGGAAATTGTACTTTTTTCGAGATCAAACACATTTTTGAGTCTAGTAGTTTGCTGATATATAAAAATATTCACAAACAGTTTTGTAGAAAAGAAAAGGATATTTGATTGCAAAAATGGATTATTTCATAAATTTATTATGTCGATATTTTTTAGTCTAATTAAAAAAAACTATTTTAATCTACTGCATTCTTTAAGTAAATAAGTTTGCTTTAATATCAAGCTAAAAATTGAATTTTACATATATAAAACAAAAAATTATACATTTACAAATTTATTTTTTCACATAAGTATTATTATCTTATTTTATAAAATCTTATCCCTTGATAATAACATTAGAGTCAATTATAAGGCTGAAAATTTAAAAAAAATCCATGCAAATGAAACGCGAAATTGGAACGTAGAAAAATTAGGAAGAAATACATTTATAGTAGATGATTTATACAGCTTTTCTTTCTTTTCATGAAATTAACCTTCTAAATAAAATTGTTCTAAGCTTAATTTTGTTGGATTTAGGTTAATATTTCTACGGAAACGGGTCAAATCCAGGCACAATAAAGACTATTGATCCACTTTCCATATTGAAATGGATTATGTGAACGCGAATATAGTGTTAATCAACGGTAATGTACCGTTGAATTAAAGTTTTAATGAGAAAAAATATGCCCACAAAAACATCACAGCATGCGAGCATTACCGTTGAATAAGCCGATTACTTATTTAACGGCAAGTAACGACAGTATGCTGTATAATATCCCTATTAATGAAACGTTGTAAAACTTTATTAGCAGACGGTTTTAGTCAGCTCCCGCTGTAAACAATCCATAAAAAAGATTATAAATACATTAATAAATTTTCTGTATCGTATAACCGTAATATTCAAGTATGGAGATAGCACACGTGATAATGACCTATCGCGACTACAAAACACACAGTCCCAACAAAGAAAAAAAAAGCGGAAAAGATTAACTTTTTAAATACATATAGAACCCGCACGAGGAAAATTATGTTTGGCCTCAGGTATATGTTGACATTTAAGGGTGCGTAAGCAGTTCTTTAAAACTAGTTACAAATATTGATACTTTAACCCATCGTGTAAATTATATTGACTGTGATAGTTATAGAGACTAAGAAGTCGAAGGCAAAAATGCGGGACAAATCCCCGCATTTTTGCCTTTGCGTTTTGCTTATTTTTTGTAGGCATTTTAACAATATATTTTGAATGAGCTTGCATGAAATTGGAAACAAACTACTTTTGGAATCTATGAATGTAATTCGATTGATACTTTCTAATATTTACTGTAAATGAAAGAGTCTGAGGATTCCAAAACTATTATCTGAAACTGTTAAATTTATAGTTATTAAAAAAATAACACTGCTAGAAATTTACTAAAAATGTACAGAAAAACTGTATGGATAATTCTTAAATTCATAATCTTCGGAGTGGTAATGTTATGGGCAATATGTTAACATGCTGAAGAAAATATTAATTTTTGTAAATAGTTTAATAGCAACACTATATACCCTAATTGTACTTAAATGTTACCAAGTATGTGCAGAACCCTCGGTGTGTGAATTCTGCATATACTTTGCGGGCTTATTTAACATTGGTAAATAAATATAAGAACAACGTGTAAATACAAATATTTGAAGATATAATTTGAGTATTTTAAATAGCAATTTTCGCGTAAATTCGCGTGTATGCTTAATTAATTCGTGAATACTTTCCTTTTGGCACAATTTCTTTTCGCGTAAATAGAAAATAATTATGACAAAATACCTTATTATAGCTTTTACTTGTGACTTTACTCTTGTCGACTGTAAATAAAATGGTGGGATTTACATGCGTTTTTTGGCATGAAAGTAAAATAATTTAATACCATTCTGCGCCATCTTTTTCGTGTAATACAAGACTTCCCATCAAATGAAAACACCTAGTTTTATCTTCTAATGTTTACGGTAAATTTATTTAATAAATGAAATCGGAAACTATGTCTCTACCAAGTTTTATGAAAGTCAATTTAAAGCCGTGTCCTGAGGCTCAGTTTTACGTGTGTTTCAAATAGCAAGTTTCGGATCGCGCGATTATGGGATAATAAAGGTCCATATATTCCGTCCACATACACCCATGCATTTTACTGCTCGCGCGAGTCGTATATGAGGCGATATTTGATATAAAAATCAATTTATTATTTTAAAAATACAGTACACTTGATGTGTGTTACAGTTATTAGAGCTAACTAACCAAGAGTCAGATACAAAGACGGACTATTTTATTCATGCAAATTAAACATATTTATATAAGTATATTCAAAAATAATATTTTAAATATAATAATTCAATTTTAACTGATAATCTCTGTCCTTTAGCGCGGCGTTAAATCTAATAGTTTTGTCTTGAATTTTGTTAATTATAAGCCGAAGATTGTTGTCCGTTGCGACGGGCGGAGTTATCGGCACTTAAAAATTAAATGGGTTCTTCGTAAATCATAACCGTCCCATATGTGGCGGTGCAGTGTCTTGACTTAGTTGAAAGCAACATTAAGATGATTTTTTTATTTGTAAGTGATAGATCTGTTTCGCGAGCGGGTACAGTTATGCTGAATCAGTTATGCAGTTATGCTGAGTCGCGTGTAATAAGCCGATATCTCGACTCAAGCGCGAAACGGGCGTTTTGGACGTGAATCGAGACATAATAGGGACATTCCTAGGGAGTCGACACAGAATAGGGTACTATTGCTGCCTCTAATAGATGCACGACAGTTGAAGCGAGAGTTAGGTTTTTACACAAATTAAACAGAGTAATTTTGATACCGAATTATTTACTGACGAGGTGAAAAAGAGGATAGTATTATGGGACATGGAATAAGCGGCCTATTCAAATAACAATTTGAGACGGAGAACTTGGAAAGAACAAGAGGGAATAGCTCATAGCATTTTATAAGATGATTCGAGAATGAAAAAGGTATTCGCTTGTACCAAGAATTCCCACGGATGCATAAAAACAAACGCAAATGTAGATTTCGGAGAGCTCATTGAAATTGTTTCAACAAGATTCTGATCACTTTTTGGCTCGATTCTGAAACGAAACAACAATCAATGCCATGGAAAAGACCATCATTTCCAATCCTAAAGAAACTCGAAACAAATTGTTTGTCGGTAAGATCATGAGAAGTATTTTTTGGGACAGCTAAGGACTTTTAATGATTGAATACACTGATCATGGAGCCACTATAATAAGAAGTACGTATGCAGAACAAATAAAAAATTGCGTCACAAAGTTCGTAAAAAACGTCTAGGACGTCTTGCGAAAAGAGCTGTTTTTCACCAGAAAAACGCAATGGCATACAGTTTTACCGTAGCCATGACAGCAATTCAAGATGCTGACTTTGAAATCCTCGAACATCTCCCATATTTACCGGACTTAGCTCCAGTGAGTTCTATTCATTTGAACACACGCACAAAATTTGAAGGTGACGAGGAAGTGAAAATGGTTGTAAACGATTTTTTAAGTGCCCAAGGAGGACATATTTTTTAAAAAAGGAAATCCTTTCTTTGCAAAAAATATATTTGAAAGATATTAACCAAAAGGGTGATTTTGTGGAAAAATAAAATTATATTAAACCTAACTTCCCTCTAACCTATTCATTCTCATTAGTTTTTGAACATCTCTTTTATATTAAAATAGCCACGTCATTCAAAACCATTCAATAAAATATTCATTCAATAATTCTTGCATTCAACTTGTACATACAAACATTAGCTGTACTTACGAACTTCTACCTACACTACTGATCCATCGCAAAGGTCGGGCAGCTCTTTTTCCTGCTCGTTTTTCTATTTCGGCCATCCAGACTGTGTATCGTCGGCCTAATCTCCTATTATTCTTTCCATTGCAATATTTTTACCCATTTGGCTTCGTTCATTCTAGTCACTTGGCCTCCCGGTGATTATCATTTCTGTTTCATGGAGGGTTATAAGGCATTCATTACTTTGCGTGTATATAAATATATGTGTATATATATATATATATATATATATATATATATATATATATATATATATACACACACACAGATATATATAGATATATATAGATATATATATATATATATATATATATATAAATTGTTTCAAGCTATATTTTTTAATCCATTAATTATAATAAATGCGGCAATTTTCATTTTCTGTCCACGGCGATGGCCTATCGCCGACGTGAACCCTGTACGAGTAAAATTATTTTAATTCCATTTTGATTTCATTAAGTAATAACATAAATTTAGTAACTAATAATGTAACTCCATTAGTATTTTAAGAAGTTTTCTAAGTAATAACTAGAGTAATATGATTTCAAAATGACATTTCAATTGAATAACGGAAACCTAAGCAGCAAATAGTTGTGCGCCCATATTACTGAATCGCTGCCTAATTTGCCGACAAGACTTTACACAATTCAGTCCCGTTAATAATATGTTTACATTTTCAATGAAGTTAAACGGTCATTCGTCTTACGAAATTATGATGGAAGTGTTATTTCAACTGCATTGGTATTTTAAAATACGATAGACCTTAAGGGTTTGATAACGAACGCTACTTCCAAATTTTACGTTTTTCTCAACAGTGAAAATACAGTTCACTGGTAGTTAAACCGTCTTTGGTCGTACGAAATTATGAACGGAGCGTCACTTCACGGGCATCGATAGTTCAAAATATAATAAACCTTACGAGCCTGAAAACTTATTTTATGTTTTTCTCAATAACATTGAATATATTAGGCATTAATTTTGAAGAAATTCATTATTCACAATTAAATTAAACTACGTGATGTAGTATTATTTCTACTTTCTTTAGGTTCTTTACCACGACCTAAGTTTCGTTGTATTACATCTTCAGGTGGGTTATTAATAAAGAGAATAACAGCTCACCTATCATCATGAAATATTGTATATTTTGATATCTTGTGGGCTTTCTGATAGTAGCTAAATATCATCCGCAAATGCCAGGTGAGTGAGATGTTTTCTACTGAGATTAATTATTTTATTATTCCGAGATTTTTTATGACGTAATGTAATGCACCTATAAATAGAGTCTACGTTTCTTGCCTGATTCCCCTTTCAATATTTGTGAAGTTTTTGATATTCTCAAATTCATTTCTATTTTACAACTAAATATTTTTTTCTTATTTTTATGTATATCCGGTCGATTTGTGCTTCTGTTACAACTTTTTGCAGAAATGCATGTTTTGCCGAGTCAAAAGTTTTTGATAGTCAAGGGAAGGCATACACAGGGATTATTTTTAATTTAGTCATATTTTCCTACTTACTGCCCTACTTTGTGTATGTAGTCAAAACGGCTATGAAACCCCGTATGATATACGTAAAGAAAATCTTTTATTTTCGGCGCCATTATTTTTTTGGGCCGGAAGGAAACAATTTATACATTATTTTGTTAAAGAAATAGATTGTTGTGTACGCAGCACATTTTTGACGCTCTTTGCTAGTTATTAACCTGATCTGATTCCGGTTTATTTCAGCTTCCTCGTGAGATGAAAGATTACGCTCCAAGTTATCTTATTTGTAATGTGTTTTTTTTTATATTTTGTATATATTTTTGAAGGAAGACCGCAAAATATCTCCTCTGTGATCTTAATTATTTAATTTTGAAATCTATTCTTTGCTAGATTTAAATTCTTTATTTGCCCTTCAAGCTACCCGATGAATTAAAATATCTCTCCATCATTCGACTTTTTATATAGCACAATGATTTCTTGTTTTTTTTTTTTATAAAGTAGCGTCTTTTGTTTTGCAGTTCAAATTTCCGTTTGATTAAGCGTTTCATATAACATTATAGAAAACTTTATTTTCTCTTTGTTATTAGTCGTATGCACTACCTTGCAAATTTTTCTAGTCTATTTTAATATATTCGTATTGAATAGATTTCAGATTTCAACATAATTTCTTCTCTCCTACTACGTAGGCTCTTAAGGTAATATGTTTTTTTTTTCTTCTGTATTAAAAACTCTTAATACCCAATTTTTAAATCCTGTTGTCTCTTTCTCGTGATGAGTAAGTCCTTGAACTCTAAATGCTTTGAAAGTTGACTTATGTTTAATATTTCTATATTACTGAACTATTACTGGTAGTGTGTTAATACATAGTCCATTTCATTTTTAATATATTTATCTTGCGATGTCCACGTCCATTGACTTTTTTTTTGAGATACGTGTTGATTCTAAATAACTTGTTATAAAATAATTTATCATAAACCTTTCACCCTTATTGTTATATTCTTCTAGGCCTTATTTCTCCATCACTAAGATATAACATTATAACGCAATATATATTCTTGTTGTTCTTCTATATGTCATTCTTCTTCCTAATCTTCACTAATTTAATGTCATGTTTCACATTTTGAAACATATTTTATTTCAATAATTATTTTTGGTAATGAGGGCGATTTTATATTAAATATATATATATATATATATATATATATATATATATATATATAAATATTTAAGTTACAGTGTTATTGTTTTGTTTATCTGTGTTCTTTGTTATTGAAAGGTTTTTGTCTAGCCAAATGTACATACTATATACTTACCATATTTAGTAATTATTCGTTTCAGGGTTGCCGAATTATTAATTAAATAATGACAAAAGAAATCTTTAAACTTATACTATTAGAATAAAAATCATGGAATTAAAACAAATTTATCCATTGAAATTCGTATTAATGTTTTATTTTATTAAACTAATTCAAAGTCTTCGTCAATCGTTGCCTTAGATATATTTTCCAAACATCGTGGCGCGAGAAGATATTTAACGAAGGCTTCCGGGAACGATGCATTAAAGCTCCGATTGAGGACAAAATAAAACACTGAAAATGAACTTGATTATTTATAAGGCTCAGACGGAAACCAACCTAAATTGCCAAATAAGCGTTAGTTTTCAAGCATAAACGAAAGAGGAAACATGGCAATCTGAATCAGAACAGATACTCACAAAACTGAAGACTATCAGAAATACCTGATAGTCTCCAGTTTGGAATGAAGCAATTCGTTATGCATATTAACGTGGACGCACAGTAGCAGTGTAACAAGGTGTCATGGATATTATTTGTCCCTCTAAGGAGATATAATGAATAAAGGATTTTTTGTCAACACAATACAATGCACGCTTTTATTTTAACTATTTATTCCTTATTTTTCACATCGATATTATATGGCATGATGACGTAACTATAAAAAAAAGCTTCTTCCTCGATAAGTTTTAAATAGCTTATATAATTGCAACAATCTTACATCTTTAAATAAAAATTCCATCTAACAACTTATACAAATGTCTATAAGCAAAGCATGTAAAAGTTCTGAAAGTTTGCCCCTCTCCATATTACTGACCAAAGAAATTCAAGGAAAAGTTTGTAGGAAATGTGCTCGGACTCGGCGATCTGATTAATTATAGGTTTAAATTTGAATATTTAAAGAAAAACTTGATAAGATAACGATGGTCAGCAAGAGAATCTCCGCTGTTTTAGCTTACTTAAATATTCTTTCGAACAATTTGAGTTATTATTGGGAGCAAAAAGTTTGATGTTTTTACGGGGCTAAAGTAATTTATTTTAAATACAGGTGCAAAGTTTGTGACTTGCAGAAGGTATTTCAGTATCTTATAGAAGCTTGTCTCAAATTTTAAACATGTAACGAGGCTATTTTAGATCGATATTGATGCGAATAAAAAAAATTTGGTATCGTGTAAATATTGGCAAGGATAAATGATAACCTTTATATAACACATATAAAGGTAATAATTTATCCTTGCAATCAAAATAGCTTTTGTATCTACATATATATAATTTTACTACCGATAAGTATATATTTAGATATATTATACTAGCTTTTAACCCGCGGCTTCACTTGCGTGGATGGTTCGTTTTTTAAATTACATTCGAATTTTTAACTTTCAGTCTTTCTGGCCACATGCAAAATTGAGGCGCAGTGACAGTTTCCGGTCAAGAAAATGTATGAAACAAATGCGTTCTTGCTTGAACTATTGCAAATAAACATAACAATATTTTTTCCCACAAAAATTTGGCCATCCCTCTTCACCCCCTTAGGAGATGAATAAAAAAAGCTCTTAAATACGTGTTTAATTATTTGTGTTAAAGAGAATTAATAAAAAGTTTTAAATAAAAATTACCATAAAAATATTTTTCCATCGAAAATTAGACAATTCTTTTACCCTCTTAGGGGTTGAATCTTGGAAAATGCTAAAACACTTGTTTAATTATTTGTATTGAATAGAATTAATGCCAAGTCTTAAGTGAAAATTTGTAATAGAAATATTTTTCCCACACAAAATTTGCCACCACTTTTCATCAACTTAGGGGTTGTATCTCTGAAAATTCTTTAACATGTTTTTATTATTTGTGTTGAAGATCATCAATATAATAATGACTTTTATGTAAAAATTACTATAAAATATTTTTCCTGTTACAAACTTAGTCACCCATTTTTAGCCTCTTTGGGAATGAATCTCGGAAAATGCTAAAACACTTGTTTCATTGTTTGTATTGAAAAGCATTAATATCAAATTTTACGTAAAATATTACAATAGAAATATTTTTCTCGTACTAATTTAGCCACCACTTTTCACACTCTTAAGGATTGAATCTCGGAAATTGCTTAAATACTTGTTTCATTGTTTGTATTAAAGAACATTAATTCCAAGTTTTAAGTGAAAATTACCATAAAATATTTTTCCTATACAAATTTATCCACCACTCTTTAGCCTTTTAAGGGGTTGTATCTCGAAAAATGGTAAAAAACTTGCTTCATTATTTGTATTGAAGAGCCTTAATACCAAGTTCCAGATAAAAATTTACAACAGAAATATTTTTCCCTTACAAATTTAACCACCCCTTTTCACCCATCTAAATTAATATCACTTAATATATAATTGATCGAAATATATATTTAGCAGCAGTGAAATTTATTTACATAAGGATTCATAGGTTTTTACAATAAGTATCTAGGAATGTGATGTTCAGCTCTAATACGAGGTGATATTCATAAATACTTGTATTTATCCTTAAAAGTTTATTATGTATCATCTACTGACGAATGATATCAATCATCGCGAACTTTATTATATATATATATATTATCACCTCGTATTCGAGCTGAATATCACATTCCTAGATAATTACTATAAAAACCTATGAATCCTCATGTAAATAAATTTCACTGCTGCTAAATATATATTAGCAGCAGTGAAATTTATAAACAAATGTATAAAAAAATATTTAAAAAAATATGATAATGTGTTAATTTTAAATAAAATAAATATTAAACCGATTACTATATCCATGTGAATTTTCTTATTTATATATTCTTTCGGACAACTTGAGTTATTACTGGGAGCAAAAAGTTTGAAGTTAAAAGGGGCTAAAGTAATTTATTTTAAATACAGGTTCAAAGATTTTGATTTGTAAAAGGTATTTCAGTTTCTTATAGAGATATATATCAGAATTAGATATGTACCCAGGCTATTTTAGATCGATATTGATGCGAATAAAAAAAATTCATTTGTTTTTTGACAGATTTCACACATTCGGCATATTTTTACGGAAATTATCGGAAGATAAGTTATGATGAGTTATACATTACACTAGTTTTATGCTTTGTACATGACTTACATACATGTGCAAATGTTTCTGTCTATCGTGTAAATATTTGCAAGGATAAATGATAACCTTTATATAATACATATAAAGGTAATAATTTATCCTTGCAATCAAAATAACTTTTGTACCTACATATATCTAATTTTACTACCGATAAGTATATACTTAGATATATTATACTAACTTTTAACCCGCGGCTTCGCTTGCATGGATGGTTCATTTTTTAAATTACATTCGAATTTTTAATTTTCAGTCTTTCTGGCTACATGCAAAATTAAGGCGTAGTGACAGTTTCAGGTCAAGAAAATGTATGAAACAACTTGGTCATCTCTTTTTACCCCCTTAGGAGATGAACTAAAAAAAACTCTTAAATATGTGTTTCATTACTTGTGTTGAAGAGAATTAATGCAAAGTTTTAAACAAAAATTAATATAAAAATATTATTCCGTACAAAATTTGGCTTTTTTACCCTCTTAGGGGTTGTAACTACCATACAAAGCATTTTGTAAGTATCTCTACTTAAGTATATTTTCTATGTTATACGTTGAAGAGTGATGATAACATAAGTTGCATGTGTGGTTTCATTTAAAATACCAAGTATGAATATCATTTCTTAGTTATCGTTTTCATATTCTGATCATTCCGATCTTGAACGAGTATAATAAATTTAGTTAGGCGACATTAAATATGTCCAGGTCATGGAAAAATATATAATTGATCCGCATGCTTCGCAGCAACGGTGGAGCATGAGAAATGGGTGTTTTAAGCGTCTTCCGGAAGTAAAATGAGGGTGTTTATCTAATTTTTTTGCGGTGCTCGTAAAGATACGGTGAAAGCCAATCTCTCCAAAAAAATAAAAATCCATTTAATATAAAATAGTTTTATTACTCCAGCGGTAATTCTTCTATTTTCTAGCTTAGGAAGTTCATAATGAATTGAAATTTGAATAGTACTATAAAATTCTTAAATTGTCTTGAAAACCATTATGTTCTCGATATAATTTATTTCAATAAACGTCTTACAATACACTGCACTTCAGGCATTGTGCAATGAAATCAAAGCGATACAACACAATGATACCACCACTTATACCACCAATAAACCGCTTACTTAGATTTGAGTACTCAAAAACACGAGCATGATTTTGCAGAATCGGTTGTACTGGACATTGAGTATTTTCTCTAATTTTGTATGAACCTTCTCTTTATGGTAACAAAAACATTTAATCATACAATCAAACATTTAATCACAAATAATTAGTAAGAAATTATTGGAAATAGAAAATATTCTTTCACTGGAAAATAAATTATTTCTTTGTAATCTAAGGGCCTAAATTACCTCATTGGCAGATTTGAAAATTTATCTGTTTGCTGCTTTGGATTTCACTCTAAAAATTCACCGTACTTTTACATAAACTTACCTCAATATCTTGTCAAAAACCCTTTACGGTTTTAGCAGCAAAATTTCAAAATCAACATGGTTTTGATACCATATAAATATCCTCGATCAATGTCTTCAAAAATCCCACCTTTTGCAAACCTTATTACTTCCGCGCTCTTGTCCTTTCCTTCATCTATTCTTACTAATGTCAATAAATTTTTAAGCTAACCTACTTTTCTTTTAATATATTATTTTTTTTATTATATTATATTGTATATACGAATCCTTTAGTGCATAGTGTATTTTAAAATTGATACTACAGAAACAGGCCTACGAACACTTAGTTTACAACAATGGTAATATTTGTGAAATTTACATTCTGATCTTATTGAGAGGAGCCATAACAGTAGGATAAATGAAGGAGTATAATAACATAGTGTTAATTTATTATAAAATAAAATCTGTTAATAGTTTAAATAATAAAATGAAGAACTATCGGTTTTATAAATGAAATTTTGCTGACCATATACACCATACCATAATCAATAAAAAGTTGAACGTGTTATACTCATTAATAAACTGCTACTGTAATAGCGTAAAAAAGGAGACATTGAAATAGTTCGATCGAGATCAAAATATATCAATAGATCAAAAGTGTATCCAAATATGACCGAACTTAACAAAAATTAAATATTTAGTTGACTTTGAATAGATGTTGGTTGGATGAAATAAATTTCTACATCGGAATTAATAAACCCTTTTCATTTAGGAATTCGTAGTAAACTTTGAAAGTCTGTTCGAAGCACATGATGTTAAATTAAAATTCACTAACTCTGTGCGATTGGAGAGAATTTAAATGGTCATAAATTTTGCTCTCAATGCCAGACGGCAATTTGTTGAATAAATTAATTATGAGTTAACTTTCGACTTTAACTATATTTCTTTACTAATTGACGAGAACAGCTCAGTCAAAATTATAAGTATTAATTTCTCGCTATAAGTGCTCATCGATTAATCATTCTTTCTAATACAAAAAAAATGTAGGTTTCAATAAATTATATTAATTTATTTTATATGGGGGGGGGGGGTAAAATGTAATGTACTAGTTTTGTTTGAGTCAGGCTCAAAGTTAAGTCAGAATGAAGTTAGTGGGGCTATGTCATAACATTGGAAAAAAATTAAAAATTACTTCGTAACTTGTATGTCGGTTCTAAAACTTAAAAGTAAAATTTGGACTTTTACTGAGTTATTTCTTTTGCCAACCTGCAGATAATAGTTAAATAAATAAAAAATTTTGATTGAAGATAAAATGTGTTATTCAAATAAAAATTGGAAATATTTTCCATATGGTTAGTCCATCGGGTGATATAAAAAAGGTTATTACAGATAAAATATATAATTTTTTTTTGGAATTTTTTAATCTTAAATACTAAAACGATACTAAGAAATATTAGCTAAGTTAAAATATGGTAACAGAAGGTCGGATAAATTCCATTTGATTTAATAAGTTTTTATTAAACTAGTTTTTTTTACAAAATACATGCATGAGAAGTAAACTAACTTATTATTTTATTACTATTTTACTACTTACACCTGAGTTCTCTTACCTATTATACTTAGAACTCTTACCTATTATCAGACCTGTATATTTCTTATAAATTAATTAAATTTTTTATTTATCTTGAATTTTTGGATAATTTTTTTTCATAGATATCGTATGATTTTATTTAAAGTAATGAATCATTAAAAATATTAATTCTATTTCATACGTAGTAGACTTCAGATTGCTGTTTGTTAGAAATTTTGCATGTGGTAAGTCAATGTTTGGGCAGTCAGTTTACAAGCAGTATATTTTCACACGACTGCAGTAAAGACGAAATAAATGAAGAGATGGAAAAAATAAATTTCTGATGATAATTCTATATTTTATCAGATAATTTAAAAAAATACATTTATCTAGAGAAATTTAAAATTTTTATAAAATTTGAAGTTTGAATTTGAATTGTTGCACTGAAATATATCATACATAACTTTATTCTACAATATATGTTTGTTCTCTTATAACTTCTAAAACACTAAACTGGCTTTCACAAATGAGGTATTGTTTGATTTGTATCCTCAATTAAGTAAGTTTATATTTTGGTGGTTTTGTTTTTCCTTGGATTCATGATTAAAAGTATCAATGAAATAGTTTTAAAAGACAAATTAACAAATATTTACGTAACATATAAAGAAAAATACTACTGATGAGTATTTGTAACATATTGCTTAAAGTGTCTTTATTCGTTTCCACTAGGATAATTTTTGGACTTTCATCAAAAGAAAAAAAGGATTTCTTTAGCATCCAAGAGACAATCAATGGAAGTAAAGAAACAATGATAAATTCGAAGGAAATGTTAGTAGATAAGCACGGAACACATCGGAGCCTGTGTGAATGTATGTATGTATGTATGTGCGTACGTACATGTGTACTATCAAAAGTTTATAAAATCTAAAAGAAACATCCCACTATCTACGGATATTTTTTATTGCGCTCTTTGGAAAGAGCAGAAGAATATATTTCCAAGATCATATGTACGTTTCGCCCTTGAGTTTCGGCATTAAAAACTTAAGATTGCATTCTACAAAAACTAAAGAAAAAGTAATAAGGCTAGAACCGGAAAATTGCAAAATATAACTATGGCTTTTATTATAGTCGACAAAATGTTTCCAGATAATAAATACTTTTAATTTTTGGCTGAATCATGGTTATTTTAAGTTTTATTACTCAATATCTATTATATAGTAACAGTCATGAGTGTGTTGGTACTGTATGTTGCTGGGATTATCAAAAAACACTTACGTTCACCCAACTAAGGGGCCAATAATTCTGCCTAATTTAATTGTTCCTAAATGATGAAAGTTCTATCAACTCCTGGTTAGCCCAGGCTGCTCGTTCCGTTACTTGTCAAATTCCTCTTAATCTAAATAAAGTAAAATAAATTAGAATTCTAAAAACCGTGACAGTGTTTACTTTTGAAGCTTCTATATCTCAAAAGGAAGATATAGAATAACTTCGTTGTCCATCTGTCTGTCTGTGCGTCAAGATCCTTTTCCTCAGGAACACGTAGATGTATCAAGTTCAAAATTTCTATGTGAAACTTCAGGTTTTACGGTTGAATATTGAAGTATTGCATTATTTTACTTACAATTTGCCGCAATAAATAAAAATTAATAGAATACGGTTTATATTATCTATTCCTTGTATGCGGTATTAAAATTCATTTCACCTGCATATTTAGGTGAGTTAAATAGCAGTTAAAATTCATTTTGTTAGGGAAAAACCTGTCAAGCACGCGAGTCTTCTGTACACATTTAGATATTTATAAACATTGAATATATTTGGCGTTAATTTTGTTGAAACTCATTATTCACAATTAAATGAAACTACGTGATGTAGTATTATTTCTACTCTCCTTAATTTCTTTACCACGACCTAGGTTTCGTTGTATTACAACATCTTCAGGTGGGATATTAGCAAAGATTAACTCTTAGGAACAATCAACAGCATTTATATATTTCAAACACAATAGCGGAAGCCTGGTTTGTGCGGATTTTTCCATTGCTCATGTTAGTGAGTTTATTGCAGGGGCGCAGTGTAGGTTTTATTATATTACCGAGAGTTATACAATATACCAGTATTTTAGTGAGGATAATAAATTCAATTGTTGTTATTATGTGAGGTTATACAATGCAAACTTTACTGTGTATGTAATAAAATTAAATGGAAGTTATTATCGGTAATATATTTATACTAAAGCAAGGGTATTTGGAAGTAAGGACAAGGTAATACACTAATTCTACATATCTCCGGTTTTGTGTATTCATGTATTTATTTATTTATTTCTTTTAAGTTTTTGTTTTTATTATATATACTTATATTTATATGTGTATTAGTGCTGAAACAATTTTCAGAGTACTGTAGTATCAATGTTGTATATTTATATTTTATCTAGAAGATATTAAGAATGGGTGATGATATTATATTTAGTTGTTCATTTAATATATTAACATTGGTATCTTTTTTATATCTGTTTATTTCTAATGTTTCTAGGATATTAAGTTTATTACCTTTTGTATTTATTTGTAATATATAGAGGGCATTATCAGTATGGGAGTGATGGTTATTTTCAATGAGATGTTTAGCAAAGTGAGATGTGTCTTGTTTATTATTTCGCCAGCTGGCAATGTGTTCTTTATATCTTGTATTAAAATCTCTTCCTGTTTGATCTATGTATACACTATTACAGTCATTACATTTAAGTTTATAGATACCACTCTTTTTATGTTTATCTATTTTTTCATTATTATTAATAAGGGTTTTACCTAAGTCATTTAAAGTACTATACGTACATGTTATATTATTTATATTTTTATTATTAGTTAAGAGTTTTCCTAATTTGAGTGAAACATTACCTATGTATAGGATAGATTTATAGTAAATATTATTATTATTTGGTACGACCGGGTATATTTCTTGTATTAGTATTTTTCTTATTATTCTCATTATTTTTCTTATTATCTTTTATTTATTACGGTACAGTTTTGTGACAATTGATGGGTCATAATTATTATTTATTGCGGTTTGTTTTATAGTTTTTATTTCTTTACGTAGATTGGGGTTTTCTAGAGGGATGGTTAAAGCTCTGTGAATCATGGAATAGAAGGCTGCTAACTTATGGGACCAAGGGTGTTGAGATTAACCATTAATTATTGAGTCTGTAAATGTGTCTTTTCTAAATATACTAAATTTACGTTTATTATTTTTGCGTTCTATTACCCTCACTAAAATACTGGTATATTGTATAACTCTTGGTAATATAATGAAACCTGCACTGCGCCCCTGCAATAAACTCACTAACATAAGCAACGGAGGTGTTTGAAACATATAAATGTTGTTGGTTGTTCCTAAGAGTTAATCTTTGCTAATATCCAGGCATTCGCCGTCTATATTAGGCCCCCACTGGTCATGGATAGCGATGCAATGCGTGCGCCCAACTCTCGGTGCATTTAACTGGTTTCGGCCGGCTGACCTGGTCGTTCCTCGTTGTTCGCCAAAGTACTCCCAAAGAGACCATTACTACGGACGATCAAGAAAATAATCCGAAAAATGAACACGCGTCCTGAATGTATTCTGTATTGCACAGGAACGAGGTCGTTGGTGCACGTATCGTTTTGAAATTTCCAGTAGGTACGCAGGATTCAACCGATATATGGAGACGGTTATTTGTCCTCCTGTCATGTCCAATTTGTACACTTTTGGGCCCCTTTTTAGAAACTAATAACGGCCGGTGTAAGCTGGTAGAAGTAGTGTACGTACGACAACTTATGAAATGAAAACAAAGTTGCATACCTCTAATTTTTTAAAGATGGGGATGGATTTTGACCCATGTCGTGAAGCAACAAATTTGCAATGGTAGTGTCCTAGTTCAGTTCTGGCCAGCTTGACAGACGAGGAAGGCTTTCAATTGCCTGAGGAATCGTTCAACCATGCCGTCTGCTGCTGTTTAATAAGCCACGGTTCCTTTATGCAGTGTTCCCGTCAAATTGGCCAAAGATTTGAACTGCTGAGCTTCCAATTGCCTTTCGCGATCCGCATTAATACTTATGGGGCAACCAGAACTTGTACCTACCCTGTTAAAATTCTTTGGCCACTGTCTCCGCCGTATTATGTGAAAAGTGGATAGCCTCAGGCTACGTGCATCTATTAATGGTGGCAAAACAATATCTACATCCTTGACACATTGGGAATGGGCCAATTAACTCTATAGTCGAAAAAATAACATATAACATATTGTTGGAATACGCATGATTAAAGGGGCAAGGGTTTGAAGTCACAAAGTTCCCTTCATATATATATATATATATATATATATATATATATATATATATATATATATATACATATATATATATATATATATATATATATATATGTATATATATATATATATATATATATATATTTATATATACATGTGTGTGTGTGTGTGTATGTGTGTGTTCCGGCCTCTCACTGCCGGCTAAGCGTGACACGTCGTATTCGTAGCTATTGATACACTGTTGACATTAGTATGTATACCCATAATATTTTGCCCTAACAAAATTCGGTCGATGCTCCTAAAAGTGTAGTGCAGTTGATATTTGAAAAAAGTGTGCATGGCGCGCCCAAACAAATAATTCACTTGGCCGACATCGAAGGAGCTGAGTTTAGACTATACTCAGCGTCACCAACCCGAATGTGACGGCTCAGTTTCGTTCATTGCTCAGAAAAGATGTGCACGGTTTACCTACAAATGCCTTCACCTTAAAAAATCTTTTGCATATTCTATCGTTTTTAATTACTCATGTAAATAAAATACTTTACAACGCCCTTAAACATACTACCCAATGTAAATAACCTCTTCAAATATAACTTATCTATTTCGATTACCATTTAGCACTTGATATTCTTGTTTGAAAATTATCTTTTTTTTTATATGCAAGAATAACCTTTCACAACAACTTTACAGTACAGAAGTTGAAAATATATATTATGTATTTTCTATAACTTACTGTATTGTACTTTTCATGTTTACACTAAAATAGTAAACATAGTTCGTATAAATAATTTCTTCATTTAAACTATCCTTTACTTATATTCTGAAACTACAACATACTCAGAAATATAAAATAAGGATTTAAGGTTTTATGGTTAATGGCGCTCGTGCAAACGTAGGTCACACTCGTAACGAGGTCACTCTGACGGAAGCTCGGTTATAATTCTCGGTAGACTTGATTCAGAGAATGGAGGATATCCTCGAAATATATTAGTTATACAGGTTGAGTCCACAGGGAAAACCTGACCCGCCTAAACCTTTATTAGCCGAATACTATTTCGGGGATTATTTAAATTATTATTGACCCACGTGGCTGAGATAAATAAGTAGTTTCAATAATTAGTGAAGTTTTGTAATAGATTTCTACGCATGTTGTCTCTGGAGAAACGTTTCGGAAATGTTATTAACTAAGTTTCATTTTATAATAATGAAATGACCGAATGTGTACATTTAAAATATATGTTATTAAAGACGTATTGATAGAATTTTTTTAAAAAGTATCAATAAAGCAAATGAAGGTACAAGTTTCAGAATGTCTTTAAGACCTGAACGTTTACAAATTATATACTTTGCTACATATTGTGAATGTTATTATAATCAAGTGGAGTTAGGAAAATAATAATATATACTAACCCTTGCGAATTAATTTATTCCTTATAATTATAATTATCACACATTTTAATCCGCAAAAAATGAAAAAGTTCTAACACTTAGCACAGGAAGTATTCCCGACTTTGCAGCAATTTGATTTTGCAATGTGAAATAATTATATAAATATTATCATAATGTATGTACATATATTTTAGAAAATATAATTTGTCGTGCATTTCTTTTAGACATTTCCCTTGGAGTCCGAGTCCCAAATTTTGAAACTAATTGCAGCACGTTGTTGCGGTAGTATTTCCATTACTAGAAAGGAAAATAGGACTAAATATATATTTTCCCAAGGTACGATGAAGAAAATATTACGTCATATTAATAACATTAATTTTGTCACGTGGTTTATTATTGAATTAAAATTGTTGGTATCAATTTTCTAAACTCCTTTTGTCTCAACTACTGGAGTTTACGGATACGATTTAAATAGAAAAGTTACATTTTATACCTAATAATATGGTGGTTCAATCAGTTCGATGTAGGTACGTGCAAAACATAAAAACTATATGCCTATACCTGCATGACAATTGAATTGATCCTAACATAACTCATGGCATATCTAATAACTATATTTGTAGACTTTGCCTTATTCATACAATTTTATACCGTACCGTGAGATTATATAACTTGAATAACCAAAAGTCCTCGTTAAAAGTTTGGAACATTCTTCAATTAGTGATTTCAATTTTTCTGCATCAATATCGACTGACCGATCAGATCTGAGTAGTTCCTTTAGTGTAAAAAGGCTTTTCTGGAATCTCTTTAACCAACTTTTCGGTGTAGCTTCAAAGGCAGCATCAACACCTACTCTCTGGCATATGCTAAGTGTGGATTCTGCTGTAAAATATCCTAATTAAAAATCATAAAACAAGCATTGATGGACATGGGTATTAAAGTGGTCAATATTTTTTAAATATTGACAACAAAAAGACATCTAAAATTTTCACTACTTTTGAGACTTAACGAACTCAAATTGGTAGGAGTATTTTCTAAATACATTATGTTTGAAAGAGTAATTAATTAAAAATTAATTGATCATCGTGATTTTTTAAGAGGTTAATAAAATGTAACTGGTAAAATTAAATGAAATTAAAAAATTCTGAATATTTTCGACCGTTAAGCAAAAAATGTTTTTGTAGATCAGCAATAAAGGGCCCAATAAAGCTCTTGCCTTTAACTTTTTAACTTTCTATAAATACTTGTATGAAATAAATTCTAAGTAACCTTAATCCAATTTTAAAGTAATCTATTTATTGAAAAAGCAAAAAAATGGGGTTAAAAACATGGTGTTATCTTTAATATAAAAATTTCGCCATCTATTAATATATCGAAGTATTAATTTTTTATTATTGAATAAAAAATATCCAGGATAATTCTAAAGAAATTATAATGTAAAAAAATAATATACGAATAAATAAAAACAATTTGCCTTTACAATCTTTATGGGTATAAAAACTCATTACAAACAAGACAGTGATTATTTCGTATTAAAAGAAAGTAATAAGTCATGATGTGTACAAAATATTAGTGATATCGATATTTTTAATCGCCTATCCTGCATTGTTTCAAAGCGTCTTTTAAGGCATATTAAATATAAGTTTAATATATAAATTACTTCCATTAGAGAAGCCACCCGAAGTTATAATATTAATGCAATTAGAAATCGTTTGTGAAAATCAAAGGTCACGACTTATATTTTTTATCGTATATTAAATAAACAGGTTTCAGAAAAATTCAAAACAAATAATTCGATAATAGCAGAACGAAGAGAAGGGCCAGAAAAACATTTACGAAACGAAGACCTGAAACAGTCGCTGAGCCTGAAAGAATTTAAAAAAAAATTGTTCTTCAATCTTAAATATTTTGAGAAATAATTTTAAAAATAAATTAATTTTTATTTCGACCGTCAACCAATATATAGAGAAAAGAATCATCACATTTGGTTAAGAATCGCGACTTGTATCGTTTCCGTATTCGTACATGCGCACAGATCGTCAGGTTAAAAACGCATGTTATTTTTGCAAGGAAAATTTACATCACTAAAATACCTTTGGAAATAAAAAAATAATACTATTTTTAAAGGAAGTTCACCATTTTCCAATAAACTATATTGATAAATGTTGTTTACTGACTGAAACCATCAAATGTTGATTACTTATTGATTTATCGTTAGCATTAGAACCCAAGGATAATAATCAGAATTTGCCTCAAAAGCAAACTTTCCCCAAAAAAAGAAATATATTTTCTCTTTCTCGAATAGCCTTCCATTGTTCTTATAACGATTGGGAAGATATTTACAGAATAAACAGTTGGTCTATTCTTAACGAAGTGACAGTGACTAAGGAAACCATATCTTAAGAATTCCAATTATGCTAATTTACCACATCGATACATTCTTTATTGACAAAATGAACGAGAATTTATTTTCATCGAATTTATACGTATGTGGCAAGTCAATAGTTTGTTTTTCCTAATCAATTGATATGGATAAATTATTTGTTTGCGTAAATGTTACAACGATGAAATATATCTACTAGACATCCATTCGTAATAGATAAATCGAGCGTGATGACAACATAAACCTGTCCATCGTAATTTAGCATTATTTTATTTTGTAGATTTTTGCAGCAAAAACTTGACAACAACAACAAATCTTCACAACATCAACAAATCTTCATTTTTTATAATTTGACAAGAATATGTCAAAGTCCAAAAAATTTAATTCCCAATATAACTAAATGTGCTGAGAAAGTCCTCTAAATAAGTGGCAGATTTCAAAGGTTGAACAAACATAGTTTCTGAACGCAATACATAAGAGGGGCGAGGGGGGCGTTGTTAGAAGCGCAAGCGGTGCGAATGTTTTAGTAGCCATGGAACAGTGGAGTGGAGAGCACTGCGCTTTTGCCGTCGAGGCGTACATTTCGAGTGGATTTTCGCTGCCTGTAGCACGCCGTCGATTTAATAATCGTTACAGTATTCGTCGATTACGTTATCGATCAACCTTATTCAGTCATGGGTAGCAAGGTTCAGAGCTACAGGATCAACTTTAAGTAGGCCCAGGCCCGAACCTACACCATTGGTAGCCACGGATGAAATTGTCGAGCGTGTTATGGTTTCTGTCGTTGAAAATCCCCGTTTATCACTGCGTACACGTTCATCGATATTGGGAATTCCGAAATCAACTTTACAGGTAATATTGCAAAAAAGCTCAAGTTCCGTCCATATTAAATTCCAATTGTTCAAGATTTACAAGATTCTGACTTCGAATTAAGAAAAACTTACGCGGAGGTGATGTTGTTCAGATTTCGTACTGCTACCCGGATGGGCTCACTTTCAAATTGGAGGATATGTGAATAAGCAGAACTTTCATTACTAGGATGTTCACAACCCAAGACAAATGCATCAAGAGCCTTTACATGAACCTAAAGTAACAGTCTGGTGTGCCATGTCTGCATCTGCAATCATAGTGCCTTATTTCTTTGAAAATCAACGTGGCCAAACTGTAACTGTGAATTCGAAGAGATATGCCCAGATGTTAAATGACTTTTTCATAGTAGAACTACAGAATTGTCCATCCTTCAACCAAAACACATGGTTCCAGCAGGACGGGGCGACAGCTCACACTGCTAATGTGTCCATGAATGCAGTGCGGCAGTTATTTCCAAAAAAAACATATCCCGAAACGGTACCGTACTGTGGCCACCTAGGTCACCCGATTTAAGCCCATGTGACTTTTTCTTATTGGGATAGTTAAAATCCGTTGTTTACAAAACAAATCCGAGCACTGTGACACAACTTAAAGAAAATATTCGAGCCGAAGTCAGTAGGATACCCCAGTCGCTCTGCAAACGTGTTTTTGAAAACATGCGTGCTAGACTCGAAGAGTGTGTCAGACTCGATGGCCGCCATTTGGAAAGCGGGGTTTTTAAAAAATTAAATCCGCATTTGTTGTTATAAAGTTAAAATAAAGCTACTTTGTACTAGAGGTGTAGTTTTTTTTTTACAATTTTTCAAACATTGAAATCTGCCACCGGACAGCCTGTATATAAAAATGTAAGAAGCTTGTTGAAAAAGGCAAAATAAGATAATCTGTAGACTAGCACGTAAACAATAAAACTCAGACGTGAGGAACAGAAAAACTAGTCGCAAAATAAGAGGGGAAAATATGAAGATGCAAATACCAATGAATATAACCTTCCATTAGAAGAAGGACATTGTCTTATAGACTCTTACAAATAATTGATTTATTCCCATCTCTAATTAATTTTCCGAAAACTTTAAAAGTGAAAATATTCAAGAGGATGATATTTTTACATACGGACAGCAATTGGAGACAGAAAGCAATAGTTAGCAGGGAATGCAATATGTGAACTATGGGTGACGTTGGTGATAAGCAAGAGTCTATGAAAGCAAGCAATCAAAAAAAATTTTCACATGATGAAATTGAAAAAACAGCAGTATCATTAAGTATGCAAATAAAGAGGGATGTGAGAGTCAACAAATTTTTAAACAAATAAAGTCTGATATCAATAATATAACAGAGTCTCTGACTGCTCGCAATGAAGAAAGTATGGAAATTATCAGTTACTTTACATTTCAAACAAGAGTATTTAACCAATCATATTACATTTCAACCATTATAATAAAAATGAAGAACGTAGAAAGAAGAAGATTTTTACCCTGTTAGAAAAATAGATGCATTTTCAAAGTGATAAAAAATTTATACAAGAATGAAAATGCTACAATTCCACCCAAGATGGGCTGTGATATTAAATTGTATCGACCAATGAGTGATTCTTCAAATCAAATCTTTGCTAGTTTAATTAGTTAAGATCAAGTTAGGATCTATTATTATTCCGTAACTAAAAGGACAAAACAGAACCACTATAATCTCATCGTTTCCCTATCGATTGTGTTGAATTTTATTTTAAATCGTAGTTGATTGACACAAATAAATAAAAATAAAGAAAAAATATTTTTGCCACTGAACAGGTGTTATAGAATATATTAGAATAACAGAATTTAATAACTATGTAATACTATTTCTATTAATGAACTCTTTCTAATATAACTTTGAAAGATATACCAGGCTATATTCCAAATTGTAAAAGATATACTACATTATATCTCGTATTTGTATTGTGAAAAATAATATTTATATTTATAATAGTTTGAATATTTAATATATGCTTTTAAATACTTGGATTTATGTGTACATTTAAATGTATGTAGAACTTTTAAGAGCGATTTCGTACATGCACTTCGCTACCAATAATTACCATCAGTAAGCTTAACTTAACCCTCTGATTTACGCAAAATTCTGAATAATTACTTAATTTAACATAATAAGTTATATATGAAAAATTCATATAATTTGTGTTTCACTGATTTGTTTATTTTCACAGGTATATCTATTTACAAGATTTGAGGAGTGACATTCAAACATCGTAATCTTTACATCTTCCATCACAGAAAGAAAAATATAGAAATATATTTAACGCCTTACATATAAAAGTTGTGAAGCCTCTTAAATCGAGTAGGCGACAATATATATTCCAGTATTAAAATATAATAATTAATGTATTAAAGTTAAAAAGATTCTAAAACTGAATAGGAGACAATGTATAATCCAGAAGCAAATATTGATGGTAGAAAATATTGATGGTGAAAGTACATAAATCTATCTGAATTGCTAGTAAGATAATTGCATTTCCAATATATTTTTTCCATCATAGATTTTTGCATGAGAGATTTCTCTGTGAAAATTTATTTATCGAATAAATTTTGTCTGGTTTTGTTGATAAAATGTTTAGTCTTTTTACCCTATAGTATCTTTCACTTGCATAATATTACATTTTCGCAACATCAGCGTCTTGAACCAAATTATACCGAAATTCTTTACTTTTTGCCATGTTCAAATACGCTATTCTCTAATTGCTTTTGCAGGAACGTGTAATTTGTTTTTGAAGAATAAAACAATTTTTTTATAATCAGAATATTTATATGTAGTGGAAAAACCTATCGAGCACAAAGAAATTGGTTCACCGTTAAAATACTGTTTTTTCCTAATTTATTCCTTATGTTTTAATTAGTGTTGTATTGATCAGCATATTTTATCACAACTACACGTAACTTAATCTGAAGTTATCTTATTACGAAAAATATTTACATTTTATTTTGTGCCTAGTGACCTTCGGACGGGTGCAATGTAATGTGTAATTGTGGAGTGATTAATAATATTATTGTAATTCACGCGCCGCCATTTTAAAGACGTTACGTTACTTTAAAAGTTACGTTACGTTTAAAAGATGGGAAGTGACTTTGTTTTATACTATGTAAGGATATGAATACAAATTTGACATTGCTACACTTAACGTATTACATCATTGTCTTGACATGCCAAGTTACTACAAATTGTTTACATATTCACACGTTCGTAATTTAAGTTTTAATAAGTGTTACGTATTTAGAGCTGTTTCTCCAAAATTCGAATATAGAAAATAAATCAACCCTCTTCAGCCCACTTCCTCATTAGTTCATTAAAGTTTTAAATTATATTTTTTTTTAAATATCTGCATCTCACGCGCTAGCGCATTGGGTTGTTCAGGCATACGGCCTTTGATTGCGCGGCGCAACCCGGAGACCCGAGTTCGATTCCCGGCCGCTCGTTCAGCGGAACTGGACTAGTGGCATGGTTGACTATAAGAGATTGCATCCACTACAACAAATCCACCATATGTATCAATTGTATACATTAAAATACATAAGTAAATAAATACGAAGATAATGTTGATGACATTTTTTCATTACGTAAAACATAATGGCAATCTAATCACTTGGAAGTATTTCAGTTATTACTTAACCGATATTAGTTTATTTTTAACTTAAATTATTTAAGTAATCCAAGGCTCACTTTGGGTCATTAGTAGATTCTTGTTTTAAAAACTTGGGTACGAAGAAATATATTACACTTTTAGTAATACGAGCAGTAATATATATTATACTTTCAGTAGTACAGAAAATAAATACTTACATCAATTTAAAGTAAATAAATTTTAAAAAATTGATTCATTTCGCAGTACGCTTATTTTAGCACAATTTTATTTTTAAAAATATTTCTTTCAAATGATTTTACCTTTACTAAAATAAACTGATAAATGTATGGAATTAAACCCACTTCTAAAAATTTCGAATAGTATCATGATAGACTTTTGCAGCATTTAAAGAACATCTTTATTTGTTTTATTTTAGATGGAAAAGCTCTCCTATAAATAGAAATGTCGAAGTTGTTATTGAGACTTTTGCCTTTTCAACATTCGGTTCTTTCATAGGCATCGCTGTGTAAACTTTTTCAATACATTACGTGTTTTTTCATTATTTCTAGGCAGCACCTATTGCAGGATTTTTCCTATTTATTTTAATCCCTGTTGGTAGTATATTTAGCTTAAACAATTCTTTTATGTATATTTTTATTTTATTTCTAAACGTAGAAATTTAAAGAGAAATGGAGTCGGTTCTAATATTATATTATTTTGGACTGTGACTATTCGGAAATATATGATTAGAAATTGCTGATTACACTTGGTTTTATATCTTTTGAAATTTGTATAAAAAAATTGTATTAACACGGGTAACCTATCATGGGTTTGAGATTTCTTATTAAAAATATATGATAAAAGCTTAGTTTTGTCTCATTTTTGAAGATGTTTCCATGTTTAATGAAAATGCTTCAATTTAAAGGTTGACAGATCGTCCGAGATCGATATTAAACTATTAAATGTTTCCAATTTAAAAATAATGACAAGGTGTTAAATGCGAAATATCCTTTAATTGATATTTAATGTCGACCTCCTGTAACTTAATTTCATAGATGGAAGAAGGTGAATGTTAACATAAAATATTAATTATGTTAAAATTATGGAATCATAAATAGCACTGGAAGGAATTGATACCATTTCAATTGAATTCAATTTCATTATCTTTCACCCATATATTTAAAGTTCTTTACGTCGAGGTGGGTTGTTTCGTATTATTTGTTCATCTTATCATGATAGCAAATTAACCCTAAAAAGTAATATACTAATTATTTGATATTATTTTCTCTACAAATGATTTACGAGCATCTGTCTATTTAATCATTCAACAAATATCCAAATTGCTTCGGGTGTTGCGAGAACGTATCTAAATTACATAGCAACCACCTGTAAATACACCTGTAGAAACAATATTTTATTTACAATTACACAAGATTAGATTTTATTTCGATTACGTTTGAAAGTTTCAATGCAGATACACTGACAGCGATGTTATCCCATTCACACCTGCGGCGTTCTCGCTCACCTATAGTTACGGTGGACCAAATTTCATAATTACAACTGTCTCTTTTATAATACTATAACTCTCTTTCTCTTTTATCAATACGCTATATTTTATATTTGAATATATGGAAATTTTATATTGTATATGCAAGAGCGATCTTTTTTTTTGGTTTATAGGAGTATAACGTAATAATAACATAATGTCATTGTAAATAATACTTTGCTCTAACGTCTTTCGGTCCATTGGCAAGCGCTGCAAAAGAGACCGGCGATCATGGGTCTAGTATTATGTAAATAAAATATAATTAAAAAAAAGCAATGTTTAAACAATAACAAAACAAAGAAACCATCCAATTAGCAATTAAGAAAAAGTAAAAAAAAATTAAATTCAAGTTGTGTTCGTATACAGAACAAAAAAGCTATTAATATGCATATATTATATATTTAATATATCGAAAATAATTAATAAGAAATGTTATTAACATTAAAAAGAAGTTCATAACAGAAATTATTAAAAAAATTTCAGAAATTATTACAAAAAAATCGAGTGGTAGTACATATTCGCAGGTTGATAAAACAACCCCTTAGGGTTCGCTTTAGCGTGTATGCGTGCGAGTTTGTATCCGTAACATTTGACTTTGCTTGTAATCCTCACCTAGAGAACATATACATACGTAAACCGTAAACGTTGAATGATAACAACACGATTATCAAAATTATAAGTAAGTTGACGCCCGACATTTTTATGCTTCAATCTTCAGTTGTATCTATATACCTATATAAGCAGAGCGTAAAAATATTTTTGTAAATTGATATGTTTTCAATTCAATGAGATAAATTATTAACTAAAATCCGATTTAACAAAATTTTATGCATTTCTTTGCTTTTATTTTCTTATCATAACGTCTCATGGAATCTATAGCTTTCTTGTCCCTGACGTATGCTTTGTATCATTTTATTTTTGTTTATATCTGTAATAATGTTGTATCAAAATATGTAATTAGTGAATAGTAGCGCCATCTCTTATCGTTTTGTAGAAACTGTTTGTCTGTCTATGACAATTTGCTAAAATAAAAGACAGTCTATTGCGATAAAACGTGTTTTACTAGAGGTTATGGGCGTACTCTGTGCTAAATTATCAGTTATTTTCGTGAAAATAGATAATTTGTGAAAGTTATATCGCGGAAACATGACTACGAACTATATTGCCAGTGTTCCGAAGCTAAAAGGAAGAGAAAATTATGATGAGTGGAGCTTCGCGGCTGAAAATTTGTTGGTTCTTGAAGGAATGGACAAGTACATCAAGCCAACGGCAAGTTTTGAAGTTAAGCCAGCAGATGACGCAAAAACGAAGGCAAAGCTAATATTGACTGTGGACCCATCGTTGTATGTGCATATTAAGAATACCAAGAGCGCAGCAGAATTATGGACTACATTGAAGACCATGTTTGATGACTCCGGTTTCTCACGCAAAATAACATTGCTGCGACATTTGATTTCTATTCGGCTAGATAATTGTGATTAAATGGCTACATATGTGACTCAAATGGTCGAGACAGCTCAACGGTTGAACAGCACAGGTTTTACAATCACCGATGAATGGGTGGGTTCATTATTATTAGCAGGTTTGTCAGATCGTTATTCTCCCATGATAATGGCAATTGAACATTCGGGCATTTCGATAACTGCAGATGTCATAAAGTCGAAATTGCTCGACATGGAAGTGACCAGAGACAATGACGCAGGTGCTGCATTTGCCGCGCGAAATAATCATTCGTTCAATAAGTCAAAGAAAGGCAGTCCCGGTCCTTCAACGTCAGTATCAAACAAGAAAATGACAGCAGCAATGACAGATTCATCAAAAATAATTACATGCTACAAATGTAAAGAAAATGGTCATTATCGAAATCAGTGCCCTTCATTAAAAAAAAACAATAGTAAATATGTTTTTAATGTCGTTTTCCTGAATGGAAAGTTCAATAAAACTGAATGGTACGTGGATTCAGGCGCCAGCGCTCATATGACGGTGAAAGAATCTTGGGTAAAAAAAATGAACCGATCACCGTGTTTACCAGAAATAGTGGTTGCAAATGAATCTACAGTGCCAGTAGTTTGTTCCGGAGACGTCGACATTGTTTCAGAACTGAAATTTAAAATTACAGTGAAGGATGTGCTGTGCGTTCCCAGTTTGACAACAACTATTTATTATCCGTGAGTGAACTGATTAAAAACGGAAATAATGTGATATTTGATGAAAAACACTGCTACATTCGAGACAAGAATGATGTTTTGATTGCTACTGCCGACCTGTCAGATGGTGTTTACAAGTTGAGGTTAGAAACACAGACCTGTATGTTGGCCGCACCAGCAGTTAGTGGAAATGTGTGGCACAGAAGATTAGCACACCTAAATAGTCAAGACATGAACAAGATGAGAAATATTGTGAATGGTTTGTCATATGAACAAAATTTTGACATAACCAAATATCAGTGTACAACTTGTTGCGAGGGAAAGCAAACAAGATTACCCTTTTCACATGTTGGTGAGAGAAGCACAGAATTATTACAAAGAGTTCACACAGATATTTGTGGACCAATGGAAACCACGTCATTGAATGGTGCTCGATATTTCATACTGTTTGTAGACGACTTCAGTCGGATGACTTTTATATACTTTATCAAGAATAAAAGTGAGGCGCTCAGCAAATTTAAAGACTTCCAAACACTGGTTGAGAATCAGTTGAATAAGAAAATAAAGATGATACGTTCAGATAATGGACTTGAATTTTGCAATAAGGAGTTTGATAATTATTTGAAACAAAAGGGTATAATTCATCAAAAATCAAATAATTACACTCCTGAACAGAACGGTTTATGTGAGCGAGCCAACCGTACAGTTGTGGAGAAGGTTAGATGTCTATTGTATGATGCAAAGCTGGATAAACGATTTTGGGCAGAGGCAGCTAACACTGCTGTCTATTTGAAGAATAGATCCGTTGCTTCAAGACTTCAGACAACTCCGTTCGAATTGTGGTATGGGAAGAAACCAGATCTTAGTCACATCCGTTTATTTGGAAGTAAAGTCATGGTGCATATCCCCAAGGACCGTCGTTTGAAATGGGATAAGAAAGCCATGGAGCACATTTTAGTGGGATATAGTGAAGAGGTCGAGGGTTACCGGTTATATAATCCTGCGAAGAAGAGTCTTCTTATAAGTAGAGATGTCATCGTGATGGAAAATGAATCAGAGCTCAAAGAAACAGGCAACAAGTCAGCTATCTGGATTCCTAACGAAGAGACACTTGACGATAACATAGAAAAAGACAGCACAGTTTGAGTGGGGGATAAATCGTCTCATATTTCAGAGACAGAAGACTGCCCATCAGTTTATTCTTCAGTGTATGAGGAGAGTAATGAAACAATAACGGAAACTTCATCTCCAATCACAGACATATTAGACACAGAAGTCCAGACGACATCAACCCCAGAACAGTCACCAGAATTACCTGAAAAGCGTTCCAGGAAAGCAACTGAACGGTATAGTTTTACATGTCTTTCCAACACTGTTTCAGGATTAGAGGAGATAGTGTTCTCAGAGGCTCTTGCAGGGCCTGAGAGTGAACAGTGGAAGAATGCCATGGCCGACGAGCTGCAGTCTTTTGAGAACAGCGATGCATGGGAGCTCGTTGACAACCCCGGTGATGTGACAATTGTGAAGTGCAGGTGGGTGCTTAACAAAAAGTTTGATGTGGACAATAATGTGCGGTTTCGGGCTAGATTGGTGGCAAAAGATTTCTCGCAGAAACCTGGAATTGACTATACGGACATGTTCTCTCCCGTGGTTAGACATTCAACGCTCAGATTATTGTTTGCTCTCAGTGTTAAGATGAATATGAGTATTGATCATTTGGATGTTACTACAGCATTCTTAAACGGTTTTTTGAGAGAAACTATTTACATGTCATTACCTGAAGGTTTTATGAACAAAAGTGGGGGAAAGGTTTTAAAATTGAAAAGAGCAATCTATGGGTTAAAACAGTCTTCCCTTGTGTGGTATGACAGAGTTAAAGATTTACTATGCAAATTAAATTTTAAAAACAGTCAGTATGTGAACAAATGTGTTGGAAAGACATGTAAAACTATACCGTTCAGTTGCTTTCCTGGAACGCTTTTCAGGTAATTCTGGTGACTGTTCTGGGGTTGATGTCGTCTGGACTTCTGTGTCTAATATGTCTGTGATTGGAGATGAAGTTTCCGTTATTGTTTCATTACTCTCCTCATACACTGAAGAATAATCTGATGGGCAGTCTTCTGTCTCTGAAATATGAGACGATTTATCCCCCACTCAAACTGTGCTGTCTTTTTCTATGTTATCGTCAAGTGTCTCTTCGTTAGGAATCCAGATAGCTGACTTGTTGCCTGTTTCTTTGAGCTCTGATTCATTTTCCATCACGATGACATCTCTACTTATAAGAAGACTCTTCTTCGCAGGATTATATAACCGGTAACCCTCGACCTCTTCACTATATCCCACTAAAATGTGCTCCATGGCTTTCTTATCCCATTTCAAACGACGGTCCTTGGGGATATGCACCATGACTTTACTTCCAAATAAACGGATGTGACTAAGATCTGGTTTCTTCCCATACCACAATTCGAACGGAGTTGTCTGAAGTCTTGAAGCAACGGATCTATTCTTCAAATAGACAGCAGTGTTAGCTGCCTCTGCCCAAAATCGTTTATCCAGCTTTGCATCATACAATAGACATCTAACCTTCTCCACAACTGTACGGTTGGCTCGCTCACATAAACCGTTCTGTTCAGGAGTGTAATTATTTGATTTTTGATGAATTATACCCTTTTGTTTCAAATAATTATCAAACTCCTTATTGCAAAATTCAAGTCCATTATCTGAACGTATCATCTTTATTTTCTTATTCAACTGATTCTCAACCAGTGTTTGGAAGTCTTTAAATTTGCTGAGCGCCTCACTTTTATTCTTGATAAAGTATATAAAAGTCATCCGACTGAAGTCGTCTACAAACAGTATGAAATATCGAGCACCATTCAATGACGTGGTTTCCATTGGTCCACAAATATCTGTGTGAACTCTTTGTAATAATTCTGTGCTTCTCTCACCAACATGTGAAAAGGGTAATCTTGTTTGCTTTCCCTCGCAACAAGTTGTACACTGATATTTGGTTATGTCAAAATTTTGTTCATATGACAAACCATTCACAATATTTCTCATCTTGTTCATGTCTTGACTATTTAGGTGTGCTAATCTTCTGTGCCACACATTTCCACTAACTGCTGGTGCGGCCAACATACAGGTCTGTGTTTCTAACCTCAACTTGTAAACACCATCTGACAGGTCGGCAGTAGCAATCAAAACATCATTCTTGTCTCGAATGTAGCAGTGTTTTTCATCAAATATCACATTATTTCCGTTTTTAATCAGTTCACTCACGGATAATAAATAGTTGTTGTCAAACTGGGAACGCACAGCACATCCTTCACTGTAATTTTAAATTTCAGTTCTGAAACAATGTCGACGTCTCCGGAACAAACTACTGGCACTGTAGATTCATTTGCAACCACTATTTCTGGTAAACACGGTGATCGGTTCATTTTTTTTACCCAAGATTCTTTCACCGTCATATGAGCGCTGGCGCCTGAATCCACGTACCATTCAGTTTTATTGAACTTTCCATTCAGGAAAACGACATTAAAAACATATTTACTATTGTTTTTTTTTAATGAAGGGCACTGATTTCGATAATGACCATTTTCTTTACATTTGTAGCATGTAATTATTTTTGATGAATCTGTCATTGCTGCTGTCATTTTCTTGTTTGATACTGACGTTGAAGGACCGGGACTGCCTTTCTTTGACTTATTGAACGAATGATTATTTCGCGCGGCAAATGCAGCACCTGCGTCATTGTCTCTGGTCACTTCCATGTCGAGCAATTTCGACTTTATGACATCTGCAGTTATCGAAATGCCCGAATGTTCAATTGCCATTATCATGGGAGAATAACGATCTGACAAACCTGCTAATAATAATGAACCCACCCATTCATCGGTGATTGTAAAACCTGTGCTGTTCAACCGTTGAGCTGTCTCGACCATTTGAGTCACATATGTAGCCATTTAATCACAATTATCTAGCCGAATAGAAATCAAATGTCGCAGCAATGTTATTTTGCGTGAGAAACCGGAGTCATCAAACATGGTCTTCAATGTAGTCCATAATTCTGCTGCGCTCTTGGTATTCTTAATATGCACATACAACGATGGGTCCACAGTCAATATTAGCTTTGCTTTCGTTTTTGCGTCATCTGCTGGCTTAACTTCAAAACTTGCCGTTGGCTTGATGTACTTGTCCATTCCTTCAAGAACCAACAAATTTTCAGCCGCGAAGCTCCACTCATCATAATTTTCTCTTCCTTTTAGCTTCGGAACACTGGCAATATAGTTCGTAGTCATGTTTCCGCGATATAACTTTCACAAATTATCTATTTTCACGAAAATAACTGATAATTTAGCACAGAGTACGCCCATAACCTCTAGTAAAACACGTTTTATCGCAATAGACTGTCTTTTATTTTAGCAAATTGTCATAGACAGACAAACAGTTTCTACAAAACGATAAGAGATGGCGCTACTATTCACTAATTACATATTTTGATACAACATTATTACAGATATAAACAAAAATAAAATGATACAAAGCATACGTCAGGGACAAGAAAGCTATAGATTCCATGAGACGTTATGATAAGAAAATAAAAGCAAAGAAATGCATAAAATTTTGTTAAATCGGATTTTAGTTAATAATTTATCTCATTGAATTGAAAACATATCAATTTACAAAAATATTTTTACGCTCTGCTTATATAGGTATATAGATACAACTGAAGATTGAAGCATAAAAATGTCGGGCGTCAACTTACTTATAATTTTGATAATCGTGTTGTTATCATTCAACGTTTACGGTTTACGTATGTATATGTTCTCTAGGTGAGGATTACAAGCAAAGTCAAATGTTACGGATACAAACTCGCACGCATACACGCTAAAGCGAACCCTAAGGGGTTGTTTTATCAACCTGCGAATATGTACTACCACTCGATTTTTTTGTAATAATTTCTGAAATTTTTTTAATAATTTCTGTTATGAACTTCTTTTTAATGTTAATAACATTTCTTATTAATTATTTTCGATATATTAAATATATAATATATGCATATTAATAGCTTTTTTGTTCTGTATACGAACACAACTTGAATTTTATTTTTTTTTACTTTTTCTTAATTGCTAATTGGATGGTTTCTTTGTTTTGTTATTGTTTAAACATTGCTTTTTTTTAATTATATTTTATTTACATAATACTAGACCCATGATCGCCGGTCTCTTTTGCAGCGCTTGCCAATGGACCGAAAGACGTTAGAGCAAAGTATTATTTACAATGACATTATGTTATTATTACGTTATACTCCTATAAACCAAAAAAAAAGATCGCTCTTGCATATACAATATAAAATTTCCATATATTCAAATATAAAATATAGCGTATTGATAAAAGAGAAAGAGAGTTATAGTATTATAAAAGAGACAGTTGTAATTATGAAATTTGGTCCACCGTAACTATAGGTGAGCGAGAACGCCGCAGGTGTGAATGGGATAACATCGCTGTCAGTGTATCTGCATTGAAACTTTCAAACGTAATCGAAATAAAATCTAATCTTGTGTAATTGTAAATAAAATATTGTTTCTACAGGTGTATTTACAGGTGGTTGCTATGTAATTTAGATACGTTCTCGCAACACCCGAAGCAATTTGGATATTTGTTGAATGATTAAATAGACAGATGCTCGTAAATCATTTGTAGAGAAAATAATATCAAATAATTAGTATATTACTTTTTAGGGTTAATTTGCTATCATGATAAGATGAACAAATAATACGAAACAACCCACCTCGACGTAGAAAACTTTAAATATATGGGTGAGAGATGATGAAATTGAATTCAATTAAAATGATATCAATTCCTTCCAGTGCTATTTATGATTCCATAATTTTAACATAATTAATATTTTATGTTAACATTCACCTTCTTCCATCTATGAAATTAAGTTACAGGAGGTCGACATTAAATATCAATTAAAGGATATTTCGCATTTAACACCTTGTCATTATTTTTAAATTGGAAACATTTAATACTTGACGTTTAATATCGATCTCGGATGGATCTGTCAACCTTTAAATTGAAGCATTTTCATAAAACATGGAAAGATCTTCAAAAATGAGACAAAACTAAGCTTTTGTCATATATTTTTAATAAAAAATCTCAAACCCATGATAGGTTACACGTGTTAATACAATTTTAATTATACAAATTTCAAAAGATATAAAACCAACTGCAATCAGCAATTTCTAATCATATATTTCCGAATAGTCACAGTCTGAAATAATATAATATTAGAATCGACTCCATTTCGCTTTAAATTTCTACGTTTAGAATTAAAATAAAAATATATATAAAAGAATTGTTTAAGCTAAATATACTACCAACAGGGATTAAAATAAATAGGAAAAATCCTGCAATACGTGCTGCCCAGAAATAATGAAAAAACACGTAATGTATTGAAAAAGTTTACACAACGCTACTGATGTTGAAAAGGCAAAAGTCTCAATAACAACTTCGACATTTCTATTTATAGGAAAGCTTTTCCATCTAAAATAAAACAAATAAAGATGTTCTTTAAATGCTGCAAAAGTCTATCATGATACTATTCGAAATTTTTAGACGTGGGTTTAATTCAATACATTATCAGTTTATTTTAGTCAAGGTAAAATCATTTCAAAGAAATATTTATAAAAATAAAATTGTGCTAAAATAAGCGTACTGCGAAATGAAAGATTTATTTTTAATTTATTTACTTTAAATTGATTAAAGTATTTATTTTCTGCGTTACTAAAAGTATAATATATATTATTGCTCGTATTCCTAAAAGTGTAGTATATTTCTTTATACCCAAGTTTTCAAAACTAGATTCTCCTAATGACGCAAAGTGAGCCTTGGAATAACTAACATGATTTAAGTTAAAAATTAAACTAATATCGGTTAAATAATTGTCATCAACATTATCTTCGAATTTATTTACTTATGTATTTTAATGTGTACAATTGATACATATGGTGGATTTGTCGTAGTGGGTGCAATCTCTTATAGTCAACCAGGCCATTAATCCAGTTCCGCTGAACGAGCGGCCGGGAATCGAACTCGGGTCTCCGGGTTGCGCCGCGCAATCAAAGACCGTATGCCTGAACAACCCAATGCACTACGGCGTGAGATGCAGATATTTAAAAAAAAATATAATTTAAAACTTTAATGAACTAATGAGGAAGTGGGCTGAAGAGGGTTGATTTATTTTCTATATTCGAATTTTGGAGAAACAGCTCTAAATACGTAACACTTATTAAAACTTAAATTACGAACGTGTGAATTTGTAAACAATTTGTAGTAACTTGGCATCTCAAGACAATGTTGTAATACGTTAAGTGCAGCAATGTCAAATTTGTATCCATACCCTTACATAGTATAAAACAAAGTCGCTTCCCCTCTTTTAAACGTAACGTAACTTTTAAAGTAACGTAACGTCTTTAAAATGGCGGCGCGTGAATAACAATAATATTATTAATCGCTCCACAATTACACATTACATTGCACCCGTGCGAAGGTCACTAGCCACAAAATAAAATGTGAATATTTTTGTCGTAATAAGATAACTTTAGATTGAGTTACGTGTAGTTGTGATAAAATATGCTGATCAATACAACACTAATTAAAATATAAGGAATAAATTAGGAAAAAACAGTATTTCAACGGTGAACCAATTTCTAAGATCGATCTCTTCGATTGTGAAATTTTTTTCCACACTACTATTGAAGAGAATATAGTGTCTAAAGTAATTGTATTGCAATGAAAATTAGTTTATTCATTTTTATTTTTTAATGAAAGTTTCTTTTTTTAAAAATAAATAGGAGCTCAATACATATTTAATTTGGAATTTTTACAAAATATTCATCATCATCATCATATATATTAATACGCTAAGGTTAAGATGTTACTCTCCCTTTTTAGAAAAAACCTCACAACTAATCCACATAAATTATATATCATTTTATAGATAATTGCTTGCTATACCGGCATCCATAACTAAAAAAATTATTATTGCTATTGTTTTTGCAAATTAATTAATTATTAAAATTATATACACAAAACAGAAATGCTGCCATCTAACGGATCAACGTAAATATGATTGACGGTCGGTAAAATTTTTGTTTAATTTCAAATCCACTCACGTATAAATAAAGTGGCGCTTTAGCTCAATGCTTTTGATACTTGCGCCTCTATATGTCAATTTTAGTAAAATATTTGTTTGATCTGTCATCTGAGCTTCATAATGGAATAAATAATGCGAAGACTTCGCACTGGTCACGCTAGTTCTAATTAATGTTAATAGCATTATCGTCTTTACCAAAATGAAAATATATAATATATAAATTGATACGATTACTTTCACTTTTGAGATTGTTCTCGTCAAGAAGAAAATTTCGTGATTAGCATTATCATTTAACTTCCGAAATATTAACCTTTTAATGAAATATTTAAACCGCGCGTTTACTTGAACTAAGAACTCTTTTATCTCCATGGTTTCGTTTGTGCCAGTAAAAATTAGTTTTATTAAAACGTGTCAATCCCTTTTTCAATATTAAAGTCTGACAAAGTTTTAGAAAAACAATATGGTGTGAAGCATTTTTTTAAATAATCTATTCATTTGTATTTTCATCGACATGAAGGTATTGCTTAACGTCCAGACAAGGTGAATAAAAATAAAGTCAAAATATATTTACAAAGAAAATGCTTATCAAAAAGCACGGATCACATCAGAGTTTGTATATATGTATGGTACGCAAGTATGTGCGGTTTCAACGGCTTACAATACTGAATGCAGCATCCAATTGACTACGAACCTTTTTATTTTGATGGCCGAAAACTGATTAGATTGGAACAGAACAAACTGCTGGCTATTATATATGTCCATTAGATTGTACATATTTTGTTTGGTTACAATCTGGAAATTATTTTCGAATATAAAGGCGAGGAACTTAATTTTTCTCGTCTCATATAATTGAAACTTACTGATGGGCCGCGCCCATCGGTAAGATTCAATTATATTTGAAATAAATTAAAATATTACATATGGCATCTGAATAAATCTAGTAATAATATGATTGTAATAAATATGCACAGTTATAATGTAGTTTGAGTTTCAATATTGTATTTTCAATTATATAAAAAAAATGTGGAAATATTTTGTTTCTCATGTAAATGTAACAAAAATCCCTACTTTAAAAAACTTTTTTAGTACATATGTAGAAAAACTGACCAAATGTGAACCTGGCTGATTAATCGAGGATTCGGTATCTCGTTTTAATTGAAATTATTTTATTAATCATCACTACACAATTTAAGTTATTTGTGAATCGTTTCTAAATTTTTATTGATATTTTAAATAATTCTGTAACCAAATTACAATAACAAACTGGATAATCATTACAATAAATCTAATGAAAAAGTCACGTCATCGCCGTCGTATGTTGGATTGATCACATGGCAATAAGTCCGACATATGTATCAATTAGATACATTAAATTACGTAAATAAATGTTTAAAAAGTTTTTCCAATCTTTGGCATTTACTTAATGTAGTCGTACAAACTCATTTTCTATGAAAATAATGTAGCTAATTGACCAACTTCTTTAATTAAATTAATTCGTTTCCCATTCTATCATGAAACGTCCTATCACAGGCCTTTTCTGCTTGATTTTATTTTAAAGAAAACAATGACCGAATCACCTTGCGTTTCGTTAAATGCCATTTGCTATTTAAGTTCCACGTTGGAATTTAGCTTATGAACCGAAAAATGTAGCAATTAATTATTCTTCAGTTTCAAAGTTGTCTAAGATTTGCGCATCGTAGCTCACATAGAATTTATTTGGTGCTATTATTAAAAAAATCACTGCGAATTTAGCTATTATTAAGTGACATTCAAATCGTTAAAAGTTGCGTCAATTAATTTTTTACATTTTGGAACCTTAATCTAGTGCCTTTTCAGTATTTTTTTAAGAAATAAGATTTGACCAGCTATAAAGATTGAAGCTGAACCAAAATGTTACTTATTTTAACATGAGTGGAGTTTTTAACGTTATGTCAACTGAAAGAGCAAGTAATAAGAATTACCAAAACTATTTATTTATAATTTTTATCTAAGATAGTTTTACAAAAATTGCTGTGCACCTAAAATATGATCTCGTCCTCCATCTGTGCAACAGTTCAAATTAAAATTATGACAAAACAACGTAACTTGAAGTGTACTTAAAATTTACTGAATAACTATAGTAATAAATCTAAATCTTCTGTTATGATAAAAATGATCTTTATTTGTTCTTTCGGGCTAATCTTTGGGACCGAAAGGTCAAGTCAAATTAATTATTTTAAGTAAAAAAGAATCAAGTTAAAATCAAATTTGATTAGAAGTGTGTGTTATATTGAAATATTGCATCCCGTTTGCCATCTTACATTCAAGTTCTTTCATTCATCATAACTTAAGTCTTCGTCCTTGATATGAAGATTTCTAAAACTTAACCTTCCTTTTTGCTATTATGGAATAATTATATTATTATATATTAAAATTATATCCCTTTATTAAACTATATTTTAAGCGGAAAACTATATTTCTTTATTTGTTCTTTCGGGCTAATCTTTGGGATCAAAAGGTCAAGTTAAATTATTTTAATTAAAAAAGAGTCAAGTTAAAATCAAATTTTATGAAAAGTATGGGTTATATTGAAATATTGTTTTGTGAAATGTTATCTTTTTTTATGAAGTGCTTTAAAGAAAAGTAACGAGCTATGTGAATTCTTTCTAGAACTTTGCCGAAAAGACCGAGATAGCATTTAAATAAATTACCCAGCTTGCTAAATGGCCAACATCTTAACAGTTTATCAAATGAGTTGCTACACGAAAACATATTTAATTGTTCAAAATACGGTTATTTGTGGTGCGTAAAATTTTAAAGTTTTTTTAAGCAAATTTGTATGTTTAGTTGAACTTAAATACTTTATTTCGAGTTCAAAGCATTTTTGGGTATACTTGTAAACGTGTGCTTAATAAAACATGAATGTATAAATAATCGTTTAGGATTTATAAACAAAAATATTAATTATTTGATTTTATATCTTCAAGCTATAATAGTTCAGACTAATTACAATTTATCATGAAACCATTAAATCCATGTGGGTTGAAAGAATTATGTATAGTGTTTTAAAAATGACGTAAATCTTACGATAATATCTTCAATATTTTTAAGATACATTAATTGTCTTTTCTTTTTTTTCTTCTCAGTGGAAATATCAAAATATGAATCTGTGTAATTTAATGTTTATAAGGTACTTTTAGTACTTTATATTTGTTGTTTTCCCCCTTTTAATAAGATTATTAAAAATACTGCAAATTATTTATAAAATAATTAAATAAGAATGAATCCCCCCTTTGAAATAAAAATATTTAGCATAGTTAGATAAGAGGTTATTTTATAGAATTTTAGTCCATTTAGTCCTAATCTACTTACATGGATATTAAAAATATTTTTTACTACTTACCGAATCGCAAAGTGAATAGTATATGTACGAAAAGAAAATAGAAATCTATATGAAACAAAAAAATAATGTTTAATACTTCACAAATTAGGATTGAAAACTAAGTAAATAGGTCGATGTGTGCAGAAGCACCTATTTTACATATTTTGGAAATCAGTGCCAAGCAATATCAACTGAAAAACAGCGTTCAAGAAAGCAAATGGGTAGGCAATTAATTTCTTACAAATGAATAGAAAATCTTAGAAATAAGAAATAATTAATATTTAGTTCAATATCAAAAGCATACTAATGCTCTTTTTAATTATGTTAGAAACACAAATGTAAATAAAACCCGAACAACATCACAGATATACCATACATATATTGTTAAGTTATTTACAAATAAAACATGATATGAATATTTTCGGGTTTAAGGCATTATAAAAATTGGTTCAGGAGTGTCTGAGAAAATCGAGAAAAATGAACGTGACACACACATGTGGAAAGACGCAAGTTTCTTCACAAAATTATCAATAATTTGCGTTTTAGAAGATGGTAAATATAAATATAATTGCTGTAGACTTCATTCTTTACTACTTGCTAATGTCTTTTATAAGCCGATATAGGTATATTCGTATAAAAGGCAACACCTCGTGCCACAATTTGACCAATTAGTGCGTACTGCACAAGTTCTTCAATTATGACTATTAAATCAAGAGTAATACCTTAATATTTTACGCATCTAATCTTTTCCTTTAATTTGAAGATTCCATGAGTCATTTTCAAATTGAAGGAGAAAGAGTTTGAGAAAATCGGTAATAGTTTTGTAAGAAAATCGTGGTCATACCCATATACACAGAGAAATACAGATGAAATAGAGAACCTCCTTTTTAAATATGGGTAATAAATTTGTGAAGATTAGAAAACACTAAAATATCAGAAAAATCGTAAAATAATCTACCTCTAATATTTTTATGGAGAATTTTCTGTCTGCCTTTAACAATTTTACATATGCCGCATTAAACTTTTGTAAAATTAAAAATATTCTGTTGGATTTGGAACGTAATTTTCATGCAATTTTCTGTTAGTCCACATATTTAATTCATTTTCCCCTACTGGTTTGTCATTGAAAACCACACCATTATATAATAAATGGCCCAATTACTCAGATTTTAATAATTATTTTAAGAATTTAAATATGAATACCCGTCTTATTATCGAAACCTGGCTTAAACTTTCACTCTCCTGTAATATAAATTCACTTTCAGGTTTCATATCAATCAGTAATAATAATCATTGTGGGTGCTATGATGGGATCGCTATCCACCTTAGGGATGATATTTCTTTTAAATTATTTTTAAAAAATCCTCAACCGCCCGTTTATCCTGAATTAAATATTTATTTACTGAAATAATTCTCAATAAATAAATATTCCATTACATCTATGGCATCTCATATTTTAATAACTTTGAGAGTAACATTGACAGTTACATAATATCAAAACGGTGATTATGGTCGACTTTAACACATGCCTTTATAAACGGTGTATGAGAAGTGTGAAACTCTAGGACATTGTTGGTACTAAAAATTCACAATTCTTAAAATTTTTGATACGTTTCACCAAGGAAAACATTATTCTCTTCAAAGTTTTTCTATTTTATCCTCTTTTGAATATGTATGTTTTTATGAGCAATATTACCTGCTCCTAGGTTTTAACACTATGATCTAATTTAACTAACCTTTGAGTAGCATGGTCCTGGGTTGTCTCCTAAAAAATTCATATTTTCTTAACTTTAACACTATTGACTTACCATGTTTGCTTGAGGATACCCAGCTTATTATTGGGGATCGTATTTTAGACATTAAAACATTTCATTAAAAACTTATTATATTCCATAATCTTACCATTAAGATATTTGATAAATATACTTTTATTGAGTAAGTTAAAATTAAAAGAAAAGCAGCCCAACGATTTAATGGTTTCATAATAAAAGTATGGCTAAGCGTGATCAAGCTAATATCAAATTTATAGAAAAACCTGTCCATCAGACTTATTGAAAGTTTTTGAATGAATCTCAGCATTCATTATAATGATTTATCTCATATCTACAGAGACGACAAGAATATGTGAAATCTGGTGTTTGGTATTGGTGTACTTCAAAGAGGGGTTCTTCCCCACTTTTTTTTAATATTCATATTTTGATATTTCCACTGAGAACAAAAAAAGAAAAGACAATTAATGTACCTTAAAAACATTGAAGATATTATCGTAAGATTTAAGTCATTTTTAAAACACTATACATAATTCTTTCAGCCCACATGGATTTAATGGTTTCATGATAAATTGTAATTAGTCATGACTATTATAGTTTGAAGATAAAAAAAACAAATAATTAATATTTTTGTTTATAAATCCTAGACGATTATACATTCATGTTTTATTAAGTACACGCTTACAAGTGTATCCAAAAATGCTTTGAACTCCAAATAAAGTATTTAAGTTCACCTACACATACACATTTGCTTAAAAAAACTTTAAAACTTTACGCACCATAAATAGCCGTATTTTGAACAATTAAATATGTTTTCGTGGAGCAACTCATTTGATAAACTGTTAAGATGTTGGAAATGCTATCTCGGTCTTTTCGGCGAAGTTCAAGAAAGAATTCACATAGCTCGTTACTTTTCTTTAAAGCACTTCATAAAAGAAGATATTTTGATATCTAGTACCAAGATTTAGGTTATGATGAATGAAACAACTTGAAGGTAAGATAACATACGGGATGCAATATTTCAATATAACCCATATTTTTCATCAAATTTGATTTTAACTTGACTCTTTTTTAATGAAAATAATTTAACTTGACCTTTTGATCCCAAAGGTTAGCCCGAAAGAACAAATAAAGAAATAAAGTTTTCCGCTTAAAATATAGTTTAATAAAGGGATATAATTTTAATACATAATAATATAATGATTCCATAATAGCAAAAAGGAAGGTTAAGTTTTAGAAATCTTCATATCAAGGACGAAGACTTAAGTTATGATGAATGAAACAATGGGATTGTTGGAAATGTACATAGTAATTATTATCTTTATGCTGATGACATACAAATATATGCCCATATTTATGTGAACTCTGTAATAATATTCTTCAATAACCTCAATAAAGATCTCCTTTCAATCGATCAGTGAGCTCATGAAATGGGTCTGCTAGTCAATCAAATTAAGTTTCAAGCTATCATAATTCGTATCCTAAGACTGCTTTCTAAAATTAGCTTCATATCATATCTGTTGCATGTAACAATAAATTACACACCAATACAATTTACGTCAATTGCGAATTATTTGGGTCTACTGATCGATAGCTGACAACCTCAAGTAAATGATGTTAGTCATCATATCTTCGAGGCAGAATACACTTCCTCGCGCATCTTCAAAAATGTTTAGCTGCTTTAATCAAAGCTCATCTCAACCTTGTTTTCTGTTACACCTAAATCTATTTATTACTCTCCCACGAATTGTAGCGTAGTATTGGCGTATTTAAACAAATATTTTCTTTCTAACATAAAAATGATTTCGGCAATCGAACGTATCGTTATGTTTTATTTATCAGTTTTGTCGAAATATTCTATTTTATTACACTGACTAAACGAAAGATGCCATAAGGGAAAAAACGGCATAATCATCATGAAGGAAAATGCGTGCATACGTACATAAATAATATCAAAATAAAATCTGATTTTATTAAAATTGTACCAAATTTTTAACAATTTCTTACTCGATAAATAAATTTAAACCATTAATAATATATTCAAAGTAAAGCACATCAAAACCCATTACTTTCGTATCAAATTAAATTCATCATTCAACTTATAACATCATAATTTATTGAACAACGTACTCATCACTTCCGCAAATAAGAGGGAACAGAGCGTAAATATGTATATATTAAACAGAACGTAAATGTGTATATAGGTTTTATAAAACAAAGTTTCATAAATTTGAATGGGTCACGGCTACTTTATGAATTTTCAATATTATATATCGGTAAGGGTAAGTATATGGACGTATGTGCTTCAAGGTATTAGTTGTTTTTTAATGATAATTTGTGGATCTTACTTTTGTAAAATAGTATTTTCCCTATTTAAAAAAGTACAATAATAAGTTAGAGTATCACTCAAAATAGTTCACCTTTTTAAAAGCAAAAACATTGCAAATTGCAGTTAGGTATATATATAAATATTTTTTTAAATCAGCTCACAATATGAATTAAAAGCAATATAATTCAGAAGGTTAATATAAACGGTACTATATAAATAGAAATAATTGCGACTGCATAATTTCCTAAATTTTAATAGCTATAAGTGATCTAAAAGCACGGACTTCAAGAAAAAAATGACAGGACACATTATTTCATTTAAATTAATACAAAAGTGTCCGCACGTAATTTTTGATGTTCAATTACTAAATTGACAAAAGGGAACACTGAGAGAATCACTTCATTTTCTGTTTGTGTAAAATTTTTTAAATTAGCACAGATATATCGTGGCCCAATTGTAAAGGTGAAGCATAATTAATCAAATTATGATCCATACGGTTAATTCCAGAGGGCAAATTAGGAAATTAAACAATTCTTTTATAGTTATTATGTGTGTTATAATTTTGATAGAATATAAAACCACAGGGAATATTTATCTAATTAATTTTTTGATTATATTTAAAGGAAAGCGGCAAAAATGAACGTGGTGTTATAGAAATAGAACATAGTTATTAAAAAGCTAACATATTTTTTAAATGAGGAAAGCCAACCATAGAAAATGAGGAAAGAGAAAAAATTCAAATAGAATTCGTGCCTATACTATAATCAAAAACAAAGCAAAGCTATTTTCATAACTTTATACAAACGGTTACAAAAAGTAAACAATACCAGTTTTTTTTCATTTACAACCATTGACTAAATTAATTAAAAATAAACTGATAACCGATATTGATATCCTTTCTGTAATCGCAGGACGAGCGTTTTTTCTCTCTTTTCAAGTTTTAGATGGGTTTTCTTCGAGAACCCCGTCAGGCTTTCCAGTTTAATGGATTAGTAAATTACTTTTATATATAGCGAATACAATTGAACAGAAATTGCCAACATATTTCATTTGGCTGGTTCAAAAATTTCCGTAGAAATAGAATTTTGAAACTATTATGAAAAATAAATTCAAGAAAAAAACGCAAAATTTTCTCATGGACAATATTTATAAAATTTTATTAGTCTGTGTTTAAGGATATCATTTTTATTCCCGTACCATCTAGACCCAATAGTCTATGCACTTTTACCGGTCTCTTTTAAAGACAGAAATATTGGATTTATATTAACTTTTGATTCTAGTTCACTTTCTTAGTCTTATGAAAGATATGAGAAACCAACAACACAAATATAATTCTGTTTTCGTGTTTATTTTGCAATTTTGTCTAAGTAGAAACATATATATATATATATATATATATATATATATATACTACACTACGATCGTGGGAGTGTAATAGATTTAAGTTCAACAGAAAACAAAGCTGAGGTGAGTTTAAATTGAAGAAGCCAGAAAATTTCGAAGATCCTCGAGGAAGTGTATTCTGCCGAAGATATTATTATTAACATCATTTACTTGAGGTTGTCAGTTAAGACTCTGATCGATCAGTAGACCCAAATCATGGACTCTTCTCATTACAGGAACGCGTTTCAACATGATAACAATTGAACATTGCTTATACGGTTCCGCAACTCAATGACTGATACTACGAACCAGCCTTGTGGCACTTCTAAGAAGCTAGCAATAATATTTATGTACAAATTTATATCAATGTAATGTCATCGATGTTGAGCCGATATCATATTGTTATATCCAACAATAACAAATACACTGGATACTAAATTGTATTGTACCAAATTTAATTTCATTTAAATAGATTGTAAATGGAAATTCAATTTCATTTAATGGACTGGAATTAGTTTCCGTTTATATCATATTGTATTTTTCCACGTGTGTCCGTAAATAGTGTCTATTAATGAAATATTACACAAAATTTTATTTACATTGATACTTAAGACATAAATCGTAAGTGTCAATAGAATAAATATTATTATGCTGTCATGTACTTGAAAAATCAAGACACGGTAACATTAATATAGAGGACAGTCGGTTATATCGTACCACCTATGATTTTATTTCAGATATTTAGTTTTTAGAAAAATGTAACATCAAGGTCAATATGTTGACTACATTACACAGATAAACCAGTTTCTTGAGTTTAATTTCAGCATCGCTTTGATTTGAGCATCCTTTGGTGTTGTCAGTATAGAAAAATAAAGCCATTCGGTGGAAAATCTAGAAGTGGTACAATTTAAATAGTGGTACGATTTCAGCGACTCTCCTCTAAGCACAAAAATGTCCACTAACTAGAAAAAATGTTATTTATTTATTACTATTTTACCTGATCAACCTAATACGATTATATTCCATTATAATATTTCACTATCATACTAAAATGCGCCTGTAGCAATCTTCGAATACTTTCAATCGGTTTAAAATTTTAATTCATGAAAATCCGTTAACGTCTCGTTCTACAGTTAATATGGCAGCTAGGGATTTTTTGCATAAGACTCCGAATAAGATTTTCTAATTGTAAATAATTTGTAGTTTCCCTGAATATAAATTTAAGAAATAGCAAATGATATTACCAAAATACAAATTTTCTGTTATTACCAAATTTATACCTAGAAATCGTATTTTAATATGTTTTAATCATTGTCAAAATTGGAAAACTTTGAAAATATGTGACTTATTCTACTGAGGATTTTATAAGACTGATTAATCCTACGAAAGTTATATTTAAAAATAAAATAATTTAAAATTTTGAAGTTAATGTAAAATTTTGAAACAAGAAAAAACCTTCCTTTTTATATATCAGACAAGAAAATTTTAAATTGAAGTCCATTACATAATTGGAACCGCGTCGCAGGTGTTTGCTACGTAAATGGGACGCTGTAATGCGGTATTAAGACTGATAGGGAATAGAGTACGAATAAGATGAAAACTGATTATGCATATTCAATATTAATATTCATAGTCAATTTTTCATTTTCCAATTAAATTTCATGGAATGTGTAGTAAATATAATAGTTTAATATTGGAGTGTTACTTGAAAAAATTTATCTTTACAAATATTTTCCATTATTTTTCGATAAAAAAATCGCTAAGTTTACTGAAACCGACTAGCTTTTCTCTACAGTTGTTTTTTATATTACACAAACATATTTGAACATATTTGAGTAAATTGAAATATCAAGTAAGCAAATATTTACTCAAAATAAATACATCGATATGAACATTATCTTCCCTAATTCGACATATGTAAATATCGGTCCGCTAATAATCATTTCTGTTTATATATTTACGATAACGTTCAATATACGAGCAGCAAAAGTTAAATGCAAATATTTTCTCAATCTTTCATAATGTCAGGAATTAAAAGAGGTAAAAGGAAAAATATATTCCATTCATGTGGAAAATTTCGTTTATCCAATTGTTTTAAGTAATATATGTAGACTGTTGTAAATGCCGATACATATTACTATATTTCTTATATACTTAAGTTAAGGTTATAACGAGATAATTAAGTTTCATATCAAATTTTTTCAAATATATTAGTAAAAAATTTCCATAAAAAGTTGGTGAAAATGAGCAAGGCGCTACAGCCAAAAAATATGATTACTAAAAATTTGTAATTTTTCATTGAATTCCGAGCAATTCAGGCATTGGCAACCAGAAAAGAGCAAATAATTAAATTAAATTGATGATGAAATTAAAAAGCTATTTTCATAAACGAAAGTATATCAAAAATTGTTAATAAACTCCAATTATTTTAATAAAAATTTTATGAAGCATAAGATAATTTTTTAGAAACGATTACAAAAACAATATCAATCACTCTTTAATGTACTTGAAAATAAAGCACGTGTGGTGTGTATTCAAAAAAAGTATGCATGTAGTTGAGAGAAAAAAGAAGCATCAACTTCGATTCCAAAAAATCTATAATAGTACCAGCATTTTGCAAGTATGTACATATTCAAAAACGAAAATGTACTGCAAAAAGTCCAGCTAAGTACTGGTGTTTTGATTATTTTAAACACTTTTTAGTCCATTTTTATTACATGGTTATTTGAAGTCTATTCAACGTTTATACTACGTAATTGTCTTATTGTGTGTCCATCGTCTTAACTAATTAAAAATAAAGTGTTAACTGACTTTAATATTAGTACTTTTTTGTCCAAATGCAAGCTTTTTTATCTTTTCGTTCACATTTTAACCATCTGCCTCGCTTGCCGCACTTAAGACTTTTTTAATTTTTATAAAAGTCTTAAGTGGCTTTTTGCTTCTATTTTCTTAAATTTTAAATTTATATTTTTATTGTTCGAACAACAGTATCCACAGCAATATGAACACTAGTCTCCTATGATAAATATTCGAAAATACCAGTCAATTCATGCAAATAAATAAACATAGTGATGTACAGACAGATAAAAATTCCAAAAATGATCTTCACCTTACGAGTACATCCATTTTCATCTTTTAAGAAAGCAACCCTGCAAATTTGCATGTAAAATCCATTCAATAAGTTTTACAGAATTCGTGATCAAATGAACAGACAAAGATAAAAAATTTGATTAATTTTAATTTTATCATTCTCTATGCTTATATAACTTTCATACTCATATTACGCAAAAAATCCTACGATAGCACGCGCGCGCGCTTGCACACATGAATTCAAGTATTCCGAAAATATGTCATAGCATATATATATGAAGGCGCAGTCGTTTGCTTCAATAAAATCGGCCCTTGAGAAATTGTATTAAGGTCACTTTTCATATATTCATCGACGATAAAAAAAATTATCGGAGCTTATATGAAATACATATTTTCGAATCGCTGAGCAATGGAATTACTCCACGCTGCACGTAAAAGTATTAGAAGAGAAAAGCGAAATAACCACATAACACTATAAAGTTCCAAATAATTTGAAATACAATAAATTTTGTTAATTATTTCAACATAACGTGCAACGCGGACGACCAATTATAATTGTTGGTGATGAGTTGACGATATTTGCCGCAAATGTTGATGGCCGTCTTTCCATTGAAAATGCATAATTCAAGACATTCGCAACACGCCACAAAAAATGTCTCCCATCTTCCGTCAGCGCTTGGTTATTCGTATGTTCTATCCTTTTCTCCGTTGGCGCTTTCATTCGTAAGGTTCAGCTTCGACTTTTTGTAAAACTGATTTTCTGGAACGTCTGCGTTAAAATATTAAATATCTTACATTCTTTTTTCCTCAATTTCTGTTGCTTTAATGAGACACTATATTTAGTCTTTAAAATACTTTCAATAATACATCCTGTGTTATCAAAACATATATACCCAAGATATCCTACTGAAAAATAGTTTATTCTGCAGGATATGAATTAATGGTAATATGGTCATTTTGTGCCAATAGGGCAGAACAAATCGAAATGTTTAGGTAGGTCTTCGAAATAGTCATGGTAGGTCATAATGAGTACGATAAAAATTGGGTGTAGCCGACATAAAAGTTCATAATTTTTACCCATTTCGGTGACAAGTCAGTATAACTACTAGTTGAAACCCGAGCGGACTTACTGCGGCAATGATGATATTCTGCATTAAGTTGTAATTAACTCATTTCACTATATTTACTTATACTTTATCGTTGAGGTGTCATACGTTGCTTAAGTAACAAGTGTAAGTTTCTTAGATAGTTTGTCTACTTAATCACGCGCCCAATTATCAAGAAAGCGAAAATAATTTTAACTTGTTTCGGTAGTGTAAATTTGATTGTTGTATCGTTACATTACCGCTTATTCGCTAAATATGAAAAGACAATGATGTTGTCGAGAAAGTCATTTTTCCATGTCGATTTAGAAAATTATCATTTAGCTTCTAAAGCTTCATGACAATATAAATACGTTATATTTACTTCCCCGTCTTTTATCTTCAGTTTCTGACCTTAACAAAATATTTTCCTGTAATTGATTTTGTGACTCTGAGAAGATAAATCAGATAAATCATTAAAATAAATCGATCACCTTTAAACCAGGAAAACGTGTCACATACCATTACCACGTGTGGACATTTTGAGCTTATTAACTATCTTTGCGAGAGATAGCTGTATAACATTTTGGATAATGTCGTGTCCATCATCGAACGGTCTATATTATGCAAATATATGCATATTCAGTGACGTTTCCTTAGTTTTATCAATATTTACATGTTCCATATACCTCATAATCTGTAGGCCATTTAAGGCTGTAGATGTCTCTCAGGAAATGGTCCATTAATATATATTGCATAAATATTTTTTTTATATTTTCAATGAGTCCAAATCCCCATATTTCTCAATTTTCTTCAGATAATACGCTTATACCGAGGCGGAAGTAAGTAAGTACTAATGTCACAAACAGTTCACGTCTACATATGGATAAATTAAAATCGTTTTCTTTTAGTCGATATTTTCTCCTCTTGAACAATCCATTTATATATCTTATAGTATTCTCGCAAATATTTCGAAAACAAATCTATTCCTTGGTAACTTCAGGCCTAAAACAAGTGATTCCCTCAACAACTTGCCTACGCGTACGGTTGTTCATTTGTAGCTTCTATCAACGCTATACATCAGTACACTTACAAATCTTTAGCCCAATTCATCACCATCTTCATCACACATCTGTAAACCATCGAATTTTACGAAGATGTCGGACGAAGAATCGTTCTCAAACGAACACTTCTTACAAAGAGGGTAAGTGTTTTGATAAATCAACCCAATTTCGAAACGAAGTGCTTAGATCAAATGAATTGCTAACTAAAGCGCCGGATTGTTTGGAATAAGGTAACTCAACAAGTATTATAAAATTATTAACCCAATTTCAAAACGAAGTGCTTAGATCAATAAAATTATTAACTGAAGGGCTGGTTTGCTTGGAATAAGGTAACTCATCAAGTTAAAGAATATTAATGTATAAATATCTTGAGTGAAATAATTTTAAAGAAAGATATTCTTTTCAAGTGCTAGAATCATGGTTATCTTGAAGGGTTAGTTAAAAGAAACCTGTTTTTTGTCATGATATTCTCTCCTAATAATTATTACGTTTGTACTTAAATGTTGTGTTTGAAAAAACCTTGCTTTCAAGGATATCATTTATTCGAACTCTAGTATTCGAAATCCATAACTACATTATAAGTAATAGAGGTAAACGGACATCCCAACTTAAGAGTTTATGGTTAATTCAGTTCTATTTTAGGCGTTTTATTTGAACGCCAGATTGAAACTTAGAGGTATTGTTTCAATAATTCTTCATTAGAAAAAGGTAGCGATTAATAAAAACCCGAAGTTATAATTTTGAACTTTGAATTTAAAAAATCTCATCATGAATTTTTTTCAGTGCTTCTTAGAAGTAAACAGGATTATGTGTCCAACCTCCATTAGATACTATTCCTAATTGAATTATATAAATACACATATTTTATATATATATATATATATATATATATGTATATATATATATACACATATATATATATATATATATATATATATATATGAAAACAAGATTAATAAAAATTTTAAAAAAATATTATTATTTCGTCTACGTTGGAAACGTTTTCAGGGACTTGCATTAGATTTTACAGGACACACTATGAAACAATGGGAATTTAAATATATAAAAAATTTTCTTTCATATTATTTTTATTAAAAATAATTCGAAACGTGGGTTTTAAAGAATACTACTGTCTTTTTCTCCTCACGTCGTGCTTTTGTATTCTCTTGCATATATCTATTTTTGTGAACAGAGTGTTTAATAGATTTATTGAAAGTTAGATCGTCAGCTATGAGATTATTTAACCTTTAACGGTTTCTGCTATTTAATTGAATATCAATTCCTTTACGCTGCAGTCTAGTCTAAGGCAAACGCTTATTTTCTTATCCTAGAATATGCTTAGATAAATTTATTTTAATGTTATATATGTATCTTCCAAACGCATTTTATACACATAAAGCCTCATGTATTTTTAAAACGTATTTAACGTGTCACACATGTAAACGTGAAAGCTGAATACGCATAGAAAAAACTTTTAGACGTTAACTCATGAAAATGTGTTTTATTCCGATTTAAATATTAACTCGTTAAAATATGTTGATTAAAAATGACATTAATTTACCGCACGTAATGAGCTTTCCATGTCAGGCGAAGTTTCAAGTGTGTGACTAAACGTAGAAGTAATTCAAAGAAAGAATCAGGAGAATGCTTTTAAGTCTATAAATTTCTAAATAATTTAACATCTGATAATATTGTGGACATTAAAAGTTCGAATGGTTTTTGGGTTTTAGTTCGCTGTCGCCTATTTATGTTTAGTAAATTATGGAAACAAATAACTAAATACCAATCCCATATTAACATTTTTTGGTAATATAAAATAATATTAAACTTATGTAAAATGATTCATTGCAAAAAGAAACTTGAACTGAAGTAAGAAATTATGATAATACTTTAAAATCTAGTAATATTTTAAATCATGTTTTCCAAATTTATTAAAAGTTGAGATCATTATCGACGGAATATTTGATGATATAACTCTCCTACCTAAACCAAAAAGAATGATGGAACTAACATCCTCCCAACTAGATGGGCGACGACCTAAACAATTCGACAGGAAGTGGTTGGATGCGAAAGGCGGAGGATTGTTTGTAGCTGTTTGCCTTATTTTCTAAGGTTATATCCAGCAGCTGATAGTTACGTGTTGATTAATGATGATGAAACTTCTAAATACAGTAGCTTATAGCTGTAAGTGATAAATAAAATAATTTATGTCCCTACCGTACGTCTGCTGAAAGACAAAGAGCAATCTTTTAATGTTTTTTAGGGAATCTTTATAATTTCGTCATATACCATACACGTAAAATAGGCAAACATTTTTTAGGGTCTTTTGTTGAGTAATATATTTTTGGATTGTTCTTTTAAATTTAAATTCTATTCCCACAACCCATTTTTATTTTTAATCCTCTTGGTGAAATTTTAAGCTACAAATATCAACGTCCTCTTTTCCCTTCGCTTCCTCGCCTGTTATTAAACATTTTTGGGATAAGGTCTAACGAGTATAGCGTATAAAGAAAGTTATCCATTGTCGCTGCAACAATTTGAAAATTGTATTATACTGTGTACAGTTACGATCTTCCGTGTATGAGTTTGCATTATAGCATCTCTCAGTGTGAATTGCTATAATGCAAACTTTCCCGTTATCTATTGCAATCTTTGACAATTGTAACTATTTATAGATTTAGTTTTATTGGAAAATCTCGGCACACCAAATCGTTGCCATTATCTAAAGATGTTGACACACATATTGGATCAAAAATTACAATTTTTAAGTAGGATCCACGGTTTGTGGTAATACGATAGTTGACTCATTCTAAATTTTGATATTTTTCGTACAATATTGTGAAATATAACTTAATTAAAAACCAGTCTTGAAAAAATTAAAAAATTGATGGCAAAATAAGCCAGTTGTAGGCTTTTAAATTTGAAGAGACGCATGGAGTTGGGTATATCCCTGTCTCTTTTCCTCTCGTAGAATATAACGTGCAATATTAAAAATGACCTCACAACGCAGTATTGCCGTCCTTCTCTAAAGGTTAAGTTTAAACTTTTATGACTCGGTAAATTTTTAAGATTATTAAAAAATGTTTTCACTCTTCATCAGCTTGTACCTTGAAATTATAATTAATGAAATAAAAAAAATTTAGTCAAATACCGAATTGATCTTTCAACATTAAATTCTAAGAATGGAACCTTTGGAAAACGCAAACGAATATTGTTTGCGTTTTCCAGAGGTTCGAATTTTTTATTTTGTCCAGTTGATGTACACGAATTAATATTAAGTTTTAATTTAGATTGTGAACTGGGATATCGTATAATAAAATATGTTCACTCGCACTATCTCATTAACAATATTAATTCCCGAGAAGTATCTCGTATGGATAAATAAGTATTGTTTCATCTTGTACTAACAAAACATTTGAACAAATTAAAAAATGGAACACATGTCGCAACCTACTAATTTCACAAAGAAAGTTGTAAAATCTGAGGACAAATTCAATGATGAAATAAGCAATCTTATAGTATCAATTGCATTTACGATGATTTCGAGTAATATTATTTAATGATGTATAAATTTATTACCTAACATAGGTTTTACAGACGTAAGAAACGTAGTTTTATAGCATGTATAACATTAATTTATTAATGAAAATTAACTAGACGCTTATCCATTTTAACTATATCTCAATTTTTGAGTTCCAATTCTCCTTATCATTAAAATGCATGTAATATTTTCGATTACATTTAAACAGGCTTTTTTGTGACACCCCACTGGCCGTGGTAAGAAAATATTATAATCGTCAAGTTTAACATACAGGAAGTTTGTCAAAAAAAGTTATAGTTGATCTTTACATATTTGCGTATTTAATTTAGGTACTCGTATTTAATAATTAATATGCATGCAGAAATAGATGTAATTAAGTTATAAGGGTACCATTTTTCACCGTTTGGCTACGGAATCCATAAAATGAAAAGATACTTTTAGGAACATCATAGCAAACTCATGCACGTATCAAAGCAAAATATGACGTGAACGTGAGGTTTTTGAAAATACTATTGCACTACTCAAAAAAATTAAAAGACAACCGAAAATTGTGAAAAACTTTTGATAATTTTTAAACTGATATAGCTATAGGAAAAGTAGTTAGAATAAAAAAAAAGAAAAATTTTTTAATGCTCAGGTTTTGTACCTTTACAATTAATTAATAATTTTTTTATTTCGCAAATTTCATCTTCTATTATAATTTCGCACATTAAAAAGTTAGTAGAAATCATGTTTTTCAGTTCCTTTAATTTTAATAAGTTTTGCGAGGTAAAATAAATTGTTTCTAAAAATGAATTGATCTCACCGTAAAGTTAAAGATTTTTTTTTAACTCATCTTTTTTAATCATTCTATAATCATCTCAAACGTTTATAAAAAGATTACCCGCTGACATGTAAAAAACTTTTTTATACTTTGATTGCTCATACTTTGTGAACAAAATGATCGAATAGCAAATGTGTGGACTGTTTTAAAAATATATATTTCCCTAAAAATATATCTTTTTTAAGAATGTATAGTTTAGCAGTAGGTACTTATTTTTTACTTGCAATATCCGCATGATATCTAAAAAAAGGTTGTTTTTTTATTTTGCTATTCAATTTATAACTCTACCGAAGTATTATTAAAAATGTTGGTCCTCTCCTTATTAAATTGTTTATGGTCAAATCTCTTTTGGCAAAATTATAATTGTTTAATTTTCAAAAATTTTCCTCTAATTAATCCCTTAATATTCTTCAACATTTGTAAATTAACCAATATGGAAATGACAAATTTTACAAATAAGTATTTGTGGATTCTATACTACCAAACGGCTTCCTTCTCATATATTTACTATAAGTATACTAATGGATGTCCCGTTTATTACTTAATATAAAAGAAAATCTGATACAGGGAACATACCATAATTGGAGTAGCCTCACAAATACTTAGGTACACGCCCTGTTTGTTAGATATTATTTAATATGACATTAAGAATCTTGGGTAGTAGAGTACGTATTGGGCGATAACAGGATTTGAATGTTAGTGACTAATTCCGCTGCGTTAATAATCGAACTTCGTAGAAACGTGTTATGGTTTGAAGTTGACGTTGAAGTTGATGAACTGTTAAATAAAAAAATACACGATTAGGAGATTTGTAGGATATTCAACAGCAAAAAGGATATATTAAGTAATGAAACTTACTAGCAGCTTTAATACAAAGTTTCGCCATTATGGATATTTTTCTCACCAAATTTCTAGTTACAGAAATAAATAATACTTTAGATTGTACATTTAAAGAACTAAATTCACATTTGTCAAATTACAAGTGAGAATCGCGCGAGCACATATGCACGCGCAATTCTCACTTGCAATTTTTCATGACAAAACTATAAATATATTTAATGACAAAATTATATATCCAGGGCGGCTCTACAACATGCAAGTGACATTTCAATATCCTAGCCAGAGTGGCTCTGCAACATGCAAGCAACATTTCAATATCCAAGTGTAGACATTTCAATGTCCGGCGTTAAACAGAGTAAGTTTAAAGTTTTATTTGTTCTTAAAATAAAGGTATAAATGAAATTTAAAAATAAAAGTACAAATTATGAAAAAAAGAATTTCTTTGTTTACCTGGGTAAAAAATGGAATATGACTTAAATAAATTTATGTACGATTACGAAACTGAAACCACGAAAGAGATAACCTAAGGAAATTCCTTTGCAAGGCACAAAAGTTGTGATAAATAAAACTCATCTAATAATGAAAGTGTTGACATTTATTCGTCTTCTTTCCAATTAAAATTCTTTACAAACAAATTATTTCTACAAAAATAAGCCAATGGCAAAATTTTTATTATTTTTTCTTCAACATAGGATTTTGTACCAAGGAACAATATAAAATAATATTGTTGTAGACAAAATGGTAAAGAATTACGAATTAAATTTGTTTTCAGGTTTTTGACATTTAAAAGAAAAAGTAACGCCCGTACCAAGTCCCAGTTGAAAAGGTGAAATTCGTGGAGTTTTTGGTTACCTATATTGTTTACATTAATAATAAAAATTAGATATTAAGAAAGAGTGTACGAGGAACAAATGTAAAAACAGTAGGTATTCACAATTAAATGAAACTATGTGATGTAGTATTATTTCTACTTTTCTTTAAGTTTTTTTACTCAGGTTTCGATGTATTACATCTTCAAAAAAAATCTTTGCTAATTGCCCACCTGGAGATGCTATAATACAACGAAACCTAGATCGTGGTAAAGAACCTAAAGTAAAAATAATATTACATCACATAGTTTCATTTAATTGTGAATAATGAATTTCTACCAAAATTAACGCCAAATATATTTCAGAACAATAGGGTATTCTAAAATCTACCATATCGAATCCAATAAATTATTTTTCAAAGGATATTAATCAAAACGGAATTAATTTGCACGACGCTATTGCAATTATTATCGGCATATAAGTTAAAGCAGAGTTAATGAATGTTTAACTGCCCGAAAAAAAATCCGAAGGCAAGGAAAACCTCTTCGGGTTTCTTTTTTCTCTAATAATTAATGGAAAATAAACTTACAGACATAGTTGTAGGATGTTGAAAGTTATTTTCGAATATTTATAATTTATGTACTTTTGTTTTAAAATGAATTTCATTAAATCTTTTCAGATTAATTTTGTTCACCTTCGAACTTAATTTAGATTTTAAAGTCCTATTCTAAATTATTTCGGTGCCAACTGTCTTCTCTATAATACAAAATTAAATAGTGTAAATTCAAGTAAAATTAAATTTCACTTAAATGTTATGTTTATGCATGCTCAACCAAGTATTTACCCAAATACAAACAGGCGAGAGTTGCGCAAGCTAGGCTTTTGAAATAAGTATTCACTTGTTTTTAATATGAGAGACAACTTAAGTGCCATAAATTGAAAGAAGAGTGTTAAATTTGACATCAACTTTTATTTTCCTCACCCAATGAGCTTTTTATATCACAGGTAACAATTGTAAGATCTAACATAATTGCAAGTTTCTTCACATAAAAACATTGGCAAAGTTCGTACCCTCGTACGAGTTAAAGGAGTTGCGCTTTTGTTTAATTTTCTACAGAAAAAGCTTTTAAGTCGTTACAAAGTCAAAACCTCATAATATTTACAATTTTCCATTTTAAAAAACTAGCATCATCCACTTAAAATACTATATTTTGGGATCATTTGGATTATTTGGTTAAATAGAAATAGTACAGAATTTATTAATGGATACTTTTCACATTAGAATAGAAGTTTTTCTCCAGATTATAAAAGACGCGACGCGGTAGTTATGTACATTTTTTATTATTGCCTATTTATGGCTTTTCTAAATGATATTTTAAATTTGAAACGATTAATAGGTGATAAATTCAAATCTATTTCTGAAATCATTGATCATACTATGCAACCCTAGGAGTTGAAACAATTTTTTGCTTGAAATTATTTTACAGGGTCGAGAATGCATCACTTTATATACAACTTTGGACGTATGTACAAATATATGTATAAAAGTTTAACCGATATTAAAAAGGCAATTTTTTTACATAATTATAAAATAAAAATGATTTAATTGTTAGTCAAAAAAATTAAAGGTTCTTTAGAAGGAAACTGGGTACCTCAATTTTGTACCTGTAAACACAATAAATATTAGATCGTAATAATTTTTTTTTTAAATTGAATAATAATATCATTTTTCAGACAAAGATTTTTTATTTTCAAAAAGCTATATTAGAAGTGAATTACTTGTAAATTTACACTAGTTATAATTAATTTTGTCATAAAAAATCACGGCTGGCACTACTTAGTGATAATGCGTACCCGCTGTTTATGCAATAGAAAAATTCGTCAGCTTAATAATTCAACTTAAAAATGTAAATAGTCTTAATAACAATATTTTCATTGAATAAAAATACCTAAAATTATGCTCAATGAGATCGTCTTATATAAACCGTACACATACTACGATTACACTAAACAAAAATATTTGCTACCTTAAATAATATTCTAACCACTAACTAGGAATTGTCTTCTCGCTCTACCAGTTTTGTCAATAAGTATTATTGAAGTAATTTAATTGTTTTTTTTCAATAACAATAAATTAAATTTATCGTACATTAATAACGTTACGTAAGCATTGTCACGGTTGTAAAATGATTTTCTTTAACTGGACGAAGAAAAAATCTTTTATTTTGAACCATTAAGTACGACTACTAAAAAAATGAAGTGTTTAAATAGTCTACACCTTTCCGGTAGTTATTTCGCTTATTGAAATTTGCACTTGTCCTTATTTTTAAAGTCACATAATTCTAATGTAAAATTATTGTAAGTTTAACCTATTTGTCATGGTTTTATGTTTGTAGTTCAATTCAGCTTGTCGTAGGAATATGCTCTTTTAGAATCCAAATGGAAAAAAAAATATAAAATATCAATTTTAAGGCATATTTTCAAAATAAGTGTACTGAAATCTTGTAAAGTATACTCACATAAAATAGTTAATTGTACAAGGGCCATATTTCAAATTTCCCCAATAAACGAGAAAACTGCAAAATATATTTATAAAATAAATCATGATACATACAAAAATGACGAACAAAAAGAAAAAAAAGTGTAGGAAAAAGTTGGTTTCTCCTACAAGATTACATTTATTCCTATAGGATTGTTCATTTTCCAAGATTTTTTTACATTATTCATTGTTATTGCAAATATTAAATATTTTTGGTGTAGACATCCTAATTATCCTCTATCATATATTTTTAATTAGAAATTTATTTTGAAAAATGAGAGTTACGTTAAACATAAGACTACATGTCTTATACTTAACGTAATTCTTATTTTGAGTTTTTCACATTATTATACTTTTCATTAGCATAACAGATGTATAAATAAACAACACAAACACTGGATATGCCATTGACTATTTTATACCATTGACTCGCTTCTTATTTACTTATTTTTCAAATAAAAAAAATCATCATAATTTCGAAAGCAAATTTAAATACCGCAATCAACTTTTAATCTAATATTACAATAGTCGCTGGGTAAATTATGATTTCAAGGTTAATAATTAATTTAATTTCTGATAAAAAGTAGAAAAAATCATCTTATATTTAATAAGTACTTTCATTTTTGGCGTTTATAAATATTTTGCGATTGCTCCTACACTTAACAGGATTATTTCTTTAATTGCAAAAAATCCTATTTTCATCTTAATGATATAGTCTACGCGCATGATAAATTCCCGGAAACCGTTTGTTAATTGAGTTATAAAAGGTCACAAATAAAGAAAAGTCTTACTTTTGCATTTATAATATAAGATCTAATTGAAATTAATATTTCTAGGGAATAGGTCAAAATTTACCGTAATGCCATATGATATTAGAGCATGATTACTAAATTAAAATTGTGAATTTATTACTACAAATTTAAGTGTAACTTTATTTTAAAATAGCTCACATTTCATTTCGGTTATTGATATTATACTGTAATAGGAGAAAATGTATACTTGAATGGCTTGTATGTGCGTCGCTATTGAGATGATTTATTGAAAATGAGAATAAAGAGAGTTTTTCGACAGAGAAATGATATATGTGGCGTCGGGTCAGCACCGTAAATCACGCTAAGAAAGATGGGCAGCAGGTGCGCTTACAAGCGTAGCGCCCGTAGCAAGTAGCGTAGGAAGCCTACGGTATCTTTAAGGTACTATGATATGCAAAGCACCAGCGAGATTTGCTTCTAAAGAGATTGGAAACTTTACCGGAAGTATCCCGTTTGTGCGCGAATGGTTGTGTCTAATAATATACTGCACTACTTTTACGGATTTCTTATTTTATTGTGAAATGTTATGATTGCTACTCTAATTATAGAGATTATATTCAACTATTGTAACGTTAAGTCAAGTTTTTAAACGTTCATGTTTTTTCAGTGTCATTGCTGGTAAAATATAGAATATATAAAAAGTATCAAAGATCGATAATTAATTTAGTCATTAGTCAATATTATGTATTTTTGATTTCCGTTATCGCTGGGCATTTGAGTAATAAAATTTAAAAGCGGTAGACCAACACATTTAAATTCATGCAACCAGCGTAACATAGTAATGTACATATTACGGGGGTACGCTAAAATTTATGTATAATATGTGTTATAAATATATTAAATTATATATTATAAAAACATTAAAAATTAATTGTTTACGTTCGTAAAAAAAAATTCATCGTTTACATTCATACTATTGATGTCAAACACATAATAATCTGTAGTCAAACAGTCGCACAAAGTACAGGTTTTCGCCAAAGGATATGAAAATATCAGATTGACTAAATAAGTTTTAAGCTATGAATTTTGTGTGATTTCAAATGTTTTTTTTTCAATAGCCTGTGGATTTGACTTACTTTTTCCCACCTATTAGTGTTTTCGACGAAGTGTGTAGGCAAGTACATTACAGACGAATGTCGACCACTAGTTTATATAATTAAAAGTCTTCACTGTGGTGTTTTGGGTTGATTACAATTATTAGCATACTTCTTTATTAGCATACTGCGGGGATCCGGATACAATTTCCAGCCGCTCGCCGAGTGGGGCTGATATTTAAAATCGCTTAACTAAATTCCATAGCCCAACAAAGTCTATAGTGCGAGAAGCTACGCACTGCGATCGACAACCCGCCTACCTTTGTTGTTTTGGGCATTACCTTCAATGATACACGCATTGAAAAGGCCCAAGTCCCAAGGTAGACTTAAGATAGGCAGTTGATTGGTGTAATTAATAGAAAGATATTGTAATAGGTTAAGGGTAACCCCACCTTAATCGAAAATTCCACTGACGTAAATATGTTTTTGGAGTATAAAACAATTTTCCATTTTTTTCCCACTTCGCAGTAAAAATCAATTTGAAAACGAAGAGGATGGAACTAACAAAATTACCGACAATTATTTCCATTAACATGAAGAATATCCGTATTTATATGCAGAAATCAGAAATGTACACCTTGACTTTCAATGTTTATAATTACTATAAAATTGATTCATATCTTACTAAAGTATAGATTTATTAAAAAATTAAATAATCTTGATCCCTCGCTCCCGATTTGTTACAAAAAATATTTAAAATTTAACTAAATCAATTGGGGATAAAAAAAACAGATTAACTTTTTTCATTTTCTTTCTGTTGCGTAATTTCTCGGTACAGCAATTTATCCATATTTACAGAAAATGAGTCCGGCTCAAAATTGTATGAGTGGAAATTGATTTTAGAATATTAACCTTCGCACTTATTAACTTATGTAATTTCTTATCTTCGTGTTGCAATATATTAATTACATATAAGATTAATTAAAAGTGAATCGGCTGGTAAATAAAGAGAGCCCAACTATTTATTGTTGTCTAGTTAAAATAACGTTGTCGTTGTAGAAAATTACTAGATTAATATTACTCATGCAAGTTTCAAAAAGAATATATAAATTATTCGTAACATTTTTCTTTTGCACCTCAGTAGAACAGTTTTTTCACACATTAACAGAAAATATGAAAGTACATTATATTTGCGTTGTTATTAATGGTAATACAGAGCAATAATTCAATACTTCAATTAAAACTTATAATACAGAATTTTTAAGACTTTATGATGAAAGTACGTGTTTGACACAATACCATAGTACTGCATGTAGATTTAATTAAATTATCCCTTACATTACCTAGGAAATTTTACGCAAATCAGGAAAACATCTGTAAAATAAACGGTTTGTCAAAAATTAAAATTAATGTAAAACAGTAGTTTAAATATTTTCGTTAACCAATACAACATAATTGTTAACCTATTAGTGGTCTTTATGGATTGGTATCTTGTTTTAGAATATAAACCAATCGACTTCAGTTTTTATATTTAATATTTTTAAATATAAATATCCCCATTAACGATGACGAAACATAAAACTAGATAATACAATTATTATTTATTTATTTAAATATGAACCTTATTTCTTCTTTTTAAGAAATGAGAAATTATTTTAAATTGAAAATATTAGAAAAATATATATCATTTCCACTGCCTTTATAGACATTAATAAAAAGCAACAAGGACCTATTACTTTCATTGAATGACCGAACACAAATATTGCCAAACATAAATGATATTTCATCCTATATAAATATTAATCCCACTTTTATTTCGTATATCACTCACATGAAATACAAACCAATCATATACCACTGAATGATTAAATATGTCATTAAGATGGGATTATATATCAGAAAGAATAACCAACAATATTTAAAATTTTTTGAAAATTATTTTTTGTTTATGTGGAAAAAACATTTTGTCTTTCATTTTTATTTAGAATATTCTTAAAATCTTAAAATCCAATGAGAAAGACAATGCTGCATTCTTTAAATATGTGAAAAGTTATTTGCTTCACTGGTATTTCATCTTAAAAGTAAATTTCAGTTAAGATTTAGAAGAAAAGTTTTTAAGAAAATTTAATTCTAATTTTGCCATGGCAGAAATCCAGTTGGATACACCATGTATGCAAGGAAATGGAATTTAAAATAAAGATGTTAAAATGTTATCCAAAATCTTTTGATCAAAATAATCCTTAGACTTGCTTACTAAAGTGGAATGTTGAGTGCTAAGATGAGTTTTCAATTATCAATTCACAATGTGGTTTGAAAGAATTACACTGAGGTCGAAGCTCATAATGACTCTGCTTATATTATTATTCTGAAGTAGATTCAGCGCATATTCTTATTCGACAGTGCTGGGTTTTTCACACATGATATTTTGCATGCGGTTGATTTATTAAACCAGTAAGCAAATAAATATATAATTCATGTAAAAATAAAACTCCTTGTGTTGCGTGGGTACGATAACACTGACACTTTAATAACATAAGTAATAAAATTATAGTATTGTGAAATCAATTATCAGACAATATTTAAAACACCAGGAACATTTATCCTCATTATGAAGATAGCCTTGATTGAGACAATGGAACTGCTTAAGGAAATTGCAGTAATCTTTTTAATTGTGGTCATTAAGAAATTTATTCCTACATATGTAACGTTATACATGCAATCGACATGAAAGGGGACGGAAGAAAAAATACTTTTATATAAAACGTATAAAATATTTTATTACATGTGTCTACTTACAAATTTTAGATACTCTGAATCTTGTGATAAGACACAACAGATAACAAAGGGTATAACAAGTAGTTCAAATAATAAATAGAACAATAAAAAGTACTATTTACTTAGTTAAAATCGTAAATAATTTGTTTTATACTTGTATTATACAAGTCTAACAGTTAAAGTATTTTTACAGAGCATAATTAATTTATAGATGAACTTATGCTGACAATAGCGATTCAATCATTTAAACTAAAAAGAATTAAATTTTGCAAAGAAGTACTAATGTTTTCCAGTTCGTTGAAAATATTTAATCGATGCAACAAAATAACCTACCCAACCTGGTACTTATTCAATCCTAAGTTTATATCACATCCATATATGCAAAAAAGAATAGTTATTATAAACCCATTATGCTTCTATATGCATATTTATTAAAATAAGGAATGACGTTTTAATACAGAGAACACGTCCTGAGTAGATTTATGAAATGGAGGCTACATATGCGATTATTTTTCATAGTATATAGAACTTTCTATAATAAATATTGTGAGAAACTGGAACCTCCCAATATTTTTGTAGTCAATTAAATGTTTTATTGACTACAAAAATATTAGAAGGAAAAAGAAATTTTTCAAGTAAATAATTGCCTACAAAAATCTTTAAATGATTCACCGGCATTGCTCTAGAAAACAAATATGAAATATTTAATTTTTGGGCTCAAAAATTTTCTAAATAAATATATCTCATTCATGACCAACATTACATTTAGTAAACCGAAACTTACGAATTAAAGATATAAATCGTCATTTAAAAAAATTCCTCAAAATAGCATTGAGTATTTTAAAAATGGAAGATTACGGTGTCATGTCTTGAAAAGCAAATGAAAATTTTTAATATTTTTCCATGTTATTGTATATAAAAATATTGTAAAGAAAGAGAATTATACAAAAAAATTCACTGTCCTGTTCCCTGGTGAATATATGAACCATCTTTTTACAGTAGAGGAATGTTGAGTTACAAATAAAAGGATAAGAATTTGGCAAATGCCTGATGGAATGTCATTAGCGAAATAGTGCTACGTTCGCAATGTTGGTAAAATAAAATCGGAGAAATTTTCAGGTTGGAAAATATTTTCATCATATAATATTTCTACAAAAAAAGCTGAAATGAAATTTTAATATAAATTAAAAATGATATTGCCCAAACAATAGATTGTGCAATTTTACTATTAAAATACTTTAATTAGTATACTCAAAATTTCTGAACATAAAAACCAGAATATGAAAATTAATGAAAAATGTATTATTTTTTATCTTCATCATGTTTCATAAAAAAGTGTTTTTAATGACTGAAAGCTCTCTATGTATTAATATATATCCCAACAATCCATATCCTTTATGAATTTCGGAAGAAAGGGAATCAAATCCCAACAGCCAACGTCCCTTTTGACTTTATGAGGTCAAATATTTCAAATTATTCACGTACATAAATATTTGCGTGCAAATCAGGGGAAAAATTAAATGATATGCCTAACGTTAGTACTTTCTGAGGAAAAAATACTGTACAAAATCTTGCCAAATTTTTAGTTATCCACAACAACACTGAATCAATTTAAATTATTATCTGTGCATAGCAAATTTAAGTCGGTAAAAGAACTGTATTTGATTATACCTACACCCTCCCTATCAAAGTATTACATTGACGATTTATATATCATGTAGAAAAATATTTCAAAATAGGGTATTATACAATAATGATGCATCTAATAGATGCTTCTCTTGATATAGATACATTTCTTCTCTTAAAAATGTTATATCCTGACTGCGGAAAACGAAATATTAAACTCTCGTATCTTTTTCCACGATTTTCTCGATAATAGATAAAAAAAAACTCCACCCTAAAACTATTAAAGTTAAAAGGAAATTGTATTAAAGTCCGCATATGCAGAGAAACTCTCCTCATATTTTATTGCTGCTATTATTTTTAATGGCAAATTAGAAGATTATTACTTCTTTGTCGGATTTATTTAAAATTACGAATTACTAGTTTAAGCCGCTTCACCAAATGGAAATTATTAACCCCAATCTTGAAAATATTTTTGAACTTAATTGAAAATTATGCCACCTTCCTTGATAACCACTCTATAATACTTTTATTGTATACTGATCACTTTGACTCTAAGGTAATTTGTAATAAAATTTTTAATGATTCGTACATAATTTCTTGACAAGAAATAAAATGTTATGAGCAAAAATTAAAGGCAGATAACAAACAATTATTTTCAATGTTAAAAACTTGACAAAATAAATGTCAAATACAATATGCATTCCACATATATCTTAAAATGGCTTCTGGTAATCGACAAATGTTTTTTCAAAGTTAAATAATATGAGGTTTTAAATAAAATATATTAAAGCGGCGTTTGTCAAAATGTATGTTAGATATTTTCCCAAATTCCATTTTGATGCATGAAGTAGATTTAAAACGTATAAAGTAGATTTTTAATAATTATACTTTCAAGGGATGCAGGCTATGTCTACTGAAAATGTTGGTTTAAATTAACGAAAGTCATTAAACGTTTTCATTATATGTTAGCGTTTAGAAGTTATTTAACAATTTTCAAAGAATGGGACGCAAAACTGAAAAGGGAGAACACATTTGAAGAAACTTTAAAGTTTAATAATAAAAACACATTTAAAATAAAAAATGGTAAACAAAGCTTCAATTTCATTCCAAAAAACCGATAAAATGATATCTCATTCAATGGAACGATTGAAAAAATTGCATTCAATTTACCTGTCGCGATTGCTTTAAACAATTTTTTAAAAATATTTTTAGCATATTATATGAGACCAATGACATACCATCCAATTGTAAAATATCATATTCAAAGGTAGAAAATGAGTAAAAATGTAGCTGTGACAAACTGAGAGAAAGACATAAAAAATTGGCTTTGGCAAAATGAAAGATCAAAAAGGACTGCGTAAAAATTCAAACCTAATAGTAATCCATTCATACTGTTACCGATATTGTTCCTAAAGAAGGATAAATATATAAATCTAGGCATATGTGTACGTCTCCTACATGTTTGCCCCTAATATTCCTAATATATATATTTGACTAAACACTAATATTTGCAAAAATAAGTTCTAATACAATATTTCCATGAATGCATTACTAATAATTTAATATCCTTTAATGTCATAAAATTATTCGTTCAATTAAACATTAAAACTAATAGTGTTTAAGTAATATATAATTGATCAATTCGTGGAACCTATTAGAGGGCGAAATTTACGAGTATTCGAGTACAATTATATAATACAACTATATGTATCCTTATAAAAAAATCGAAGCACGCAAAACTGGCGCATAATGATGTAATAATATTTAAGGCATTCGTCAGCATGTCAGATATATCATAATTAATATCAGAAAAACTAAAATATATTTTGGTCAATATTGTTGCGACCTATAATATTATTTTGACTATAACTATCATAAATGGTCATTAATTTTGAATAGGTTTCAAAAATGATAATTGTTTCTAATATAAAAATTTGCTAAAAGAAAAAATTATCAATGTCATAGTCTTAAAAATAAATTTGCTATGGCTGCTAGGAAGACAGTCAGCACTATCCCTAAGCAACAAACTAAGAGTGTACTGCTCCGTAATAAAACCCATTTGGACATATGGGATTCAACTGTGGTCATCGGCCAGTAATTCGAACATACTCTGCCTACAAAGAGCCCAAAACAATATACTTAGGGTCATATCAGGTGCAGCATGGTACTCCCGCAATTCGGAAATCCACGAATACCTACAAATTTCAACCATCGTAGACGAAGCAAAACGCTACACAGCCACATACAAAGATCGTCTGACATTCCATCCTAACCCACTTTCGCACATGCTGTTGCAGCCCAGCTTCATAATTAGAGCGATTAAGGGCACTGGCCCTATATTCGCCCAAACAAGATACATACCACAACCTACCTGCTTATAGTTCTAATGACTGATCGCAGGATACAAACAAAAAAAAATGTCATAGTCAATTTATACATGATAATAATAAAATAAGTTTTATAAATACATCTTATCAAAGAGAATGAATTCTTGTGCACGGGGATTATCAAAAGGAGGGAATAATATAAATGAAAATATTATTCTCCATCACTGTAATAGTCCATCTTGGGTCTTCGTTAACTTCACACGAATATAAAACGAGTTCCGACAGACGAACGATATAAATGTGATTTATTCATAGGGAAGTATATGGATATCTCACCGAAGAGGAATGATATATCGTGCGCCAGGTCAGCACTGTAGATCACCCGAGGGAAGATAGGCAACAGCTGCGCTGACGAACGTAGCGCCTATAGCAAGCTATGTAGGGGTACCACCCGGTCTTTGGGAAGCTACGACTTGTAATATACACACGAGTAGTTTTGTAAAGGATATTGTAAGTTTATGGTGTATAACTTGTGAAAGTTGGAGGAGGGATGAAGTTGTGAGGACTATGAAGTTCGTCCTTTCTTTAGATGAGATATTTTGTGAGAAATATAAACATTTAAAAGTTAAATGCGTATATTCATGAAGGTTCTATTTTGTTTTACAAGAAACTTTGTTTTTCGTTTCTATGCAAAAACTTGTTGAACCATGGGCTAGATTTTGCTGACAAGTTCTTTATCGAGTATTAACAAAGAGATATATTTGAATAGCATCTGTTCATTTATGTCCAACCATCAGTCCAAGCATCTACTGACCAACCGGAAGCTGTATGAAAATATCATTATATTATTATTTTTTTATATTGATTTAACATTTCGAACGATTTATTACTGACTTTATTATATCTATGAGTATACACGAGATTAAGATTTATCTTTCAGGATTTTCTTATGTGTGTTAGTATATAGCTTATTTCTCATGAACAGAGCTTCACTGAATGACTTCTAGCGTACTATTTACTTCATATTGTTCTTCTTAAGTTCATTTAATTAGTTTTTATATCGATTCTCAATATTGCATTAGAATAAATGTAATATTTATTCCAATATTTCCTTTTCTTTTACATTCAGAAACAGCACAAACCAAAACATACTTTATAATATCTAAATATTGTTTTTATTATTTACTTTAAAGCATGATTCCTTTTATCTCTTTAATGTTAATATTATTTTCTATATAGCATGATTCCCTAAGATTATTTTCAACATTATTCTGTGAGAAAATTGGTTTCCGAAATTCTTCAAGTCAAAAGTGAGTATCTATGTATTGATCGAATCACAAACAAGAAAAATATGTATCGAACCAAATGTTTTGGAAATGCTTAATAAAGGCAAAAATAAATCCTTTAATTAATTTCATGGTTTCCTAGATAATAATAAAGTAATACTTTACGCTTATCTTAAACATTCAATTTATATAGCATTCTCGATAATAATTTTTGTTTATCTATTTTACTGTAGAAATGGGATTCGTAGCCATAAACCTTTTATTTTTTGTTTTTTAACACATTAACATTTTTGAAAATTGTGTCATTTTATTTAACCATTCTTTGACATTATCTAGGTAGTTTTAATATAAATTAAAAACAAATTTTTAAATAAAAACAATAATTGTATATCATTGTCATTGTAAAACATAACAATTCACCAATCTTATTTAAAATATTTTCTTTTATTATATACCAATCGATGCAGTTTAATGTATTAACAAATACACACATAAAATATTAATAATTTCATATTTATATTAATTAATCGTACAATGTCGTTTTAAACTCTTCAGTCATGGTGTAAGATCCAGAATATCTAAACTGTAACAATATTACTTAATTCGATAAAATAAAAATGACTTACATGCCAACTTTTTACTATAATAGTAAGCCGTAGCTCTATGATACATGACGAACTCATTTTCTAGATCGATCTTACGTGATGTCGACAATTAATTAATCCACGTTGATATTAATTAATCATTTAGCGCCATTTTATTATTTTAAGTCACGGTGTAAGACCAAGGATATCTAAATTGAAATGTAACAATTTTGCTTAAATCGATAAAATAAGAATTACTTTATGTACCAACTGTTAACTACGATGGTAAGCTGCAGCTTTATGGTACGTGACGAATTCACTTTCTAGATCAATGTTACGTGATATCTTATATTTATGTACTAATTTTTACGCTTTGTTAAAGTAGCTATACTGAATAGAATACATGTGTATGTATATGTATATATACATAAATATGAAATTCATAGTTTAATATCTATTTTACATACTTGGACTTTTAAAATCAAGTAATTAGTTTTGGGGAGTTTTTTCGTTCCTTCAATTTTTATTTTTATATAAAACACGTGTTTACTTACCTTACGCCCTTATGATTTAAGATAATAAATAGCCTAATATTTCAACAGCTTTTTGAAATTTAAATTAGAATATCTTCACTACTTTCATATTTTCTTTATCATTTAATATCATGATCATGCCTTGTCCAAAATTTAAATTAATATTTGATAATTTGTGTGCAAATGGATAAATTAATTTTAGGCATCACTGAAAATTTTCCTATTTACCCTAATATATACTTGGTTTTACTTCGTAATTCAAAATTTATTCACAATATTTCCTACGGAAAGTGCAAATAAGTGTTAGAGCTTTGGTCTAAAAACGATAGTAGTCATTTTTAAAACCTTTCAAATAGTGAACATTTTAGTCCCATTCAATTTCACATTTTATTTGTCGTGTATCTCACCTTCCTTTAGATTTTTTAAAAATAATTTTCGTAAATACACGCAATGTTTGTTCCTTTGTTATATCTAAATTCATCCCCCGTTACATGTATTTTCAAAAAGAGTACAAAATTCTATGTTTTTTTATTGCTGTTTATATTACAAACAAAATAAACTGTTATCTACAATATATGTTAACAGTTAATTTCAAAATACCACAAAAATTCGTTAGTATTTTGATTTTTTAACAAAATTTTATTATTTATCTCTTTCATTTCTTTTCTTTTAGTTTTGATTTATATCCTCTTTATATATTGACATTTTATATAGGAGTATGTTTTGAGTGTAAATATTGTGGAATATAAACTAAAGTAACACATGAGATGACATTTACTCAAAATTAAAGTAACAGTAATAAGTTAAATAAAAAAAATGTGGCAAAATCCCATTAATTATTATTAAACACTTAATATATTTTTCATTAATGTTTATAGCACTCTTACAAAATGTATACTTATTTGAAATTTGTCGGTGCCTTGAGATCGAATTTTGATCCGCTGTTGTTATATGACAAACATTTGACATCCGGCCGTACATGATCGTTCAAAGTTTATTACATCCGATGTGGAAAAGATTTTCCCTTAAAAGTTTTCTTAATTATATCTTATTTAGAATGTAAGTTTATTAAGGTCAAGAACGAAACAAAACTTTCAAAATGATAGCAGCTATTGCAACAAGATAATATTGGTATAAATGAATATAAAATTGTGATTAAATTGCAAACAAATTATTCCATCTTACTTTTAAAAATGAGAATGGATAGATATGTAATCCGCGGTACCTTAAGCCCCAATGATACTGATTAAAATACTAATTGGCCACTCATTTCACACATAGCTACATTTCATATGTTATAAATACTTTTTAACTCCGTTCCATTCATGATTATGCTGATACGGCTTTGGAAGAGGCTTTCCAACTTTTTGAAGTAGTTCTAAGGACTATGAGTCTAAATATGAACCAGGAAAAAACAAAATACATGTTTTCCAAAAAAAATACTTGCCAAATTTCTATCAATGTTACTTTAAGCTCATAAACTTTTGATTCAGTACTGGGTTTTTAATACTTAGGATCTGAAATTAATTGTTAAAATAAAATATTGCTAGAAATTAAAGACAGAATTTTTGCTGCAAACAGAGCTTTTTATGGACTGAAAAACCTTCCCAGGTCACAGTTTATTTCCAGGAAAACAAAATTCTTATTATACAGAGCCCTCGTTAGACCAATGTTGATCAATAGCTCTGAAACGGGGACACTGACACAATCAGATGAGGCCCTTTCGGGTATTTTAAAACGAAAACTTTAAGTTCAATTCTTGGGAGCATAAAGGAAAATAATAATTGCAGAATTATATACTCGTACAACACAGAATTATATAAATTCTACAACGATCCAGATATCCCTTAATTTATCAAAATGAATAGACTAAATTGGGCTGCTTATGTCATTTGAATGGAGGGCTTAAACCCTCTCATAAGTATATTTTTGATTAAACAGCAACGACAAAAAAAGAGGAGGACCTAACATGAAATAGGAAGACGCTGAATGTCCGCAACTGGAGATTGTCGCACAGAGGTTTGCATGGAAGTTGCTTTAAAGGGAAGCGTTGGTACATCCTTGGCTGTCAATCTACTGATGATGAAAGGATGAGGAGTTACTTAACCTTAAGTACGCAAGACAGGGTTCCACTTAGTCGGTTTTATTTATTCTTAACATATTCGACAAAGCAGTAGTTCCAAATTTGTATTTAATATTTCATACATTTAACGTAATGCTTGACTATCTTGCACGATAAATAGTACATCGTACTATATTATTTTTATGCTATTATTCTACTATCGTTCTATTTTAGTGGTGTATTTTTTATCTAATGCAATACTAATGGTATTAAATCATATTAAAAAATTGAACTAGGATATAAAGTAAAAGTTTTTAATTAACGTCCCTTGGATGAAAGAGGTAGATGCAAATGTGTTATTCAAATTGTTGATAATAAAAAAATTACCAACATTTTGAATAATACGACGAAATGAAATAATGAAAGGGTGCAATCAGATGTGAGTTTATTTTAGGTCCTAAGCGTTTAATATCAAAATTACAACTTACAACGAGGTTAAATTAGGAAAGAAAGCTAAATACCTTAAGCGATTTAAAACTGATTGAGTACTACACAGAAGAAATATAAACTTAATAGTACTGTAGACTATGCTGCTCAAATTGAAAAGCAAACACTTCCATGAAAGTTTGCAATATTTTTATTGTTAGAATGTAAAGTTACCAGTTATCTCAAAAAAATTTCTTGATTAATTTTTATTTTCTCTTTTTAGCGGCATGGAAAACATGGTACACGGTATATTTACTTAAAAAATATTCTGTAAAACCCTAGCATGCATACTTTTCAAACTTTTCGAAAAAACAAAACCTAAGTACAGGTAATGTTATAGTAAAACTGTTACACAGAAAAGCAGGACGACTAGGATTTTAAAAAATCAGCTTTATCTAGTATTTATCGATTATGATTAAGCACTGCACACTATCGAGCAAATACCGATTAAACACACCCTAAAAGAGCTTTATATACAGAGATACATGAAGATTATTAGCAAAGTCTACTGTGCCGCTATCGTGCAAGATTGAAATTACACAATATCTCAGGGCCTGTTGCGGTCAAAACTAAGCAATACGCTCTACCTCGAATTCTTCATTTTCTGTCTTTAAAACAAATTCAAGCTCGTCAAATAATCTGATAGAGGTATAAACAAAAATGTTGAACGTCTTGCTCGTCTACGTTTCGCTGGCTATATTATCATATTGGCGGAAAATATGCTGGACTTCCAAATAATAGTACAGAAATACTATGACGCATTACCTAATATCCGTTTACGAAAGAATAATCACAAAACAGAAATCATATCTATTAATAAAATCATGGACGATGATTTAGTCGATAATAAAACTGTAGATCGTGTCTAAGGGTATATTAGCCTTAGTCTGCTCTTTGCAAGAACATGTAAGCATCTGAACTAACATGCTATATGGGGCATAAATAATTAAAAAGACGCGAATATCAACTTCAAAAATTAAACGTACGAACAATGAATCATCCTGCCATAATTATGGATCAGAGACGTCTACACCGCCAATATGTTAGCCAACTTCCATTTTCGTTTGGGTGACGTGATCGCAAATGACAAAAGAGCGTGCAACGTTGGATATAATCCATCGTGACTGAATACGGGCTACAGAAATCGGGGACGTACCACACCACTCAAGGTGGCGCGCGTCATTACACAGAAGAAATGGCGCTGGACTGCGAGTCTAAAATATGATTTCAGGTGGAGTATGATTTTTGATTGCAAACAATTAGCAACACTCCTAGTTGGTCTAAAACTAGCGAAGTGTTATCTATAGAGAGTTGGTCTATAGTTAGCTTAGTTAGGTGTAGAAAATAGGTCAAAAGGACAAAACAAAATCGCGAAAGATCCTCTAACATGAAAATGCAGATTTAGTCTTAAAAATCCCCTTGGTAAAAATATTGCCAAAATTCTATTTCCATGCAGACGAAGTTGCGGATGGTTGCTTGTAATAATAATAAAAGAGGAGACACTAGCACGAACTTGGTTTTCTATGTAGCCGAGCTTGCCATAAAGGTTTTTCTGTAAAACAAAATTGTAAGTACCTTGATATTTGTTGTTTATAAACGATTAAGTAAAGATTAAATTATTATACCAATAAATTTGACGACAGAAGTATTGATTCCGTACATCACTATTATTAAAGTGACTCAATTTTAAAATACAGTGATATCCCATTTATAATTTATTGTAGTCTCTTCACTTTTACTACTCGCAATATTAATATATTTTGACTACTTGTAACAGAATAAGAGAAGGAAACCCCAAAAAATTTCTAGAATATAATCTTTGGAATAATATGTAGATTCCCGATTTGAGTAATCAAGTGAATGAGCGAAATATGAAAAAACTGGTACCAGATATTTATATTTGAAATCATAATTAAGAAAAAAATACAATTTTCATTACATATTAAGACGGACAATTTTAACCCGAAAACCCATTAATGTTCACCGTGTTCGAAAAACGAGATCCATTTATAACATTACACATATAATTGGTACAAAATAAACTTCGGCCACTCTTGTCAACATTATCGGTAACATACAAAAACTATATAACGTAGAAATGTTTACGGGCACTAAATTACTCTTACTTAAATCCACAGGAATTGGACCTTTAACTTTAACTTGGTATAGTAACTCAATATACTGATAGAAACGTGACGCTTAACCTTTCGAAGCCTTCAAGACAAAGGTTAGGGTATCGCAAGATAGGCATGACATTTAACTGTGTTATCCCTTATTAAATGTACAAAACTTTTCGGTTCAAGAGTGTAAGTATTAAAACCGTGGTAGAAAAAGAAAATGGAGGTGATAAACGTAACTCGTATAGCTAACTTTTATCAGTTTGTAACTTTACAATGAAGAGGTAGATGTTTTCAGACGTTCTTTAAGTATTTTCGCAAAACATTTTATTAACTTCTAAATTTATTTAGGTTTGCAATGGTAGGTTTTCTCTTGTAATTTACCAATATCTTACGTCGCAGCAACCATAAAAAACCTTATCTATACCGTTTCGCAAATCATTGTGTTCTTTGTAATCACTTCGATTCCAAAATTAAATAAAGTGCAAATCGTTTCCTTTCGTCTCCTTCGATCCGTCGAAAAGTTTGTTTATAATAAACAAATTGTTTTCAAAACACATCGAATATAGACTGTTATGCACCGAAAACACCTGTATACAAACATTTACTTATATTACGAACTTAATCAACAAAGTGGCCAATTCGCTGCTCTGAAGAATCTCGATTACGATATGGATTTTCATCTCCCTCCAAAGTAAGTAATATTTAAAGTAAAACGTATCTACATATCTATATATATATATATATATATATATATATATATATATATATATATATATATATATATATATAGGTACAGGCATGCATCTGTATAACTCTATGATATTGACATTAAACAAATATTTTTTTATATGTGTATTCACTTTTAATCTAACAAATTATTGTCCGCGAAAAAATGGTGGATTTCCTTATATTCGTAGCATAGTTGAAGCAGAATCAAAACTTATTTATAACATCATTTTCCACTGAAAGGTAACAAATTCAGAAATGTTTAGAATTACTGTTTTTAATCCATTGTCAGGTATGTCTTGATAATCTTTCTATATTGATATTTGGAATTTCTAGTCTGGTTTACACATACATATGCACTAAAATTACGTTCACCTAGAATAGATAGTAAATTATGAGTAACATAATGCAACTTACAGGTGATTTGTTATAATCTACTATTCGCTACTGGCATATAAAAACTAAATGTCTGTTTATTTCTTTTTTGTTTTCTTCTCAATCTTAAACAATCTAACAAATTCATATTTATATGAATAATGTACGTTATAGTTCGAAAAGATAGACATCAAATTTATCATCTACCTAATTCAACTGCGCAGGGAACTGTAGCAAGTGGAGTGTTCGCGAATTTGCATGAAATAAAAAGTATATTTTTTTAATACCACGAAAATGAAACCGCAGGTAAAAGGCAGTTCATTTATAAATATACAGTATATATAAATTTCCTACTCCCATTATTAACAATCGTAAGGCTTTCCATCAAAGTGAAAGTGACTTTTAATAATACGGTTGGGTAAATTTTCGAACGCGAGTTGGAAATTATTTTTATGATACTTTACAATGTTGTGGGTTTCCAGCAATGTAATAATAGGCAATAAACTTAGCAAATGAAATGATCTATGCCAACCAAATGACACAACAATACATAAGCAAAAAAGTTGGAATGAAAATATAATGAATTCAAAAATAGGAATGAACAACTCATAAGTAGTATAATAAACGGAATGGTCCTTTTTTATTTCATGTAATATTTACGTAATTAATATAAGTCTAGCGGCAATACAAAAAGAACGATTTGGTTTTGATGATTGATCATCAATATTTATATGGAAAACTTTTTAAATTGAATCGAAAAAAGGCAGCTCTTCGCTTTTCTTTATTTTACCATCAAAAGCTTATCCGATTTGTTTCTTTTGTGCAAATTTCATAGAATAACGGCCAAATAAAAGTTAAGAGAAGGTTACTATAATTGCAATATTTGACATGAGATTTCGTTAGAAAGGTGAGCATAAGATTTAATTTCACAATATAGAAAAGATAACATAATCGAAGAGGTTTAAGACCACATATCGAAAAATAAAAACACCTAATACATGGAAGTTAGGCTGGATTCTGTTGGCATATATTCTAATTCATTCCGTGTCACATCATCCGATATTACTTCTTAAAACTTTGAGTAAGCAGCTAGAAGTTTAAAAAAATTAATTGAATCTTTCATTACTCTTAAATGTTAAAGCATTTTGTTAAAAACAGGCTGGATTTAATAACGTTGTAGCCAACGCAATACATAAAGAAAGTAAGATTCCCCCATATGTCCCGGCGGATAATCATACATGTTCAAATTTTCCTATGTAAATACCTGCAGTCATCGAACTAAACGATCAGCAAGGTTACTAGACGTTCAATATTTTAAATGGCCTGGTAAAAGTAAAAATATCGTTATGTTCGTACAAAATATCATTATATTGAGTAAACTATCCATAATCTTATAAAAATATTGAAGTGAAATACCCCTTTAAAATATTTTTATTCAACGTAATGTTAATATCCTTTATAGTTTTTGTCCAATGTTTTATCCAAAATCACAGGATTTCTCAAAAAAAATTGTGGGTTTTTTATTAATATTTCCAGCCCTTTCGTAAAAACGATTAAAAAAGTTAAAAAAATTAAAAATTTATAAATCATGCTTTAAATTGATATCCTGCGCTACGATATAGTAAACTTTATATTTCCCCTCTAATCATGTATTTTTAAGGGTTAAATTGAGAAATATAATCTGCATAATAGATTATATATATATATATATATATATATATATATATATATATATAATTTATAAAAATTCTACATTATTATTTTTTTATCACTGTCAAATTTCAAGGTTCCCGACAGATGTACAGTTGAACGTGTGCGAGTGATCTTATAAAGGTTTCATTTTTAACCCTGTAAAAAGCAAAAAAAATTATTCTTGGAGAGGAAAACATTAGACCTTTGAATTTTGGTAAAATAAAATAGATAATTTAACCTTGATATTAACTACAATTTAATAAAATTAAAAAAAATTGTAAAAAAGCTGGGAGAAAATCGCTTGCATTGGTACGTGCACATTATGATGCGTGACGAAGACCATATGACCAAAGAAGTTATAAAATAGATGAAGGAAAAAGAAATCAAGATCGATCAGCTACCACTTGAAAGAACATCAAAGGTAAAGAGCATAAAATTATGGACAAGAACTCAATGACAATACATGGTAGACTGTTGTGGCGAAAATGTTCTAGTAAACTATTTAGGGTACATTAAATTAAATGTGACACATACTGCAGGTAATTGTACGAAATCCTCCATAGTTAAAATGAAACTTCATTTATTTAACTCAATAATATATAAAAAAAATTCCTTGAGAGATTGAATCAACGTCATAGGTTATCTAGACGCAACAGTGTATTAAGCAGCGTAAGAATACCACACCATTTTGGAAACTCTATGATCTTTGTGATGCAAGAAATACATACGATGATTTATGTTTTTGTTGTGGAATATTTTAATAATAAATTAATATTTTTATTAATAAAATCATTATTCTAGACACGTGTTGTATGTTTTATTGTAAATATTGGTTTGTAACGGATTTATATTTAATACTCGACAATCATAGCGCAAACTTTTGTAGTAATCAGTACCTAATGATATTAGTTCTTCTACCTTAGTCAAAATAACACAAGCTCAAATCTCATTCCAATTTGGAATAATACAATTATTTTACTTTAACTAATACAGTACTGCTGATGTTTCCCTTTACTATAAAATTCTGAATCACAGAAAGTTATATTTACGAGATAAAAATATATTAAATTAACATTAGAATTAAAATAAGAAGTACTGAATTGAGAAAAATATACTCCTAGCCGCTTTTTATCGAACATTTTTTCTTCCTATAATGGATAGTGTGATATTTATTTCACATGCATTTAATACTTAGGGAGTCGCGTCCTAATTAGTTAATCAAGTACCGGGTTCACTGAACCCGGTTTATAATTATAAGTTTATTCCAAAATTGCTTAATAAATTTAAAAGTCTACTTTCTCCTAAGGATTATAGGACTACTTTTTTCCAATTACGTAGACCGCAACGTACTTTTCTTCCACTCATTGGTGGGTTGGATGCAACAGTTGGTTCTGCTTCTGGTATTATATTCCGAATACGGTTTTTGATGTGCTATGGAATGTTTATTATAGAAGTTATTTCATTAAGAAGTGGTTCAATCAAAGAAATAGCCAATGTTTTTATAAAATTTTTTCGGCGAATTTATCAGAAGGTATAATTTGGCCTTTTGAATGACGTAAGCGTTTAGTTCACTAATATTCCATAACCCAAAAACTATGCAAATTTGCTAACATTGAGTTCTGGACACAGAATGTGTACCAGTTATTTGGTCAACTATATCGACTCCACATTTGAAAATATTGTAATCGGTTATTGTTTCCGGTTTCTTTTATTCACATGTTCACATCTATTTTAGCATTATAATGCATAGTAGATGCTAAGAGTTTGCCACATTCAAGCACGTGAAATAGCAGTATGGCATTATCCTAAACCCCGAAGTAAGTTTCATCCTTCTCTCTTCCTCTGATTTCAGAAAACCCTTGAGGTATCTCTTGATTGTTCTTTCCAAGAGTTCCTAAGCATGTCCACCTGTAGTTGTCCAATAAATCAGCCATCAATGAAACATTCATGAACCAATTATCCATGATGACATTACGACTAGAACCTTTTATTAGATCCACCAGTCTTGTTACCAAAGTTTTAGTTCAAAAGCACTCATTTTTCTTGTCCCATCTTTTATTTTTTCTTACACGTGGATCCTGTAATATACTACTGTAAACTAACATGCCTATACATAGATTCTATCTTTGCAATAACTTTATTTATTAAGAGTTTAAATTTTTAATTATGTTTATCAGGCACTCTTGAGCAAAAAATTGAGATATGTGTTGGGAAAAATCTACTCAAATATGGCCAAGTCTACTGACAAGTATCTATCACAAGACCTAAGAAGTGGAACTGAATTAAATATACGCTTGCAAAAAGCAGGAACTCAGTTTCAGGGTAAGAATATTTGACTTAGTAGGACATGCATAAAGAATCCTCGTGACCGTCAGACATAATTAATTATCAGCAAGTAAGGACCTCTTGATGGACGTCATGGTTTGGTTAATAATATCGTGCCACAGGATGTTGAAGAATGCGAAAGACTACGGCAAAAGCTAAAAAGAGATATTAGCAATCGAAGTAATAATTGTATGTGTGAAAGCTCTATGCTTTACAACTTCGACAACTTTCCTTTGCTTATTTTAGAGTTTGGTCAAACAAATTATTTGTCCTAATTAAATATCAATCTCAATTTCCAATCCACAAGTAACATCCTATATATCTTTATACAAAATATATCCTCACTAATGTAATTTTAGTGTACTACGCCTTTATAGTCATGAAAACATGAGAGTTTTATTTTTCTACATCAACCTGATAGTAACTTTAAGTAGAAATTTAATATTTCAAAAATAATATTCTTTAGGTAAAAAATAATTTTTAAGTAGAAATTTTATACTTTTAAAAAATATATGATAAAAGAAACAAGTTTGTAAAGAAAGCATATTTCTAAAAAATTGCTTTATGATCATTAAAAATATAAATTCGACGTTCCTCGAAATTTTTGTTTGTCTATTGATTGATTTGTATACGCACCATACAAAAATCGTTATACAGTTCTGATAAAACTGTTAGCATTACGTAACCCAGTATGGGTTACGTTTCAATCAGTGAAACAATTTGAAGAAGATATTTTAGAGCTGAAATCCAAAGAAAAATATTTGTCTTTAGTAATGATTGATTAGAAATAAAATTTTAGAAGAATCTGTTTTTTATTTAAAAAAAAAGTGCGATGAATGCTCTATGAATGCTCTCCCTAATCATTCTATTTACGAGAACATGTTTTAAATATTATTTTGCGGGTGTTTTTATCAATTACGTTGGAACTTCTTTTCTTGTCTACTTTACTCAGTACATTGCCTAAACGTTTTTTTTAATCTTTTTGTAAATGTTCACTTTCATATAATCATTGTGCACCACATAAACTCTCACAAAGTAAAGCGTCATCTCATAACCTTCGCGATCATTGATCTTGCTTGCCATTATTGCTATTGATCAGGCATATTAAACAATACGTTCAATCAAATTTAGTGTGCGCACGAATGGCTAAGGGTTTGTTTTTTTGTCGGGCTGCTTGCCTTTGGAGAGCAAATATTCAAAACGTATTACTTATAATGTGTACATTCCATAATTTTATTGGTAGCAGACAAGTCCAAAAAGTTGTATGAGAATTGAATATTTTTTCTTTTCATTTCTACTATTTAGTCACCGTTAACAAACTAGGTCTCTGATTGAAAGGTAACACTGTATGGTTAAGAATCTGAAAAGTAAAATGAAATATTTTCAATTATTTCAATGTTCAAATCACTAATAAAACAATGGAAAATTCGTTTTTGTCTTTTCAAACAAGCTGATTGACCAAATATAATTAAACGAGCAATTTGGCGAAGATCCTACAGTTCACAAATTGTATCATTTTGATGACAGGTTTGTTGGCAACATACAAATCTGTCATCAAAATGAGACAATGTATGAATTGCATTATTAAAACTGACTTAGTCACAATTTAATTCCTAATCAATGATTTACCTAGCACTATATAACACACGATTGAACGGTTTTACATGAAGAGTAACAGACTTACCTGAGTTACGATTGAAAAGTAAAACCTTTATAAGCTGAGGTGACTAGCAGCAAAGTAAGACGGCAGTCATCTTTATCTACGGCCTGCCAGTATTTCCGGAAATACTTTCCTAATTATAGTTAAAAATGAGAAGAACAATATTAGTGACCTGGAATTTGTCCAGGTCCTACAGATTAGTTTTTTTTAATATTAGTTTCAAATTCTTTATGGCATAAATTAAAAAAGGACAAATTTCTGAGCTCACAAATTTATTATTTTATTCGTTCAGCTAAGCATAAACAAATTTAAAAAAAAGTGGGTGTGGCTGTCTTATGGACACGGAATACGTCTATGTAACGGGTTATAATTTTGAATAAATTATTTTTATTTATATATTTAGGATAAAAGCCAGGAAACAAATAATTATTTTGTTACAATAGCGTATAAGCCGACATTATATATTTTTTATAATATTTTTTTATTCTAACACATTATATTCACTGTCACTACTTTAAACTAATTTTTTATATACAATCAATATATTTTGACTATAGCTGACGATTAAAACTTAAAGGCACATCCTAGCTTTTCCGAATCACTGTTCTAGCTTATTGTAACGAATTCTTTGATCCGTTAGCTATCCAGTGGTTTAATTTAATTTTTGATGTAGAGGATAGATTCAAAACTGCAACGCCAAACACTATCCCCCGATTTTGTTATCATTAGGTTTTTTAGATTGCCCCCGTATGGTAGCAAATTTAAAAACATATTCACGTCAAAAATCTCTCCAAACAGAAAAATAATAAAAATCATTTCAATGTTAAATCTTTAAATTCAGAAAGTACTGAGGGCGACCATTACATTAGGTTAAAGTAAATGTCTATAACCGATACGTAAACTAGATCACGTAGTCTCCGAGTGTCGACCTCTAAATGATTTATTTAAAGTGAGAATAAAGATAGCTCCTCCAAGTCGTGGTGATAAATCGGGCGTCGGGTCAGCACCGTAGATCACCCGAGGGAAGATGGGTCGCAGGTGCTGTAGTATATCTGACGACTGGCGTAGAAGAGTTACACGAAATTTGTACTTTTATGATGTGCACTTTACAAAGAGTATAGATTTAACGAATTTAATATGGTTCATTACATATTTGTAGCTCTTATAGATTTAGTGGTAATTTTCCGTAAATATTACTAAATGAATCTACGATAAGCATTTCATACTGAGATTTTACGTCGTACGTCTGATAGTTGCAAACTCGTCGTACGTCTGATAGTTGCATAGTCGGGATTAACATTATTTTGCATAATCGAAGAAATTATCTGATGAAAAATTATTTATTTACTGAATTATTAAAAACCACACGCTGTTTCGAGAACCAAACTCAAGGGTTAATATCAAATAATATGAAACAAAATACCATTATTAGACTTAGAAAATTTTAAATGCCTAATTTTATGTTATTTTATTCTTCAGACGAATTGAGACTTTAAAATACGTTGCATCTTCAAAAACTATCCGCAATGGTATAATTTCTTTTTTTTTTCTATATAATACATATATAATTTACAAATTAAAATTTTTTAAAAATTTTAAAATATGGTGCGCTATACGCGATATTTTTAAATTTTTTTATACCAATATTTATCACCATGTAAATAAATAAATATGTTATTGCCTAGTATATTCTCCTTAGATGAAATAAATATTAATTTTAGATAATTAAAACGCAATATTAATTTTTAGCTCATTTAAATCACTCGCATAACGTTTCTATTAAATTTTAATAGACCCAACTCATGTCATTAGTCGCTTATTACCCGTAAAATAGTGGAGCTTATTTTAACTCTGATAATTTTTCTTTAAATTTCTTTACATTATCGAAATAAATGTTTTTGAAAACTTAATTTATTTAAAAATTGCTATTTAGCTAATCTTTAAACGTCATTTTGAATGTTACCTATCTCACGGATAGGTAACATTCAAAATGACGTTTGAAGATTTCATATTCAATTACGCGTTTCTTATATGAAAAAAATCGTGACGTTCGTTCAATGGTGACATACCTCCAATATTTTTAAAGACCTATTTAACAATATTCTACACAATGGGGAAATTCTATACAGATGACGACCCGTATTCAAAGATACGCTACAATATATATGACATTATAGCAATAAATGTGTGATTATGAAAATATTCGCTGTTAATATATATTTGCTGTCTAGTTTAGGATAGCCCCTAGTAAATTTCTTGTGAACTAGATCTGGCAGATTCGTAAATACTCGATATACATCCACTGTCACGTTTCAAATATTGTCTGTTATATGTTTATGGGCTTATATTTGTAGGTTATTATCGAACAATATTTGTAGGTTATTATGCCTCCAACATTGCCAATATTTTGAAATTACCATATTTACATAAATGCTGTCTTGTTAATAATATATTGTGAATATCTATAGCAAGTCACAATCTATATTTTACTTTTGGAAATGGAATATGTACTATTTTATATCCCAGTGATACCACAGAATAAAAATGACATCGACGTAGCATATTCGCCAAAACGTGCGAAAACACGTGTTCCCAGCTAAAACAAATAAATACTAAACAAGCCAATGCCATTTCAAGACACGCTCCCATCACGGCCCAAAATCATGAAACTCTTTCCCGTTTCCCCACGCTTGAGTCACGTCTGTTTATTTTGTTAACAACAAACATTCCACGAACTTAACGTCGTTCTTAAACTTTAATATCATTACATATTTATCAACTGCTCATCACGATATACGAGTAAAGTAGCAGTAAAAATAAGCCGATACATAATTTTTTTCAGGAGACATAAATTCTGAAAAAGCAACATATACGTACATGTTAAATTTTCATTTATAATCTACATCCGATACAACACATTGAGTAATAGAACCACGACAGGTATCTCTCTAATAGGGTTCGGTTCAAAGCATTTATAATTAATCCATTCGCTAATTTAGTTAGGAAAATATTTGAACTCTCTATTAAATTTAGGCGTACTGTTATTGTTACTATGTACAAATAAAGAAACATTTAATTTTTATTAATTGTAATTAAACAAAAAACGCGTGATGACCCCAATAAACAATGAAGCCGCTCAGTTTAATGAAGCGACAGGGATACATCCCATATGATCTATTGGTTTAATATAGCAACAAAGGTAAAAATAATTAATATAATCATTTAATAACAAAATCGAATAATATTTAACGTTAGTTTAATATAGCAATAAAGGTAAAAATAAATAAAATAACTATTTAATAACAAAACTTAATCAATTCCCAATATCGAATCCAAAAAATAATTTATTATAATAATTAATCTATTGTTTTCATTTAAATGATTTCTATTGTTCCAAAGGAGAAACTTCTTTCTAAATCCCTATATTGTTTTGGCTGCACTTTGCTAGTTAATGAACAGAGGAAATGGAGATTTCTCGGCTTCTTTTATAATGTTTCGAACAATATTTAATATTTTGCCTTGGAACCATGCATGTTTATTTAAGTTTATTTACCTATACATGTAACACGTGTTTATTCCTTAATATACCCTGCAATGTACATAATCACTTACATGGTTAATTCGTAGAATTCCTAAACAAGAAGGAAGTTTACGTCATCTTCGTCATCGTTGTCGTGAAAAAAGTTACGGTCACCATTATCGACGAATATTCTTCCGGTTGTATAATTAATTCTGTCTACGGCATTCAAGTAATTCGGACTTGATATATTCTCTAAAAATGTGCAATTCTCAGTACCAAAGTTGTTTATGTCATTGCGTACAAAAAGTGTCTTATAAATGGATTTAAACTGCCTTAATATAGGATTATTGTTAAATCTACCTTTGATTCGATATTGCAATATTATAGTTTAAAAAGGTGCTGGACGACCTTGCAAAACGAAAAAAAAAACAAATTGTCTGGATTCAATGTAGCTTTTCTAAGGGGATGGTAAAAGTTTTGGATGACACGACAAATGAAACGACAAACAAACAAAAGCCATCAAACAAAACTAAAATGCCATTGAATTTTAAAGATTTTAAATATGAGAATCCTTTTTGAAGAATAACATATTTTGTCTTTATTAATATCTACCAACGGCTTCTTATAATGGAGAGCACCTCTGTGTCTAGAGTTTAGGATATCGAACCAGTTATTTATTAGCCATATAAAGTCTTCAGCAGTTTCACCATGCTGGAATACCTGAAAACTTAAATCTACACTTTAAATTTTACTGGGTCATCTACAATAATACAAAATAATTAGCTGGCCAATTTGACTTTACTATTTGATTTTGGCAAAAGATATTTATGCGCCAAAGTTTATTTGCTAAGTTTATTCGCCAGTGTAAATTTACTATCCAAACTATAAACATCACTTTTTTTATAATAATCTTATTTTTGGCCTAGAAATGAATAGTATCATAGAGGTGTAAATACTCGATAAGTATAAAACAGTATTTCATGAGAAATTATATAGTCATTTTCTCTAAACATGAATATGATATAAACCTGATTTTGAAAAAAAAGTGAATGGCCAGAACTACTATTCGGCTCAAGTATCTTCTAGCAGACTTCTTTACTTCAAAAAGCTATATTACTTAATTACTTATCAAATTCGATCTACGACTAAAATATAAGTCACCCGGCAGATAAAAATATATAACACGCGGATCATAATACAACGCGAGTGTCATGCCTACTTATCATCTCTGGTTATAAAATATGCTCTGTGATTAACAAAATCGGTCTTTCTATCTCTTTCCCTTCTTTATTTTTGTGCAGAGAAATGTTTAACATTAACAAGAAATAAAACAATGGTCGATGTTTTTGTCACATATCTAATGTTACGTTGATGCTAAAAGATGGAGAAGACTTTCAAAAAAAAAAACAGTAAAATAAACGTAATTCTTACGTTTATAAATATCTAAATGTGTTTTCACGAGGCCATAATTAAATTTAGGGTTTTATTTCATAAAAGGTTAAATGCGGGAGTCCGTAATATTGCTTCTAATGTTTGGCACGAATTACACATTAAAATTTTTGTTCTACATTTTTTAAACACACTGTTGAAAAGCTGAAGACGAAATAAAAGCTATAACGTGTCACTATCAAGCTTAATATCTTATGAACATGCATCAGTTCATATTGAATGAAAGATGGAAAATTGGCTCTTAATTTTATTTTAAAAGGCATAATAATTTGTTGAGTGGGCGATTTCAAAAGATAAAACCATAAAAAATGCCTAGATAAAAGAAAATATTGCAAAAAATTATTTATTTCTAGACTTATCTTAAAATATCTCGAAAAATATGAAAAATTTTCCTATTGAGATAATATTTACTATAATTTCATGGATAAAACATTCCAATTTAAAACGGACATCAACGAGATTTTAAGCTTCAAAGAGCGTTAAGGAGAGATGTTTGAGATTACCATTAGAAGTATAAAAAGGTTTGAGTTAAAGGTGAAATTAATTTTAGAAAAAACATACTGATACAAATATAAACAAACGTACTGATACAAATACATTTCATGTCCTAGAAAAATAATTCAACATTAATCGAGAACCTAAAGGTTAATTGATACCAATTTTTTTCTTCATTTGCATGTACAAAAAATGTCTTCACCAAAATTTCCTCACGTTCCTTGAATTGAACTTCACTCTCAGGTATTCTTAATTTTAAAAGCTCGTTTTTCAAAACTAAGCAATTGGATCTTAAAATATTAAAAAATATTTACAAATAATTCTAACTACGAACCTCAGGGAATTATTGTTATAAATATTTATTATTTCCTGATTAATTTTATCACATCATTAAAAAAAATCACTACAAGACACTATAGAGTAAACCTCAACTGCAGTTTTTTTTAAATATAAATTAATTATTTGTACAGCCATCAATGAAATATGGTTTAAGTGATTAAAATATATAAACTTAGAGCGTTACAGTAATTGTAACGCTCTAAGTTTATATATTTGAATCACTTAAACCATATTTCATTGATATATGGAAGAAATACGTTAAGTAGGGTTTTAGGCCGTTTATTATATAAAAAGAAATTTACTCTTTTATATAGAGGAATTTACACTGGACGATCCATTAATAAATATTCATTTTCATTCATCGATACAAGCGCAAGGATAACCATACTCCTAAGGTAATCTAAAGTGTTAACCTGGTGTGCGTAACCATCGTCTTTTAAACCATTTATATTCTCACTATTAATATTTGCATATGAAGGATAGACTTCAATTTGTAGCCGCTAATTTCAAAGAAAGAAAGTGTGTTAAGAATGAATGTATCAAACTGATATAATTAAATAATAATTGGGCATAGTGTAATGAAGTATTTCGAAAAGTTATGTTTGCCTTACGATTTCTATTTAGATACTTTTACGTATAACATGATTATTTCTTAATTATTTAAATTCCCACGATAATAATGAACTATTGACAAATACACCAAAACATCAAAGTGTGGTTCGATTAGGGTGAATAAAAATAATTTTATACTGCTGCTAATAACTGAAATAACTCTCCATTGCTTGTGTAAAATTTAACTTTAAAAGCTTATATTATGAAACTATGAATTTATTACGCTGTTCTTTTAATATAACATTAATAAGTGAATAATATATATATATATATATATATATATATATATATATATATATACATATATATATATATATATACATATATATATATATATATATATATCTACATATATATATATATATATATATATATATCTACATATATATATATATATATATATATATATATATATATACACTGTTTACTTTTAGTAATCTCTTTATTTATATGTAGTTGATATTGTTCTATGAAATATTAAGTTCAGCTGTCCATGAAAAGTGTATTAAACTCTTCCAAAGTTTCTTCAAAAAAGAGCTATAAAAGAAGGTCTTCGTGATGGAGCAGATCCTAGGACTCACGATTTAAAGCCATCTAGTTAACTCATCAACAAAAGTAAAGATTTGTGAAGCCCTTAATATGGGAGATAATATTCATAAATTAAGGGTGACCTTGGTAAGAGTTTGAAAAATGGGTATTTTCTAGAACCTGTGACTGAGGCTTTTTATATATCTACATGCCGATAAACTTATGCTTAAAGTCTTTCTATAAGGTCTCGGTTTGAAATATCATTGCACAATATTCAATTGAATTAATATTGGAAGAAAACAAAGAAAAACAATAAATGTATTAGTAACAATGAAACAACATGCTATTATTGTAGTTTGTTTTGAAATTCCTGCAACAAAAGGAGAAAAGAAAATTTGTCCCCATTCGACTTGGGCTCCAAAACTGAAACAATGGGTCATTTGGAAATGCGCGCGTGCATGCGTCTGTGTGCACTTAATGAAATACGATATTTGCAGCATTACATACAAATCTATATGTGTAATAAAAGTGCAGAGATAAAAAGTCACGCTTAATGTATGAAAAAAAATTAGTTTCTAAATAAATTATAATGAAGCTAATCTTTCTGAAATGTTGTTTGCTTATTGGCGTACAAAACTTACAAGAAACTATTAAGCCTTCTCGTAATATTTAATTCTTCGGATTACTCCAAGAAATAACCTGATCTTTGTTTTCTATAAAATCTTAATATTTTATATTTAAATTGACTGAAGGAATGTTAAAATAACGTAAATAAATATTTTTTGAAGAAGTCAATGTTGCGATTTCAACTAGCTTCGAGGGATAGCGCTAGATCTAAATTATGCTGCCAAAATTGATCCATGTTTTAATAATCCACGCAGTGGCGTTAAACGACGCACGGAACATATCATAAGGAATATATAGCATATGTATTGAAAATTGAGGCGTACTAATGACATCGATACGACAAATGTGATCGATACGACGAATGACCTACCTATCTAGTGGGACTAGTTTTAATTCCGGACAAAATATTATATTTAACAGCAGATAAGTAAAAATGATAATAGTTTAATTCATATTTATAATGTATGCGATGCTCTATTCATAATATTTTACACTAATTAGACTGACAACATTTTTCTCTTCCATTTCAATGAGGAAACAATTTGCTGTTTTAACCTGTTGAAAAGAAAAGTTTTTTGAAGTAAAACCTCTTTACGCACGCTTGACTTGAGGAGTAAGCTGGTGAATGCGTGACGAGAGTGTTACGAAAAGTGTGATCGGGCGAAGTGAATGGAAATTGAGAGGGAGATATAAGTTAGTGAAGACAGAGAGAGAGAGTTACGTTTCGTATATTACTGTAGGGACAAGAGAGAGAGGTGCGAGCACACATTTTCTTTCTCTTTTTCTCTCATAGCCACTTACGTTTCGTATATCTAAGACACGGTGCAAGCCTATTGTCTGTATCACACTGTAGGAGCAAGAGAGAGCAGTGCGCGCGAACATTTTCTTTCTCTCTTCCTCTTATAGCCAGTGCATGAAATATATATATATATATATATATATATATATATATATATATATATATATATATATATATATATATATATATTTGAGTTTGCTAGCGTCACGCGAACGGTTATTTTATGATTATTTTGTAATTTCATTTCGTTCTTGAACAATTTTATAAATTATTATTTTATTCAATACATTAAATAGTCTACGTTTAAAGTGAATAAAATTGTAAATTAATTTTAAAGTTCATATTTTGTGAATTTGAAGTTTTACTTCAGCCGTGTGGTCTAAAACACACTCCTTTCTTTATTGAATTTACGATTATGTCAGTCAATATGTTCTTTTTATTTAAAATTATTTTTTATTAACAAAACTAAGAAAGAAAATTGACTCTTAAAGTTTATGTCAATTTGTTTCACATATTTAAGTCTTCTACGAGAGCAAGATACGTAGCGAGCACGTAATGCAATTTGGCTAATCTTGTCACGTACTCTCCAGTACTTTTTCCGTTTCAAAACTTTAATGCACTTTCGTCTTTATTTAGTTCTGTTATTTGTTGTCCAACCATTTATTACCTAGACGTTTTATTTAGATTATTTTTGTTATAAATATTTGTTTCCATGTACTTCGTTTGTTATATGATGTAGTTAATAAATGATACGTAAGGTAAAACTTCTGATTTATTTTCATCACCGTTAAACATATATATGAAAAATTGTATCTGTTGAATAAACCAAAGATCATGTTTCACTCTTAGTTTTTTTCAATTTTTCTTGCGATACCTTGCGTGCGTTTAATGAAATGCTAAAAAAGATGAGTTTTGCCAAAATGTGCATTTTCAACATCCTGAGAGCGATAATTGTGTTGACTAAGCCATTTGTGTCATCATATCGGTACTGTGTAGTTGGTAACCCAGAAATAGTATAACTCAGATTCAAGGAAGATGTTAAGAAAAATGCCTAATTTTCATTTAGAAAAATGCCTACTTTACAATTTTAATCACGTTTATTTGAATGTTGCGAAAGAGAACATTTATTACCAATAAATAAGTACCCAAATTCCAAGTTCATAATTAAAGTCATTGATTTATTTGCCTGCCATTTAATTATGTAAAAAGTACTGAAGCACTATATCTAAGTTCGTGTATACGTCACGATTGTGCGGTTGCTTAATATAGGTGCTAGTGCATGAGAATTTTATACCTGTATTTCTACAAGAATAACGACTAAGTATATTTTAATATCATCGACTTCCCCATCAATTGCGGAACTATATTTTTAACGAAGTTTTACCCGCCACTATGTTTGCGTGGAAAAGACAAAACGAAACGCAAAAGCACAAAACGCACTTCTTTTGGAATTAAAAATACACTGTTATCTCCATGCCGTAAGTATGCCAAATATTTCGGAAATCTGTTACCTAATTAAGAAATTAAAGGTAGACACAAATAAACAAACACATTTATTTTCGAGTTTATATTCTCATTTAATTTAGGAATAATTACCATATACTATTCTTTTATGCATGTGCCGCATTTTTACATATGGTATTTTATCGCACGTCTTTTACGAAATGGACTTGTATATTGAACATAGAACTTTTGTTGCGTGGTCACCTTTTGAGATCCTTTCACCCTCAACCCTCGTTGGTTTTTCATGCTATTTAGCTTGCTCTTTGCCACTTCACCCCGCTAATCCTACGAGTTATGTCAGTCTCCTTCGAATCTTCTCATTACGTATTATATTTCGTAGAGAAACCCAACTTATATCCTATTCCACATCTCGCTGAATAACTTGGAGGCTTTTATTGGAACCAATGATAAGGGTCACATTAAGTTTCCTTATATAATTATGGGCAAGATATACTAGCAACCTTTTACTTTCAAAGTATATTTCAGAAAAGGAAAAAACTCCGAATGGAATGATCTACATGTAGGAATGTGTAAATCAAAATATTTGGCTTTTAATTAAGTTCATGATTGTATATCTTGCATATAATCTGTTGGATTTTTTATGAGTACAAAATTCAGAAAAATTGTGTTCTCCTCGTAACAGTAAATTCATATACAGGGTTTTATAAAATCACTTTCTTTTTGCAATATGGTAGGTTAGGGGGCTGATCAAAATAAATATAAAGGTAACCCAAAAGAGATTTAAAATAACCACATGTTTTAACGACTATTACTAATCCCAATAATATAAATATATACAATACATTATATTTCTTGTTATTAAGAGTATAAATATGAATAGTGTATAATATTATTGGTAATAAACACAGGCAAGATATCGCTTGTCAACTAGAATCAAGGCTAGAAAGAAAAAAGTACGAATTTGAATATTGTAAATTATTTCACATTATATTTTGCATCTGACCTCAGAGTATCTAAATGGATTCAGATTTTACGACTTCATAGTGTATATTTTGTGATTTATGTCGCGCAATATTAATCACGTAATGGAGTATGTAAAGATGGGAGATTAAATAATGAATAGTAAAATAAATAAACCTTTCTAAGTAATAGTTTTCAAAACCATTCTGACAGAAAATTTACACTAATACGTTTTTGCATTAATTATGTTGTTCGGCTTTATCCCAATGAAAATGAATATAGATCGTATTAAAATGGTAGATTATTGAAAGTTTTGGAATATATTGATGATAAATCTAATGTGATTTCTATTAAACTAAACATAACTTACTTATACTTAGGTATATTCATCGTTCACAAAGTAATATTAAGGAGTGAAAGAAAACGATTTTGTCGCATCTTTATTATCCTCAAAACAGTAGCTATTGAAATAAAGTTACAAAGAAAACAACGGGATGATATATTTGTATAATTTATTTACGCAAGTCAGAATAATTTAGCATTTCAGATTTTTTACATACGTGGTTAAAATGCTAGGGGGTGTAGGAGAACACGATAAAACGATCTGAGGACTCACCGTTATTCAAATTCGTGTCTTTTTTAGCCATCGTCAATTTTTAAATTTACAATAACTTAGTTTTAAAACTAATCACAGCTTTCCAATTGCACTTCTTAAGTTTGCTTTCTTGTAGCAATGAATGATGCTCAAGTTATGTGAAGTGCTTATGTGATTTGGCACCTAACTTGTACTTTACGCGAAGCAAAAAAGAAATTCAAAACACCCGGGTTCACTATCTTCAACGACTATGTAGAACTTACATTTGAGACAGGTATTATACAAAATATTTTAACCGTAAATTCTAACTATCACGCAAAATAAATTGCCAATACTTCAATAACTTAGGCTTATCGTTTTCATATTAAAATTAGTTCATTTCACAGCTTCTTGAAAATTTTAAAATTAGAGTTTAGTTTAAGGTAAAAGAATATGGAAGTAAATTATTGAAAGAATGAATAAAAAAATTTCCAGGAAAATGATGTCAACGCCCGAGGGAAAATATACCGTTGACAAGCAGTCATACGACTGCTCATATGGGAAATCGCAAGATTTATAACAAGTGGAGTAGAGGCAATTTTAGTTTACATGTGAGCATGCCATGTGCAAGATATTAGCTTATTTCGTTAGCTATTTTTAATATTCCACCGTATTATTGTTTCTAGATTTATTATCATTATATATTTCAGGAGTTTAAAAAATAATTGTTATTTTAATACTTCATTAGTCATCTGCTCGTCATCTGTAATTTGTCAACATAATATAAGATGATATTGAAAGTAATCGTGTAAGAACTATTTCTTTTTATTTAACATAAATTATTTAAATTCTCTACGACACATTTAAAGAAACTACAGTAGTTAAGATGATAGAAAAAATATTATACAATCTCATGCACACAAATCAAAATGGCCAGACAAGAAGGGCCGATGGCGATCCCAAAATAGCCAGATGAGGTTTTGATTACCTTTATTGTTTTGTTTGTTTAATGAAATAATTATAAATAGAATATTGTACGGGCGGCAAGCACAACAATATTTTCACTTATCCAGAAATTAACTTTTGAATTTGTACTTTGGTTTACGAAAATGTATGCGCGTGCGTGCCTATGTGCATAGGTACCTGATATGAACGTGAATGTAAACTTTCAAATGAATTGGTTACCTGAGATTTGGTGTGTGGGGAAAAGAACCGATAACGATATAGTGAAATATGATTCAAGTCTTCATCTCTACCTTAGGTGTATTTTTGCAAAACCATCTAAAAACAAAACACTTATGAGATAATCCACGTATCTATCCGTTTCCGTATCCTACCTGATTATTAAGACCATCCTTCTCAAAAATAGTTTAATGTAGAAACTTTAAATTTAGCATAGTTTTGGAGCTTGTTGATCTATATTCCGTAACGGCAACAACATAACACGATGTTTGTCTGAAACTTTTGCAGACAGTTTGGATAAATTTTAGATTAATTTCTTTTTTGGTTTTGGTGATGCGGAACGTCAATTGAAAGGATGAACTCTAAAGATTCCGGAAATGTTATTTTCAGGATTTTACGTCAGATTATTTTAGATGTATTGTTAAAAATGTTTATAAAAATACATATCGCAATCCACTTCTCTTACACATTTAAAAGAAATAATTCACGTCTCGGGTATTGCATTTTATTTGAGTGAAAAAGTCAATCTTATGAATACTACGGTATTTAGTCGTATGTACACTACATTAATGTTAAATGAAAGAATTATTTTGAACGCTTTAATTAATTTACAATTTACATTTATTGAACTCTTGTTAGTCATGTGATAAGTAGAACAAATATGGCTTTAAAATTATTTGAATACATCCTGCAAATGTTCAATCTATCGGTCGAAAGTCGTGTTTTCATTTGCACGTGTGCTATTTGCAACTTTCAGCCGCTACGAATAATATAACATCCGATTGATTTAGCTCTCATTTTTAAAAATACTACGGTATTTAGTCGTGTGTATACTACATTAATGTTAAATGAAAGAATTATTTTGAACGCTTTAATTAATTTGCAATTTACATTTATTGAACTCTTGTTAGTCATATGATAAGTAGAACAAATATGGTTTTAAAATTATTTGAATACATCTTGCAAATGTTCAATCTATCGGTCGAAAGTCGTGTTTTCATTTGCGCGTGTGCTGTTTACAACTTTGAGCCGCTACGAATAATATAACATCCGATTGATTTAGCTCTTCTTTTTAAAACGAGATCAAGATGACCTAGCTATATCTATTTTTAACTGAGTTATCGAAGTCTACTTTTACTTCAAAAGAAACTGCATTCAATTAGTAGCGATTGCCCCCTCAGATTCGGAAAAGATTTTAAAGATGTCATTGATGTAAAAAAAAAGAATTTAAAAATTCATGCTACCTTTTCGGTTATACATTAGTGACAACATTTATATAAGGCATATTCGAGTTTCAGCCAAAAATCGCTTCAGACTTATTTAAGTACATGGCGAAATTAGTCTTTAGAAGAATGTTTCAATGTTAATCATGTTGAATTAAATGGTAAATTTTTAAACTCAACTGGTTCTTATTAAATAAACATTTTAAAATCTAAAAGTCTTCTATTGTAAATTTATTATCCAATTTGGTAAATATTTCACTAAATCTAGACACATAAACCTTTAAGCGACCGACACAAAATTTCCTACGCGTTTTATGCATTATTCGGATCATATGGAACTATAAGATATTAATTGATGCGATGTGGCCGTTATTCTGTCGTTTAACATACGATTATAATGAAATTTTACTCGAATTGCATGAACATATTGAAATAAAGTAGAAATATTTATTAATTTTCTTCATAAATGTATTTCCTCCTTTTTCAAATTTACACATGTAATTGCTTTTCCTCACGAATGTTTCTTAAACGAGATATTATTTGAAAATAGTTTGTTGCGGCGTCTCCTTCGCAAGATGTCCAAAGCATTTTGAAATGTTTCGGAGTAGGTAAAAATAATTAAGACATTTATAAACATTGCATACCTTTTAAACTTTGCATATACCTGATTGTTTATAAAACATCCTAATGTGATTTCTATTCATATTTAAAAGTTATTTTATCTGACTGTGGCAATTTGAATTTAATCTAATCGCAGAATTATAAACAACTAATAATAATCAATCTTCTTATTTGTTCATTTATAACAATTTTAAATATTTCCTTTTTACCGCATGTTTATCTATATCACAATTATATGTTCTATTTGCAAATTTTCTGTAGGAATTATTAATGCTTAAATGAAAATTTTAATTTCGGAAAAGGGATATTGAAAATATTGTAGAAAGAAAATTATTGAATGAAGTAATCAGTTGATTTTTTTTTCATGATAAATACAATTTTATGTCTAAAAGGCACCTAAATTGTTTGTACTAAAAATAATAAAAGACATTTGTTTTATTCCCCGATCGCATTTACAAGTTTTCCACATGGAGGAGATATTATGTTATTATAATATTTTACCGAAATAATGTGCATAATAATGAAATATTCATACCAAAATTTTATAGAAAGTGTCCATTAAACCAACTAACACAATAAATCTGGTACAGAAAGCATAATCAAAGCTTAAAATATTAAATATCTAAAGAGTAATCATGTATAGCGATTAGAAATATGTTTCTACTAAATTTTAGAAGAATCCTTCAATAGAATAGTGTATTCATTTTAGTTGTGAAAACATGATAGATATTAGTTGATATTTTGATTATTGTGATGTTGCTGGACCATAAAATCTATTATCTACCGTTAAAGTTGAATCACAGCGTTTTGTGACTATAATAAGTAGGTTCTACTTAGAGTATATTGATATAACATGTGCTAAAGATTAAATATGAAATTAAGGTAGACTTGCTAGGGTCTTTCAATATCTACAGGATTATTTAAATGGCTAATGAAAAGCTCGTAACCATCCAAAAAAAGTGAAAGTAAACAACTCTGCGTGGGGGTCAGATTCTAAAAGCCTTGCTTTTGAAATAAGCACACCTTTTTATTACATAATACTGTAGCGTAATCTGCAAAAATGGAATAAGAAATAGTGATGCTAAATTCTGTTGCTCACTTGTGTTCCCTTAAGTTCATATAATTTGGGGATATATGTTTTATTTTTATATATAAATGTATATTTTTTTAAAAATTCGATTTCTCAACGTTAAACAATTTCTACGCTAATTTATAAAAAAATTACCGTTGAATAAATTGCAGTTTAAACGTGCTCTTATTAATGCTTAATCTTGTAATAGCATATTATATCTAATTATATTCCAGGCAAGGTATTTCTATAAATTTATTTTGATCTTTTAATAATCTTTAATAAATCCATCTTTAATAAATCAATTCTTTAATAAATCCACATTTAAAATATGCTATTATGAATCTGAAACTTTAACCTGCGTTTTATTGGTTTTATGTAAAATTAATGATCATGGACATCGATCGACATCGATCGATTTTGTCTCATACTATTGTAAGCTGATGCGTATATAATATATATTTAAGTATTTGTTTAATTACCAATGAAATCCATTAATGTTTCTAAATTGTTTCAAATAATTCTTGTATACAATGCAGCGTGTGAAGCATTTTTGTCTAAGGCACTTTATGCCCTGTTCATCTTGCTCGTACAACAGAGAGAGATGTCGTTATACAAGAAAACGAGATATCCAGTCTGTCTCTCCTCTTTTCGATAGCGGCATTACTCTTAGTTAATTATGCACGACAAATGGTTTATGTAAGTATTTACGTAGGACAAACTTCTTTTGAATAAAAATTATAAATAAAAAGCCATATTTCTTGCAAAATTTATGTATATATAATAGAAAGAATGGAGTCATAGAGAGACGAAGAAACCAACGCGTAAAAGGTATAACCGTACGGAAAATAAAGGAAGATAAATACATAAAAAATGCCATCCGACGAGAAGAAATGCATATTTGTTTGTGCGTGTTGTTTTTACTTTTCGTGTTTTAATTTTAAAACTTCAACGGCAAATGGAATAGCGTATCAAGAAAATTACAAATAATAAAGCAGAATAAAAACGAGGGTGAATTTAATATAATTTTGTTTGAATTTCTGTATATATCGAAGGCAGATATTTATACATCATTACGTATACGTCATTACGTCATTACGTACGTACTTAATACCTAATTTACTAAATGGTTGAGAAATAAATGGTCAATAAATCGAGAAGATATCGTATCAAATTTCTAAGTCAAACCGCTTATAAATTTTGAGAGATAACATTATTATCTCACTTTTTTCAAGTGGCGTTAGATAGAGATATAATATGAACAAAAGAAAGTATTTTAACTACAATTTCATTAAAGTAAAAACAGTTCACAACAACGAGGTAGGCAACTGAGATTTTACTTTCACCAAATGAAATGAAAGTTGTTCGACCGAACTGAAGGCTTTTATTTTCATAAACCACTTTTACCTACATAGATAATATGTAAATTGTGTTAGTATTTATTTTCGTATATACTTTTCCGTGTAACTGAACCCAAAATGTTTGGGAGAAATATTTGATTTCATGACAAATGGCTTTATCAGCTTCTTATCAATTTGTGTGTAATACGCCTTATTATCTCATGTCAATAAACTTTAAGACAGTTTTTACAAACTTGACTGGAGTGGTCTTTGAATAGGGTTACGTTCATTTTATTTAACTTAGAAAGAATTATTTAGAAAGATTCGAAGAAAATTTTTCGAAAAGGAAAACCTTCCTTAATAAATAAGTAAAAGAAAATTATGGAAAACATTAAAACTGAAATTGAAATTCCAAGTACCGTGCTCTACCTTACCCTGTTTTCTACTTTATTAGATATTAACTTTGTAAAGGACTTTTCGCAGTTTCCTTGGAAATCGCTTCCATTATTTGCTGGCTCAAACCTGACCTGGTGACAGAGGTGAAGTATTTGTCGGAATTATACGAAACTTTTTTGCTCCCGTTTTTTTAAGGTTGGATCTATCGAATTAAATAATGTAATAAATTTCATATTTAGTCGATTTTCAATATTTAAAGAACCTGCATCTTTTTATCGTGAGAGTTCTTTAATATTCGATATTGCCGCTGTAATCAGTACGTTATACTAATAAGATGGTACGCGTTTGAATAAAAAAATTAAAAGCAGCAGTAGAAGAATATTATCAAATTCTTGTTCGTAAAGTTAACCATACTACCTTGTCTTTCAAAGTAAATCGAATGATTTGCATACCAACAAAATTAAATTTTAGCTTTCACAGTCAAGTTTTTCTTAGTAAATTTAGCTAACGTGATGAACATGGCAAAGTTATCGATATTCCATTTTTTTAATATATGTGTATTATTTTTAATAAATATTTAAGAAAATTGGAGACTTCCTATTAAGAAAAAAAAGTCATTTACAAAGTTTTATTTTAATATATGATATTCTTCATCTTACATATTGTACTTATTGTGACATCAGCTGCTTTCAATATAAATTAATTTCCAGACTAATTAACCTAGTATTATATAATTATAATAACGTAATACATTAAGAAGGATAATATAATTAATACATTTATTTAGGTGAAGTATGCTTTGTAATTTAATTTCGAAAAGATCGATGTTTATACAATTTTAAAATTTGTAAGAAATGTGATTCACATATCTATGTATGTTAACGAAAAAGTATTCATTTGTAAAATTATACAACAGAAAATGTAAATGATATCATGAGAAAATAGTAAAAGTGTGAATTTGCGCCCATATAATTTATATGCGAAAAGTATTAAGCAAATCTTACGAAAAATAAAGTGGGATAAAAATTTAAAATGGAGTGACGTCGTTTATTGATTTAAATTATAGCCTAAAACCTGGCAAGATTAAATTGACAAATTGGTTACATTTCTCTCTCACCGATACATATATATATATATATATATATATATATATATATATATATATATATATATGTATATATATATATATATATATATAAAAAGTAAAATTTATTGATTTATGAAAGATGCTACGAAAATATTTAATATACTCAAAGGGCATGCAAGAAAAATGTGTAAATAACATTACTTTCTTATAATATACCTTATCGAAAGAATGTGTCAACAAAACTGTTTGATTGCAATAGTTCCTATTTTATCATGTCGGTATACAACTTTAATCTCTAAACTTTAAAAGATAATACCGTACTTAGGACTTTCGGAATAAGTCTTTAAATAATTATTAACCTACTGCTACTTTGTATATGTATATATTTTTTAAACGCATAATATACCATAAGGGTGATTTGTTAACTTAAGCGACAATGTCCAACTTAATTCAGTTTCTGCGCAAGCACGCACAACTCAAGTGCGTTAACACTCACACACGCAGGCATGCTTTCATATAATCATACTCGCACGCACCCCTGTACACATACACACACACCCACACGCACATACACACACACAAGGCGCGCACACAACACATGTAATATGAAACTTTGTGTTTTACTTATTAAAGCACGCGTAGTGAAAGGATGAAACTTGCTATACGCAGACGTTATTATAATTTTTGATAAATACGCAGGCTATTTGTTAAAGTGAAATAGCATAAATTTTCTTACATAAAATGCGATGTTTTTGCTCAATAAATCTTTTATAAGGAAGAATAAACAAATAAAAATTGAAGTGGAAAAATTAAATAGAGTTGTGGAAATTTAAAAGAGTTGTGTTGAAAACATATCTGACTGCGTGCAAACAATCTTCGATTTAAAGATTTAATTTACACCTCTTATTCCACGTCAGAATAAATGTGAAGTAAAAAAATTCTTGAATAAAATACGAAAAAATCTGGAGAAAGTCTGTAAAAGGATTCAAGTCTGAAAAAAATACCAAGAGGTTACCGTTATTATTTAACGTCAGTAAAGAAAAATAAAACCTACGTTATAAAAAGTAGATCATAGTCACAACAATAAAATATTACAACTGGTAGTGAAATATTAATTGACTCTTGTCCTAAGTCATTTAAGTTTCGTTTGCACCGCATCCGGCAAACATTTTTAAAAACTGATACAAAAGAAGAGCGGTAGAGAATAGTATTCTGAAAAGGAATAAAAATGGTTTTCTAAAGTTTTTCCATGTAAATATTACAGCAATTTTCCTCATAGACTATTTCTTATTAATGACGTAAATGTTAAGGCGCTGACATCACCGCATGATCTTAAAAGATCTGATTTTTAAGCTCCGCCCCAAACTCCATCTGTTACTATTTCCGATAAACTAACTCCAAGCCAAAACGCCGCAATATTCGCGAACTAAATTAACCGCGTCAAAAACGTGCTAGCCGTATCGATGCGGTTAGCAATTTATTAACGCGGTTTATGCTCTTTGACATGTTAATATGATTTTTGAACATTACAAAGGCGTATTTACATCTGACGAAAAACTATTTTTGAGAAGTTTATTATAAAGTCTAAGAATATGTAGTATAATATAGTGAAAATAGATGAAACCTGCATTTATAATTCAATCATATTATTGTTTTCATGTTATTATATAATTACAAGATTTAATTTAATGGTGTCTATTACTTTAAGTTTTGTATTTAATAGATTAAATAAGGAATTGAATAAACAAAAACACATGCACGTACACACACCCCCGCGTGCGCACATACATGCACACAAACACACACATACACATACGAGATGTTTTTATCACAAAGAATAAAATATTTTTGGTTAGTTATTTTTATTAAATCATACTTAATAAATATTCGTTCATATCATATCAAGAAATTTACAGAAATACCATTAGTACTAAAATTGTTCCATTTTGTTTCTACAGTAAAAGAATACGGTTGGACAAAACCCGACTCAGGGGAACTCTGTGACCTTGATTTACAGTATTATTTACAGTATTTAAGCTATTTTATTGGTCATAAAATGTATTTTTAAATAAATCAGGAATTTACAATAATAATAAGAATTAATATTTGCCAAATTTGCAAAATTTTCAATTACTAAATTCCGTGCTCACGATGATGACATTAGATATAATATTTACTTACCATGAACTTACTTCTACAAGGTTACTGGTAAATACCATATAATAAGTCAAACCAAGTGATCTTCTGGTGATAATGAGTAATTTTCCTTGTGGAACCATAGGTCGCAAATTATAAATTTTCTTTTGCCTTCCATATAAATACAACACTCAAACTGCATCATTTTTGTATGGTGAGTCTAATTTTGTTTATCATATGCAGCCATAGGTCACATAGGGAAAGTTACTCAGTATCACTAACAGAGAGTATGGGCTTAGAAAAATCTAGAAACGGCTTTCCTGCAATCGTGGAAAACTTTCAAGATTGATTGCAATTAAGTTTTGTTTTCACTTACTTACAATTTTATTTAATTACAATATTATTCACACAAAATGTGCCACACAAAATGTGGCACAAAGTGATATTCTAGAACTTCATATTGGAAATAGTATCGAGTAAGAAGCCACGATAGTGGAAATATGAAAATAACAAATTTTCATCTCCCTTAGTAAATCGGTAACTTTATGCAGCACTTGCAATTGTTTCTTCAGATTTTGAAACTTCGGCATTTGTTAATTTTTTTTTACCTAAGTCCATTTATATCGTGATTAAAATTATATTATTAATAATTACAGGTTAAAAGTATCGTCACAGTAACAAAAAAAATTAAATAAGTTATTAGATTAGGTTCTTCAAGAACAAAACCCACCTATGAGCCACTTCAATCTTTTAAGTAAGCTTTTTGAGACTCAATTTTTTTGGTAATAAATTCGGCTGTTTAACATTTTTAAAAAATATAATTAAATTTGTTTCAGACTAACATATTGCCCCAAATTAAAACTGTAATCAAAACTTTTTTATTATTTTATTCTTTCAAATCGAATAGAGTCATCCAAGTATCTAAGAAACCCTTATCGGAAAACGGATTATAAATGTGTCACACTTTTATGAAAAGTTAAAAGAAATTTAAAACCATTGACCTCTAGGTCGTACTTTGAATAATATTACTTAGTAAGTAAAAAACAAAACGATCTCAGTTCGAAGTTTAGTTTTTTGTGCACATTCGGTGGTATAAAATTTGTTCTTGGTAGTAACTCAAACAAAGAATTTTGATAACCTGTAAATAGCTGTACAGTACCAGGGATTATACCCATCGGTGATGGCCATTCGCGTTTAGAAGAATTACCTTTAGTATTAAATATCCCCTCGGTGTCAAGTAAAAAGTGCCAAAGCTTGCATGACGTTATTTTAAAAAAATGGGAAGAAGTTTCCCAAAAAACTATGGAACAAGCGGAATAAAAGGAAAAACATTTTGCAGAGTAAATAAAGATGTAGTGGATCATAGACGTTTGTGTAGATGTTTGGTATTTGAAAAGAATGTATAAAACGAATCATTCATCGCTGTCAGGTGCGGGTGCCATTATTGAGAAAAGGACGGACAAAATTTTACATATCGATATACGTAACAAATATTGTTTTAATTGTGATTGTAAGGAAAACAAGGAGATTTATAGACGCATATCCCATGGTGACTAATTAATCATCAATAAATATGAACAATATTGGTTTTATTCTAATTGAAATAAGATCAAGAAAAGATTGAAGAAAAATCCTATATTTCAGAATATATTGATATTTTATCAAAACGAAGGCTTTGTTGTTGTATTAAATATGATTCATAATTCTTTTTTTCTTTAAATTTTCCAAACGAATAAATAAAAGCAAACTATAAAATAAGTACAAACAAATTAAGTTCTATAAGGGACTCCGCTTATTTAAAACCGTAAGATACTTATCTTCTTCTTACATCCCTTATAAAAGTTTGTTTGAATTTATAATAATATAATTTCATGGAATAACAAATTGGTGATTTCTTCATTATAATATATCAGATATTTTACATTAAAATATGCTGTAAAAACTATCAATCAGGTTCTTGTTCGCACCTAAATTTGATTCTATTACTTGATATGTAAAAACCTCCTTGGTAAAGTTGTTAAAGCTTTATAGTTAAATAAAAATATTTTATCGCAAACTTTCTTTTTTTACATTTTGGTACGACTAAAGTTAGCTTCAATAAATATATAATAGCATTTACTATAAATTTTCATTCAAATTAATTTAAATTCTCCGTGTAAGACAAAAAACTTTTTACTTGAGGAGAAAATACCTATAATGTAATAAATTGACTCTTGGCTAAAGTTTACGACGAAACTTAATATATTAATATTCTCTTTCATAGAAATTTAATTACAGACCTATTTATTTGTACTCTTGTCTGGTTCATCGTAAAAACTTTTAAATTAGAACAGTTCATAATCTATAAGAAAAATTAATTAGTCTAATAATTTGTACATTAAAATTTAATTAGTCTAACAATTTGTACATTTAATTTTGAAAGGAACGATTATAATGAAATACCTCAATTAATTCTATATAAATTTTACTTTTGTTTTTTTAAAATTTACATTTGTTGTGTATTTAAAAGTTTTGAATTTAAAAATGTATCGTTTTTGATGTTTACAAAATAATTGAAAAAAGTGAAAACAAGTAAATATTGAAATCAAGGTTTGATAGATGGGGTGTTCATATTTAGGAACTAGAGTTATAGTGCAGTCTTCCAAAAAGAGAAAAAAATTTACTTCACTTGGATAAAGGTTATAATTTCAAAGAAAAATCTTATTGGAGTAAAGTATCGTGAAATCCTATAAAATTTTATCATAATTTTGCTTTTTAATTTATCTTGTGTTTTTCGAATACACTATCGTTTAATTATAAAGAAAATGAACATTATTTACAATTTCTAAATAATAAGTGAATATAAGGTTTCATAAGTTTGGTCGTACTTAACAAATTTTATTGAAATAAAAAAAGCATTGCCTTTAATTTTCTTCTGATTTTTTATTTGATTTTTGAGGCTGTTGGGGCATTAAATAATCTGGCAAAATATCTGGGTAAATTGGTCAGTCATCAACAAAAAGTCGACGTCAAATAATTTAATAGACTTTTAAAAAGCTTTCATAAGCACCTTAAAATTAATATCCAGACTATTTTTCAATGAAAAATTTAATGAAGTTATCTCAACTAAGTAATCGATTCCATCAAAAAATTAATACAAATCGCTTTAAAAGTAATTGCCGATTTCATAATCAATAAAATGACTGAAACAAATTATTCAAGAATTACAATATTTAAGATATAAAATTCTTTTTATTAAATATCTGAGAATACAATTTTTGAAAAGTTAAGAAAATATTTCAAAATTTTATTTTCGTCGTTCGCTAATGAAGAAAATTTTCTTTAAATCAAATTACAAAAAGTGGTTTAAATCGGAGTAAACATCAACCTGCAGGTAGTTCTTCGCGTGAAATTGTAATTTTAAAGATACGCAGAAATATTTTAGGTATTTAGGTAACTTCTATATTTGCTCCTAAAAGTTGCTCAAGAAAAAAAAATAAAGCAAAGGTGTAAAAAGGAAAACTTTTTAAGGTAACTTGATTATTATTATAAATTTCTATTTGGTTGCTAATATAAAATTAGAGACGTGGAGGTAATAACCTACTTCCATGGTTCCAGAGTAAGTTTGGGAAATAAATTTTCTCTCTTGTAAACTTCACCACAATTTCCAAATTTTCCGCTGTAAATTTCGAAGGTATTTGAACGATTTCTCTTTTGCGGGCGTCCACAAATTAATACAATCGCTTTACTTTACAATATTTTGGATTTTACACAGTTCATTTTTTCAAAAATACATAAGCATCTAAAATTTGTCACTACGGCAAATTTTATGATATTTTTTATATAAAGTACCTAAAAGTAAAAACCATCATAAAAGGTGAAAAATAATTGTTGCTTTGGAGCGTTAATAGAAGTGAAAACAATATTCTAAATGATGATGCAATGCGATTTTAATGATGTTATAGAATATTCAAAATATTAAGTCATCTTGCCAATTTGGATAAAGTTAAGTATTTGAGAATATTTTATAAATATCTTTCATCTTTTTTTTTATTTTACATCCAATAATTTTATCGTCACAAATAAAATAATTCTATCGTTAAAAATTTTCCACATTTTTGGTACTTTCGGAATCTAGAACTTGTTTTCCCGGGAAGTGTCAAATGGATATAAAATTTAAATAAATTCAGCACATTCTTATTGCCAGGGCGCGGAACTGAAATGTTAGCACTTTGTAAAATGTCGAATTGAAATACTTTAAACACCAAAAAAAATAACGCAAAAGAATTTTACTGGAACATTACAAAAGATATTTACTACCAACATATACAGGCAAACGACACAGTAATGCTTTTCATTTTATTAATTTTTCGAGTAATTTATATAAGTACAGAACGTAATTGAGGGTACAAAATTAAAAACAATAGATCACTGATAATCTGATATATTAATGAAATATAAAGCTGAAAATGGGTCTGGGATTAGAGAATTAGAATATGATTTCGATAAAAAGTAGGTTTTTAAAATAGAAAAAAAGAAGAATTCAGCGACTAACAAATGAATACGAAAAAAAAATGCAATTTGTAACCATGAATAAAAACATTTATAAAGAAATAACTATCTTCCTGTCTGACGTTTTTAGTAAAACTAAGAGGTTTTCTTCTTTAATTTTTTCTATGTAAAAATGTTTTTTTTTTACTTCTAAATCAAAAAACGAAACCCTTATAAGACGAAAACCCTTAAATACGAAACCCTTCTTCGTATGTCTTTATGTGTGTAATTTTCGAAAAAATGTAAACCTAGAATATATTTTTTCAAAAATTTTAACGGTAAAATTACTCGAAAAAATTTCAAAATGCCGTAAATATATTACAGGGTATATTTTCGAAAGGGCTAGTTACATGGATCCCAAAATTTTTTTCCATTATTTTAGATGTTATATTTACAGAAAAGTATGTACAAAAAATTATATCCCATCACACGACTTCCAGTCTACGAAGTTTTTAGAAGCCTACGCAAAAGTTGTAGAAAAAACTTAAAAATAATTTAAGTCGTCATAATTTTTTTAATGTGCCCTATATTTCTATACGTTTGAAAAACGTAGTAGGCAATATATTTAAATCGTAAAAAATTAATATTCGTAAATAGTTTAATAGAAATACTATAAACCCTTTAATGTTTATAATAGTCTAAATCTATAGAAAACCCTCGTAATGTGATTTCTACTTGAAATTAACAGACCTTTATTCTTATGAATGTTGCCCCTTAAATTTAATGATTCGTAGCTCCCTATCATCAATGTGGGGTTTTATTTTTAACATAGTTTTTAAAACTAGCAAGAAGTATCCTCTTCTAACCATTTATCATCTGATTTACATGTAATAAATAGCTTTTCACCTATAGTCCATAATATTCGCATTACACATACACTAAACTGAAGTTCTGTGTAAAACAACCAATAAATAAAAACATACATATTAATCTGTCGGTTGTATGAACCGGAACTCCACAATTTTATAACATTTAACTGTTTAATATTTGTTAAGAAAAAGGATAAATTATATTTAGTTAACTATTATACTACCAAACTCGACTATTGCGGTTACAACAACGAAATACGAGTACCTCAATGAGAGTATTGCTATGGTTAATTTTATTTTTGATCTTTTAATAGTAAAACAAGTAACAAAATCCATAAAAATTAAAGAAACAGTCTGAGTAGATGAGATTCATTAATTAAATTCAAACATTTTTGCTGCCTCTGATCAATCGACAACTTTGTGAAATTTTTAAAAATATTTTTCTTCGCGACACAGATATGAATATCCATTTTTAAATATGTATTATTTTCTCAGATTCTGTAAAATTGGCTTTGCTTATTTCCACATGATCGTGTGTCAACTGGCCATAAGTAGAAGATAAATTCATACAAGTGTAATAAAAATCTTTGTATGATTATGGAAACAATTTTACATTACGTAATATTAACTACATATTTTTTTTCTAACTCGATACTTTCCTATTAATTCAATGAGAAATTCATATATCAACTAAACGTAAACCATTAGTATCGCAAAGTGGAAAGTTTTGTTCGCTTGCAAAACAATCAGTCAAAATACTATTTTCGCAACACGATAAATTACAGTTTCTAGATAATTTCTGGATATCTGGAAATATTGTATAATTACCGAGGTATAATGTATAGTGTAATTTATGTAGTCACAATGGAAAAACTCCCACAGATATACTAAAATCATATATTTTGGAATTGTAGACCTTAAAAAGGTTTACGGAAAAGTTGCTCATAGCATATAGATATTTTTATGGATAAACTATGGTAACTGCTTTAAAAATAATGACTGTACATTAAAAATTAAAAAAGTGACATGAAATTTTTGTTGATTTATTACTCCTTAAAATGAATATCATATTCCTTTTATAGGTGTTCTGTAGATAAATATTGCCTTATACACTTTATAAGTCAGATCAACAGTTTAAGAGAAATCAAAAGTTCTTAAAAGTAAAAAATAGTAGAAATATGCATTTAAATGACCATTAATGCCATCTACTCGTGCACGAATATGCGGAATTGAATCAGCAAAGTGATTTGATTGAGAATTGTAATCGATTCACTGTTCAGCGGATTTTTTAAATCTTTTACGAATTTATTTATTTATATCCATAGTACATATGTTGAACTCATTGCTATATGACCAATCACTTCCAATCAACCATAGTTTTCACTTCATTCCAGAATATTTAACCAGACATGTGTGTTTTAACTTGATTCCTTAATTTCAGTAAGCTTATTGCTTTTCTTCATAGTTTTAATTTCTGAAGGTTTACATATTCATCATATTTGTAATTTCTTTGTTTCGTTAATAGCGTAAATATAGTTTTTTAGTTAAGAAATAACAGTAGATTATCCATTTAAATTTTTGTGTAACTACGTATAATTTTATAATTTTGGTAATTAAGATGTGTGGTTTTAAAATGAAGTTGAATATGTTTACTTTTAATAATCCTTTGCACATATTAATTTATTGAAATTTAATTAATTCATTCTGCAGGAATAGTTTTATGTAGACTTGACCTCAAAGCCAATGTTTTAGTCGAGTGGCTACGGATTTACGCAAGGATTGCTCTTCATATGGCCAACTAAATGCTGAACTTTGAAACAATTCAGAAAAAAAAAATTTGTATCTATGTACAAAAATTAAAAAAGCGAAGTGTTATATAAAGAAAAGTTCTAAATTTCGAAAATAAATAACTACCTATAAATAATCCCAACTCATACGCACAGTTTCATCGTTATGTAATTGATCTAACAGATGATGTTTTACATGATCATATTTTTTATTTTTTACAAATTGTAATCATATCAAGTCAATAAATGTTAAAAATGGGAAAAGTTCCTTTTAAATCATCATATTTATTGAAAAAAAGAGCAGAAGTCGAAATAACAGTCAACTTCCAAATAGCTTCTATATATGAAATTCATTAAGTAGGTAACATAAATTTTACCCTTAATTAAAATTTATACTTGACTATAAATTTTAAAAATCAAAAAATTATTTTTACTTCTGTAACAAAATTTTAATTCAATAAAAACCAATCATAAACCGACACTTATAAATTTTCCAACAATTCATAGCGGGCGGGGGCAAATAAAATAAATTATTTAAATTGAAGTTTCAATAACACAGTTATATGTGACGAGATGCCATTTTATTCCACTGCAGTAATGTTTACCGCGTATATAATTAATATTCATGAAGTAAACAATTTCCGAAATGTTGCTGATTTCATCAATTCTACCATTGTCCGTCCGCCTTCATCATTTTAGCTCTATGGTATAAATTTTACATATTTTTGCATACATTAAATATTTATCATGGTTGCAAAATGAGGTTGTATTAAAACAACCCTTGGAATATTAAAAATATGCGACTTTAAAATAACAAGTGCAAGTAAACTTTTCTGAGGGTACCACGATACATTTTTACTTAAAATTATAAACTGCAAACACTATTATGCAAGAAGTATTAAAAGTTCTGTTTATTGTTTAGAAGCTATTAATATCGGGAACTTTGTTTTATTTTTCTTGTAATATATACAATACTTTTAAACATTTTGAATTATTTCAGATTTAATTCGCAAGCTTTGGTTTAATATGTACTAATATGTAACTGTATGGAGAAACATTTTTTTGGACTTTTATATTATACGTCTTTGGTGAGTCAAAGTGAATACACGGTATTTTTTCATACTAACTGATCACGGGCTCCATAGCTATCTTCACTCAAAGTCTTGTTGACACTCTTTAATTCCACCAGCATCTGACGCAAGGTCTTTTTGGGCGATCGGGCTTTTCCTGTCGTGAATTGGCCCAGTTCAAATATATTTGGGATGCTTTGTTTGATTGTTCAACGCAGAATCCAGTATTTTTAAAAAGCCTGCGTCAGATATTCTCTCAGGCCTGTTTATTCCTAAAATACATCTAAGGCAAAATTGGTGAACAATTAAGTCACCATTTTGACATTGAACTGAAATATGTTAAGTTTCGTTCTTGATTCAGTGTCCGTTGCTTCCAACTGGGTTGAAAATGCAAAAATTCGTCCCAAACTTGGCCTTTTTGATACTCTGTTCAGATCCTTCTGTCTCTGACACGATAGTTTTTAAATATATAAATTAAAATATTTATTACGCCCAAAACAAGTATCTCGCGTTCACCAATTATATATTCTAATATTTAAGAGGGGAAAAAAACTAGAAAGATGCAGCTTTCGTGATTGAGTTTTATAAGTATAAATTCAGATATTCAATAAAATCACTTTAAAATATAACAGAGCATTTTCTTTTAATGTCGCCTGCATGTCCATAAAAATTCTTTGAATCCAAATTTTCTTTTAAATACTTATCTTTTTTGACCATGCTGTCGCCATGGATGTCGCTTTCTCCATAATTCTTCAATTTTATCGGCTACGCTTGCGAAAAAATATTTACCAAAAATTAAATATCGTAGTCAAGTGTTATATACATTTTTAATTATAATCTATAATCAAGTATTATGGCAATATTTTTAACGAGTAATCAAATTGGTAAATCAATAATTGCCCTCAATATAAACAATAAAAATGTGAGTTTCCAAAACTTCTTGATCGTATTTTAATTTTCTTTTTAATAAAAAAAACTTTAAATTAAACACGGGACAGTAACGGAACACGGGCAGTATTAAAGATAATTTATATTTTATAAAGCAAAAAAAACACTGTCTTCCTATAACTTCACATTTCCTTTTATACCTTTTTTTGCTGCAATTAAGAATTTAATTAACAAATATTGGACATTCTAAAAAACTAAATTTTTTTTTATTTGCTCTGAAGGTTGTTAGTAAGATATATTAATATTACTCTTGATATAATATTATTGACATCGATACATATGCAGACTTTTAACAAAACTTACGATCGCGATTTGATTATTTAAAATACTTATAAAAAGCTGCTTGTTCAGCTGTTATATCTGATCACTGTATTATTAATTTGGCAACTGTATACTTGTTTAAATACATTTTATAGCCTACATTAACTTACCAAAGCAAAGCAACTAAAGAAATATGTTTGAAATAATGGCAATTTCAAACATATAATTATAGAGACAATTACGGTTTAGTACAAGAAAATACAAACAATACAGAAAATATAAACATTTCAATTACATTTTTGATGAATTAGAAGTATTTAGACATTATCAACATTATCTTTTCTCACTTAAATGAGATTCGAAGAAAGGAATGAATGAAAATGAATTTGACGGTCATAATGAACACTTTCTGATCACATTGAAGGCTTCGTTCGTATAAACATTGCTACAACATAAGAAAAAAACGGTAAAAGTGTTATTCTTAGTAATTTTAAGATAAATTATTTTAAGAACAAATAATTTGAAATACTTTTGTCAAAATGTGACAATTGACAGCATTCAAAACATTTGAAATCATTCTTCGCTTACATTACGTTTGATATCTTTTATCTTTTCATATCTTCATGTAAAACGACAGTTCTTTGTTTCAATTAAAAGAGAATTATTTATTCCCAAAGGCTTTCTCAAATGAATAAAACACAAATGAGTTATTAAATTTAATATCTCTGGTCTCTGAAACTGTGCGTAGACCATTTTAACACTGTACATGAATTGTATTTTTGCATAAATTTTTGTTTTAATAATATTTTCCATTCAATTCATATATTTATAGTTTATATATATTATATTTTTAATTTTAATAGCGAAATAATAACAACTTCAACTTAGTTCATTCTCCACAATTAATTGAAACTATGTCATGTAGTATTATTTCTACTTTTTTAAAGTTGTTTAGCACGATCTAGATTTCGTTGTATTACATCTTTAGGTGGGCTATTAGCAAAAATCTTTGCTAATAGCTCACCTAAAGATGTTGTAATACAACGAAACCTAGGTCACGGTAAAGAACTTAAGAAAGTAGAAATAATACTATATCACGTAGTTTCGTTTAATTGTAAATAATGAATTTCTACAAAACTAACGCCAAATATATTCAATATTAGTTCATTCTGTTAAATGATGTTATCAATATACTCAATTTCCACCTATATTTTATATTGCATACATCTAGCATTACATGATTGCGTACAATATCTAAGGGTTGAAATATATAAATCTAGTATGAAGAAATCCAATAAAACATAGTAAACTTTATATCTGAATTATCTTAAATTCTAAATAGGCTTTGCAAGAATAAAATAATCATAATGTACATAACATTATGATACAAATTTAAAGAGAATGTTATATAAAACTTTTTCATTCCTCACACCAAATAGCGGCATGTTTCTTTAAGTCGGAAATTATTTCTATTTTAAATTGAGGAATTTAATATTATATATATATATATATATATATATATATATATATATATAAATATCATCATCATATATATTAATACGCTAAGGTTAAGATGTTACTCTCCCTTTTTAGAAAAAACCTCACAACTAATCCATATAAATTATATATCATTTTATAGATAATTGCTTGCTCTACCGGCATCCACAACTAAAAAAATTATTATTGCTATTGTTTTTGCAAAATAATTAATTATTAAAATTATATACACAAAACAGCAATGCTGCCATCTAACGGCTCAACGTCAATATGATTGACGGTCGGTAAAATTTTTGTTTAATTTCAAATCCACTTACGTATAAATAAAGTGGCGCTTTAGCTCAATGCTTTTGATACTTGCGCCTCTATATGTCAATTTTAGTATAATATTTGTTTGATCTGTCATCTGAGCTTCATAATGGAATAAAAACGTAATAAGCAGTGTGAAAAATTAGAAATGAATTGAATACCTGCAATCAATTTTGATTTATTAAATTGAGTTGAATAATTTATAATGCGAAGACATCGCACGGGTCACGCTAGTATTATATTAATAAAGCCATTTCAATAAATTTAAGGCACCCTGTGCATCGTTATCCTCTTCGTATTCCGTTCATACACTTGATAATTTTAATAATTCTTTATGACTATATATTCTTTGTAACTTGAAATGAACACTTAGATTGACATTTAATAAAAGTACAATACACAAGCATCAAAGTTGAAGACCCTCTCGAGCGCGCTCCGCGTACTTCACATTAGTGGGATTCGAAAAAGGAAGCGAAGCGTAAAATTGTGCTATGGGGTTATATGGATTTTCAGTCAACATAGGGCTTCTCTAGCCGCATTCGAAATATTATTATTTATTAACAGATATAAATAAATTATATGAGAATTCAATTAAGATTTCCAGTAACTTTTATTTGAAATTTTGTTTGTTTTCGTGTGTATTTGACTCGATCTTTATTTAAGATGAATTGACGAGCATGGTACTTTGTGTTATGTATCGATAGGACGTATGTATAATATCATCAATTAAAGATGAATATTCACATGTAATTGGGGATATTGTTGCACATGTCCTATACCGGATATGAGTCACATTGGACTAGTTACAATAAAGATTAAATCTACGAATCAATATTAAGATTAATTGGTATCAATCTAATTAATTTATTTTAAAATTTATTACTCAAGTTGCGCAGTATTATGCACAGTATCATAAAAATATTTCGGAAACCATTTTTGATAAAACTGTGATAAATATATATAGGAATGCGCTAACATGATTCGACCACAAAAAATGCGGAATTCGATATAGATAGAAATTTATGACGCTGGCTTGACCAGAACTGATATATCGAGGCGATATTCTTCTCCCTCTAATTCACTCCATTGACATATATATATATATATATATATATATATATATATATATATATATACATACATATATATATGTATATATATATGTGTATATATATATATATATATATATATATACATACATATATATATATATGTATATATATATGTATATATATATATATATATATATATGTATATATATATATATATATTTATTTATATATATACATATATATATTGAAAATTAAATAAGAAAACTTAATAATTCAGATGAAGCAATTACGTGCAAGACTTGATACATATAAGTCAAAACTTTGGAAACTGTGAAGGTGTGACAGAAGAACAGACGGACGAACGTGACGAAACTATAAGTGTTCTTGTTTTCAAATATTGAATATATTTGGCGGTAATTTTGTAGCAATTCATTATTCACAATTAAATAAAACTACGTGATGTAGTATTATTTCTATTTTCTTTAATTTTTTTACCACGACCTAGGCTTCGTTGTATTACAAAATCTTCAGGTGGGATATTAGTAAAGATGTTCTTGTTTTACTAGGATATCCTGAAAATAGTTTCTATAACGCGCAACACAGATGACGAATTCCGGTTGAAGGTGAACTTTCCATGGGCTCAATGCATATATAAGAGGCGCTACGGACTAGTATATTCTATCCTTTTCTACGTTAGTGCATTTTCCCTCGTAGTATTATTTTTGGCCGGCGTCAACCAGACACGCTCTATTTTAAACACCTATTTTTGCAGAACGTGCACATTGAATTATTAAATATTAAATTTTGTAACTTTTCTAAGTTTTACTGGACCGATATCATCACATCGATGTCTGCATTTCTCGTAATACAAACTTGAAGTCAAGTTGGAACAAATTGTTCAAGTGGAACAAGTTTAATACGAATATCGGCATTAAACTCCCGCAATTCGTAAATTTTGTTTTTATTTATTTCTGACTATAATCAACATATATAAAATATTCTAGTTCATACTTATCAGAAAATTTAATCTTATTAATATTTAATTATAATATTTTTAATGAAATATTTCTATTTCTTAACCAAATACAGTATGTAATAACTTGAATTAGCAATTGGAACAATAAGCTATAGTAATGCCAAAAAATTAAATTCGTTCCAACGATAGTGGAGACCAGAAAGAATTTGTATAAATTATAAAGGTTTGGGAAGAAATCGCACGTTTTTCAAATTGTTTTCAATCTCTCAGTTTATATGGACATAACAATTTTTATAGTGATTATTATATTATACTTTCTAGTAAAACTTATCAAACTTTCCATTTATTTTATTAAATGTTTAATAATTTAATTTAACCGTCCGTTTTAGAACCGTTTAACAAAACTCACAACACGAAAGACCTAACTTAACAAAAATCTTTTTTCGTACTAATTATTTCAATTGTCACTAACCCAGTCACTAATTAAATAAATAGAAAGACGTAAACATTGTAATAGGTTCCTTAGTTCAAACAGGAAAAAACGGATCCCTTAAAAGATCACGTACGTATCGGTTCTTATGTCAATTAATTTCACACAGCATTTTTCCTCGGAAACCACCCGGCGCAGAAGTTTGAAATATTGTATGGTGATGACAAAGTATATTAATACACAAATTAAAAAAAAAATTACAATTTTTGAAATGGTTGAATTTTATGTACTTGACAATTTTTAATTTTAATTTCACGTATCGTGTAGCAAATTGTATGAATTAGATATTGTTAAAGATTTTGATAATACTTTTATCATTATATTACATGTTATATATTCACACGTAGGCAGAAACGTAGCATGCAATATGCAAAAAAATATATTTTCCCAAATATCATTGAACTATAAATACGTAGTCGGATATTTTTTAAATATCCACAAAAAATATATTTCATTATATCCCCAGTCTGCCTCCGAAACTGGTAAAGTCAGAATTAGGAAAATAATAAATTTATTAGAAGTTTATCTAGCTTTAATTTAAAACCTTATACACGCTTATATGTGTGTCATTCAAATATTTATATGTGATATAACGTTTACGGGGATTAGTGTAAGTTGTACTCGTATTTAGCAGATTTAAATTTTGTCGCTAACAACTTTTTGAAGTACAAACACAAAATTTTAACTGGACAAATGTTTGCTTACAACAGATAATGAAATGTGTATACCAAATACTTTAATTTTATGTCAATAACTTTGCCATCATAAATTTCTAATAAGACAAATATTTGACAAACGAAGAAAAATCTATTAAGAGCAAGTAACTTAAAGATAATAAAATTTTAATACATTTTTATTAACTATAACTATAATTTTTTTTATTAGCCACAACTGAAAAATAAAAAATAAAAAAGTAAATCACTCAGATGAAAATTGTGTAATGATTTTTTTATATTCATAATTAATCAAGTGTTTTAAATCTTAAGATTACACAGTTCATGAAAACGCTAAGATTCAAAGGTTTTCCGTGGATTACACGCAACCGACACCGACTCCAAGTATACTGCAACTCTTTTAAGTGTCCATACGATTATATGAAATAATACTTGCGCTAGTTCAACCTGTAATTTTCCGGTTTTGCTAAGGTGTAAATTTTATTTCATTTACACTTTCTAAGCTGGAGATGATATAGTTGCGAAAAGAATAAACATCATGGATGCAAATAAATACCATCAAAATATTACCTGATTGTATTAACACCGTATCAACCTGCTATTGATTTTTTAACCAGTAAATAAATAAAAACAGTTAATAAAAAGTTCAAAGTTAAACTTATTAAAACCTAAAGCTTAACAGCTTTGTCTCACCATTCAATACATGTACAATAATATAATTTATCGCCATCAAATAATCCACATTTCCGCCTACGACTTGCTAAGGTCTTAAAACCAAAGTAACTCAAATTGGCATGAATCAGGTTATTTTATAAACTTCCGATATTGTTCATCAATAAAAATCAGTTTGTGCTATTTACAATATATTTTATATAGCCCTTAAGGCTTAGAATGGGCTCTATTGGGAATTATTTTAGAAGCAATAGGACGTAGGATTTTAAACTATTATTCATCTTCAAGTTCTTTTAAACGTATATTGTTTTCAATTATTGATGACACAATTTTGTATTTTATTTGAAAAATAGTATTTTTCTTATTTAATGGAGTCCAAATTATCATTTTGAACCAATTAAAATAGTTACATTTACCCACACACTTTTTTTTTGGCAGATTGAATTTATATCTTATTTACAAATAAATATCTTGGAATGCTAAATTGAAATCAATTTTACTGCTAATTGTATTCTGTTTTAGTCTGAATCCTATATTAGCGTGGAGGTAATTTGGTTCAGTTTGAGATATTACTGCACTGTAAAAATACTTGATTAGTTTACCATTATGATAAAAATTGTTAAAACAAAACCGAACGAAATGGTGAAAGGGTTGAGGGGAGGCATGTAGGTAAGCCTAATTTGCTTAATTGATGGGCGCGTTTTGAGTAAGACGTATGTTTATTTGTATGTTCTCGTACGTTAATCGAACAATTTCTGTAACAGATTTGCCAACATAGTTTTTTTAATCATTATAAGGTAAGGAATATGCAGGAAAAATTAAATAAAATTATGAAATTGAAATTTTGTTTAAGAAAAAATTTTGTAAGATCCTTTATAAAATAATAACAGGGTAACAACAAAAAAGAAAACATTTCACTGCGGGATTTCAAATTATTAGAGAGGTTATCAGAACGGTGGAAGAATACCAGTTTCTGAACGAGATGCATCAAAATAGAAACATTAAACAGTACTACTACAAAAGATGTTTTCAGAATAGGTAAGTGCAGAACTTTGGTACTGTAGCTGGAATCGGAATAAAACATTTTCGTGAAGATATACCTACCAAAAATTATAATTAAATTTTAATGGAAAGTGATAAGCAACTCGTTACTGACGTAGGAACAATATATTGCATGATTAAAAAGTAAAAAATTATACGCATTTATGACTGACGTCTTATGACAATTCATAAAATTTGTAAAACATGTATTTTTAAGAAGAGAATACCGGACAAGGCGCCTAGTTTAATCGATTATTTCTAATGATTTTATTCAATAGAAGACAAATAAATCTCGTTGATTTACAGTTTACTCTCTTCAAAGGATACAAGTGACTATTGCACTACCAAGATCATGAGATGAAACATTCTTTTTTATGACCATTAGTAACGAAGAGTATAGCTAAATTTGGCAAAATTTAATGAAAAATGTGCTTATAAATTAGCTATTCTACCATTTTACAACGCCATAATATGAGTTACTAATTAAAGTGATCAAGTTCTTAAAGGCAATGTGATCTCCTGTAAAATTGTTAACAGCCGATCTTGGCATCCAGAATGTTAAGGATCAATAATATGGAAAGATCTAATCAAGAAATGAAAGTAATGTTTCGCTCCTGTCTCAAATATAATAAAATAACTATTTAGGCAAAAGAATGTTATTTTACTTAATATCAGAAAAATAATTATTTTGGCAAAATTATAAAACGATTCACGTACAAGGCTGTATTTGGCATAAATCCAAAAATGAGGGGGAGGGGTCAGCCTTCATGCCCCGGAACTTTTTAAAAAATTGTAGTGAAGGAAGATTTGGAAAAGTATACCGAAAAATTTGTCACTCACAACAACAACTGTCACAGGTTTGGTTAACCTGATCTTCACTAAAACCTGCCACATATAAAACACCTTCTACAAGTTAATCTATTATAAACCAGCATCATAATTTACAAAAATATATCGTAGATAATCTAACCAATTTACGAGTATTAGATACATTTGTAAAATTGAACCATCTATTGTAGCTGTTGAAATTATTGTTCAACCTTTTTCAGACATTAAGATATTTGCAGAAGGATAAATGCGTTCCAGAGCAAAGCTTTTACAGATAATTGACTACCCATTGCAAGTGATAAAACCTTTTCTTTAAGCGCATATTTTTATATCGTCTGATACAAAATATTTGCTTGAAAACATATACTCATATTATTTCGTAAGAACAGACCCATAGCAATCGAAAAATATCCCACTATAAACGATGCTCAATGGTAGCATGTCATAATTAGCAGCGTGTCATTTCAGCTGATATTTCAATCCCCGTGAGTATGTTTAACCTGAAAATAATCAAAAATATCGGATTACATAGTAAAAGTATGTTTAAATTGCAGTTCTAGAATTTTAAAAAAGGTTGATGTATCGGTTTATAAACGTTTCTTATACATATTTTTTATTATTTGTTAAAAAAAGAGTTATATATTTAGTAACTATGAAAAGTCCAACGTTATAACCTTGCAAGGACGTATTTTCACATATTATTTTTTTTTAAATAAACAATTTTCTTTGCTTTAATTTTTAAAAATCGTCCGATGAGTAAGGTATCGAAAAAACAGAAAACCTTAAAAGCAAAATAAATTAGTATTTGTCCATCTGTGTGTCACATTAATAACTCAAGAACTACCAAACCGATAAACTTAAAACTAAAAATGTAAGTATAAAGAGTTCATAGGTTTAAGTCATTTAGTAATTAAATATAGCCAACGCATACAGTTTCTGACAAAGCCTATACGTGAAAGACCCACGCTCTTACACATACGTTGTGTTTTTAATTATTGAGAACAGTGTCTACTATATTGTAGGTTATTAAAATAATTTTCCACTTTGTTAAGTATAAGTAGTACCAAATGAATTTCGGAAATTTATCAGTGGAAAATTCGCGTGCACGTGAGCGTGTGTGCGCACCCGAAGAGCGTTAATATAACTGATGTTTGAAACGGCTGCTTTCGTTAGAAAAGAGAATCGACAAATTTTCTAAACAGTTAAACTTCCAAATAATAATTATCTATACATATAATAAAATTGTAAGAGAGTGAATTCTATACAAAAAAAATATTTTAAAAAGAGTAATTGATTTAGCGTGTAGAATGAAAATAGAAGCCAGGAAAAAATTTTTGCAATTTTTGCCAGTCTGTTTTTCTGTTAATTTGTGCATCAATCACGCAAAATCTACATAACCAATTTTTGATGAAAATTAGTATGGATAGTAAAAAATTGTAATAATTTTTCTCATTCCAAATTGCATGGGAACGAAGTCACCGGCATAGTAAGCTTGAAATATTTCCAAACAACTCCACATAGTCTTATCGCTCTTTAAAATCCATTTAAATTTATTGGGTTAAATGTGTCATTAATTCTTAATGCAATGAAGAGTAATTATAAAGGGATTTTTTTGCAAATGTAAATAAAACAGGAAAGCATAACGTAATAGAAAATTATTTAATAATTTTTTATATAACCTTTGAATTTTATTGTAAAAGAGATGTTGAAAAATGTTATGTGCTTAGATAGAATTTAACTGTAATCCTGAATGAGTTGGTATCTTTCTATACTTTTTATACTTTTCTATACTTTTAATAATTGATAATGTGTAGCATGTATGCTACACATTATCAATTTTTCACTAAAGTGATAAAAAAATATTTTAAAGTAAAATAGTACAAAATACTAGAACAGGGTAAATGATTATCGAAAACATGCCATAGATATTGACGGAGAGTATTATAACATTATAATTCCTCCAAGATAAATTATATTTTTTTAAATCTTAACCTTTGCATTGCTGATGAAGCATATATCGATTCTTACGTAATCAATTTATCAACGCCGCCAACTAATAAGTACGCAACCTCCCGATACAAGGAAGAAATTAAAACTTATTGGCGCGGAATGAAATTGAGATATTTTAGCCACCTTAATTTTCAATAACTCCCGACGTATCTATATAGTATATTGCCATTGTGTCTACGTATAATAATCATCTTTTGTAATAGAAAAATAACTTTTTCTCTATTATTATTCTATTTAAGCATTGTCATATCTATATATATATATATATATATATATGCGTACAAATTGAAAACCAATTTTTTTTTAATTTAGTTAAAGAATAATAAAATAAGATAACACCATGACAACATTACATCTATGGTCGCGTACAGTCGGCCATGTGACCGACGAAGTAGTTTCATTTAATTGCATTAAATGGCGCATATGAATTGGTGTTGTCATTTTCGATTTGGTTTATGTTCCTTTGCGTATCTTGATATTTACATTAATGCTTGAATAGGAATACTAGGACAAAAAAATGCGTAATAGACGACCTATCCCTTTTTCAACCCATTTTCGTGAATTATTTTTTCTGCATATTATGAGAAGTCGCAAACTGAAAATATTTTACAAAATTTAGTTAATCATGAAAATAGCAAAGCTACTTTTTACAAAACGTAAGCAAAATATTTTTATTGACATATCAATATAATTTTTTAAATTATAAGCCTTAATAGTGATGGATGTCGAAAGGTGGAGGAATATGTTAGCAAAATAATGACAACGGCTTACAAACTGAGAAACATAGGGTTTAAAGTAGATGAGTGTCTGGACACATTACTGCTCTCCGGTCTACCAGACTCGTATAAACCCATTGTCTTAGTCATCGAATGTTCGGGCATCAAGATTGGTGCATACTCGGTGAAGGCTAAAATCCTAGAAGATGTTAAATTAAGTGAAGGTGGTACAACAGTTTTTCCGCTAACCATAAGAAAAAAAGTTATAAGAAATATCAACCTAAAGGTTTGCTGCTTCAGTTGTAATAAACATGAACATATAATAAAGGCTAAACCAAAGAAGAAAGCACACCAAGAAAGTTCAAGTTATGCCGCTAATTTCATAGATTCTACTAGTAACTTTGATGACTGGTATATAAACTCCGGCACTTCAACATTCATGATCGAACATGGGAATCTGCTATAAGAAAAGAAACTACCACTTTTCAAAACAATCATGGCAACAAATCACGAATCTTTATTAGTGAAAAGTTTCTGACAAGTAAGTTTAGCCGTGAGTGACCAGAGGAGTCAGTGCAAGAAAATGTTGCCGCAAAGTATTATTATATGTTCCTGAACTGGCAAGAAAAGTAACTTTCAGTGAGTCAGTTAACCGAAAGTGGTGGTAAAGTAAAATTTAATAGTAAAGGCTGCAAAACACTAAATAAAAACTATGAGGTATTCGGCACAGCAAGCTTAATGACCAATATACGCAGACTGAACTTATATTCTGATAATGCGTACGTATTTTATGTCGATAAGCATGCTATTTATTTATGACAACAATACAAGGGATATATGAATTTTCAAGAATTTAAAAGAATCGAGGATAACACTAATGGTGTGCAATTATCCAAGAAAATAGATAAATTACCTTGTGTGATATGCCTGGAGGGCAAACACAAGTGCTTGCCTCTGAAACCTATTGGTGCAAGGGCTATAAAACTACTTGAACTAGTTCATTCTGATTTCTGTGGTCCCATGGAGACCATGTCACTAGGAGGAACCGAGCACTTCATTACCTTTATAGACGACTATTTCAATAAGGTGTTTGTTTACTTTCTTCATAGAAAATATGAAGCCCTAGACAAGTTCAAACAGTTCAAAGACCAGGTGGAGAAACAATTGGACTGTCAAATAAAATGTGTTTGCTCTGACAATGGCCTTTGATATGATAACAACAACTTAAAAGAATACTTAAAATATGCTAGCATTCTGCATCAGACAACCTGAGCAAAAATGGAGTCACAGGACGAATGAACCGAATCCTGGTAGAGAAGGCTAACTGTCTGCTTATAAATTCAAACCTACCGAAGCTATACTGAGCCGAAGCAACACACGTAACTGTTTATCTCAATTACAGAACTTCGACTTGGCCACACGGATTCATTCCTCCAGAAGAGGTATGATCTAAACAGAAACCAAATATTAAAAATTTAAAGATATTCAGTTGCGAAGCTATGATATATCTTTTAAAGCAGAATAGAAGAAAATTGGATCCTAAAGTACAAAAGGCTCGATTCATGGAATATTATAAAAATATAGATTTATAATTCTTCCATCTAAAATAGTTATAAATAATAGAGATGCTGTTTTTGTGAGTCTACAGCCAAAAGTGATTAAGTTCCTGTAAATTTATCAAACTCAACAAGTCTATTAGAATCGATAAGTGACAATGAAAATATTAACTGCATTTACACTAATATTACTACAGTAGCACTAATATTACTTTCAATCAGTATTCCGAAAGTGAGTATGTACTAAATGTATTGATTGAACGCCACCTCACGTCACCTCAATCAAACATGAATCTGAGACCTAGAAAGGAAATATTCATTAAGTTTAATGAAAAAGGACTTTTGTGTACTGGTAAAAGTTTAAGGACTTCTATCCCTCTGAAATATTACGAAGCAGTCTCATTAGTTGACTCATAAGCACATCATAGCGATAGAAGGTGGACATTGATAGAAAAGCTTCCGTGTACGAAGGTTGCAAGTGGGTCTTTCGCATCAAGGATGAACCAACTGGTCTCCGTTACAAATCTTTGTGCTACAGGACACGCTTAAACACAAGGTATTTATTATGATAAAATATTAGCACCGACAGTCAGGTATGACTCTATAGCTTTATTAATTTCTACAGTAGCTTATAAAAAATTACACATAATCTAATTCGATATCACCACTGCCTTTATGGTGAACTAACCGAAGAGATATTAATGAGTCCATCTGAGGGCTTGGACTGCAAACCTAACCTTTTATGAAAACTTGTGAAATTGATTAAAACAAGCTCCCAGATGTTGGAAAATTAAATGTAATTGAAATTGAATTTTATTGATTTGAAAAAGCATCATGAAGTCACATCATATATTATGTGTGTGTATGTGTCTTTATGTTGATGACGGCTTGCTACTCTGTAAAGATAAATCTATAATGATAGAAGTAGGAAATTAAATCAAAACACACTTTGGCTTAAATTTTGTAGGCATGCAGGTAGACAGATGCAAAAAAAAAGTATATTTATTTACCATACTAAGTATATTGAACAAATATTACGAATATACAATATGGACAAAGCAAATCCCAACAGTGTTCCCGCAGACCAGTATGTGGAATTTCAAAAGCCTAATGGATCACCTGAATAAACCTACCGATATAGAGAAGCGATTGAATCACTCGTTCATGCAGCAAACGTAACCAAACCAGATATTATGTTGTATGTAATATTGTAATATACATATCTCAAATGTAAAATGCAAATCATAGTTGTTTAATCTAAGGAAACGATTAATATAGTAAGTACTTACTTACTATAATAACTTATTCAGTAAAGTAACCTCAGTTCATAATTTAACTTTGTTTAAATATATTCTTTATATTTCTTTTTATATACATCTTTATATTTCATTAAAATAAAAACTAAGTAATATACGTTGTCTATGGCTCACTCGCTCTGTTCTCTCTGCTCTGTGGCAGTTCTAGGACCGTACATAGATCTATATAAATTTAATTAAATTTGTGTTAATCCACCGAAGTGGCTAAATTTTCCATTTAAATCTATCAGTTTAAAACAACTGTTGCGTCTTTTCAGACAAACAATGAAAACTTTGTCATGTGTGCTATAAAGAATAGGATGGTGGAAATTCATGGAATAACAACGAGCGACCTATTCATTCTATTTGTGAAGTCTCATCGGGTATGAAGTTTACGACTTTAAAGTATTATGTAACAAAGTAGTTATATAACAAAGTAAATAGAAGATCCAAGTAAAAATATTTAGTAAAAAAATATAGAGACCTGGAGAAAAACTGACCAGCATTGTTTTCTTAATTGCACAGTTTCGATGGAAATCCCAAAAATGTACGGAGAACCACTTGATAAAAAAAAAACATTGATGCTTATATTATCCAAAAGAAAAAGGACCTGCACCAAATTGGTGCTTCTTTTAGTATTGTAAAATATGTTTGCCTCGCAATACAATTCAACCCACCCACAATCAATCCACATAAAATTTTGGATATAGTTTCACAAATAAAAGGTTATTATTTAGATTTTCTACCAAGCATTCAATTTGAAGGAAAGGACTTTAGCAAAGAATATGATTCATATGCCAAATCAAAGATTCAAGATAAAATACAAAGATGTTTATTCAGACCAAATAACATAGTTTGTAATTTTAGGTGTCCAAAATCGCCTATATGTTACGATAAATAAATAAGGTGACCTGCAAGTAATAATAGACTGACCTCGAGTCTTATGCCTTAATATTGATTATTTGTCAATTCACTAAATGTTAAATAAAAAAAAGACATGTTACTAATTGTTGCAATTTCTAAAATAGTGTTCATTATTTATTAAATTAGGTTTTTAAAACATAAAAATTCATTCATTAGTTCAAAGTCCATAACTTGAAATATTATCATAAATATGGAATGAAATATCAGTTTATATCTCTGGACTCATCTTATGCTACTTGTACGTCAGTAACTTATCTATAGTCTTCCTAATCGCTATATATCACCAGTGTCTTTAGCCAATTACGACGTATTTACGTATATAAAATTTTGAAGGCGTAGCGAGCTTATTTTACTAAATTCAACCGATACTGAAGTAATGTGAACACCTTCGTTCGCATTCATCGTTACCAAGTAATTAAAAGTAAAATAACTTCGAAAATATGCCATTTTCGACAAATTAATACGTAGATATTTTTAATTCGACAGGACAAATTTAATTTTTTATGCGATATTTACAAATTTACCTTCTTACTTTATTTTATATGGTGCCTGTGAAATTGTCGTGATTGTATATGTGTGCATGCATATGTAAATGTTACACTGCATGCAACGTCACATGCACTCACATACACTCACGCAACCAAAAAAATCAAGGTTTTACTTTTCTTTATGTCTTTTAAAACCTTAACCTCAATTTGTCCGAAAGATTATTGCCCACGCACGCACATACAGGTGTAACAAAGAACGTTTTTATTATTTAATCAAATTATTATTAAACCGAGCATATTTAAAGCATGATTGAATAAAAATATGTAATTGTTTTGTTGAATTTGCAACTTTAACTGCGATATTTTCAAAAACAGTTCCAAGTAAATTTTGAAGAATATTGTCATACGATTCTAAAGTAATAACCGAAATATATTACAATTACATGCTAATACTTCCTCATAAGTGTCTGTACTGAACATACAAAATTGGCGTTTGTCAAACATACAAAGTGAAAGCCATTTATATGCCAGCATTTGGTTTTAAAATTAACAAATTCTTAGTATGTAACATAAAAGTAAAGGGCTTACCGACGAAATAAATAATTAAAATGAGCCTACAGTTTATAAACTCTGACCTACTTTTACTGTTCAGTATTGAAACGATATTTGCTTATTTGCTTTACTTTACATTGAGTGGGGTTCATTTAGTTAATGATGGTTTAATACGTAAATTAAGGGTTCACTGAAATTATTATTGTAATTCTGAATAAAATTAATTATATAAGACATTACAACAAAGAAAACATTTCAACTTTTCAATATTTTCTTTATATCAACCACTTTTAAAGGTGAAAATATTACGATCGGTGAATTCATTACGATCGTCTCATTACCAAATGCAGGTACTTTGGATACGTTAATAGTCTTTGTAAGACACAGATGGATTAAATATTTAGTAACATTTTGCTTTCAAGAAAAAAATCTATATTACATAAAATTATGCATATTTAATAAAGCCTCATTACTTTTAATAACTATATATCCTGTTTACCTTCTAATTATAGAAAAGGATAATAAAAATGGCTTGTACTCGATATTACTACGAGAGTTTTTATATAATGAGATGAGGCTTTCACTGCGCTAATTGTTTCTCAGGCGACAGCGCATAAATATATTTTTAGAAAATTATTTTTTTTAAACAAAGATTAAAACTGCATGTCGAATGATTTAAAAAACAAACAGTATTTTGGAATAAATATTTCATCAAATTCTGGTAAATATATGAAAAACAAATCAATTATTGTCTTTATTTCAGACCTAAAACACATCATTTTCTCCGCAACCTTGCACATTGGTGGTTTATTTGCCGCCTAACTCGACAACATACATCATTATACCCACAAGCCTCTAGCCCAATTCACCAGCGCGTCTATAAATCATCGATCTCCATGAAGATGTAACGAGCTTCGTTTACCCAATTATTCTCAGTGGAACGCTTCCTGCAGACAGAGTGAATGTTTTGATAAATTAACCCAATTTCAAAAGGGTGTGCTTATGTTAGATCAATTAAATTGTTAACAAAAGTACTAGGTTGTTTGGAATAATATAATTCAGCATGTGTTAGAAAGTTAATGTTCAGATATTTCATGGTTAAAAATTTGAAAAAATACATTTTTATGTGAGTAAGTATTTTGAAAGCTGTGTGTATTTTAATAACTGTGTTTACTTACGTTTTTTGTACAATTTAGCCATCACAAGATGTTTGAGTAAAGTTTTTGTTTGCAACTGAAAAGGCGTTTGAATCAAACTCGTTAAACCATAATCATTTTGATTTTTGATTAAATTTAAACAATGCTGATAAAAGTATTATTTCTTGTAACGAAAGAGAATTGTTAAGAAAAGACAAGTAATTTCAATAGACAAATCCGTTAGCCTACTTTATCAGTTACCGTACTTGTTCCGTCATTCCTTTAGTTAAATTAATAAAATAAAACAATCATTTAATATTAACTTGAATATTCCAACGATATTTTGAGATAGAACTTTATGAGAACTCCTGTTGTAGGACAATAATGGTTAATAATTTTCCAGCTCTCTATTTTATCCCGATTAGTATATTGATAAACGCATAGAGTGTACTGAAAAAAAAATTATCCACATCCTTCTTAACATCTCCAATGGTTATTATTCACTCAAACTGGAGTTGTATTAAAATTATTATAAATAAGCGGAGACTGTACGTATCACATCTTTTGCTTTTATTGATCACGCATCTACTTCTCTTAAGTTTTAAATAAGACATAAGGGTATATTTAGAAAAATGGGTAGATGCCCTTAAGGGCGTGTGGCTAATTCAGTTCTTGAGGAGTTTTATTTTATGTCTCGATTGAAACTGCCACTTATGGATTCATAATGTCTTCGTTATAAATCTTAGCTAGCGAATAAGAAAGAGAAGAGAAGTAAGGAGTCAAACATCTCGCAAAAACAAATATAGAATAGACAGACGAGTTAGGTTGACAAGACATAAAATAATAAGAGATGAGAACTTTACAGAGTATTCTGGAAGTAAACAGAATTATATTTCCACTCCCTTTTTAATTCTATCCTTATTTTAATTGGTTTAATGGCGTACATATGTGTATGTATGAATAGTGTCATGGTAATTTAGGTATTTATTTTACCAAATCAACAAATTAACTGCAAGAGAAACATTATTACCTCGTTTTCCTTGAAAAATTTTTTGCGAGTTTACACAATATTTTAAAGTACACTTAATACAAAACGATCTAAGCTACTCGTAAAAGACATAAAAATTACTCACTTTAATATTATTTATTTCGAATAACGCGAAACAATGGTTGGAAAATATATATTTTTATTAAAGAATCTGACAAAACAGGATTAAAATTAATTTATTGTAAAATTGAAAATGTAATTTAACCAGATTTTATTTCATGTTCTCATTCTTCAGATAATTTTTTTATTATAACATAGGTGACATGCCTTCCATTTATTTCTGTCCTAATAGTTTTTTTTATAAAATTGAATATGCACAAAAAGTTCTCTGTATATTACTTAAGTCCAGGGGTGTCCGGTTTTGTAGTAAAATTTCAATATATAAGAATAGCCATAGAGAAATAGTTCATCTTCCGTCAAATTGATTTTAATCGACTTCAAAAAGGAGGTTCCTTGTTTAACCTATGTGTATATATGTAGGTATATAAGTTTTCTTCTCAAGAACTACTAAATCGGTTCTGATTGTTTTTTTACCTGTAAAACCTTTCTATTCCAGGAAAGCTTTAAATTTATGAAACATTAAAGCATGACTCTTACTTTAAAAGTTATGATTCAAGAACTGATGAATTTTCAGCATGCTCCTTGTTCGTTAGTTATTTGAAGTCGGTTCAGTTTTTTGTCAAATATTTTATATGCTCCGTGTAAGTCTCACTTTCTAAACACGATATTTAGTTTTTTGTTTTTTTTTTTATAGTTAACGGTTTCCGTTATTTGAAATCCTTAACAATTTACACTGGATACTAGCATAAGGCAAACGCTTATGCTTTCGTATTAAAATGAGTTTATACAATTAATTTTATTATCATACATTATAGCCTCACGTATATTTATTAAAACATTGATTTCTAATACTAATAAAAGCAAGAGCTAAGCAGGTAAAAAGCAAATTATGAACACATTTTCAAACTTTAACTTTTTAAAATGTAATTTTATTTGCTAAATAAAAACAACGATGCTTCATGTGCATAAAAACATAGGACTATATTTAAATTTTAGTTTTTGCTTAATACTAAAAAGCTTTTAAATCTATAAATTAAGCATGTAATTTAACGCCATATAATCGTGATAACATCGTCGATATAATAATTACAATTGAAATCCCACTCATTTCTTTCCACCAGTTATGCTTAATAAATTATGGAAACGAACGATATATTTTATAAATGATAGAATAAAAAATGTTTGTCAGTAAATAGTATATTAAAAACTTGGTAAAATAATTGACTATAATAAGAAACTGTGTAAAAAGTCGTGCTGAAATGAGTAAAATTAAAATCGAGCTCGTTGATCAACTTTATTAAAAGTAAAGATTATTGTCAACATGAATATTTGACGTTACATCTATCACATCTTAATAGTAAAAAAATTATCGTAAACCATTAAATATAAGTAAAAAATTAAATTATCATAAATATCACCATATGAGTAACTAACAAATATGACCATTTACTTAGGTCTCCAATATAAATCTGGTGATAGAAAAGCGATGAATGTTTAATACCTTTGCCACCGCTTGTCACTACCTGAATTTTACCGGATTCGTAGTGAACCATTTTGCATAGAAAACAATTTTTGTGCATCTCATCTAGTTATGTATTTTCGGACATTAAAATAAAGTTATTTATTACACCTAAAATAAAATTAATTACACGTATAATAAAAATAATTTTTGCGCATCTCATCATATGACCAGCACACAAATCAGAAATTTCATAGATGCAATCTTTAGTTTCTGCTCCAATAAATAGTTCTCACATATTTGGTATAAAAAAAGGTTCATAATCCTGTATATTGCACAACATAAAAGATAATTCGAATGAGGCAACGTACCATAATTGAAGCCGCATCGCAGGTGCGCGTCATGCCCATGGGATGCTGCTTAATACGGCGTTAAGTCTGCTAGGCAATCAAGTATGAACTAAATAATAATTGTGTATAAATATTAAATGTTATCGGATATAAAATCCGGCTCGTTTGTAATTGAACTTCGTAGAAACGTGTTACTGTTTGTGGCTGACATTGAAGTTAATGAACTATTAATTGCAAATATTCACATTCGGAAAATTTGTTAGATTTATTTCGGCAAAGTACATATTAGATAAGGAAATCTTTGAGGCATAGCTTCGCCTTTGCAAATATTATCTTTTCAAATTCCCGGCTTAGTAATGAAATAAAATCTAATTATATGTAAAACGAAACATCAAGCCGAATTCCATTAAAATTTCTCACATAAAAAGCAAATGTGTAAATTTATCTTAATTTCCGAAATTTAAATTTCACTTCGCTAATTTTTAACACCATTAAATAATTTCGTATGTGTAATTTTGTAAATCTTCAACTACAAGAAAATATCCTCATTTTGTATTAAATATCCCAAATTGGAAATAAATTAAGCAGTTTACATAAATGGTATAATTAAAGTATTGTTTTTTCACGCTCGTTTTTTCTGACGCATTGAGACGACTTTATTTTCATAGATAAAATCTGCATTTTCTTTTAATATATGTATTTTTCCATATTATTAATTTCATTTCTTAGCCATATTAATGCTTTTAGCATTGATTTCAGTTTAAACCCTTTATTCTTTTTTAGTTAAAACCTACAATGCCTTTTTAAACAAATGTTACAGAATTTGTGTAAAAATGTATTGTTTATTTCAAATTAATGCTCAGGAATAGATACGTTATTGGGTAAATTATTAACATTCACATTGATTATCAAATTACTCTACATATTGTGGAGAGGCAAAGATAATAAAAAAGGGGAGAATTAGTGCATACGTCAAAAATTAACAAAAGTTAGTAAAAAATATGTTAAAATAAAGCACTGGAAATTTTAAACAAATACAAACATTAACACTATCATTTCACGTAATAATTTTCTTCTTTTCCTATCTTCTTTACTTTATTTCAGGAAATATTATGATTATGGCAACATATTTATAGACTAGATAATTTTGTTCATTATACTTAACATATAATTCTAGTCTATTTTCATTTCTTTTCTATCCGTCTTCATAAAACAATCTTCATAGCGATCAAGTTGAATTCTTAAATCTGCCGATTTGGCCGTAAACATTTAATTTCTACACTTTTTGTTTAAAAACTAAAACGAAATTTAATTTTTATAATATCCTTCAATTAAAGTAACATTTGTAAATATTCGGATATTTTCTAATCATTATGTTATCTTACCAGCATAACAAGTGTTTTTCTTTTTATTGTCGAATTTATTTTATTTACTTGTATTCCAATGTCAATAATTTAATTTGAATGTGAAAATTTTCCAGTTTTGTTCTTTATGTAAATCTAAACCACACTCTTTAATAGTAAAGAATTTCACCTTCAATTATATAAGCCTGTTTAGGTTTTTCCACAACCATCCCCTTTAATACGATTATTGACAACAGGCCAATCAAACATTGATTACTGACCAATCAGCCTTTGATAGGGTCTTAGATTATATTGTCAAATGAAAACCTATCAAGCACAAGAAAAACTCTGTCTTCAAGGCTTCCGTACATATTTAGTTTAGTTAAAGTTGCACTTCGAAAGCTAAAGGGTATATAGTATTTCTTTTAAACTACTTACAAATACTGATTTTTCACAACGTCTACTTATTGCCTACTATTTCTTTTAGAGACGTCTAAACATGGTAATACGGATATCCTACAATCTTTGTATGGGATTCTAAAAACTATATATTTTTCTTTATTCAATAGCCTCGGCAAAAGGGAAAGGAGCATGTTTTCTTGAATATTTTTCCGTTTATCTCTGTAGATATAATAACTAAAATTGCAAAAAAACTGTTTTGGAAACCAAGTCCTACAACCTTTCTTATGATATTCCACACTATATATAGATATGATACATTTTTTTTAATATTGATTTGCCCCTCATAAAACTCCTTTTTGAATATTTTTGAGTGTAATCTATTGAATTATGTGCAAGTTAATATATTTTATCATTTATTTTCAAATTCCAAGTTTTTACAGAAAGTAAAAACTGAGGAAAAAGGCTGCGATGGATGGATGAAGACACATGAGTAAATTTATAAGGGTTCTGTTTTTCCTTTCAAATTGCGAAACACTACAAAAGGCAATTATGGGTAAGTAAACGTATTCGATTCTCACCAAATATTTCGACAAGTTATGTGTTAACGAAAATGTGGATAATCATCCCAATTTTAATTCAAATACTTAATGTCCCCGATCAGTATTTGCCCGTCAAACTATATAGCCATGGTGACTACATCATGTATTTACAGATATTTTAATAACATGTATCTATCTTAGACTGAGAAAAGTAAGTAGTTTACTGCTAAATATGTTCACATTTTTTAAGCATCTAGAAATAAAACCACAAATATTAATAAATTTTATAACACAATATCTTCTCTTGCTTACCGAGATCGACGATAATTAAAGGTATAACTTTTATAAATTTAAATACCATTTAGTAAAAAAGTCTCTAAACTTAATAACGACTACACTATATAATTAACTTATAAAACGGTAAGAATAAAATAAAAAATTAAAAATGATTAACGAAATTTTCAATAACGGATTAAACTTAACAAATTTTACTCCAACTTAAAGTTATAATTCTTACTTAAACAATTTTATAGCAACAATATAATTTGTAAGAAGTTATCATATTGAAAATATTTGGCCTTTACTTTTGCATAAATTGATTTTTACTTAATTTTCATTCAAAACTAAATGAAACTACGTGATGTAGTATTATTTCTGCTTTATTTAAATACTTAACCAAGACCTAGGATTGCTCAACTGAAGATGTTGTCATACAATGAAACCTAGGTGGTGGTTAAGAATTTAAATAAAATAGAAATAATACTACATCACGTAGTTTTATTTAGTTTTGAATAAAAATTAACTAATATTATTGTAGTCAAAATGCTTAGGAATGATTTGTTCGTTTGTTGCTCGAAATAATTTGTTTTAAAATATCTCATTTGCATAGAAAAAATAACGCCGTACGGCAAGCGCTAGAAAGATGAAATTCGTATTGATTTTGAAATAAAATATAATGTATAATATCTAAAATATAATAATGAAAAATATAAATACAAACGTAATTGTACGTAAGTTATGCGAAAATTCGTATTTGATTTATGAAAATGATTTTCCAAAATCTGCGAAAAAGTAATTACTTAATAGACTTAAAAATTTAATTGGATTTTTCACAAAACTTTAAATTTAATTTTATTAGGTGACTAATAAATTTTAATTTTATTAAGTCATTTTAAAGTAATATAGTTTGTATGGCATAACTGTATAAACTAACAAAAAAATTTATAAAATTCATCAAAGATATTTTTATTTTCTAAATGACCTAAATTGTGAAATCAAATTAACCATTTCTTTAAGATATATTAATCAAAACGAAATAAACTTACATAAAGCTGCTGCATTATAAGTTTATGTGTTAAAATACAGTTTGAGGCGTTTTTCTTTTTTCCAATAAGTAATGAAAAACAAACATTGTCACACGTTAAACGTTCTTTTCAACAATGTATAATATGTGGTCTTTTGCTGTAAAATAAATTCACTGAAGTCAATTTTTCTAGATCAGTTGTGTTCATCTACTAATTTAACTAAAATTTTGAAGCCGTTTTCTAAGTTACTTTTTTAATAAGTTTAATCTTGATAATATCAAAAAAATACAAATAAAACTAAATTTCACCTCTGTTTTACATTCATATATTCCAGGCAAAATATCTACACAATTAAAATAATGTTGAATGGTGTTTAAGATTTGTTTAAATTCTGTCTCACGCTTTTGCATTCCTTATTTCCTTATTATTAAAATGGAAGCATTCCTTATAAATAACATGTATTACATATATTTATATATATATATATATATATATATATATATATATATATATATATATATATATAATTTTCTTTATAGCTTCATAAATATTATATATACAATTTCTGAATAAAATTTTAATCGATATCATATATGCAAAAAAATTATTTATTTTTCTTGCCGAACAACTCTATCCGAATAGCCCACCTGAAGATGTTGTAATACAACGAAACCTAGGTCGTTGTAAAGAACTTAAAGAAAGTAGAAATAATACTACATCACGTAGTTTCATTTAATCGTGAGTAAAGAATTTCTACGAAATTAACGCCAAATATATTCAATATTTACTATGATTTTAAATTTTGGTTTTCTTATTGAATTATGATTTCGAAGTTTACTATTGTTCAGTAGTCAAGAATGGAGGCCTAGTAATTTCGTTATTTCTAAGAGAGTGTCCAACTATCTCTCACATCCTCAGTATGTCAACAGTTTTGTATAAAAAAATTGTGTGCATACACGTGCATGAAATTTTGCAAATATATAATTCAGATAAAGATCTTAAATAAGTTCGAGTAAATTTTTTTCCGGATTTTTATGACACCGCGCATATTATAAATTAAGGATAAAGAAAACATTGGGTACCTCTGCTTGGAGTATAGATAGGTTTCATTCATCAGTTTTCATTTTTGTGTATGTTTCCTGCTCTGTGTCCTCCTCTATTTATGAAAATATTTTTGAAGAAAAAACAATACGTTAACATTTGCTTAGATTTTTCTAATTAATTTATTTCAGACAACAATTTTAAGAGATGTGGCTAAATATAATATTCTACTTTGGACGTATACACACATATGTTTGGCAAGAAGTTAACAAATTCATATTTTCTGCAATAAATATACTCATTTATTTACAATTTTTATAAAAAGTTTATATTTTAATGTTTTTATTATAATGTTTTTATTTTATTAGATCAAATTCTTAATGTTCCTTTCTAGGTTAATAGTTGTAATTACATAATTAATCATGATAAAAACTTTATGAATATATTTTATTAATTTTGGTTATCAAAATTGTCTCGAAATATGATCGACATTGGGTCGAATGTAGAAAAAATCTGTTTAACATCCCAATTCCGATAACGATTAGAATGATAATGAAAGATCCATGTAAAGAATAACTACTATTAATGAGGAAGAATAGGATGTCAAGTTTATTTTCCATTAGACGAAAATGGATTGTGATTAGGACCGTGAAATAGCATTGATCAATAAAATTTTATGGAATCACCACAGAGTAAAACACCAAGTCGTTACAGCTTTCAAGCTTAACTAGTGATTTCACATCCAGTTTCACGGCACTTTTAAAGGTCATATTTGGATTATGAAAACTCTGCTTCAGACTTAACATCTTTCTTGTGGTTACAAGATTTTGTATATTATTGTGAAAAATATTACTGATAAAATATCTGTGTAATGCTAATACGACAATTGTGTTATATCATTTTTTTTTTCTAAAAATTCAATTATCTTTTTATCCAACTTGACAACTTCAGAACACCATATGAAAATATTTTTTTCTTAAAATACCTTTGAGAAACATTTTAGTTATCCTTTACTAATTTTTTTTCGTCAAAAATATAATATAATAAGAAATAATTTTTCTGAGTTCCATTAGAAAACAAGATTTTCTCTCTTCTTTTGATTACAACTTAAAATTTTATAAAGGCTTGCTACTTTTGTAACTAATATTTTTATTTTATCAATATTTTCCCTAATTAAAATATTAAATCTGGATATTTATGTGACTAAAAACTCCGATCTGAAATATGATTTACTTAATTTTTAAAAAAAACTTTGTTTTTCATACCACAGATCATACGTGGACAAAATTTCACGGAGATCGAGTCACGGATCACGGAGTTGACGCATGGGAAGGAAACAAGCAATACCATTTCTTCATTTATAATAATAGTTATCTCTATATAGAATTACGATTTCTTGGGATTATGTATGTCTGAATTACTACAAATTGACGTGTTTTACTAATTGAAAAAAGTTCTTATTTCATTTCCGGTATCGGTATTATAATATGTAAAAATGTATAGTTATGCGGGTCGCTATTAAGATGATTTATTAAAAATGGGAATAAGGAGAGCTCTACGACGAAGAAATGGTATATCTGGGATTGGCTCAGCACCGTAGATCATCCAAAGAAACATGGATATCCAGTGCACTTACAGGCGTAGCACCCGTAGCCAGCAGCGTAGAAATACTAGGTAAACTTCGACATACTATGACGCGCTTGGTAGCACCGAGTTTGCTGCTAAAGAAATTGGAAACTTTGCTGAAAATACATCATTTGCAAATTAATGATAATGTATTGTATTACTTTTATAATTTTGGTATTATATTGCAGACTTAAACGTACTTCACATATTATCTTCTCTATAACTAACAAAAAAATGAAAAAACAACCATCACAACGTTAATTAAAACTCTATATTCTTTCAAATTCATCAATATCTTCAATTGCAAAAGAAGGAATAAATAAAAACAGTAGAGAAACAACATCCGCAAAGAGTCACTAGTTAACAGTACGCATTTCCTGATTACAGCGACAATGGCACAGTACCGTGGGTAAAGCTATTTAAAGACGCTAAGCCAACGCGTGCACGTGATTAGCCCTTGTAATAATCATTCGGCGCAACAATTCAATATACTAATCAAAACTTAGATTGTAAACTTTTGAAACATTCAAGACGAAGTTACGTCCTTCGCACGACGGAGGTAAGACCTAGGCAGGCTTAACTAAGTTATTCCTTATCTTACGCAGGTAACTTTATACTGATCAAGGGAGAGGTGTTAAAAAAACGGATAGTGAAGAAAACGGTCGTAAAACATTGTTTAAGTACATTTATCCTTTCACGGACTTATCCAACAGAATATTTTACCTATTATTCGTAAGTTGTTCTATCCCTTGTTTTGAAATGCGGCACATACTTTAACGTTGTGAGCATTGAAATTCAGATTTACGAGGATGAAACGGATAGCTGCACGTTTAGGAACCAATTATTTTTTTTGTGTTTTGAGAAAATAAATGATAGAAATTACTAATTCATTATATTTACGTACATTTGCTATTATTATTTTTTAGAAGTAAGAAAATAATATGATCTAATTACGTGGGAAAAATTTATCATATTTTCTGATTTATTTTATAACTTTTTACAAATTAATTCAAAGAACTTCAGGTTAATTATCAAGAATAAATATTGAAGATGATTCATTCCTCCTGATCAAAGGTCTAATTGAAAAAAAGGCCAAATTTTTATTTAGTTTGTCACTCATGAGAAATACAGACCAGTCTCTTACCACTTAAGAACGAATTATTTTATTGTGATCTTTTACATTGTGATACGAGATCATAATGGCAAACAGCAAATAATAAGTAATACGAATCACAATATATATTTTTATAATTTATCTTTTCTTTATTTGCAAAATAAATGTTAAATTTCACACTTTTACTTACAAATATTCTTAAAGTTGACAAATTTAACGAGAAGGGTGGTTCCAAATGTTCAAAACAGGTGAAAAGATGTTTGAATCAGTTTGTAGTTATTTAATTTTGAGGGCAAATTAGTGTCCAGATTAAGTTCATTAAGATTTTTTTAATTAAACAATAGAAGGAAATCTAGTTTCAATACATTGTAAAATAGTAAAAGAAAATACTGTTATTTTAGAGATAAAAGTTCCTTTCTTAACCTTAGATAACATTTACATAAGTGTAATTTATTAAAATCAATTTTCTAATCCCCGTCACAAGATATTTCCATCAAAGTTGTTTTTCTTGTTAATTACGGTTACAGAAATATTATCTAACGTGAAAGGGTGTCTTACCAGTTGGAACTAATCCAAAATATTCTTCATAAGCTTTAGCAGACATTTGGGATTACATTATCAATAATATGATCTTTCATTTTAATCTTATGTACTGTCACAAAATTTTCTAAATATGGAACAGACAGGAGATTGTCATTTGATACATTCATCATTTGATATTTTTGATAAATGGCTTTATTTTCTCGTCTCTTCATAGTTAATTTAGTGTATTACCTTTCAAATCTAAATTTGTATCATTAGGGCAAGTAAAAATATTTGATTCCTAGCTTAATGTTGTGATCAACTGCTCATCTATTAATAGATTGCGCACATCCAAGTCGGTATGAATTAGGAATATCTGTATCTCCGAATGTTGAAAAAATAACAGATTAATAATTTTTCTTTAGAATGTCATCTAAACAAAATTTATACGTGTATTGAATGTAACGTTTTCATGTGATCTCGGAACAGTTTCGAAAATAATCTCTTTGAACAACTCAAACGTATTCTCCAAGGGCTACCTTGATAAGCTTGAGGAAATCACATTAATTTTTTAGGCATCGGTTTACTGCTAAAGCTTCTTTCTGAAATATATAAAATATAGAAAAAATTACATCGTGTTATATATTCAAAACAACAAAAGAAAAAGAGACGGACGGATGTGGATGAAGAATTATCTTACAAGCATTTATCACATCTAAAATTTATCACAACCAAAACAATTAGGTGAAAGGAAAGATTATATTCGTAATTATGTACGAATTCCTGAGAGGAAGGTCAACACACTGCGTCCATTGTCTCGCTCGTGCAACTAAAATAAAATGGTGGTTCGCAACTTGTAGTGATGATAGACTTGAAAACTGATAACAAGCTACGAGAAAAACTTCAAAACTATTGAACAAACTTCAAAACTATTGGGCAGTTTTTAAGATCGTGTATACAGGTAACATGCGAGCTGAAAGAAATTGTTGATCTATATATATACGTACTTATTCGCACATCTATTACCGCTTTTAGCCTCATTGAAAGTGATATCTCGATTACTATTTGGGCGCTACCGGTAAAAGTGAATTTATTTTCATTGCAATTTTCATCCTATTTTTCACGAAGTTCTTAAACAAAACCAACTATAACCTTGTTCACTAACATTGAATGTTTAACACCAATAAGAGGTTTTAATATTGTGTATCTCATTTTATGGTATAAAATCATTTCAAAATAGGTCACATACAGCCATGTCGTCCATATTCGCGACAGTAAATGTGATAATAATATACTCAGGATCATCTATCCTTAAATTTTTTTGTATTTTAATGAGAACAACACCTCGACTCGACGTTTGTTCTGATTTTAAAATGGAGGTTGATGGTACAGTGTGAAGGCACAATATGTAACAGACATTGCAAAAAGTTGTAAGAATAGCAATATAAATAACAATTACTCCACACAAGGGTAATATTAATGGTACTTAATATGGCGTACAATTAATTTACAAATACATTTATTACAATAGCAATCATTTTATACATTTGAATTTCTCAAAGAAACATTTTGTGGATCTGTGTTAAAATATTCCTATGTGCAAAAATTAGGTATTTAATCTATGCAACCAAATAACTTGTATAACTCATAATTTATTCAACCACTAGTTTATACCAGAAAATTGCGCTTTCTATATAGGCAAGAAAAGATAAGGTGTTCTCCATTATCGCTCTACGCGACTACGCAATTTATAAAATGAAAAACGAAATGTTAATACCGAGAGAACATTCTGATTAAAATTGTGCCGCAGGTGTACACAATGTTTTGCGGTGGAAACTGTCATTGGCGGGCTTTTTTAATAATTTTTATTAAAAGTTTCTGCGGTGTTAAATAGGAATGGCAAGCAAGCAGGAATTTTCGTAAAATTTAAATCCCTGTTTTATGTTAATGAGCATCTAATGTTAATTAATAATTGATTTAATTTTTTAAGGTATTTAGGTTAAAATTAATTGTAAAGTATAGGCAAAGACAATTTCAAAATTTCTGAACGAGGGTAAATTTTTATTACTCTCACTCACTAAAAATGAAATTTTGAACTAATAAATTTTTCATCCCATAGATTTTCGAAACATATTTATACTACTTGTAAGCGGATATTTACCTAATTAAATGAGTACATTACACAAATTTTCAAAATGAAAATATAAATCGAGATTTAATATATAGCGTAAAATAATTATATACGCGATAATACGGGAAATTTATCTTCATCAAATTAATAAAAAAAAATATTATATTTTTGGTACCATAGATTAATGTGTTTTATTTTAGATACCAAATCAACTGTTTTTAGAATTATCTTCATATCTTTTTTTTATTTCCCCTTTTCCATTTTAGATAAACAAAATCGATTGTTCAAGCGCATGTCAGAAAATGTATAAACTAGACTTTCGGTTTGAACAATTTCAAGATAGAAAGTCTACCTCACAAAATTATTGAATACAATTAAATTTAACAAATTTAAATTAAGTAGTAAATTAAATTCAGATAGATTATGGTTGAAAAATTAGAAGTGTAACTATGGAGGTAAAAATTGGGGAACATTTCACGTCAATTCAAAACTCAATAATTCATAAATAGGATAAAAAATGTTTAAAAAACGATTTAATTTTTATCATTATTCACTGTACAATAAAATAATATTTTATCAACATTAACTATAGATATGCGAGCAAGACCCGCACAGTTAAGTGCTGGTCTTGCTCATGCATCAAGAATTCCATATTTTGAAATACGATTTTACCTTATTTATCAAAAGTTATAAAAAATATAAATTAAGCAAACCCATTAAATATTTAATGATACCAAATGTAATTAAGAAGGTGAGCAATTCAATTAACGTAAATATCTCAACAATGATCATTTGCGAGCATCGTTTATAGTTTTCATCGAACCTTCATATATGTTCCTCTAAAAACTGTTACGTTTTAATTTTAACTTCAGTAGTTTCTAAAAATATGGAACAAGACATATTTTTTAATATTTTTAGTAAATATGTAACGATGCAGTACATAATATGTTTCAAATAAATGTTATACCCTCTAACAAATCCTTTCAAACCATATCTCTCAAAAAGTTTGCAGATAAATTATTTCTTACAAATAGTTTGATAGTCGAAATATGAACAAAGGAAGCGAATATGGACAGAACATACTATGACCGCCCAACCTTTGTTTAAGCGTGCGCTAAACTTTACATTTCACGAACCGCAACTTGTATTGAGACGTGTTTATGTACAATTAAATGTATACCATATTCCTTATTTTTTCCAACTGTTTAATAAAACGGCGAGGAAACAAAAGCTCATCAAATCACAATGGTTTGTTAAATTTAAGTGTACAATAAATTTTTGAAAACCATTTTCTAATATTTCTCTATCTTTTAAGGTAATGGGAGAATATTACTTTTTATCCATGCAGCATTGAATGAACTTCAAGACGAAGGCCTTCATAACACATTACGTAGTGGCGAAATAAAAACAACAGCTTCTATTTTTGAAGATGTTGTTCCACGCTTTCGGAACACGGACTATGGAAACTTGTAATAAGACCCGAGTTAACTCTAACTTTGAGGGGCGTTCAATAGTCCTTATATCCAAAGTGGACATGAAATTCACAGCCTGGAAAATAAAAATGTATTTCAATAAAAGTCTAATAAGCCAACATAATTAACCAATATTCACGTAAACCTAGTCTCTGGGCTAGAATTGCTGTGAAGATCCCATTTTAGAGGCGACTCGACAGAAGAGACTAAAATGGGTTAAACATTGGTAAACATTCGACATTTAGAGGCTGTAAACGTATATTATGAACTAATGAATATAAGTTCGAGTCAATTAAGATAAATGCTTGATTTATGTACGTCGTAGATTTTCAGAATTCGAAACAGTTTTCAATTACAATATAAATATTAAGTAGGCTTGAGAGTCTTTTATGGTGTTGGGTTGTTTTTCTTTCATATTTTCTACAATGTTTTAAAAGTTATTTACATAATTCAGGAAATTATTGACGGCAAAAAATCCATCACTAGGCATTGAAAAATCGCACTGTTTCTTCTGGGAATATATTTTGAAAACGAGGCGAAAATATTTTTTCATTATTTTATATACATAGGTCTATATATTTGGAGAGGTCTCAATATGAAACATATAATTACAAAATATCGAGCGAGTAGGTGGAAAACTGTACAAACTCTAAGACAGTGATAGACGGACGAAATAAATATGAAGGTTCTTTGTTTGAATAAGAATATATAATAACAGTCTTCAGTATTGTTTTCAAAAGTTTATAAACGAGAAAATCCCAACCGGTCCTGTTCTTACTTATTCGGTATTTAAAATCATTAGTATTTATATTTAGATTAAATATATACCAATATTTGCAGTAATGGGACATCTTAATGCGGCATATATTTATTGTATAATTCCAGCACTAAATGTGTAATGTCCCTTAATATATTGAATTTATTCATGCAAGTAATGAAAGCCAACTTGTCATATTGACTAATTCATAGAAATTTTAAATATGTGAAACTTAGCGAGTTTATTTATACCCATTTATAGACAAGCTGACGAATAAAAATATATGAGTCGATATTGACCACGCAAAGTTAATGCACACGATGCATTAAAAGTTACAGCATACATCAAAATATCAGCTATATTATACTTACATTAAATAAATAAAATATGTTAGAAAGAATACAACAGTGACCTATAATTTTAGGTTAATTATAACTATCATAAATGGAAATTAATACCAAGTGAAATAACAAGAAAAATAAGACAATGTTGACGCACATAATATACAATGATTGTTTATTTTATGCGAAGATTTACTAAAACAGAGAAATATTCAAGATTATGTTAAAATTGTTAATGAAAAAATATGTTTCATTGTTATAATACTCTACTTAATATTATTATATTTCTACTTAATATTACTATATTAAATTCCGTAAACGGAAACACGAAATAGTATAAATACACCATGTCAATAAAGAATGAATTTTCGTACACGCAGAATAGCATAAGGGGCGAAAAGCCAAAAAATCAAATAAATGAAAATGATATTCTCTGTCATTGTAATATTCCATTTGAAATTTTAGTTAATTTCACACTAGTTTAAATGGGAGTTGTACCAGATGAACAATATAAATGTGATATATTCACGAGTGAATATATAAACAGCTTACCGAGAGAGAAATAATATGTTGCGCAATAGGTCAGCACTTTAGTTCACCCGAGGGAAGACGATCAACAGCAGAGCTGACGAACATTGCGCCGTAGCGAGACACGTAGGGGTTCCCCTGGCCGTCAGAATGCTACGACGTGTGATATACCTGAGTTGCTTTACAAAAGATATCACAAGTTTATGTCCAATAACTTGTTGGAGTTGAAGGATGGATGAGTTGATCAGAACTATGGAGTTCGTGTTGAATCTTAAATGGGTATATATATATATATATATATTTGTTTTACATATATATATATATTTGTTTTACAAATAGTTTTTGTATATGTAAAGGAAAAATTTGTTAGCGTCCACACAATGTGATATTTAAAGAAAAAATATGAAAGACAAGCTTTTGTCGGTGATCTCATTCATGGAAAATATTGATAAATAGATGACATTCATGACATTCATTGATAATAGATGACATTCATGACATTCGATGACATTCATGACATTCGATGACATTCATTTATATCTAGCAACATTTTTTGAAAGCAATTAGGTAGCTATATTAAAATATTATTTTAGGTCATTATTTTTCAACTTTCCTTCACGTTAATTAAAGACATAAAATATTTTTTTTTAAATGTGAGTATACATGAAATTATGTTTTATTTTCCAGTATTTCTTTCATGCATACATTTTTGTTCTTCAAACATATTAATCCCCGTGAAAAGTGTCGTTCAGTAAAGTTGAACTTACTGTTCAATTTATGTTATTCTTGTAATAATAGTTTTATTCCTTTAACCCCATTTTGGTAATGTGATAGTAAATGTTGGAATTGCGTTTCTTTACTTCTTGATATTAAATTATATTACTGTGCTATTTGCTTTTACTATCAAAAACACCACAAGTCAAAATAACCTTTTTAATATCATTCTTAAATATTTTGATTATTTTATGTAAAGCGTGAATTTTCTGAGGTAGATTTTCGTGGGTTATTCTATGAGAAGATTGGTTTCCAAAATTGTCGGAGCCAAAAGTGAGTATTGACATATCCATGGAACCATAAATAAGAAAATAACGCATGTAATTAAAGTTTTCGAAAAAGCTTAATAATAAAGGGAAAAAGGTCTCTAATAGTTTTCTTGGTTTCCTTAATCATACCGTAACCTGTGATTCATTGAAGCCAATTCCATGTTTTTTAAAATTCCCACAAAAAAAGTTACGGGATATCTTTCAAGTTTCATATTTTAATCCTATTTTTAACACTATTATAACTATCTCGTACACTCAATAAAAATTTTGTGTGCCATAGCAAAAGAATTTATGTTCCCAATTATTTTCATTTATTTGTTTATATGTCTATGTTCTCAGTTAATTTAATCTCAATATATTATGTAATTCTTTCTTTGATTTTACCTAGGTATGTTAATTTAAATAGATGTCTTCCTATGAGAACTATATTTATAACCACAATCCTTGTATATTATAACGATTTAAATTTTTATTGAAAATATTTCCTTTTATTCTATACTTTTACTAACTATTGTTTCATGTGTTAGTCAATACATACTTAAACCATAATTTGGAACATTGATACTAATTAAAAAATAGTCACTTTTACCAGTGGAACGATTTTATTTTTTTTAATGATCTATAAATATGATGATGAACCACGGAATTAAACAATGGAACTCTTTAACGTTTGGCAGTAAATTAATTATGATTCAAGATATTTGTTACAGGTAGTTACTTTGCAAATATCTACACCACTCACCAGTTCATGATCTGATGATGAGTACTGAAAACGAATAATAGAACTACTCACAGATGATAGTAAATCGATCGTGATTAAAGATATTTGCTACTAGTAGTTTTTACTTTACAAAATATTCACACCATCGACCAGGTCAGAGTCTGATGATGAGTTATGGAGTCTGATGACGAATTCATAGTTTATCAACTATAAATTTCTTTAACGGATGGTATTACATTAAACGTGATTCAAAATATTTGTTGCTGGTAGCTGTTTCTTTGCAAAATAACCACACCATCGACCAGGTCAAAATCTGATGATGCGTTCCAGAGTTAAAAAATGGAAATCCTTATCGGATAGTAATAAATCAACCGCGAATCAAGATATTTCCTATTGGTAATTTTTACATTACAAAATAAGTACACCATCGACCAAGTCAATATCGGATGATGAGTTTCGGAGGTGAACTGTGTAACCCCTTTAACGGATGGTAGTAAATCAACCATGATTCAAGATTTTTGCTGCTGTTATTACTTTTCAAAATCTGATATTAGACTTCGGATTTTGAGAACAGATCTCTTCCACGGCTATCAGCTAATCGCCAATGGATGCTACTATTGCTTCATTTCCGTTTGTTGGTTATAACGGAGAAAATTATCTATGCTAGTCTATCTAGCGTTTACCTGTCAGTCAATTATTTTCTAGGAGAGAAAATAATTGAATGTTATACATGGTGTGATGATTAGTATTATTAAATACTAAAAATTCTAAAACAAGATATTTACAAAAACCGACTTCAAATAAAGTGGGTAATAAAAAGTAAAAAACAATTAACTCATAATAAGTACCTAATTATCCACTAAAAATAACTAATTCAGTTATTTTTCAAGTTGGTGCCAACGCCGCCGATCAACTTTAACAGTTACAAAATTTTATATTATAAATATACCTTTTATGAAACTATTTCGTGTTGTGAGGACATATTTTAATATTTTAATTTTTTATTTACATTTTATTTACATTTTAAATTAAGTAAAATTTGAAATTAATTTCAGTTAGTCAACAGTACTAGCACCGATTTCAAGAGTAAGTAACTTAGTTATCTTAGTTACATATTTCGAATAAATTATTTTTTATTCTTCACTACATTTTTTTTTTTAATCGGTTTCTTAAAAAAAATTTATGTATTTTGCCTAACTTATATAATGACACATAAAATTGAAAATTGCTAGAAACATTCTGAAAAATCTTAATGTAAATCCTGACGTTAAGCAAAATCGTTTTAATTAAATACATGTAGATACTAAAGAAATTATATGCAAATATTTACTAAACATTATTTTAATTCTGGTTTACAGTACCCCTATAAAGCGAATATCTAAAGTTTGAAATATATTTTAACATTTATGTACAATTGAAATTTCTCGGTGTGTCCTCATAGAATTCCGATACGATTTTGTGATTCAGTTGACATCCGGCATCCGGCCGCACATGGTGTCGTTTCGTTAAAAGTTTATCACATCCGATAGGAAGTAGATTTCTTTTAGTTGAAAGTTTTCTTTATAATATATATAAGTTTTCTTTATAAATCTGAGACGTAGCTTAAATGAATCTAAGAAGGAAATAAATTTTTTGAAGCAGCGGCCTTAGTTTCTTGTCAGAGATGATAGCAAATCAATGCCAATTTTAAACGATGTAAAATTGTGACTGAATTATTTATTATTTATTACGTTTTATTTTTATAATGAAAATAGATAATACTATAACTTGTTAAACCTTAAGCCCCAATGATGCTCGTTTATCTATTTCCTATAAATACTTAATGAAAACGAACGACTTGCAAAATGAGGCGATTTAATGTTTTTTATTAACCCAATGATACGTTTTTATACACGTTTAAGATTAATTAGAGTTTCTTGTCTCAAAAGAAAAATGAATTTTTTCAGAAAACGACTAGCGCAAAAACCTGAAATTTGGCATAGTAATAAAGCATATTAACACACATGTATTTCAGTAACTAAGACAAAAAAAATTATTAACAGGTATGGTAAATTCAGCAGTGCTCAATTTGCCATAACCGCTCATTCGTAAAATGACATTGAGCTGATCACGCAAGCGGTAAAATTTATGACAGACAAAGCACGAAGGTTTTTGAGTAGACCTCAAATCGGGGCATTGATTTTTAGCCAGTGATATATTCCGATTAGGTTTTGAAAGTGGTGGGAAAGTCTGATTACATAAAATACAACTTTGGTAAGACTGGTGTCTTATCAAAGGTGTCTTATCTACATTAAATACAGGGTAGAAAACTACATTCAATATCGAGTAAAAAATTAACATTGGATAAAAAAGAGTTGAAATGCCTTCATTACAGGGTAGAATATAATAGAAAAAGTGAAAAAAGTAACGTGGAAAAGTCACTGGGGTTTACCATTTTCTAAAAGTTTAAGCTTCATCTTGAAAGTCTCTGCATAAGAAAGCTAAATTTAGATTTTCACGATTATAATATGGTAGACGGTTGCCACCACTAATATTAAAGGCAAAGAAACAAACACGAACTCGATCCTTTACATAGCAAAACTTGACATGAAGTTTTGTGGATTACCACTTCATCTCGTGCAAATTTCATAAAAAAAACAAATAGTCCTGCAAAGATGAATGATGATAAATTTAAAAGAAGGAAGATTGTCTTATTTAAATAGTGCGATATGGATATCGCTTCACAATAATAAATAGTTGGGTGGCTTTCACTACTCATAATGATTTACACTTTGGAATTACTTACAGCAAAATAATAAATACCGAAAGAAGGTTAGAGGAAGATGCAAACTTTTAATAAATATAATAATATATTATAGTTTTTATTAATTTATAAATAATCAAAAAGTTAGCTAAATATGCAGTAACTAGTACCAGATTTTATTACTTCTGTTAGTAGTTATCGGCTTATTTCAATTCCTAACGGACATGAATTCTTACCGAGATTCGAAAATAAGATGCATTTGTACAATTAAACATATTTTTGGTAAAGAAATTACAAAGTGTGTGAAAGCACTATCAGCACGTATAAAAATTGCGAACCGTAGAAATGCTTGCGACTATTAAACCATAAGAACGTAACTCCACAAAATTTACGTCCGTTACCGTTAACCGGTCATAGTAACTCAATATACCGATATAAACTTCACCCGTGACCCTCCAAAGCCTTCGAGACGAAGGTTCGTGTATCGCACGATAGGTATGGCGCTTAACCACGTTATCCCTTATTAAATGTACAAAACTTTTCGGTTCAATAAAGAACGTGCTAAAACAATGATGGAAAAATAAAACGGAGGTGTTAAATGTATTTTAACTGTTATCAGTTTGTAACTTTATAACTAAAAGGTAAATCCTTTTTAAATGTTCCTTGAATATTTTTACATAACATTGTGTTAACTTGTAAAGGTCTCTATGTTTGCAATAATACGCTTTCCAACGAAGATTTGCAGTCGCCGTGCATATGTATACAGACTCTTGATAAATTAGTTGATTACAAGGACAACGAAATAACCCCATCATTTTTCGTAAACTTGTGCATTTTTTTGTTATGAAGTCCGAACGATTTGAAATTGTGAATAAATAAATTATCGGTTTATTCGATTTAGTCTTTTTTCAACATTCAGTTTCATAATCACATGCGACAAAATAATTTTTAAAATGCATCAAATGAAAATTTTTATTAAGATATAGTATCGTTGAAGAATTCCTTGAATAGAATGCAAATGCCTTAATTTTTTTTCGTGAAAGACGACAGTTGTGAAATTATTAAAGTTGCCGTTTTTTTTTATTTATTTTGTTATCAAGTCTATTTTGATAATGTTTCTGCCTAAATACATAGAATTTCTAGTCTGCATTAGAAATAATTGTACACTTAGGTTATATTAGAGGTTAGAATAGTTGTTAAGAAATGTGTAACACAATTTGACACACACGTATTTTTTTCAGGGGTCGCAAACCTTTGTAAAATATAATGTAAACATACTTATTACCTGCATAACTTATACTCGCATTCTTTGAAAATGTTATGACTTTTAATATGGAAGGTACGATATCCCCGAAGGACGATATTTAATTGCATTTAACCATTTTTTATAACATTATAGCCCTCCCGCAATATAATATTTGGCAAGAAACTTAACCAATTAAATGTATATTAAACAAATATATGACCTTTTGTAATATTAAAATTGTCATTGTGTTTTGCTATAATAATATACCATTGTGTTTAATTATAATTTTTTTTGAAGAAAATACTTATCGTCTTAAAATGACCATTAACTAAGAAACAAATTGTAAGGCACAAAATACTAAAAATACTAGTATTAACAAAAATATCATTGTTGCATTTTGAGGTAACCGAACATAAAAAAATGCAAAATACTACTAGACAGTTGCGAATTTTTTTATTAATATGTGTTTTGTATATGCTTTTGTAATTTTGTTGGAATTTTTTAAATATATTTTTGTAATTTAGTTGGATATTATGCAATAAAATATTATTTAAAAACATGATTTTTTTAAATATTGCTACTGTTAGAGATTTTTTGCGACGGTATTGAGTCTTATATGACCCATGTGTGTCAGTATAAATGCATCGGTGCTTGATTTTAAATCTATTTTAATCTAAGTCGAAACCCGCTACGTATTTTTGTTTTATGGGTATACATGTACGTGAGAGAGAGAAAGAGAGAGAGACGTCGATAATATATAAGTATATTTATAAGTTTTGTCTCAGAATTTACTTCCCACTTGTCACCAACACGAAAAATCTCTGACAGTAGCAATATTTTACAAATTTATACGTATCTAGAAAGGATATTTTTTCCGCTTTCAATCAAATACTGTTATATTTGTTATTAAAAACTGTAACAAGAGAGGTATTTAAGAAATTTTTTCATGTGCAGAAACGATATTATGTCTTAAAAGTTAAGATGAATCCAGTATTCATTATGTTTTCATTATTTCACAAATTTCTGAGAATTTCCTTTTTGAAATTCATTTGAATTCGGTTAAATTTTTCAGTTAACAAAATGTTTGATATTTCTTATGATTTTTGATGTTACAAAATATTTCACAAATTTATGAAGAATTTGATACTCTTTCATTTATGGTCACCAAAACAACCATTTCCGGTGTTTTAAGGAACTTGAATACATTCATACATACTTGCACGCATACATGCATACTTACGGGTATGTCTAAATACGAATACATAAATATACATGTTTGACTACGGTGAACCTAAAAGGTTCACCGTAGTCAAACATGCATTTTTAAACAACTTTACATTAATCAAACAAAATATTTTATTTAGCGATACATGCCGCTTTTCTGGTGTTGCTCTTTCAGATTTAGCATCAAATATATTGTTATCAAGACCACATGATATCAAAGTTTTGATAGACTTGCATAATTTTAGGGATTCACATTACATTCTTCCTTATCTACAGAATTCATGTACATTTGCATACATTGTTACCTACCTACCTACCTATCATAGCTATAATGATTAATACCATTGAATGTGGCTGCGCATAAATCCCTACCAATTCATTTTGTTGTTTTTTGCTTATGTGAAAATAAATTCTGTCTTTACTTTCCAGTTCCTACCTGCCATTTATATAGAAATGACTCCCCACTATAGATTATACCGAAAGCTGAAACTCTACGGAACTATTTCTTACCATCAAGGAATACTATCTTCACATTTCAGCTCCATCACCCGACTCTGGTCACAGGTCATGGCTAGCCGCTACTGTGACCAAAGATTTGTGAAGAACATTCCAATGGGCGCAAGTAAAATTAATTTTTTTCTCGCCATTAGAAATTTTAGTCACTATCTTCTTACATAGCCATTACAACCTTGCTACTATTTGTAACCAATAAACTCGTCAAAATAATTCAAGCAAACCTCAATTCAGTGGAACTACATCTCATTGAGGATAACTGTCATCACTTTTCGGCTTCCTCGTCAAACCCTGGTCATTATTTGTGACCAAGAAACTCATTAAGAAAAGCTAAACAAATGTAAACGAAGTGAATCTACTTTTCACCGTTACAGAATTCCTGTCACCGCCTTCCAGTACCATCGTCAGGTCCTTATCACTATTTGTGACAAAAATTTGAAATGGGTCCAAACTCGCTATTGATTTACTCAAAGAGACCATGCTGAATTCATTTTCCATACCGCTGGCCATATTTACATGAGACCCATCAGAAAAAAAATAATAAAAGCTTTTATACAAAAAAAATATTGAAATTTGTTAACGCCTCTCCGAGTTACAGCTACAAATACATGAAAAATAAAATATACGAATCAAATTGAGAATCTCCTTCTTGATCGAAGTTCTTTAAAAAGAAGTAGAAATAGTACGACTTATCTAACACACCAAAAAATAAATAATGCTTGCTGCAGTTTCGAATGAAAGTATAGCTATTCCAAAAATTGCAATAAATATCTCACATAAGTATAATTGACGAATTTGTCAGTATATGGAATGGAATTCAATTATTAAACTTAGTACTATGCTATTTGGAGCCAAACATCAATACAAAAGGAAAAGTCTATTTTCATGATTTATTACCAACCGATTCGTTGACTTGCAATATTATATAAAACCTTCTTCCTGTCTTTTAATTTCCTGGGCAAAAGTAAATTTCTGTTGACACATACATTCATAATTCTTTTATAATGTTCTTTGCAATATGTTGTGAACTTTTTCATCATTGAAAAATAAAAGCTAACTATTAAATTTTTTTTACATTACTGTTATAAAAGCACGAAATTTGTTAATTATGTAATTTTTTATTAACGTTTACAATACTAATTAATATACAAATAGAGAAAGTTGCTGTAATTTCAAGCTTGACGTATTCTTCGCAAGAACGATGAGAGCAAGGAACGATATTTCACCTATTTGGGATTTGGAAATATTTTGTGCAATACAAAAACCTTGAACATTTATGAAATATTCCTGATTGATCCCCCATTTATAAATGATTCCGATGGGAAGCATACCGGAAAAGATCCATGCCCAAGCATACCATACGGAGAACAAACATAAGATATATCGAGTGATTGTCTATAAAAACGAAAAATCTTCCTGAAAGCGAAAGAATATTAACCTGAGCCAGTCACGGGAAATCGTTTCCAGAAGATATTGAAGACTTGAATAATAACATAGTCGTGTATCCAGCAATAATCTTCTATGCTCATTAACAGTAAACTATGTAGATAAAATAATACAACCAAAAAGCCAAATCGGTGGAATGATGCATCGACTATTATTAGCTTCATAAAGAATACCATTCCCATGTCATTTGTTCAGCCATGATGGAATATACTACTTTTGCCCATTGGTATCCCTACCCTCCAGCGCTCGACGAAGAAAAGATATGTTACCTTTTTATATCTTCCTTCTCATCTGACGATATACGCCATATTGTATATTATAGTTTGATAATTAGAATGGCTGTAATGCTGTAAATGGCTATGACTGACGAGTCCGTAGTGTATTATTCTGTCCTCTACAACGGCGACTCTGCTAATTAATTCGTCTTTCTTTCTCGTCGGTATAGATATGGCATTGCGTTTAACAGTTCAGCTAAGAGAGTTTCTCCTTCACGGAAGGTTGGTTAATTGCTTCATTGTGGTTTTGTTTACATTCTTGCAGTGTGAAATTAAAAGTACCTTTACGTATTTTATCATTTCACCAAATGAGTTTGGAAAAATATTTTAATATGGACCAGTTTTTAAAAACTTTAAAACAGGCTGCCTGTGCTCTGCGCTTGTAAAGACTAAAAATGTGTTTGAAAATGATTTCTTTTTGCCACAAATTAGATATATTAATTAACAAATTGGATAAGTATTTCTAAAATTATTTATGTAAAGTTTAGTCTCTTGGATGTTCTCTCGAACAAACCAATGAAATTTATTAGAACTTCTAAATCAAAAGTTTGTGCTAGTATGGCAAGTATTTCTGCTCTTGGTCTCGACATAGTGTTATATTTGATAATTTACTGATTACAAAATAAAATTATTAGACTTAAATGTAGTTTTGGAGACCAAAGATTTACAGCAACGTTTAGAGAGCGCTTAGTATAAACAACATTTTGTCTTGTCTGAAAGCGATAGGATTGGGCGACTCTGACGCTATTCCATGATGCAGTCTCATTACGACGGTGGTCTTGGCGTTATAAGTACTGGATGTTTATGGCTCTTTCTAGTTCCTAATTTAAGACATTATAAAGACTGGATAGCGATGGTATGTTCAGACCGAAAACTAAAAATAATAGTTTTTTCAGGTTATTTTGAGATATGACTATAGCGATATTGAAACTGCAGAGGTTCGAATGGCTTTGGCAATTCACTTTTTTAGCAAGACTATTGCTGTGTACAGAGACTAACCGGGGATTATTCTGTATCACTATATTTTATAAGTAGAAAGATTTTTACGTTTTTGAAAAAAATTCATTTAAGTAATATCTAAAATAAAATTAGTTAAAATCATGAGTTTAATTATTAACTGTACGGCAACCTCTCTCTCGACTCCCTTGACTGGAAGCTGGGATTTTACTACTTCGACTGAACAGAACCCACTGCGGTTGGGTACTATGTTATTTATTAATTTTTAGTTACTAATCGGATAATAGATAAAGAGTAGATAAAGATTTCTTCAAGCCTGACAGGACTGGCGTATGAGGTGTATATTAAGACTACCCTATACATAATTAGGCTACAACACAAAGTTTTCGATTTCGAGAAAAATGCACACTTTATTGCACTTTATGCGTGCTTGCGCGATCTCGTGCGTACGCGCGTGCATGCCGTCTCCTTTTCTCTAGTCATTTACAGACATTTATTCCAAATTTACTCGACAAGGACTTTCTAAGTATACCCAACAAATTATTAGCAATTTTCCTGCACGTTCTGTCTTTTTTTCTACATTCATACCCCATAATATGCTGCTTTGAATGTATGGATCGGTAACACTAATATTATAATTCAGATAACAAAATCATTTAAGTATTCTATTTCTTTTGAAAATATTATAAGATATATTTTTATTTCAATTTCTTTTGAAATTATGTGTATTCAAAGTATTTTATAGCATCTTCATTGTTGTTAAATTATATTACTCGAGACTAACACGTCCGTAACTATCTACGACATATTTGGTTTTAAATAGAAAAGTTACAATTAGTAAATTGAATATATTTAATAAAAGATATGTTTATGGTTTTGAAAATAAACGATATAAAAGGATTTGCCTCCTGACCATTTAATTTATCTAGCTGCTTTTTAATGTGTACGCGCATCACACATAGACAGATTTTAATAAAATTTCAAGCGCTATAAATTTCAAAATCTTAAAAGTTAAATATATGCTATTTTAATATACTTTCAAACAAATTAAAACAGGATAAAAGAATGTCGATCGGCAGAAAAATGTATGTAATGGTTTAAATTACTAAGAAAAACTTAGTTTTTAATATTTTTTTTCAGCCTTTTTTCAGTAAAATAAATTGATAGAATATTAAAATAATATTGAAAAAGGGTGTAATGGAAATTCCTGCAAAGGAATTTTTCCTCAAAATTAGGTAAAGTGGGAAAAACATTAATGAAAATGTGACAAAATCACAATTTATTATTATATAAATCAACCCCTCATTATATCAAAAATATTTTTCTAATCTACTAAGTTTAATTTTATTGACAAATAAATTCCATTTGTCAACAAAAGTAAATTGCGGAGGACTATCGACTATTTGCGGAGTACTATCACATAAAAAATTATGTAGTCAATTGGATGCTTCATTAATATTTTATAAGTGTACATACGTGCGTAAATACGTACGGTTATACGTATATACGAATGTACGTGGGTACGTACATACACACAGACTCCGATGGATTCGTACTTATCAGCTAACATTACCTATGAAAAAAACCTGACTTCCTTTTAGATGTTAACACAACACTTTCGTCATTTTGATGAAATTACAAGTGTCAGTAAATTAACTCGTACTTGCAAAATTGGTATATATCACTAGTTTATTGAACATCAATCTAAAATATTTAAGCAGAGAGATATTTAGAAGCAGTGAAGTTCTAAATCTTAAAGATTTAGAAATATTTACAATGACCATTATATTCGACCAAGGTACATGTCTGTGCCCGATGCGTGATATATATCGGGTAGTCTTTGCGTGGGTAGACATATGAATGATTTATTCAATGTAACAATAAAGATAGTTCCTCGTAGGGGTAATAAATCAAATGGCGGGTCAGCGCCGTAGATACCAGAGAAAGATAGACAGCCCTTGCAGCTGGCAGCCCTTGTATGTACACTAACTAACGTTGAGGAACTGCGTGGACTTCGTTGCTTTACATCACCTGTTTTTTAAAGAGTACGGATTTAAGGAATTAAATAAGATTCGTTAATACTCCATTATACATTCGTAGACTTCATGGATTTTTCAATAATCTGTGGTCAAATATTGCAAAATAAATGTGCAATAAACGCTTTGAAATATATATATATATATATATATATATATATATATGTGTGTGTGTGTGTTGCAGAGTAAGCGCTTAATATTTAGTTCCAGAGTAAATATGAGAGTTTAGTGCATTATATCAAGAGTATTACACGATATAATCCGACAAAACGAGTATGTTAATATACCATGTAACTCACGTGAACAAGGAGGAAATGATTAATTTATATATGTATAATGGTTTTTATTCAGCTAAGTTATGGTCTCAATGAAATCCTTTTTTAAGTATTTTTATCGAAATAAGAGAAAAAAAATACAGAAAGTAAATATAAGCGAATAACCACAAAATAGGTGAATTAAAATTAGAATTAAACAGAAAAACACAAGGTCATTTTAATGTGAAATACAAATGAATATTGAACACATGTGCATTGAGAAATTACCACAGATCTGTAAAATAAATATTGTTTCATTTTAATAATGGAGATGGCTAATAGTGATAGCATTTTAAATGTAAAAAATATATTTTCATACATAACAAAAATAATATTGAAAATAAAAGTATTTATGACATATAGTAAAATGAATCGGTAAATCTCTAAACAATAAATAGTTATTAGAACACCGAGTTTCAACTATTATGCACACTGCATTTACACCGCGTCGTTACTTTCAACATTCACCACTCGCTTTCATTACGATTACGAAATTATGGAAAAGGAAATAACGGATATAAAAAATAGGTCGCCCGCCTTATTACGAGTAATATTCGCGGGGTATGAGGTTGAATGGGATGAAGCAGAAAAATTACGTAAGTGGGGGAATTTCAATGACGTATGTTTAATGTCTTTTGTTAAATTGTGAACTACGTCCACGAATTGATATGCTGTTAAAAAGAACTTCAAATTCTATAAATTTTTGGTGAATTAGTATTTGCAATCAACCATAGGAAAGAAAAAATACCCTGAACTATGATCAACCATTGGAAAGAAAAACATTTTTATGCCTACGAACTCTCTGATACTTACGGCATCTTCATGTAAGGTGGTTTCATTTTGGTATATTTTTATTTGGAATAAGTTACAGTATAAAATATATTTCAGTGCATGCATGGAAAAAAGTATGTTAATTAATTAATGTCTAATTTAGACATGTAAATAACGTCATATAACCCTATGTAAAATTTTTATTGTAAAATGGCATTGTGATTTATATATAATGAAATAAAATCTTAATTTCATAAAGGCATTCAATTTTAACTTAATTCAATTAGATTGCACTATGTTTTATTTTTGTTTTTCACAAACTTTTCTTTACAAATCAAAATACCGATTTAGCTGCCTATAATATGATATGACAGCTGAAGACTGTTAATAGCAACGCTTGGCAAGCTAATTTGTGATCGCCCTAATAGGTTGTTAATAAGTGGAAGGGCGCTGCTGACCAAGTCCTCTCGTTTACTATGTTCATCTTCTCAAACAACGTCTGTGTTAAGAGATGGGGTGGTACTATTTCACGCCGAGAAACACGCGGCAGATTTCCATGTCTATACAATTCTATATTCCTGTCTTCAATACGAAAGATGTTAAAGAATTCCCTGAGCATAACAAAGGGTTTGCATGCAATTTCTCTATCGGGCAGACGCAGATGACAAAGCTGAAGAGCGACAGCAACGCCATGGCTTCATCAAGATTAGAGATCTCGAGGAAATTTGACAAGATTTACAAATAATTATGAACCTAGTCACAAAAATTGCCAATAACACAGCCACCGATCCAATAAAGAAATAATTAAAACTTATTATGGGTTGAAAGAACAGGAATTTTTTTATCAAATACACCGTCATTTTGAAAACTAATTTATTTTTATTCCACAAAAAAAATTAAAAAAACTGACTTTCAAGTTCCATGAAATTGTTTCACAAATTTATAAAAATTCTACCAGGGAAAAATATTTAGTATGCACATTTCAATTCACACAATTCATTTCTGCTAATCTTGTCACGTGCTTACTGTGCTTTTCTAGAAAAACTTTTCCTGTTGCAAAAGTTTAATGCATTTCGGACTTTATTTATTTTTGTTTCCGAGCTATATAAATGTACTGTGGGTTTTATATTCCTTTCATTTATTTACATTATAATATTTCGGCTACAAACTTTATAGAAGTTTAACAGCATATTTTAGTGGTCAGTAGAACGTCACGCGGGAAACCTTTTCTTGTTAATATTTAAATGCTCAATGCACAATTAATATTTTAATTAGCTTATTTACTAAATTAGTATTTAATTACTTAAAAATGTTTAAAATGACTTATGATTTTGTGTAATTTAAGATACTATTTCCTAATATACATCCAACCAGCACTAAAAAAATTTCAACCCATAATTCTGCAAGAAAAATCAATTATGATATTTTAATTTTATCAACTTCTTCGTCGATAGAAATAACTGTATTTATAACTAGATTTTACACCCAGATTTACTCGCGCGGAAGAGGAGAAATACAAGTCCGATTTAAAAATAAAATTCTTATGAAAATATTGTATCATAGCAGTAAAAATGACTAAGTAATGCCATGTTGCATTCAGTAGTTGTCTTGTATGCAAGAATAGTTCTCAATCAGAAACCAAAATTGAAAAGAATATTTTAGACCTCAAACTTAAGCAAGACCATTTATCTTTTTTCCCTCGGTTCAAAAATAAAAAAAATTAGAAGCCTACCGTTGATTTCTAAAAAAACATGGAACGACTGGTCACTCAAGGTCGTTTCTGAGAATCTGTTAACACTTGTGCAGTCCGTCCAATCATGATCAAATGCTGGAATGTAAACGAATTCTGGGCGCGAGTTCTCGCGCCATGTAAAATTTGTGATATCTTTGAAGGGTGTTATTATTTGTTAATTGCGTTTCAAGAAGATCTTTATTTCCTGCAAGATTCATGTAATAGAATCTCTATTTTTACTTTGAAAAATAAAATTCCACTTTTTCTTCATGCTTCATAAGCACTGATATAATGGCTATGTTCTTAATTTTCCATTAAGGCCTATTTCAAAAATTGGAATTCAACTTGTTTACAATAATTACAAACTTACGTACCAATTAACTCCTCTTTACAATCCTTGTTCGGAGGGAGGTCCATTACACAACGCCACTCAAATTTGTGCATTTTTCTGAGACTTTGTAAATTTCACATCGGTATTTCATCACAATATTTAAACTTCACAAAATTACTTTTACTTAATTATTATGGTGGGACACACATCCTTTTATCGAGCTGGACAGTCACTGGTTCATCCATAGGCGTATTTAAAAATCCTAAGGCGTATTTAAAAAATTGGAATCAACTTATTTACAATAATCGAAAAAATTACTTATTTGATCAAATGATTTATAAATGTTTATGTCCATATCCTTAATGATACTTTAATAAAACTGTTCAAAATGGTCTATTTTGTAAATGTAAATTGTTTTTCAGCCATTTTAAACGTCACCTATATCACACTATATTTGAAGATTTTGAAATTATAATCACATAATCAAATATTTTTTCCCACACCATCAAATAAAATACAGTGCAAATGCACTGAATTTTATTTGATGGTAATTGCTCCAATTATATGGGAGTTATAGAAAGCTCAGAAATGATTACAGTTTTTGCTTTTTCACCGATAATTATCGCATCACCGATAACCTGTAAATGGCGTAGCGATACATTCATCCGTAATTAAGCCAAATTCCGTCGCGTCTGTCGTTCCGTAGTGCGGGCATGATAAAAGTGCAAATTTTTTGCGTACCGTATTTTTTTGTTTTCATCGGCGTGGCAACAAATTTGTTTAGAATTACTAATTTAGCATTTCCATGAATTTTTGTTATTTCTATGGGCAGAAGAGAAAACTTTATTACTTAAACTTAATTACTCCATAATCTTAATACTCCTTCCAATTTTCTCATTACGTGTCATTTTTCGTAGAAAAACCTTCAGCATAATCCTTTTCATATCTTGCTGAATTATCTGGAGTCTTATAACAAGACTTAAAGCAAGGGAGCACGCCTCGCTTCTGGATGCCTGAATTTACGAAAACTATTTGCCACTTATTAACTCATACGGCCGTATTTCAATCACAGAAACAAAACGGGAAAATATTATAAAACAAACTGATAAAAAAACGAGTTAGCAAAAATTTATTAATAAAATATATTCAAATATACTATCACACAAACAACTATTTCTCTAAATAATAATAACGTTTTAACATCATAAATATTTTGTGCGCATAAAGTTAAAAAAGGTGGGCGAAAAAAGTTCAGTGCGTTTTTAATTTTTTTTTCTAAGTTATAGAAATAAAGTGTGGATAAAACTTATAGTATTTCGAAAGTTTTTTTCGAAAATGTATCAGTTGTGTACTATATTTGTCGAATTAATTTTTACCAATAGGTTTTACCCTTTGAATTGTAGATATTTCCAAAATATTGGGACAGTTGTGTCCACCTATAAATTTAATCTAATAAATTGGGTTTCCAGGTGACGTTGGATATGGTGTCTGAAGATTACGATCAGCAAAGACATAACGAAATCACCTTAGAATCAAATATGGCCGCTTAAAGTTTATTGAAAACAGTGTCACTCAATTTAAGATAAAAACTATAAAGGGAAGAAAGATATATCGTAAAATTACATTGATATTATATATATAAAAAAAATTTAACACAATTATTAAGTGAAAAAGTAATAATTTTTTTTAAATTTTCGAATATGTAGTATATACGGTCTCCTCGTACTGCAAATTTCATTTTTATGTATTACGTTTTATTTAATACAATTCTTAATATATATAAACAATGAAATTCTTAAACAATTTGATTTGACAGCTAGATATAATATTGAATATATTTAGCGTTAATTTTGTAGAAATTCAATATTCACAATTAAATGAAACTACGTGATGTAGTATTATTTATACTTTCTTTAAGTTCTTTACCGCGACCTAGGTTTCGTTGTATTACATCTTCAGATAGGATATTAGGATCTTTGCTAATATCCCACCTGAAGATGTAATAGAAATAAGACTGCATCACGTAGTTTTATTTAATTGTGAGCTAAATATAATAAAAGTCCACCATTACACTAAAATATCTTTTACTTTGGTGTTTATAGATTTGAGCATTCATCCGTGTTGACAACTGACAGACGTCCTGTTATAAATCGTGATATGCTACTCGGAACGAAAATATTTTATTTGAGGCCACTTTGCTTTAGTGTGTCTCGATATCTTTGTAGGTATTCAGTATTAATCCTAGAGTACTTGATTAAATCCCGATTACTTTTACTGCTAAGAGTAGGTTAATTTGTTTCGAAAATAGTGAATTCAGAAGAAATCGATGACTACAAGAAATCTACATTCAACTTGAAAACCTTTTATATTTAGTGAAGGAAAAACCTTAAAATCACTTTTAACTCTTTTGCTAAAACTCTTAATGACACATATTACAAATAAGAAATAATTTTCATAAATTTATAAAAAACAAAAAAATAGTCTATAACACATGAATTTATTTATTTATACTTCAACTTATTTATATATTTGGCAAACTTATTACTACATGGGCAATCTCATCCATTCGACTAAAACGACTAGAAGTTAGAACTTCAAATCATGGAAGCCTGCAGCAGACTATCAGTGAGGCATAGTCAATTTAAAAAACTAATAAATTACACATAAATAGATAAACAATCTTAATTGGATATAAATTGAAAAAAGTTTATTTAAAAAATATTTGTATGTACCCTTTTTATTATCTGAAGCCAAAATAAGTAAATAATAATCAGCTCAAAATTTCAATAAAGTTTGATAATTTTGTTTTTTAGATGAAAATAAGACAACAAACGCAGAAAAATGCTTGGATTTTTATTTAAAAATTATGCTTAATGAAAGTCCCAGAGAGCTCCAAAAGCGATGACCGTTCCACCTTAGAAGTCATCTGTACACAAATTAATAGAGGCAGTTATAACAAATCCACTATATTACACTATATACAGATACACTAGCTACAGATAAACAAGATATGCCGTTAGTGTACTGATTTCCAGGGTTAAAAGTTCGCAAAATTTCTAAGTTCATTCATTAACAGTCTCTTGTGAAACAATCTTAACTGAAACCTTGCCAGTAAGTTGTCTAACAGATATTTCTACATATTTGTACGATTAATGCTTCTTTAATGTTATTTTATGCTTGGTATTGCTTTTTACAGATTAAATTTTTTATATTTGGATTAAGCCGACTTTGATTTATTTTGTTAGAAAAAAGCAATATTAATCAAAGTCAAGAATTAATGATTTGAAAAGGTGCGTCTGTAAATTATTATATTGCTTTAATAATGAATTTATATTAAAATATTTGAAAAATTCAATCACTAATCTTACGTAAGTTGAATGCAAAATAATTTAAAATATATTATTAAAATATCAAAGTTTGATAAGTACAGATGTCACTAAAAAAGTATTAAATGTTAGGAAATACGACCAGAATTATGTCGAAATATTATTTAAGTCACGCATGTAGTAGATATGTATAAATACGGTACCAGTAAGAAAAAAGTACTGATGAAAATATATTTTAAGCATGATAAAATAAACATAATATGTTTTGTTTAATGTATCACGGAAAATAACAAAAATATAGCAAATACTAATTAATCGATTTGCTTACGTTAATTTAAATATATTCAAATAAATATAAAAGTATTACAGTAATTTCCAAATTGAAGATGTCCTCTTCTTTTATAATTTATCTTAAAAGGTAACAAGAATCTTGCTTATCACCTTTACTAAAATTTATTGAAACAAATTGTAGAGTGACATTAGTAAAAAATTGCATCGAATTTCAAATACAATTCCGTTGGAATAACATCCATTCACGATCTAAAAGTTTGTCAATTGTGAGTGAAAGTAGCACCTGAGCACAATTTTTAATAATTTATTTTCTAAGGAAGACAGCTAAAACTTGAGCAGAATAAATTATTTGAGAATATCCCACAAAAAATTGAATTACCAATTTCGAAAAAAAAAATTGTCTGTCATTTCTTTAATAAAACTTATTTTGTTTTACAAATATTTTCTATGTATTTATACAATCTTTCATACAATTCTGAAAATGTTTTCAAGTCTTTATAACATTCTCTTTTTATCTTTATCGTCTACACTATATGAAATTTAAAAACCAATTATAGTAGGACTGTTCTGAAAAAAATGTACATTAATATGAAACGTATCACTGTATGAAATTTGAAGTTTTCACATGAAATAATTTCCGAGAAAAACGGCTGCGATGTATGTATGGAATTGTTTTAACTAGGGTTGGCAAAACATTTTACTTTCGGTATACAAATATTTTTAAAATATTTTGTGTATTTCCTATGATGTGCTGTATAATTTGTATATATATATAATATTTGATAATTATGTTCAAGTTACATTATATACAAAAACTAACAAAAATCATTTTTCATATATTCGACAGTAATCTATACTAGAAAACTTTAATTGTAATATGAAAACAACGTATATTTCAGATTTAAAAATAAATTTTACATAAAATTATTTGCTTTATAAACAAAAAGACGTGTCCAATTACAGTACAGTAGGAACTCGGCTGTTCTAGTCGTTTTTCTGGTATAGAATTCTAACAAGGGTCGCATTAAAGTTATAAATAAATAATAAATTCTCAAATTTCGTTTTAAATGAAAACTGTTTCCATTTTTTCTATTTATCCTTTTTAACTATTTTTCTATTGTCATTGCTCGTATTATATATTAGAGCCTACTCCCGCACTAATATTTCTCACTGTCGTATTGAAGTTAGCTGTAAGAAACTGTTCATGTAGCAACAAATTTTTTACTATTTATTTACTTTGATTTTCTCTGTAAAATTTATTAAATTAATAATTAAATAAATACTTACGGTAGTGTTTACCTATTTAAATATAAATAACTGTGCGCAAACTTCTTAACTTGCTAAGTATATACATAATCACACTCTAAACCTAATTACAGATTCTCAATTACGTAATACCGTATATTTAACACCTTTGTTTAAAATCAATTCTAATCCAATTAAGTGAAACTACGTGATGTAGTATCATTTCCACTTTCTTTAAGTTTTTTACTACGACCTAGGTTTCGTTGTATCACAACATCTTCAGGTGGACTATTAGCAAAGATCTTTGCTAATAGCCCACCTGAAGATGTTATTCTCCGGAAAACCATATTCATTTTATATTTGAGAAAGTAAGGTTTATACTATTTGGTGTAGAAATGCACTTTCGTTTTTAATAATGTAAAGGACACATCACTAAAATTAATATTGCATAATTTTGCTAACATCTTCAGGTATTAAAGATCTTTGCTAATAGCCCACCTGAAGATATTTTAATACAACGAAACCTAGGCCGTGTTGAGAACTTAAGGAAAGTAGAAATAATACTTCATCACGTAGTTTCATTTAATTGTGAATAATGAATTTCTACAAAGTTAACGCCAAGTATATCAATATTAATTCTAGTAATATATCCTTCACATTATTAAAAACGCGAGTGCATTTCTACATCAAACGGTATAAACCTTACTTACTCAAAGATAAAATGAATATGGTTTTTCGGAGAATAATATATCGGGTGCTGGGTCAGCGTCGTAGATCAGACGAGGGTAGAAGGGCCACAGCTGCACCGAAATACGCAGGACATGTAGCAAGTGGTGTAGTAGAGCTACGCATATTTTTTTAAGTTTGTAAATATTTTGTATTGGTTTAATATCTATATTTTGTTTTGACAAGTATATTTTATACTTTCCCAAATCTATACTCACCTTAATCATATTTCCGAATAACATTATTTAAAAAATAAAACAAGGCAAGTTATCCGTCCGGAATAGGAATACAATGACGTGAGAAATATTTGTTTCACAGTTTTTCGATTCTTAGATAATGCGATCTCAGATGAGTTTTGTACACAGAAACTTGTAAGGGCACATTTTGGTATGTATATATTGTGTAGATATTTTACCACATATAGACAGAGTAGTCCTGTATACACGGAATTACAGGACTACGCTGAAGTAATAAAAATCTTCTCTTTTTCCAGGCCTTAATTTAAACCATTAGCTTCTAGCTTGTCATACCAAAGCTTTAATTAGTAAACCATCTTCAATATTTCTTTAACGAGACTCTAAAATATAATTCGAATCAGTTTTTCTACATCTCATTATATCGCTAGAACGGCAGTTATATTTTTCATCCGTTCTTTTATCACTATATATTTTTTGGAAACTTAGTAATATACAAAATTTATTTCCACCCACGCAAATATCGGATAATTTAACAAATACCTAATCATTGTAAAAACCATATTTTATATTCCAAGGAGTTCTTCAGAAGGTTCGATTCAATTCCTTATATAGACTTCGATATCGATACGATAATGCAAACTAACATAACCTTTTAGAACTACAGGACTCCAAAAAATATTGGCATTTTTGTCTTTAATAAATGATAAATGCAAATATATTAAAAAAACTAACACGTCTTCTGTAATAACAATGGAACAATTCCATTTAACGACAAATTATAATGGAGAACGTCATATCGTCACGTTGCCGGCGTATTCAAATATCAATCTCGTTCATGGTTTTCTCTCTTCGACCTTGATTTGGGTTGACAAGCGTTTCGTTTCCAACAGGGGTTTGGTCTAATAATGTATAACATATTAAAATTATTTTGTTTGGTGGCATTCTGCATTAGGCAAATGCGACCGAGAGTCAGGATGTACACAGACACTTAGAGTCGAAAGCTCTCAAAACGTCAATTTTATATTGCTTCGTATATTTTAAAATGTGATATGTAATTTTTAATTCCGAACGTAACGCACTTGTTATTCCTACAATAAATTTTTAGCATGAAATATATTCCGAATTTCCATCTACATAAGTAAAAGTAGTAAGTTAGATAAAATAAAGGTTTCTAGAGTTTTCTATCTCAAAAAGAGAAACGACCGAGATCGAAAAATATACGAATATGTATATATATATATATATATATATATATATATATACATATATATATATACATCCATTTGTACACCTGTCATGGACGTTTTTCTCAAATACTTTTGAACAAGAAAATATAAATTTATCCTGTTAAGATTATTAATCCCCATATGTTTGGATAGTTAGTGCTCAAAAATATTCATATAATAATTTTGGAGACGGAATTTTCTTTTTCAGTCGTGTATCGAGTAAATCATTGATTGAAATAATGTGTTACGTATAAGAATTCCAAAATGATTAATTCTAGAATTGTTTTTCCTCGAAAGTAACGTGCTACGAATACGTCATTTCTTTAAAACCGTTTAATTTTTGAAAGTATGAACTGGTTTTAAGACCTATAGGCGTACACTCCACGTTGGTTTTACATTGTGATGAAAAAACGCCCAAGATTTGATTGGCTTTACTTCAGGACCAAAGAAACAAATGTTGAACAATTATATAGTGTCCTTTTGCCCTAATATATGAATGTATTTTCAATTTCCATTTGCAGATCACAATACTGCATATGATACTAATCAACTATATGAATAATCCCACAACACAAAATAGAACGGTATTACATAAATACATTACTTAAAAAAGAAGCTAATGTCAAAACCGTATTTTTAATATTATTAAAAGGAATTATATTAATTTAATTTGTTTTTTATTCTGATAAAATATTTCTGTAAGTTCCTAATATGCCTTTTGTGTAACTAATGTTTAAAATAATCTAAAATGGCAATATTTATTGAAAACTTGGAATACAATCACACGCGTTATACACGATATTTATCTATCTTGATCTCCAGGCATTAATGTTATGATTATCACATATTTAGATCACTGACCAATTTAATACGTAAATAAACTGAAACTGTACTCGGGTCTAACTCGTCACTCGAATACTAACTATTCTAGGCTTCGCAAACTAACTATGGAGTTACGCTTTTTGAATTGAAATATATAATCACATATATTTTTAAAAAACTTCCTCTAAAAATCAATTTTAATGAAATTGTTTTTTTATTTCAATCAATTTTTTTTTGGTTTCCTTTTAGAATGCACTGCAATTATAAAATAATAAACATTGTTATAAAAAGGGGCTAGAAAATTATTTTTTTAATTAAAATTTGGATAAAATTATATTATAATGGACATAAGGTACATAAAAAAATCTATAGTAGATTTTTGTTTGAACTTACGGCTAGCTTATGTAGCTGGATTTCTCACACCTTAAATGATATGAGGATTTATTCTGCCTGTTTATATGTAAAATTTTCTTTTCGATATACACTAGGTTAAATGTACAAGCCTAAGTTTTATTTTAAAGCTAATAGTAACGTTTTACAAAAAACTAGTATTCAAAGACAAATGGAGCCATTTATTAATACATCATAAAAGGTCATATAATATGTATATTTACATTAAATTAAATTTTAACTGAAGGGGACAATCTCCTCAACGTGTTGTTTTCATGAAATTTTGCCAAATCTAACAAAATCAATGAAATATAAGGAGAAATAGTGGTTACGTATTCTCTTGCAAGCTTGTGCCTCCCTGTTTCATAGGATTTTAAAAAAATGTTTAATTTTTTTTATATGTGGAAATATCTTTTTAGATATTCGGCTTCTCAACGTCCAACTAATTTCACACTAGTTAACGATAATTTAACTATTGGTGTTGTCCAGAAAAAACCATATTTAATGTAAAAGGTATGGATATAGAAGATTATATAATAATATATTATCGAAAAAATGAACGATTTTATATGACCGTACGAGAAAAAACACAAATAGAAGGAAATAACATCCAATCCGGTGAACAGAAATGGATCCTATGTTACGTGTGTTTAATTTAATTAAAGCTAAATTTTTTCGAATAAAATGATGTTACTAAATTTGAAATATTTATTTTTAAATTTAAATTACAAAGATGATATCCGGATAAGGTTTTTTTATAATTGTATCATTTTTTACGGAAATTTAAGTTAATTGTCTCGCTAAGGAATCTTTTTTAAAAGAAAACAATCTTATTTACACAACTTTTTTCTAAATACCCATAGATAAATCATTTTTACGATTAAAAAAAATGAATTTAACATTTAATATAAAAACGGTAAGAGATAAATATCGCCGATTTCAAAACATTGTCTCACAACCAGTTTTCACGCTTTAATTTAAGTGAAAAACGACATCGATCCAAATTTAACTTCCATGGCAGATTTTTTTTCATGAACGATTTGTCGTGTATATTTTACTCAAATGCCGGTTACATTAGATGAAACATACCTCCATACATTTTCAAAATGAGTGTTGGTTTCAAGAATCCCAAACTTATTTTGAAAAATATACAACACGATTTACAGTCCTCGTTTTGGAGTATTCCTATTCCAAACTGAAAGACTTTAGGATCACTCACGTGTATGTCATTCCTCCGGTCACGATCAATTTTCTCAAAAACGATGTGACGCAAATACTTGCGATTGGGCACAGTAATACATCTTATTAACCCGTGCATTTTGCGTTACAGCGTTTTTCAAAAATATTCTTTTTAACAAAATGATCAAACAGTTTTTATTTTCATGTGGTATGTGGGATATAATTTCCAAAGTTTGAAATGAAGAATACAAAACTTTTTTTTCATTATTTAAAACTGAATATTTAAAAATATTTGAAAATAGGACTCCTAAATATTTTAGAAACTATTGAAACAAAATCATGAAACGACACGGTTGGTAAAATTAAAATATGAAATTACAGGAAAACTGTAGTGATTCTTGTAAATTTTGTAATATTTTAAATATGCAACACGCTTCTATACCTATATAGATATAGTAGGCAATACGTTTACATAGTAAACAATTAATTCTATGCACCCTTAAATGTTAGTAAGTCTCTATACATCCTCCGAACCCTTATATTTTTACGGAACCCTCATAGTGTAATGGGGTTTTTCTATTTAACACGTTTTTGAATTACAGTTCTAAACTTATAATAAAAATGTGTTTCCTATTAACTACTTTCCAACACATTAACATACTTCAAATGCTCACAAACATTTAGTAATATTTTGGTTAATTATTTGCTTTAAATAAAGTTAAATGACAATTTTATGACCATAAAACTAAAATAAAATAGACTTAATTTTCTTCTATAGCGTAAACATATGCACTTATAACCTATGCACTTATAATTCTTAGAACTTTTATTTTCTTAGAGACTAAACTTATATTTATTATATGTCAATGATATTATATAAAAAGGAAGGGTTTTAAATTGCATAAATACCAATATTTTAAAAATTAAAATATAAGTCAAGTCCTCGAACTCATCTGCAAATTTTCCAACAGTAAGAAGAATTGTATTTTTACCCGACTGCGGTGCAGCAAAGCAAGAGTAATGAATTTAAGAGTCTATATATAAATGTCTTTGTATGGATGTTTGATCGCAGCTCAATAACTGTTGGACTGATTTCAGTAAATACAGTGTAAATCTCTTTATTGTAAAAATGTCATAGGATGTGTACTTGTGAATTGAAAAAAGTATTTCGCGTGCCCCATCAAAAAACCGTAGGTGGTATTCAGTTTTGACACGTGTTCTACTGGAAAAAAATATTATCATCTGAAAACTAAACGCCCGCTCACAAGTTTACAATTCTTTTCAAAATAAAATAATCAAATATAAAAAATAAAAAAATAAAAAAATTCAAAATAAATAAAATAATTTTGTTTTCTTTCCCTATATTAACTGTTCAATGTTTGACGTAAGAAAAATAGAGTCTAGGATGAAATGCATTACGATAGTATTACAGGTCATTCCGATCCTACAGTATTGAGAAAGCCAACACACGGGATCCACAAAATCTTACTAAATATGTACTTTCTGCAAATATGGAATTTTAATTGAAGAAAAAAAAATCTATTTTTAGGTGACGTTGCTCACCAATGCTCCGTATACATCTACTTTACGAGACTTCAGATATCTACATAAATTCGATTTCAATAACTCTAGAAACATAATCTCCCGTATTATAAAATACACATTACTTTGAGCATCTCTTTCTATTATGTTTAGTGGGTCAGTTAAGTAAAATGTAAAATTTGTATTAGTAAAATAAAAAAAAACTATCCATTGTCAGAACTAGATTTTTCGAAAAAAGCTTATTTTCATTAACTAACAACGAAAAAAAGAACGAAGTTTTGATTATGAATAACAAATTAATGTGGATTAATATATTTCTTAATTTCGTAATATTAAATGAGAAAAGTCATTATAAAAATGTTATCATTTCCAATTCATTTCAACACGAAAAAGCCAAAATGCTTATATAAAGTAATGGTGTATATAAACACACAAATGTGCGTGTATATATATATATATATATATATATATATATATATATATATATATATATATATGTGTGTGTGTATATATATGCATATATGTATATATATATATATATATATATATATATATATATATATTTACACATATGTATGTACATACAGAATGTCCGATAATGAAAGGATAACCTTGAAATAGCTTATAGTAGAACTACTGGCCATTCTAGGAAAAATACACAAAAATGTATCACGAATAATACCCAACATATGATTTTTTTTTAAATGTTCAAATTTTTACCTAGTTTTAGATTCGTTGGTGTATAGTATACTGCAACTAATATTAGATATAAAATAATATTAGATAGAGTGTAAATAGTAACACTAACTTTAGTACTTTACAGAAAAACAAGATTGAATAAATTGTTTGTTGTAAAATTTGATTAAAATATTTTTTGTTACAGTTCTCTATGTATCTCTAGCATAAAAAAAGTGTGAAGACTTGAGTGACCAATGATTTAAAAAAAATGTATATATAAAGTAGTTTCCTATAAGGTGTAATCGATGTTTGTATCTAATGTAAGTAGTTACAATAAATGTACAAAAGGAGATAATTTGACTAAAACTAAATGTACAATATTTGAACATTTCTTTTGTTTTAAATTGTACCTTGTCATTGGGGTTCGATAAAAAACAATGGACAACCTTGGCATAGATTAAATTAGAACGAATGACAATTCCAGGAACATTAGAAAAAAACATTATTTCAAGTAATACCCAAGATATGATTTTTTTTTCAAAAAAAGGCCAAATTTTTTAGTTATTTTTAGATTTATGTACACCGCAAATATAAATGCAAAAATGTTATAGCCTTTCATTATTATAACAATTTACGTTAAACCTTTCAACAGATAGACTATTAATAGTATGATTAACTTTAGTAATTTATAGAAAAAACAATATTAAAGAAATGTTCGGTGTAAAATTGGACAGAAATATTTTTTGTCAGAGGGTATCTCCGACAAAAAAAGTATGAAAACATGAGTGAACAATTACTTCAAAAAATTACGTGTGAAGTAGTTGCCTGTAAGGTATAATTCTTGTATCTGTTATCACTATTAACGTTCAAATGGAGACAATTTGACTAAAAACTAAATGCGCAATATTTGAATTTTTTTTTTACATTAGATGTTTCTACATACATGAATTACATCTTATCAGAAACTTTAAAAATATTTTTTTTTAATTGGTCACTTTGGTAACTTTTACAAAAAAAAAATATATTTTAGTAAAATTTTACACCAAACAATTTATTCAATTTTTTTTTTGTGTAAACTACTAAAGATAGTTATACTAGTATTAATATACATATTGATTAACGTAAAATATTATAACAACAAAAACCTATACAATTTTTACATTTATAGTCGCGGTATATATGAATCTAAAACTCAATAAAAATGTTGACCATATTTTTTTAAACCATATCTTGGATATTAAATGGAAATTTTTTTTTAAATTTTTTCCTTGAATGACCATTTGTTCTATTATAAAACATTTCAAGGTTATCAATTAATTACTGGACATCCTGTATGTGCATAGATCTCTTAATTAGGAATGAAAAGTGAGGTTGGTTCCGAATTTCTCTGTCAGCCAGGCAGTTTGTAATTATGTTTTAAGTATTTTCTTCATTTAGAAAATTTCCTTTTCGATAATATTTACAAGGTATTATAAACATACCTAATCGAGTCTAATTGATTTCAGTATTGTAAACTAACTTAATCTAGTACAATATATTTGAAGGCCTTGCATGCAAGTCTGTTCTGCAAAAGATTCTTTTGTTTAATATTTATTACAGATTCACCTAGTTTTCGAATCAGTTATTGAGTCAATAGTGGTTATCGCAAGGTCTCTAAAATACAATCACATGCTTTAGTTCAGCTACTTACTTTCTGGGAATCTTTTATTCCCGGATGAAAACTAATTTTCATCCGGGAATAAAAGATTCCCAGAATTTTATATGATTCAAAAAATATTTCTGGACGTTTATTAAAACAGAAATTTCAATTTAATTCTTATTAAGTATACTGAAAAGAAACATGAAAACATATCAACTTCAATTATATTAAAACTCATATATGTATTAAAGCATATGTAACATATCAGTGTCTACATTATAACGATTTTCAAAAATCTGAAATAATTTTTAACATTTTACTTTTACAAAAAATGTGTCATTTTAAAGGACCGATAATAAAAAAAATTAAAGTCGATGAGTCAGCAATACTGATTTGTTACGACGTTTTTAATCCATACATATTAAATTATTTTAATAATTCATTTACACTTTCTCCAAAATTTGTTTTTTGATAAAAACTGTAAGGGTGAGTGCAAGATTTACGTAAACGCACGACGAAACTTCTGATTAGAATGCTGTCGCAAGTCGTTCTAATCGAAAGGAAATCACGTTCTAATCTGAAGGATGAGAAATTATATTATTTCTTTAATTTATATCGCTTAGGTAATCTAATATCCTCACAAAATATATTCATTTAAGTGTAGGCGTTATAATTATACCCCTACGTTTTAGTATGAATGAGAAGATCACTGGTGTGATATACATATAACATATGTAAATGATATGGCTATAATAAAATACATAACGAAAACAAATATTCAGAAAATTAATTTACATAGTGAAAATAGGCATCAGTAAGAAAAAACAATATTAGCTTTATTTTAAATGATATCATAAAAAAGCATTACAGCAAAATGCCACATTTCAAAATAAATCGGTTGTCAATCAAAATGAAGACTTTCCTCCTCCATTAAACTAATCATTACTTGTACACATAAAAGATAAATTTAATGACAAGTTTCTACGTTTACATCGAGTTTATATCGTTGAAATAAATTATTATTTGTTAAAAAAGTTTAGAAATCTTAAGATAAAATTTTGTCGTCAACAATTCATTAAATGTCTACTTCGTTAATTCGTGTCATAAAACTTAGTGAAGTATTTGATGTACTTATTTGTGACAAACATCGAATAAAATAAGATTTCAGGTGATTAAATTTAAAGTAAAATTTCCTCGATAAATATTTTCCATAAAATTTTCCACATGACTGAGATACAAGCAAACTTTAACAAGCTTTACAAGATAATTCACTTATTCAAAGATCTTAATTGGGTAACTCCTTTTTTATATTCCGCTTAAATTTTTTTTTAAATATCATCGTTTTGATAATAACATTATATCCAATTTAGTTCTTAAAGCCTTTCTCGTTTACTTGTACTTAATTTGTTCGTTTAAAATTTCCTTGGTTACCTCCTCGTTAAAATCTGAGGCTTAATTTTTTTTTTATGTTACTGAATGCATTTTATTCCATCTAGCAAATAACAATATTTGAGAATGTTAAATTGCATTTGAAAATATATTATGGAGTTATTGACTATGTCTTATGTTTAAATAAAGTCTTACTGCTCTTCTTTCTCGCGATAAAAAAGTAAATGAAAGCAAGAAACTAAGTAATGCATTGTATATTACCTATGGAGGCAATATTCCCTAATGTTTATTTCGAAAATAAGAAAACTAAAATGCAATTAGAAGTGAATACATTTCTTTAAAAATAAGTACTCGTATACTTTTAGGGAAAAATATATCATCGATCAATAATTTATTGCATAAAAATATAATCACAAGTTTTCAGCGTGAATATGACAGCGCCACCATTATGATGATATATGGCGGATCGCGATCGATAATATCTGCATTGATATTAAGTTAAAGGGATCTTTGTACTTTCATGTCTCTCCGTATAAAGTTTGTTTTGTCCAGTAATGGAGTAATGGAATGGAAAGTTCATAGGCTCTTCTTCCTTCAATTTTCATTTTCCTGAATTGATATAAATTCGTCATTCGTTTTGACATCCTGCACTAATTCTGAAACATTCGAAAATAATCTAAAACATCGGAAAAAAGCAAACCTTATTTCCGGACGTTACAGGTGGAGAACTGACAAGAACTGAAAAAATAAAACGTCCCTGATTAATCTAGATCTGAATTGACTTTGCAGTTTATGGATACTTCGTATATATCGTACTTCCCTTTTATAATTGTTTAAAATCTTTTCGCAATATCCTAAAAATAAATCATTTATTTTTGAGACAACTTTTTGGACTGGTTTTGAGTATAATGAAAATTCTTTTATGTAAAATGATTTCTCCTAAACGAATAAAAATGCTCCAAGCTGATCGCTTTCAAAAATGATGGGGTAATGACTGTACTTCCTGATGGAGTAATGGCTGTTTTTCCAGTCACGGTTTTATCTTAAGGCAATTTCTCCTCGTTGATCGCTTCGAAAATATGATTCACTTCCGATCTTTTAGTATGTATGAAATGTATCCGGTTATCCTTATATTTTTATTTTATCCGTTATGTTCCATATTTTTTTTCCTTTTTAAAACCATTTTATTTTTTTTCTTCTTTTATATATGCAATATTATTGGCATGGGTTTTTTAATGAAATTTATAATTCAAGATTCGTTATAAAATCCTGATTTCAAAAGAATAGAACAATTTTTTGTCAAATCCATCTGAAATAATTAGTGATTGCCACGAAAAAAAAACAGTAACTTTTGCAAAATAAGAACATTTTAGTTTTACTTGAAGATATACTTCTTTCGCTACATGGAAAAATTATGAACACAATTTAAGCAAAACAAACGTTGCATTAGCAATAATTACGCAATGTTAGGTTCGATTTTATTTCATTAATCTTCATTTTTAATTTTTTTTGATAACTTGCTGATTATTCACAAAGTAAATTTATTTGGACTTCTCATCTTATGTTTTTAATTATAATTTCGTTATAATTTTACAACTTTTATAATTTTGTTTAATATTGTATTCAAGGCATTTGACACATTTTAAACCTCCGAAGCCGGAAGCACTGCATTTCAAGCATTTGAAACTACTTCTAAATTACTTAATAGACGAGCATAAGTTAATACCGTGAGTTTCCTAGAGTTTAGTAAATTCGGAACTTATCTACTGTTAAGGAAAAAAGTTGTTATTGTTAAATACTTCAAAAAGAGACATATCTCCAAATAAAACTTGGTAAGTACGAGCAGAAACTTAATAATAAAATAGTTTAATTGAAATTATTTAATTGTAAATAGATGAAGTGCTGTGAACTCTGAAATATTTATCAACATATAATTATGTGCAGAGACCCTACTTGTGGGATTTCTACTAGTATTATAAAGGATTCATTTGAAAATATGTCTATTTTTAAAGTATTTAGTGATAATACCTTTCTTCGTTTCTTTCTTCTTTTCTTTTTTTTTAACGTCATTCGAGAAGAGTTTGAAATGTTTTATATGCTTGAAATGCTGTCGGATTAAAATCTTGCCGCAGTCGATTGATCATTAGCAACATAATATAAAATTTTCAACAGAATATGAAACAAATTTACAGCTATTTAACAAAAACTTAAGAAAAATTAAATAATATCCAAAGTAACTTCGCCTCGTTAATCCAAAGTAACTTTTTTTTAGTTAGAGTTAGTATGTTTTCATGAAACCGAAGTAATACGTTTTGAAATAAAAAGAAACTATCGTACCTTGCAAACATTATTGTTATTTTTTTTAATTACATAACCCCTTAATTTCTGAGCGGTGCAGAAAAATGTTTTATGGAATTTCATAAATATTTTAGGAACATTCAACAAGTACAAATAAATCCAATCTTTTAATTTTATGATTTTATAATACAACTTAATTCTTTTTTTTATTTGTTAGAAACCACATGCCAATCTATATGTTGATCACATTGGACATATAAGAGTTGAAAGAAGACGAATTATTTTTATATGAAGAAAAAAAAAACAAAAAATAAGGGGTTATACTTGGAAACATAATCGAATTGATATCATACCTACTTAAGATCAGCAGTGAAAACCCAATCAACTTCGTAACCACATACTTCGAGCTATCAATGGGCAGAAAAGAGATTAAAATGAAACTATGGTTGAACAAACAGTCATTCTGGTGTCGATAAATTCAAATAGAAACCAATGGGTCGTTCCTTAAAACATAGTTACATTTATGAAACGGAATGTATTATATAAGCATAAATTTAGAAACAGTTAATGATAACTTATCCATGTTCTAGTAAGTTCTTTTATTTCTCACCGCTAATTTTGTCGCATTTAGTTAATAAATTACTCAGACGTGATTAGTAAGCATTCTTAAAGGACAAAATCATTTGAAAAAGGTTTATATTTATCTTTCTTTACTTCCAAGTTAATATAGTTACTTATTTTTTTATATTCTACAGTTAGACCTATTTCAACTTAGATGTATTGAAACAGTACCGCTAGTTAAAGCAATAGTTTTTAATTTCCTCACAAATAAATGATTTCTTGTTAACTCTTGTTCTGACACTATATAAACTCTTTTGTCTTCCATTTATACATTAATCCGATAATACTTTATGTATTACGAGATATAGATATGAGAATGAAATGACTGACTGATTAAAGTTCGACATTAAACAATTATTTTCATATACTGCACTGAATTTACATGCAAACCTCGTATTATCAGCGTAGAGTCAGGATTTGAGATCGATTCATTGTGAAAGACAATAATTTTGAAAAATAAAAATTAAGATTAATTCAAACCTTTCCAAAAATAGTATGTATGGTAACTTATTTTCGTTTCTATTGTCATTGTCTTGCTGCCAAAGTCAAGAAAAGCGAATATAATGCAATCTTATTCTCTTCTTTGCTCTTTTTACTGTTTTGATTTACCAAATTTCATATAAATTTCATATACATTTAATGTACCCATGATTCGTCATTTGATTTTATCCAACAAACATGTTTCTATAAAACATGTTTATTTTTGTTGTAACCGTTATTCTGACAATGATTTCTTTTAGAAACGGTTTTCGTAAATTGTCATACAATTCCTTATCATTTTCTACTCAGTTTGACAGTTTGTTTGCATAAACTAAGACCAGAAACAGATCAGTAACAGGGAAATTATTATGAATTGCACATGAGATTGAGTGAAGCTAAAAAAGAACGAAAGTAGAATTGGCAAATTTTTCTACACTTATATACATATATAAAGGTGTAACAAAGAATTTGTAAGTTGTAAATACATATGTTTTTTTTCCAACAATTTTAATACTTATGGAGAGTTTTTTCTAGAGACAAATTTAAATTTTTTCCTTGAAGTCGTGAGTATAACAGTTATTTTTTCATAAGCGATTGAGAATCATTAAATAATTACTTAATATTTTTTACTCAGTTTTATTGTATAGAAATAAAAATAAGTATTTTAAAGTTTGTATAATTTTTTAAAAATAATTACATATATATCTAACTGATGTCATTTCACGTGTTTTTGAAAGTTTCAAATTATAGTTTTGGTTCCGGAATAATTTCCATGGAAAATCATTCCTTCCCACATTCACAAACCTGTGTCGTTAATAATTTCTTTCAGTCGGTTATGTATTCCAATAAACCTAATCAAATTATGCCATTATTTTTCAAAAAAAATCTTCTACAAAGGTAGTCATGTGCATAATTTACCCACTCTTAATTACAATTTATGAATTTGTTTAGTAGTATTATACTTTAAGCATTATACTTTTACTTAAGTATTTGCTGTATATGTATTTTTATGACTTGATTTCGCTTGAATTAAATTCATTATAATTTCGATGCAGAGAAAAAATTCCAGTTATTCCCTACTGTTTTTCCAAGTTAATCCAATCATGATGATTCGATGATCGATATAGTGTACTCGTATAATGTCGAGTTTACGATACTGCGAAGAGACGGTCTCATAAACTTGTACAGATAAATTCTCCACGATGAGGAGAAATATACTCCTTTTGCGCTAGGAAATAAATATTTTGTTGCTTTTTTATTTTATTTAAGAAGAATTAAGGGAAATTAAATACTGAGTTTTTATTTTAGTGATTTATTATTGTATATTACAAGGGGTAGTCAAAACGGAACATCTCCATCTAAATCTAAATTAGTGTATCATTAAATAGTTCTCTTGATATTCTCTTGATCTTGGCGATGGCGATCGCTACCAAGATTTTTGCTCCTGCGTTGCGTAAGTGTGATTTTCTCGTCGGTCATTTAATAGATGAAAGTTATTTTTTTATTAAATATAAGAGATATTGTTTCTCCTTTCTATTGTATTTATCGATTCAAAGAATCACGTCGATACGATGCTTCATTGTCACGTTGCTTCATTATTTCTTTGGTGTATTTTTTCAATTTCAAAATAAAAACTTTTCCAGAAGAATAATGTTTCCTGGAATAAAAATAGTCTATTTCATTCAACGCCAATTATCTCTACACAGAAAACCTGGTCCATCCGTGGCTCTATCGCGATATGGGAAGAAAACAAATACAATATTACATTACATATACAATATTAAGTTATATAATCTTACTGACTTAATTAAATCATGTCGCCAGGTGAATTCAATTCGTATCCAAAAATAATCAAAGGTAACGAGATTATTTTATGGTTGTAAATTTAAATTTCAATAGGTAAAAAATAATGAAGAAATAGCGGATAATTTGTACATTAATTGGAATGTACATGTACATTAATTGGAATTTAAATGTTAGTTTTTAATCCATCGCTAGAAGATATTACATTAGAAACAGTGAAATTCATTTTGTGTTGGAAATTTACTTTCATAACAATTTTGACTTCTCAAAGCGATAAAATGTGTTCATTTGGAACATTTGGTTCATGAGAACAAGGGCAGGAAAATTGTGTACAACAAGGTCCTAATTAAGGTACTCTACCACGCCCAAAACTAATTTTAAATAAATATTAAACGGATCGCAGCAAGGTCCTAACTGAGGTATGCTTCTCTACTCATAAGATGTAATAAACAAGTAAATATTAGACAGAATATAGCTAGGATCCTAGTTGTATTCTGTCAAATTCTGTATTCTGTATTCTGTCTGTGTAACAAATTTAGAATAGATATAGAAACCAGTATATATATATATATATAAAATTGAACGATGTCGAAAGTAATCATAATTTTGATTAATAATAATTCCTAATGCAGTTAAAATTTAACTAAATATTAGTTTTTTTAATAAGCCCATATGTTTTTCGGTAACTTTTGTTAAACTTTTTCAAAACAGCAGGTATTTCTTTTGATATAATAAAGTACTCCAAACCAAAATTTGTCATCAATGTGTTCATAAACTAAATTGAGAAATATTAAGTTAGTCTATTTCTTGCACTTTCGCGGCAAGATAAATTATATTACTTATAAACTTGATGAGCATAAAATAATATTTTGGTACTTTCTCGCTCAGACATACGCCTGAATTTAGCCATGTGTGATTATAGACGGATGTGCTGCGATGTAATGTTTTAAGAATAAATGCATAACATATTAATAGGCAATTAAGTACAATATTATAATACTGACCAAATTATATATTTTTCCCTGATAATTGATGTCAGATTTTTCAGCATACGGGAAAAATGCAAATTGTATTGTTATACTCAAAGCATGACCTACAAAATGAGATAATTTTCATCAATATACATTGCAATTTGTGGTTAGCCTATAGTTAGACAGGAGAGTTAAAATCTAGTTTATTCCAAATTTTGGTAACATGATAGTACTTTATTCGAAAATAAGAAGAATATGTAGGTACTCTGAATGAAGACGCAGACCAAACATACACAGATTTTAATTTGGATGCAAAATAAACGGGAACAAATTTGGGCTGCTTATTATTTGCAGAACTAGCAAAGGATATGTATTTGGTATAAATTAAAAAACCCCATTTTACTAGTGGCATCATAGAAATGGCACGTAAAGAAAAAATTAAACATGAATAAAAATAGTGAAATGAATCAAAATTATGTCATACTACGCCGGTGTATGTAGTGTAAGCGTGTAGGTAACGTAAGGTAGCGTGTAGGTAACGTAAAGCACTCGGTTGTAATAATAACATATTCTTAATCATGCAAATGACATGATATTAATTGCTTTAAATAGGATATACATAAATATATATATATATATATATATATATATATATATATATATATATATATATATATACATATATATATATATATATATATATATATATATATATATATATATACAAACAACAAAGAACAAATTTTGGTTTGGAGTACTTTATTATATCAAAAGAAAGATCTGCTGGTTTGAAATAGTTTGACAAAAGTTACCGAAAAACATATGGGCTTATTAAAAAACTAATATTTAGTTAAATTTTAACTGCATTACGAATTATTATTAGTCAAAATTATGATTACTTTCGACACCGTTCAATTTTATTTTATCCATAGCAGCGAACACTCGCTTTGCTTGTTTTTTTAGCCGTACATTTATTTATACCTCATCCTTTTTTCCTGTAAAAGAAATTAGTTAAAAAACTTCTTTTTATCACTTTTGATATATTATACTTAAATATCTTACTTGTTAAGTATACGTAAATATACACACAAAAACCATAGTGCACAATGGGAGGGTCGAGGTTACTACCACGTCCCAACGCCATTCGTCTGCGATATGTAGTTTTGGCCGCAGAGTAGAATATAGGCACAGATACTACTAAATTTTGTATAATATATGTAGATAACTGAAAGTGCACTACCTCATTTCTTATTAAAATAACCATTTACTCTTACGGTTCAACATGTTATTTTTTACTAAGAGGGTTGAGGCTACTACCACGTCCTAACACCATTCGTCTGCGATATGTAGTTTTGGCTGCAGAGTAACATATAGGCACACATACTACCAAATTTTGTATAATACAGGTAGATAACTGAAAGTACACTACCTCATTTCTTATTAAAATAACCATTTACTCTTATGGTTCGACGTGTTATTTTTTACTGGAAAAAGTATAAATAATGTACACCTAAGTAACACAAGAGGAATTACAACTGTCATTTTTTACAGTTATTGGGAGTAAGCCAATCACAAATAGCAACATTTATAAACGCAAGCCACCAGTGCCAAAAAATTGTAGCTTACACTTCTCTAAAAAAATCATCATTTGATTCCACCATTACCATATTTTAAAAATGTTCTCAAATATCAACCTGCACTTTATTACTATTATTCTTTATTAACCAATGAAGATAAAAAATATACATTCATATTGACAGTAGTAATACTAGTATACATTATAATGCATTTACAACGATCTAAGCGACTTGAGTAATACATCTAACTTTATTTAATTCTTTGAAATTAATATAAGTTTGATCGATAAATTGGACCATTACATGGGTCTCCTTTTCAATCCTATTAAGTCCCAGGTTATTGTCATTGGTTGTAGGAAATTATCACTATAAGGCACAGTTATACCGTTTTATTTCACTGCAACTACTAGGGTCTAACGATCAATCAATTTGTTAATTAGCACTCCCAGATCATTTATGTCAGCCTTTAATAAAATACACTCTCTTAAAGGTTTTCCACATTTCATTACCCTTGAAACCAATATTCAACTGCCTCATATATTACCATTGCCTCTATTCAATTACGGAGACGTGCGTTCTCTCATCTTTCAGAAGAATTGCCTAACACACTTCGAGATTTTCGGTATTTGCGTTTTACTTTTGAATCGCAAAAAATCTGTCCTATCTGAGATTGTGATACAGCCCGAATTAATGATGATAATACTAAAAGTTATTTAACTTTCACAAAATTTGCAGCTCTTTCTGGTTCTTCCTTCAACCTAGGTTTTGAGGAAATTTCCAAACTCCTTAACACTGTAACCCAATCTTTTATCAATTTCCTTCTCACAAAATCTCTTAGAAGCTGAGTTTTATTCCACTCCATTAAAAGCCTGATTGTACTGATTTTATGTACTGATTTTATGTATTAGAGAATCAAAAGTACTTCAAGAACAAATAGGATCAAAAATAAACGTTGTGACCACTTTCTACTAATTATGATCCTTACCGCCATCTGTTACGAGTAGAATTTTAATGTTCTGCATGCAAAACAGTATATATTTACTCGTTGTATTCGAACTTAAAAAAATTTTTAGAACCAAGAAAATTAAAAAAATAGACGTTATCAGAACAAAACCTATTAATTTTCTTACTCACAATCATATCGCTCTGCATGCAAAACAACTTATACTTACTTATCATATCGTTCTTCATTCAATAAGTGATCGCATATGCAATCATAGTATAGGATATAGAAATAAGGATTTAAGAATAGTTATTACTTTAAAATTATTGGCACTAAGATTCTAGATATATTTTCACAATGTATAAAAATATAATGTCTGGAAGTAGATGCAATCATCGTAACTGTTGGTGTAATAGTATAGTCGTCGATTATAGTATTGAGTGCAAACATTGATGATAGTCTAGTAATATTTCTGCCCATTCGCTATGAGAAGGCAGCCATGATAAAAGCCAGTTCTCATCATGCTGCTGGTGTTGCTATAGAGCTCGAGTTTCTCTTTTTCATCAAGTTAGGCATACTTGTTCCAAGTAGTCAATCTAAAAATAATAACTGATATTAAAAAGTTATCGCAAAAAGTAAAGAAAAACAAAAAGTAATGCTCAAGTAAAGTAAGAAATTTAAATATTTTTCACTCATTATTTTAAATATCATATTAAGTATCTGATTGCATGCATTATATAAACTATCAGAATAAGTTACTTTATGTGATGATATCCACTGCAAATTATTTTCCTTTCATCCATGTTAATTGGCACAACATAATGTTCACTGTGCTTTTAATACTAAAGAACTACATGGTACGTACATGCGTCTGTAAACATATCGTGTTGCATTTTAAGAATATATTTTGCAATATTATTAAAGGATTGCCGCATGTTTCATCATATTATATTGATGTAACTGTAAAACAAACCTGATTTTGTACAAACATTGAAGTTTTCATTTTAGCGAAACAAGTAAATCCCTGGATTTGATTAAAATTGGAAAACATAAGACAAGCTCAATGTTATCTAATAACAACTTTATAACAGTGTTTTAATAACTAATGACGCTGACAACTGACTGGCGCTGGACAATCTATCTGTCAGTGACATGAATCGGCGTTTGTCGGCAATATAAACTATGAATGGAAAAGTTTTATCTTCTTTTTAACGTAATTATTATTTCGGTAAGAATTCATTGGATTTTGACGCAGATCTAGCCCATCTACTAAAAAACCTTCTTGAAAATATATTTCATTTACAGACGCTTACTTTTAGGTATTTCTAAAAAAAGTAACTTCTTCACGTCCGTAATGAATATGAGAACTATAATAATAATATATTAAGTGAGTATAGGTGACTCAGTAAATATATATACTCACATATATATACATTAAATATATTAGTCTATACTCAGTTATTATACGTAGCAGAATAAAATTTACAAAAAGAAAATTTTAAAACAGTTTTAACGTCGTAGCTTTAGGAAAAGTGTGCAGCTTTTCTGCTCTCTACGGCGATGAGGTAGCAGCTGCTCATCTTCTTTCGAATGATCTACGACGCTTATCCGATGTTCAATTTACAATTTTTTGTCGGGGAGCACTTTTTTAATTCTACCACGAATAAATAATTTAAATGGACCATAAAAATTATACAACTGTACTAAATTTACGAGTACAATAAAAATATTACGTTTTTGAATATAAATGGAATGCACCAAAGTGAAATAATTTTGAAGTAGAAAATACAGTAGTGAAAACAATTTAAAAGAACTGAAATATATCTGCATTAGCAAATGGAGTTTTCAGAAAACTTTAAAAGATGAATAGTTATCGAAATCATGTACTGAAAAATATTACTTATTAAAATGAGTTGCATAACTTAAAAAATGGTAATTTTATGTACATTCTTCAGTAAGTCATTGAAATTAGTCCATCGAATAGCAATATCTTAATCGAAAAATGTATTCTGATACAAAATTTAATCTGAAGGCAAATTCGTTACCATTATTATAATCTACTAAATAAGTTTATCTGTTTGTTATGTAAATATCCAGTTCACAATTCTTTGGACCAGCATCATTCACTTACGAATCTCAAATAATGAAATTAAATGCAAAACTTCAATGTTCCTACCTGATGTGTGTTTCGACCATTCATATTGACTCAATGTACTGTAACTGTTCATTTATTTACAGGACGAGATGGTTTTTCCGCTCCCTTTGATTAAACAATGAACTTGAATAAATGATTCCCAACTAAAAGACCAGCTTGGCCGGAAAGACTGGCCTACGCTTATATGTAGCTTAAATGAACATTAGATAATATAATAGATTAGTAATGTTGCTTGTGTTAAATTGAATGAAAATTTTTGAAACTTAAGATTTTTAATAATTCAAATACAACACACCGTCAACTCACAGTTGGATATTTTCATGCCAGCAGTGATGAAATATTAAAACTACGATATGTATAAACACACGCCGTCGTAATTTTTTTAATACCATATATTAGAGCGATGCCAATTTATTTCTAGCATCTTGAGTATACATATAGATTTACAAATATATTGCGATTGGCTTGTTCTGGTACATTTTTGTTAAAGCTTCATTAATTCGTTTTCAAATACTAAAATGACTAATCACAATTTAATTAAAAGAAATCCCTAGTAGGATAAAATGTACAAAGGATCTATTGAATTATCTACTGAAATATTAATAAGTAAAATAATTATTTTAACTTGTGCATTTATTTGAAACCTACATATGATTAATGCACTATTTATGTGTATAAAAATATTAGGTTGGCAATTAATAAACCCATAATTCCCTACTAGACATTTCTGGATTATTATTAAAGAATTTTTTCGAATATCTTTCGTATGGCACATAAAGTATTTTCAAACACATATTTTCTGTGTAAAACAAAAGGGAAATTTTAGAAATTTCAATATCAATATCATTCTTGCTTGAATACTTGCTTTAGTTAGGGCCAAAAGCAATTGAAGCATCATAAAATGCATGCTTATGCATGTAAAATGCTTAGTAAATATGTACTTCCCTATAGCATTAAGATTTAGAGAAGGAATCTCTTTAGTCCCTTCAATTTTCACTATTCAGAGCGACCTTCATGATTGAGTACATTATAGCTTAAAAAGCCTTGTTGAAACAGATCTTAGGTTCAGTTATCTAATAGAGTTTCTTCCTGCTTTTAATATTTCATACTGCTTTCGAAAATAATATTTACTCTAAACAATTATGCAAAATCGCCGCTAACAAATCATACAATCAAAACAGTGTATTCTTTATTATCGTTCGAACATAACAAAAATTATGAATTCCAAAATTACTTTCACTTGAATGAACTCTGCTTCCTCATGCATAATACCCCACAAACCATTTGCCCACCGATTGTAACCTGTTTTGCTTACTTCCCATCATGTATATTTATAAAATTTTGAAATTCAGACCACCTTAAGTTTGAACCTACTCCAGTTTTCAATCATAGGCACAAAGTTGTACAAGGAAGGTATTATATCTTTACACACGTACTGGCGAAAAGTGGCAGATAACTATGATACTTATATAACAAAAGATTAATTTTATTCGTTACATTTTACAAATATAAAATAATTGTGAACCCTGGTTATTTGCTGAATAATATATTTGCTATGTATATAAGATTAGAAACTCAAAAAATATTAATAAGATGTGATTTTCTCTAAAGTATTATATGTTTTTAAAATTTGCATATTCCATTAGAGCGGCTATTTCATAATTTAAAAAAATTAAACTACCTTGTTAAACTACATATAAATAGCTTTCAAATAATATGTAAATGTATGTTTATGTAGTATGTTTCAATAAAATGTCACGGTCACGAACTCATGTTTAAACGCTATTGTTAATACTAATAAGATGAAATAGTGCATTCAAAAGTAACCAAGCCAAGTTATTCTAAAAATGATCAGCAAGTTAGTCAAAAAAGTTAATGCATTTTATTTAAATTTATATGTATATATATATATATATATATATATATATATATATATATATATATATATATGTATATATATATATATATATATATATATATATATATATATATTAATATTCATTAATTAATATTGTGAAAAGGAAAAATTTAGTTATTTGCTCTCCAGTTGCGATTCAGAAATAAAGCAATTACGTACATATTTTGGATATGCAAAATTTTAAATGAATGGTTTAATTACCGAGGGATAGCAATTATCATTTATGATAATAATTTGGTGCCTACTTCTTCATGTAACATTATCTCTAATGAAAATTCTGTACTTTTTAATTCCATAATTTGAGTGCGATTTTTGTGGAAGGCATGTAATATGTTTTCCCTTTTATAATTTATTCACAATGGTCCTATTGAACGAGAACGGACTTGGCGAAAAAATTATCAGTGATTGTCACCTGACACATATGTAATTCAAACATGGGCCACATAATTATACCCCATATCAATTATAATATTCCATATATTCTGTCGAGTAATATGATTAATTTATTATCACCTTGCAAGAAGAAAGAATCGAATGGCGATAACGAAATTAAGGTAAGCCACAAAGGAGACTATTGGGATATTTATTTTTCTTAATTGAATTAAATATTAACTAGCGTGACCCGTGCGAAGTCTTCGCATTATTTATTCCATTATGAAGCTCATATGTTAGATCAAACAAATATTTTACTAAAATTGACATATGGAGGCGCAAGTATCAAAAGCATTAAGCTAAAGCGCCACTTTATTTATACGTGAGTGGATTTGAAATTAAACAAAAATTTTACCGACCGTCAATCATATTGACGTTGAGCCGTTAGATGGCAGCATTGCTGTTTTGTGTATTTAATTTTAATAATTAATTAATTTGCAAAAACAATAGCAATAATACATTTTTTAGTTGTGGATGCCGGTAGAGCAAGCAATTATCTATAAAATTATATATAATTTATGTGGATTAGTTGTGAGGTTTTTTCTAAAAAGGAGAGTAACATCTTAACCTTAGCGTATTAATATATATGATGATATCTCGGATAATTTAATATTAATATAAATCAAATAGGTACAGAAATAGACCTAATATTACTTTTTTATCTAAAATTAAATGTATTCCTTATTCATATATTTCAAATATCACATATATTTACGAACAAAGCATCCAACACCAATTTTACAATCATCCTAAAAAATATACTCGCACGTATATTACAAATTATATTATCTTGAAGGTCTCTTCTACGCATCTCTCGTTACGCTATTCACCGCACCTGCTCCCCAAGATCCTCTCGGTAATCTACGACGCTGACTCGACGTCACAGACCCTATATATCTTTCCTCTGTTGGCAAGCTCTCTTTATTTTCTTTTTGAATAAACCAACATGTCATCCCATATGAAGACTTTAGGGACTCTGCCTTATTTATTGATAATAAAATATGTATGTACTTGATTGTTTTTTTTAATAAAATTTATTTAAATTCTGAGATCACATTTAACTAAAAATACACATTGCATGTAGTATTTTGGGCATATAAAAACTTTGTTTGCATTATGCATGACTAATAGTTGCTTATTTATTATATTGGAAATTCATCAACAAGTACAGTTATATAATAATGATTATATAATATTTGAGGTATAAAACAGTATTGACTCTATGCTGACAATTATTTTTACTTTCACTTTTTGAAATAAAAATGAGTGCCTGCTTAAACCGTTAGCCTTGAGTAGTTGTTTTTTTTATTGAAATAGTTTTATGAGTTTCAAGCAGAGACTCTGTCATTGAACCTAGGATTCCAACTCCTCAGTTCTGATTCCACGGGGGTATAGCCTGCCTAAACCGTGAGATTTAAGGATCGGCTGCTTTCAAACTATTATTCTAGATTTCCAGAAAAAAACTATCACTGAACTATGCTTAAACTGCAAGGCGTGATAATCTCCTGTTTTGAGTAAGTACACAATAACATAAAAATATATATCCGCAGTGCGATATCATTAAGACATTGTTAGAATTTACCTATGGAAATTAAACTATAAAATTCTTACACCATAAAATTCCTCAAAATTAAAAAACACAAATGCCGTGACTAAGTTTGGATTGTACGGACATGATTGTAATTTAATAGCAAAGTCTCTTAAGGTTTGAAGTGACTAAGGATGGTATAGATCTACATTCCTGCAAAATCAGAATACAGTGATGGAGCCAAGAATGATGGTAATGGGAACTTTTCACTAATGAAAGGTAAACACATCCAGTTTAGACATGATTAATTTGTCTTGGCGAGACTCGTTTCACTTGTAGCAACATAATTACAAAGTAAATACTTCGGTTAATATACACAGGTTTTTAAAAAAAACTCAATCAACTAAGATATTAGTAGGTAGGTAGATAAATAAATAGATATACAAACAAATGGGTGAAGTGACTAAAAATTAGTACGTAGGTAGGTAAGTAAGTAAGTATATACGTACAAGGACACAAAGCAAATAGATAATTATATATGCGCAGATACATACAAAAATATAAGTAACTTGGATATTAGTGGAAAGATATGTAGTATATAGATATATATGTCGATTTGAAGCACTGACTACCGTGAATCCAAAAAAGGAAATGTCATTTATATGTCCTCACGTCCCATATATTGTACATATGCATGTAAATCGCGTGCTTCACGAATATCTGTGCCAATTTAAATGAATGGGGCATTATTTATATCGAATTAATCATAAGTGCGTGATATTCTGGGTAACATAATATATAATTAGTGAACTTTAGGACTCGTTTATGCTTGCAGGTATTTAAGAACGGGGAGGAGCCTCGACATGGCACCGATTCCAATAATTTCTCGTCTTTTTCTGTGGTCATTTGACGCTAACTTTTTTTGTAAAAACATTTTATTTTTAAAACTTTTCAATATAATTATTGTCGAACTTATTATGATTGTCGCAGCGCCTTTTTCAAATAAATTAAAAAATGTAATTATTCATATTGCAACTTTACTTTCACTAAACAAAATATTGCACGTGCAAATTTCATGCAGTGCGACAAAAAAGTAATATTATCACTACCTCAGCGACGGATATCGCAAGAGGGGTTGCGGTGAGCTAATAGGTATGATGATTTCTAGTAGCATGAAGTTGTGCAGCCTATGAAGCTCTACAATTTGCGCACTGTGAATGAATTAATTTTACTGTGAAGATTATAATTTTGTTATAAACATAATAATTTATATATTTTATGATTTTACAGTGTAAATAATATTTAGCTTACTGCCTATAAAATTATTCCTCACAAACTGTATATTTTTACTTTCATTATACACAAAAAATCTGAAAATTATAGAACCATCTGTTTTTTTTTACATATTTGGATTGTTTTTGAATATACAATTTGATATTTGAGTATATTTAACTTACATTACTACGTTAACCTCACATATCTTGAACATAAAGTTAAAAATGTGATGTTGAAAAAAATTTTAAAAATCAGCTTATTATAAAATATTTACCCCTACGCAGCTTATGCTTTTAAACAACTTAAGTACTTAACCTAATTTGAATAATTGCTTCATCTTTAAATGTAAAAGTTATTAGTTACCATTCAATTCGAATAAGCCAATCGACATAAAGGGTGGCGTTTCTGATGAATAACATTTAATTTTCAATTCTTTTATTTCAATTTAAGTAAAAATAATTTTCGGACTCGACACCAACAACATAACTCGAATGTTAGCTGATACGTTAAATAGCTATTATTCCGTCGAATGTTATTTACTAAGTATTTTTTTTTTAAAGAGAACCATTAATTATAACAAAGAAACTACTCAATTTACATTTTTGCTTAATTATATTTAATAATACTTCAAATAACACAGTAATCTATTAATTAATCTTATCATTGTTACAAAGAAAAATATGTGTTGTTTGGAATAAATAGCCGTAAATATATGAAATCGGATGACTCTTATTCAAATATAAATTTTGATCTTGAATCTTTTCAATACGAATGTATGTTTAGCAGGTTTGTACACTTGCTAACTCATAAATCGTTGTAAAAGAAACTTGTTTTCCTATATTTGTATATAATCATACAGACTCCAAGAATTGCAAGACACTCATTACTTCGGTTTGCAAAGTGACATGGTAAGATACTGCTGACCAGTGAAGTTTACATAAAGTGGATATTTGTCTATTTAAAAGAAATATTTAGAGAAATTATAACCTTGCTCACAACCCTGTTAATTACAGAAATTTATTGATATCGACTTGTAATGTTTTAATATACAAACTTTCACGATTACGTCGCCGATATACATTGCTTTTCTTCCTCATATTCAACTCAGTCCGCTTTATATTGCCTGCTATTCATCAATACATTGCAATTAGATGAAGTTTTTATCCATTACTTAAATTTCTAAAACCTTCGTTCTTATATCATGTTCTAAAAGGATTAGATATTTTTTTAGTATTCTGTGTCAAAACGAAGCATATATTGAATTATTTCGGTGTCCGTCGTTTTATTCCATCCGCTTGCCTTTTGGCCACAAAGTCATTTTTCTCAGACTATTTTAGATAGAACGTTAAAATGTCTATAGGAAGTGAATATGAAATACTGAAATTTCCGCAGGAACAGCTAGATAATCAAATCAGCGTCATGAAGAAAAATATGTTGAAAAAGGATATTTGATTATTAATTTTTTTTAATTTTGCGCTGAAATCGCTTTTCAAATTGACCGCTTTATCGTCTAATAGCTTGTATTATCGAAATGGACATGAGGAGTAAAAATGTTTTTAAAACGTGTTTGAAATGAATAACAATGATTCTACTTAAGAAAATCAAAGTGTGTTGGCTGCATTTTTGTGTTAAACATTTAAGTTATTGTAGATATAATAAAATAACGTAGGAAGATGTAGTAGACAATAGGAAATTAAACAAACTATAAATTTATAACGGATATGTTGCTAATAATTAAAGTTCATCTATTATTACATATATTTTTATTTTAAAAAAGTAAATCATTTTATGTTTGCGATAATTTTACATGACTATAAATTATGCAAAAAGTTTCAGGATAAAAATTTTTTATATCACGAAAGTGGGTTGTGCTCGGCTTAAATAAAATACAAAATAAATAACTAACCAGTTTAAAATTTATTAAAGAAAGGACGAATAAATCACAATGAGAATGTTTGAAATGAGTATATTTTGTTTTTCCCCACAAAGCCGGAACGGGAAGTTTGCTTAAATATTTTTCTAATTGGAAATAGGATATAATTTAATATAATGCTTTACGTTACTTGTCGTTTGATAAACGTAGGATTATATCCAGTGAATTTATATATATTTATACTGTTTACAAAAATATGATGATGATGAAAATATGAACGAAGGGTTTTCACTATTGCAGTGAAAACCCTTCGTTCATATTTTCATCATCGTCATATAGATGATGAAAATATGAACGAAGGAGGATATGGCTATTTTTCCTTAGTTATTAATGTTGAAAAGCATAAAAATAAAAATTATTTAGGAATATGAAAGTCGAAAACAGGTTAATAAAGTCTTCTAAATGCGTTTGCTCTTTTGACAGTATTTAATTTTATAGCTTAAAGATTTCGCAAATGATTCAGTATTTTTATTGTTTTCATATTACAATTTATTAATGAATGTATGCATGCTGGATCGTGGAGGCATGACGCAGAATTAGTATTTGTTTGACTTTTCACGTACGTATACTTCCATTTACAATTTATATTATGATTACAAAATCCATCATCTGAATGTGCTATTTCTAATGACATGTTTGAAAAAGCATATATATTTATATTTTTCTGACGAGGGCGTTTTATATCTAAGCAAATAATGAAACTGTAGTGTCAGCCCATACAATCATTTCTTGCCTTAACATTTAGGGGAATGAATAATTGTATGACTTTGAAGCGTAATTAGTTATTTTCAAATTTTATTTGCCTGATTGTTTGGAGAAGTTGACTTACCTATATTTTTCCTTAAGACTATTCACTAAAAAAGATTTTCCGGAAGTAAACTGCAATTACTGCCATTTAAATCGGATAAGTCGAAACTAAAATATGAATCGATTAAGAAGTTGAAATATTCTAAACCTGATGCAAGGCGCTGTGAAAATCGGCTGCCTAGCGTTCGTTATCATTTCGCTGCCCTGCTTATGAAAAGTGCCAGGACTTTCATCTTACCTTACATATGTCATAATGCACAGCGGTTATCGGGCTATTATACGTGCGTTTTCGTTTATTGCAGCTTATTGTTTATAAAATTCTTTTGATTATTGTATAGGGTACGTTGTTGGTTTTTATATTTAATTATTCGTAGCCGGTTTAACCTAGTTTTTCGCTGGTAATTTTAATTATTATTTGTTTATTTTGAATTTGCAAAATAGCAAAATAACTTTCAAGAAATGAAGTTATATTATATCATTATATTACACAAAAACCATGGGCATTTTATACTATAATCGGATTATTACGTTCTTAAAAATCAAATTGCTTCAGAGATTGCTCATGGTCATATCATGTAGTACTCATCATATAAATTTCTACGCTTAATTATCTATAAACCACATGGTACGGCGTACGGGTATATAAGAGTACAAACACCACTCGGAGAACTTAGTCCTAACAAAAATATCTAAATAATCTAAAACAATTACATACATAAAAACAGCTAGGACCTTGAAAATTCCCAGCTCTCATCTGTAAGGAGTTCGTGGAAGTACAGAGATCAGTCTCATGCAGAAATCTTTTTGTCTCATGCAAAAAATTGATTTGCGCATATATTGTCATCGAAATGCCGAGAAAAAACCTATCATATAACGGCATGACACATATGTACACGCTGAATCTTCTAGTCCATAATTGTAATAGGTTTGAATATATAACAAATATGGTTTTATAGCTAGCATTTGCGTCGATCAGGGTAAATTTTCTAATTGTATTTCAAGTCTAAAAGGAAGTATTCCTCAACAGGAATAAGTTTTTGACTCGCCGGTTATATCCAATATGTTAAGGACTGATTCAATGAAAATTTCGATAGTCGCATTCAAATTAAACAAGTCGACTTTGAATCACTTGCACCTTTAATAATTTCTTGATTTCCTAAAATTTACAAACTCTTCTTAAATGAAATTACGTAGATAGGCAATTAATCAGCAAAGCTTATTCAATTATATCAACAAATACAAAATTTGATTCAATTTTAATTTAGTCGAATTACTTTTTTCGTCACATCTTTTTGCAGCAGAAACTCAAAGAAGAATAAATGCAAAAAACTAGCCTAGAAACGAACTGCTTTTGTAAAAGTATCTAAAACGAAAAAAAATGTAAAGTTAAAAAAAAGAGTAAATATTTTTGAAGAAAAAATCGAACATTTTACACTAATTTGAATTCATTCTTAATTTTGCTTTTCACATTCAGAATAATACTTTATGGCTTGCCACACATTTTAAAACACAGGTGCTTCGTTGAGAAATGTCATGAAATTTTAAATGATTTACATAATGTCATTGTAATAAATTTATTTTGGCAAGCATAAACTGATGATAATTCCTAACGTTAATTAAATAATTTTAAAGAAAATTAATAATAACATAATTTTTTTAAATCTATATTTATCAATAATTATAACTTAATTATTATCCATACATTTTCCCCGCCATTGGAAAATTTTGAAATCTTCTAAAACACAAAAAATGAACATTTATTGTTTTGGAAAACTAATAGGTTCGTTGAATTTAGATTAATAAAACATAATATGTAAATTTTAATAATTATAATTCTTATTAAAATATCATTTATTGGTGGGTATTGGATATACATTTACCGCAAGATATTTAAGTGTAATCTTACTATTACAACTCGAACAACTTTATCAGAGCTTGAATGAATCGCCGTAATTACACCTGAAGACCAATTCAAAGGAGGGGCTTTATCTTGTTCCACTATCACTACAGTCCCAATATCAATAGCGCGGTCAGAAGTAGTTTATTTCTGTCTGACTTATAACGTATGCAAATACTCTAAGGGCCATTTTTTCCAAAATATTGGAACATTTGATCTAATAATTTCTTAAGCCGAGATAGATTAAAACGCGCCTGAGAGAGCTAATGCTGAAAGATGTTGCAAAGAAATCGATATGAGAAAATGCGTAGATCCGCAGACAAAACATTTGGTGGAAGTGAATTTAATAACCATTCAATCTGTATTAATACGTAAGAACGAAGTTGGGTTCCAATTACCCAATTACCTTAATGTATAAGTGGATATGTATTAAGGCGATAGCATATATAATCTTTATTTATTATTCGCTTTTGATGTAATTAAATAATTTACGTAACATTTGTTACGTTATCAAGAAGGAATATAAACGTAACTTTGAGTTATCAAAGTAAAGTAGAGTCTGTACTCATCAATATTAATAAAAGAAACCGTTCTGGGAACAACTGACAGAATCAGTATGTTGTAAAAAGCTTCCGGGCAGCTCCAGATTTCTTTAAATTGCTTGGAAGAAATTAAAAAAATATTTCCCAAAGCACTTTAAAATAATAGGTTAATAATTTCGTGTACTTTACAAGAACATAGTATGATGTCTAAAAATAAAATATAAAATCAAACTGATTTAATCATTAAAAGATTTCAAAGAAATATTTAATCAAATCAAAGAATAAGAAATTTATATTAATGTACAATATAATCGACATTAAATTATTCTCTACATCGGCAGGAGATGCAATATAAGTGTCACATGTAACATCGTTCTTGGAAACGCATATTTTCCTTTTTAACCTTTATAATCGTAAGATCTATTTAGAAAAGCTTGCATCTTTTCCATTCCAATAATATCATTATGAATAATATTAAAACTTCCATCATTTTAATACCTCGTTTATACCACTGGCTTGAAATATACTTGGACGAATATGTTTCTTATTATTTTTCATGTCATGTTTTTGTGACTTATTTACATTATCGAATGAAGCATAAGTGTGTCCATCGATACTGATTTGTTTATTAATCTGTGACTTGGGCACCAAAGTATTTTTAACAGAATTTGTAATAAAAAACCCTTTTACGACTATCACTAAGTTTTCAAGGAAAATAACGCCTAGAATATTTTAAACGATAAGGCAACACAATAAATTTCATTATTAAACCAACATATAGACGAAGTATGTAATTTTTTACATTCCGTCTCTTTAGAATTAAAAGAATATAAATTTTACAACTCTTCTAACTTCTCAAATTCATTCTCTATATTACAGAAAGTAAGCTTAGTAAATGTCGTTTGACGTGTTTTATCAGGGCAATTCCCCATTATAAAGTATCCAAATGTAGTTGATAAAATTGGAAGATCACACGTGCTTTATTCTATTTTATTCCATAAATAAATGAATGGGGATAATTGTGCACTTAAAACAATATCTATATCCCCGGGAATGTTTCATGTCAAATCTGCTAGCGGGGAACCTTTCCAGTAATATATATCACACTTGTATGTTCAATGAGTACGCAGTTTTTCGGTGATACAATGAAAAATTAGTGCATCTATATTATATTTATTATTTTGGACATACCCGAGACTCAGTTTCAAAATTAACGCCAACAATGAAAGGACGTGACAATGAACCAATCCCAGTTACAAATGAATTATTTCAGTTCATTCAAATTCAGAATAAACTGAAATTAAATGGTCCCATTTATCACAAATCAAACAAGCATTGATGTAATTCGGCGACGATTTTGAAATATTTTTATTTTTAATTTGAATGCTATCCATAAAAGATTTACTCAATTACGAACGCGATGACTGATAGTTCAAAGCAGCAGAGTTCATGTTTAGAACCGAAGTGAAATGTCTAAACTGTTCCAATATGTTTAGTTAGCCTTGCGCAAATTCAATTAAATTGTTACATGTGGGAACATTATCATTGCGTACCGACAATTTTTAACTGTACCGTTTGTTAGACCATATTTCTTAACGCACGATGTAACACAATGAAATTTGTTAAATAGACAAATTTAAGCAGCCGAAATGTATGCCAAAAACTTCTCAATAAAAAGGTCAAGGCACTGTTATTACTTGTCCAACTTCTAGAATGTAAATTGTTATTGAAATTAACCATCCCCAATGCACACTTACCCTGATATTTTTTAAATAAACTTTCCCTAATTATAGGATATGTTTTACCTTTAGATACAACACCAACCTTCCGTAAGTTTTCCCACCAAGTACTACACATATTGCGAGTCAGGTAATCTATCATTCTCATGGATATTTGATTTAAATGATTCATAAAATTTAGGTCAATTTGCCATCTTTCCATTGAGAGTATATTTAAATAATTCTAGGCCAAAATATATCCGACTTACGAAGGACCATAAATATGGTCGAGGTCCGGATATTCAATTAAAAATCAAATATAAGTCTAGTTATTGTAAATATGTCTAGTTATTGTAAATATCTGAGCGTCCATCATCATAGGCGTCTGGCTTTCAAAAGGCGAGGTCCGGATATTCAATCTATTAAAACCAAAATTAATCTAGGTTTTCTAAATGTTTATATAATGCTAGGCCAGAATAAATTAAGCTCGTCGGACTAAAATATATGGTGTAGCATACATGTATAAATAGCACAAACTCCACTCGAACAAATTAGACCTACCAAGAAAATATATAAATATTCTAAAACAATATTTGTCTATATTCAAACTTATTACAATTACCGACCAGGAGAGTCAGCGTTTACATTACATGTATCAAGCCATTATATCATTGGTTTGTTCTCGGAATTACGATGACAATATATGCGCAATTCAATTAACTTTCCTTAACCTGAAAATTTTAGCACGAAGTTGATCTCTACAGTCCCACAAACTCCTTACAGATGAGAGCCGGAAACTTCCAAGGTCTTAGTTTCCAAACAGGCTAGTATTTACATTGATTAGGGTAACTCTTCCGATTATATTCCAACTGCAAAAGAAAGTATTCCTCAACACGAGCAAGTTTTCAACTGCTCGTGTTGAGGGATATCCATGCTGGTTATATCCAATACGATAAAGGCTGATTCAATGAATATTTCGATGGTTGTATTAAAATTAAACAAGACGGGATTGAATCAATTGAATTTTTATAATTCTTGATTCATTAAAATTTACAAACTCCTCGTAAATGAAATTATATAGATAGGCAATTCAGCAGCAAAACTTAATATAAACTGCGGTTACCAACTACAAAATCTGATTCAACTTTAATTTAGGTGGATTACTTTTATCATCACAACTTTTTTCAGCATAAACTCAAAGAAAAAACTAGTCTATAAACGAGCTACTATTGTAAAAATAGTGTTGTCTAAAACGAGCTACTGTTGTCTAAAACGAAAAAAATGTAATTTAAAAAAACCGAAAAAAATGTTAAAGAAAAAAAGTTAACATTCTGGACTTAATTCAATTCATTTCTAATTTTCCTAACTTTATAACTTGCTACATTTTAAAATACAGCGCCATCTTCGCTTCAATGCGAAACGTCAAAAAATGATAAATTATTTACGCTAAATTTATTTACTTATTTATCACCTATGGAGAAAAAACAGATACAAGTCATAGTGACATACAAAATAAGAGTTTTTTAACAATAAGGTTAACTTCTATCCTAACATTCCCACATAAAAGTAATATTCTACGTACATTTATTCTCAGTCTTATGTAATTTCTATAATATATTAAATAATAAGAAATTTTACAAAATATTAAATTAAATTTTAGATAAAGTAAAATATATTAATTAATAGTAATAGCCATCCTGTTTATAATAATATCGATTAAATAAAAATTTTAAAAAATCACATCGGTTTGAATAATTCGAAACAAACACATGAAACATACCCTGCGCAATACACATGTTAAATATTATAGTGAGAGGAGCAAAAATCGTATCGTGTGTGTTTTTAAGAAATATGCGTTAAATATTGTATGGATTTGCTCCCTTATTGGGATTGATTTTCTTGAGGGCATTAGTTATTTCATCTCTTTAGAAGCAGATGGAGGTAATATTAATATCTATCTGAAGTGCCAAATTGTGATGAGGAGGTAGGTTTTGTTCGAAGGACTCACAAATATCATTTGGATCTAGAGGTGGATTCTGTTCAAAGGCAGATTTGAAGAACTTCATTTTTCATAAGAACTTCATGATTCATAACCTTCAAAATTCATAGACGATGGGTATTCAAAATTCATAGACGATGGGTATTCTGACTTCTTTAGTGATGACACGTATGACCAGAAACCTTTTATGTTGTTATTAATAAGTTTCTCAGTATTGTGAACGTAGTCACGAAAACAAGACCGGGATATTTTCATAAATTGACCTCCTAATTTAGAGAAATTGAAGTAATCAGAGAAGTTATCCTATAATTTGCATTTTACCCAGAATTTTTCTTTACGTTTTCTTACCTGTATCAATTTAGAAGTTACCAAGTTGGATGTTTCCTGGTTTTTTTGTGGTTTCTTTGTAACTAATTTATTGATAATGTCAAAGATAATTACATAAAATCTGTCCACAGCGCAGGTAGCTGAAAGCTGGTGGAACTCCTTTTCTCAGTTTATGGATTCTAGCGCTTTATTGATCGCAACATAGCACTTTCGGAAATTGTATTTTGAGTTGTCAGCCTTTTTCATCGCGACCTCTGGACAGCAATCAATTGTGAGGATGAAAGTAGGATGATGGCGGTCCTCACGAAGTAATAGTTCCGCAGAAGAGAGTTTCCATTTACAATTACTCAGCGCGTGATCGAGAATCTTGTTATTACAATTTGTAAGGTAAATAAACTGTTGCAATTTCATGAACGAGGTGACGCCGGTAACAAGGGTAACTAAGAGGTCAGAGCTGTCGTTTATGATGCCATAGGGACAATTTTCCATAAACTGACAATTTAGCGTTGGAATATTGTAATCACCAACAATTATTACGTGGTTACTAAAATTATCAGTATTTAAATTTTGTAAGTTGCAAAAATGTTTTTTATAGATATTTTTCAAAAATTTCGGTGGAATATAAACAGTACATAATATAAGGAAGAAATTCCTCAATTGTAAAAGAATAAATAATTCATTTACAAAGAATAATGTCATTTTAATAAAATAATTTTTGCTGGCATAAACCACTGACAATTCCTGGTGCTAATTAAATAATTTGAAAGAAATTTAAAAGTAATGATAATTTTTCAAATATATATTTATCAATAATTATAACTTATTAATCGTCCAAAACCCCCTTTAATATATTTGAAAATTCTCACAATCTTCTAAACAATTTTACTGGCGTTTTTTCACAAAAGAAATATTTACGATTGGTAAACTGATATTTTCCGATGATAATAGATAAGTACAGAGTTAAACTTTGACCAAAGCAAGCGTAGATCTAAAATGTTTTACTTATAATCAACTTTATGAGGCACGACAAAGCATAGACAAGAATTTATTCATTGTAAAAGAAAACAAGAAAATTGTCAAGTAGTTCATAACAAATAATATCGTAATTTATAAATTTCCCATTACTTTAATTCTCTTTCCGATGTGAGAAATTGAAGAAAAAATTTTGGTACGCTCCGTTCATATGAGACTGATCACATACGAGCAAACATCAAAGAAGATTTTATATAATCAAATTAAATTATATCTGAAACAATCAACCTTATATTAAAATCCCATTTGCAATAGTGAAAAGGTCTGAAAAATTAACAGGTCTGTTGAATCGATTAAAAGGAGGCAACTTACGGAATGACCAGTTGAGTCTACAACTTCAACCGGTAGAAATTTATGGCAGCAAGGTTTATGTCCTAAAGAAGATGAGTCAGCAGCTGTTAGATTGATTTACAAGGTGGAAGGTGGGAGAGAAAAATCTTGCGACTCGGTAAATAGCAATGGCCAGTGAAAAATTCAAACTATTATTAGTATTAGTACGGAGAACGCAGCTTCAGTAATGCTAATACATGCCTGGAACCAGGCTGTGCGGCAGGTTCCTAAAAATACAAAAAGGGGGAAATACAAAAATAAAACGACTGACGGGTCGTTACTGAAAATATTGACTCGATAATGTGGAGAATTTAGGAAAATTTAGAGTTTGGGACTGAAAGTATCATGCAATCTATCGACTCCACTGGAGGCTAATTATGAAGCAAACCCAAGCTCTTCAAGAGCTTTAGCGTTGCGGAGTGGTAGTAGCTGTACTTTATGTCTTGTAAAGTATATTTTTTTACTTACTCTTTTTTTTATTTTAAATTTTTATTAAAACTAGGTATATCATTAACGATTAATTTATTTCTGAATTAATATACTATGTGCTATCTAAATAAGATTTTCCTTTGAATCACTTAGTGTTCGAATGTCTAACACGCTCAAAAAGTTTTATTCTTTTGAGTCTTCTAATAATATTTTGCACATCTGAGAGTTTGGGCACTTCTGGGTTAATGTGGTTTTGAAGTCTTTTTTGGTGAGAACTGGTAAATCTACTAATAGTATCTTCTACTAAGTCAATCTCAAGATCACAGTTACACAGTTTAGTTATACCAAGACGCGTTAACTACACACTTAAGTACTTTGTTTTGGAATCTTTGTATCACTTGGATATTAGACTTACTGGCGCAACCCCACAGCTGTATTCCATAACTATAAATTGGGCGTAAGACTTGTTTATACAAAATAAGCTTGTTGTATGTTGAAAGCTCAGAATTACGATTAACTTAATATCAAGAGAGAACTGAGAGTCATACCAAGATATTTAGCGGTGTTTGCAAATGGTAATTGAGTGCCATTAATAAAGACTGGTTGTTGTGTTATCTTTTTATTTGTAAAGTTGGTATGTGTTGATTTCGATTCTTTTAATTTAATGATCCATTTTTTTGTCCAGATGACTACTTTGTTAAGAGCAGATTGCAATTTTCTAGTTGAACCTTCCATAGTTTTCCCCACTGCTATTATTGCCATATCATCTACAAAAGTGGCTCTTGTACTATATAACGTTGTTGGAACATCATTAATGTATAGCAAATATAAAACTGGGCCTAGAACACTACTCTAAGGGACCCCAGCCCTAAACAGCTTCAAGTCTGAGTACGAGTCTGCGTATTTAACCCGAAAGTGTCGATTAGTGAGATAGGATTTTAAGAGTTGGTAGAAGTGATCGAGAAGAAGTAATATTAATTTGTGAAGTAGACCGACGTGCCAAACTCTATCAAATGTCTATGCTACATCCAAGAAGACCACAGAACATACATTTTTTTTCTAACGCTTTTTCAATAACATAATACAATGTACTTGATCGACTGTCTAGTGGTTGTTTCTGAAACCAAATTGATGTGGTGGTATCAGGTTTCTTTGATCAAGAACAGGTTTGAAACGCTTTAAAATTAGTTTCTCAAATAGCTTTGACATGATTGGTATCAGTGAGATGGGTCGGTATGATTCAATTTCACTTAACTTCAGCTGTTTTCCACGCATCTGGGACATATTTTAGCCGAATACAGGCATTGATCAGAGTGGTTAATTTAACCAGAGCTTTTCTTTGAAATCTTTTAAGTATGCCACCTGTAATTAGATCAAATTCAGGTGCTTTCTTTGCGTTGAGGTTGTTTTTAATTTCATCAGCAACTTTCTTATGCATAACTAATGGAATTCTGATAGGATAAACATTGGGATAAAGAGGTGGCAGAGCATTATCTGCCTCGTTTGGATAAAATCTTGCTTCAAGACGTAGAGCAAATACATTTACTTTTTCTGAATTATTACGAGCCTATTTTTCATCAGTGTTTTTAATAGGGGGTACTTGAGCTAACGGTCGTTTAATTTATTTTGTAGTTTTCCATAGTAAGTATTCAGTTCTACTATCTACAGTAAGTTCTGTGAGAAAATTTTAGATTGATAATTGTTTGATGTTTTTTATTTCTGTAGTTAGTTGTTTAGTAGTTCTGTTAAGTAAAATTGTATCATATGGCTTCTAGATTAATGCCACTTTCTTCTATGATTTCTTTTTCTGATATGAGGACTCTAATTTCTTTGGGATAACTAAGACCTTTTAATTTTCTTTTAATAACCGGCGTACTATTCCAGGCAGCTCCTGAATAGCTTCGGTAAAATCTTTTAATTATTTTTTAATCAACAGTCTTTATCGGCACCGTCAAGTTGATGTCATTTTCTAATAAGTAATTAAAATAAATCGAATCTCTTTGTTTGTTACTTAAAGTTAATGTTTGTTCTTTCAAAATTATTTTGTCACTAACCGTTAGGTAAAAATAAATATCAGAATTCATGTCAAGCCTTATAATAATTTTTTAACAACAAAAAAGTCTATTAGGTCTGGAGTTTTATTAATATTTGTAGGCCAATATGTTGGTTTGGCACTTGACATGAATTCGCATCCACAACTAACAGCAGCCATGTATAATTCTCGCCCCTAAGTATTGATTAGTCTTGAGCCCCAGTAGATGTGTTTAGCTTTGAATTCACCTCCAATGATGAAGCGACAATTAAATTTTCTGAAAAGTGTGATATATTCATCTGCATAAATATTATATCTATGTGGGCAATAGATTGTACTTACCCTTAATTTTTGTTTAGTTGTCTCAACCGTTACAATTATAGCTTGGATATCGCAAGTAACATATTTTTTTCTTCAAAATGTTTGATGAAGTTTTTAATAATAACAGCACTACCTCCGCTAGCCGTGTTAGCAGGATGGTTGAGTAGCTTTGGAATCTAATAAAGGACTTTTTAGTAAAATGCGTTTCTCATATGACATATGTCAATGTTTTGTATGTATAGGATTGCTGGTAGCTCATATTGGCGCTGTGGCAATCCATTGGCATTCTATTCCATAATTCGTAGGGAAGTCATTGTTAGTTTCCAGAGACTTTTATTTTGCTCTCAATTTTATTGAGTCGCAAGTTTTGGTCTTTTAGCACCTGCGTAATTTCTAATGACATATTAGTATTATTAAGCATTTGCTTAGTTACACGGAAATTATCAGAAACAGCTCGGCTGCATGTTTTGGGGATTTTGTGGTTTTGTGGTCTCAATATGAGTGGTCTCATTCTGAGCGGACATTCTTATCAATTTATTGGTTTTTACTTGTTGGTTAATTTTGTTTTTACTGTCTCTCAATTTTTGAAGTTCTTTAATCACTTCACATCTTCAATAGTTGGCAGTATGATTTTTCCTACAGTGGCAGCATTTTGGCTGCATATCACTTGATTTATCGCAGTTAGTCGTGAGATGATGTCCAGCGCACTTAAAACATGTAGGTGCCTTGTTGCAATAGTTTTTGGTATGACCAAATATTTGGCAGGTTTTACACGGCGGTATTAATTTATTGCTATTAATTGGTTCGACAGTACCGACCGTATTACAGACTTTTTAATGGTATATATGTTTTTAAATTTCCGTATTCTTCTTAAACGCAACAATAAACATATCTAATGGTTTCTTTGTTTTCCATTTCAATTTGCCTGTAGCATTCCGTGCTTCGAACCCTTGAGCATTTAGATTATTCATGATATATGTTAGGCTGAAAGAATGATGAATATTTTTTATCATTAATCTGATATCCCTATCTTGTTTGTTTTCTAAGGAATGCCAAAAAATTTCAGTTTTTTCAGTTCGTTATTCAAGTCTCTGTATGCATAATCACTCGAAACATTTATTTTACTAACCTTATTTTTCATTAATTTAGTTCGAAAATGATCAATACAAATTGTTTGGTTTATTAACGCAGTTAATTCATTAATATTTTCAACGCCGGTTACAATAATAGGTGGTAGTTTATGCATTTTATTTAATTGTTTTGGTTGTTACTGTACAGCAGGTTTGGTATTATCACTTACTTTGTTTATTATTTATCGGCCATGTTTTGATGATTTAATATCAGCCAATTTATTTTTTTCTTATTATTTTTCACTTTTATCCATTCTGTGTCGTCTGCAAGGTCACTATCGCTTAACTCATCTGTTCCTTGTAACTTTAATTCATTCAAATTTTGATTTAGTTTAAAATTTTTGATTTCTAATTTCATTACTTTCACTTGTTCCTGAAGATCAGATAATTTTTTTCATATTATCTTAATTCTGTCTAGCTTGGAATCAAGCGGAATAAAGTTGTTCCCCATTTTGTGTCCTTCGCGTATTTTCAGTGAAGAGTATATTATTTGATTGAAGCAATTGGGCTTCATTAGTTACAGGAGAATAATATTACCTATTCAGTAATAAAAAAGTCTCTTCAAATAACTTCATTCCATTTCGATCAACATTCCTTTCAAAAATAGGTCTTTAATTAGTGAATTAAACTTTATTAATTAATTAACAGGTAATTATTTTGTCTAGTTTGGTGAAAACTGGTACACCAAATAATGTAAGGTCCTCCAAAGCGATTACTTGTTCTAAACATTATGAACTAATAACCAGTTATTAATTACCAAGATGATAAAAAAGATTACTTTCACTTGTTATAATTTTATTTATTTTCAATGATCCCCTATAACCTAAACTTCTACTTCAATATCCATTAACATTTATATCTTATTGTAAATAAATTTTACAAGGACTGTTAATTATTATGAAGTCCTTGTTTTAGAAGGAAGATGTGAACCCGACATGAAATAAATATATGATAATTTTTCAAGTGTATCAAAAAAAATATTATGCAAAAACACTGCACAAAATAAAACAGACTTACATTCGAGCTATATATAAGTTTTTTTGATACTGTGAACACAATTCACATACGATCCAATGTAAACATGTACTCACGAATTTCAATTATTTACTTACTCTTATTTAAATGTTTACTTACAGTACTAGTATTTTATTAATTACGATGCGAAGTACCTACTTGTTTATGATGAAAATTGAGCTCACATTATTTATTTCATTGTATAAAGTTTAACTTTTTTTCTTTTCTGACTCGTTTTCTTCAAACATTCTTTGTTTTTCGTGTAATAAGAATACTGATTAGGAATATTTTAAAAGTCAAACATATCGGTAATGGGAAAAGCGAATAATGGATAGAGTTTTGTCTGGTTTACAGCGCGTCAGTGAATAGTAAAAACCAATATAGTCCCTAGTTTGGCTAGTTCCATTTCACTTTATGCTCTCAATCGGAAAAAAATAGCGACAAGGCGTTCTACGGGTATTTCAGACTAATAATGTACATTTTGGTAAATAAAATTATTTTTGCCAAAAAAAACGAACTTAATATTTCAATTAAAAATTTCTGAACGTTAAAAATGCTAAAATTAACTTACCGATATTTATATTGATAGTCGGCACGAGTCACAATGGTTGGTTGGGATTAGAAATCCTTGAAAAACCAAAACACATTAGGTGTTTTGGTTTTTCAAAATGAATTTCTTATGTATTTTAATATAACATTTTTACTCTGAAATCAAATTATATACAGAACTATATTTTAAAGTTAATCATTATCATGCAGAAACTTATTTTAAAGTAAAATGTTACCAAAAACGAAAAAAACGCCATTTACGTGGTTTACGTATAGAGTTATTTATAGTTGATTATAATAAATAAACTCAAGCGATATAAATGACATTTTGAGCGACCCTACTAAAAAAAGTCCGCGCCTCCTTTGAAATTAAATTGCATGTTTTATGATAAATTATCATTAACATGGACTCCTTCGCGCAACAATTATTTAATGCTATCTAATCAAGTATGGGGAAATAAATACAATCGTGAATATACTAAAAAAATTGATATCTGAAATAATTGTTATAGTTTTCTAGCAAACTATGCGAAATCCTCTAAGAGTCGTGTTATTTTTTTTTATTTTGGGGAGGAAATAATGGTGACACATTTTTTTTCCTATTTTTTAGTATGTCCCTGAAGATATAATATCGAAAGTCATAAATTCGATAAAACAGTTGATTACTGAGGCATGCTGTTTTGAACACGAAAATATTTTGCCAGTCATATATTTTCCTTGCGTGAAAATACAGGCAATTTTCCAACAAGACTTTGGTTTTATTATTTATAACTTCTTACTATTTTATATTTAGCTCTTTTTAGTATTTTTTATTCAAATATGAAAAAAATATGAGGATAAATAACAGCTATCTATATAAAGGCGTTTGAAATAGAGGCCATTTTATGTGATGTTAATCGTGATGAAAATACTTTGCTATTAAGCCAATTTGGCGTGTTAAATGGAAAAAGATTTCAATTTAGAAATCTACATTAGCAGCAACGCATTCAATTATATATTTGCATTCAATGTTATGCTTCTATAAACGATAGCTCAATTAAAGGTGGCATGTATTTTAATTCATAATGTAACATCAACTTGCAAAGTTTTACTAAAATCTCTTAATCGTTTAAGCGTGAAAGAAAGAGAGGTGACAAATAAGTGTTAAAAGTTTTGCTGTTATTATATCAGGGATAATTACTAAGTTTAGCAAAACAGAATACCTTTACACACGTCCAATCATTATTAGATAATAAAAAAATATCATGATGCCCAAATAACTAATTACCAACTAAATTCATACTACTGTATTTTCTACTCATTGTTCTTTCCCCTTGTGTTATCACTTTTATAGCTTTGCTATCGGTTTTTTCTCTTCATTACTTTTTCCTATCTCCTTACCCAATTTTTATCTAATGGACCGCTTATTGTTTCAGTGTATTGAAAATGAATTCATTTTTGTTATACTGTCTACAGACTTCAACCTAAGTACAGGCGTCTGTTAAAGTTGCGTAATATCGCCAATCCCATTCAACGTCTACATGGAGCGTATCATGCGCATTATTCTCGAAGACAGGACAGACGGTGTAATAATTGGTGGCTACAGGATATCAAAGTTATGTTCTGCATATGACTCCACACTGTCCAAAACTAGTCCCAATAGAATGGCGGAACTACTTCTAGAGATGGTGTGTTTCAGTCTATAGTTTGAATTAAATATCAATTGAAACAAGACCAAAATGCCGATTATTGACCATGAAAAGAGCAACTTGCCGGAAATTACTCTGATGGCCCACTGTCAAATTGAACAATCATACATATATCTTGGAGAATTTATCTCAAAGGGTGGCGCATGCATGGCAATAGTAAAAACTGCAATGGATAGACTTAAGAAAATATGGAGGAATTGAAATACCACCAAAGCCACTAAGACCACTCATGTAAAAACCCTTGTTTTTGCCATATTTTTGTATACTTCAGATACCTAGACTTTGTGAGAAATCGAGTGCTCTAGATATGTGGTATTGGAAGAGAATGCATTTCAATGAATTTTTACATAGTCCAAGAACCTCATGTTCCTCGGACACATATCGAAGAGCGATCATGGCTGACCCACCACGCGGAAAATCACCCGTAATGTACAGACCTGATCAAATCTACTGTGGGCTGTCCTTTGCACGAGTGTACTAAACAATCAAGGCTTTCTAAAATAAAATAAGTAAAATGAAAGACTATTTTTAAATAAAAAACTTTTGACTTTCAGTTTTTTATTATATACTTAGCATAGGTCATTCATAGTAGTTTTCTTGCTTTAATAAAATTTATTTTTCTTACTACAGTAAAAGAATGTTTTTAATTAAGACAATTTAATTAAAAAAATTGTCATAAATATTATATGAAAAATGACAATTAAGTTTCTTTCTGTCGAAAAATATTACCTCTTATTCGAATTTATAATTACATAATTCGCTCATTATGAACAGCGCACAACTCGATCTAGTACAATAAATAGATAATAACCTTTAGATTTATGTATAGAAAACAATTCACTTATTATGTAAGCACCTTTTCAAGCGCAATAACAAAATCCAATAAAAGCAAAAATTTAGATTAGCTTTCTGCTAAACTCATCTTTCTATGAAAAAGAAATTAGTTTTAGCCTCTATGAAAGCGATATACTTTATATTTTCTTGATAAGTAATACAATATCTCATATTTCGTAGTCAGTTTTATAACCCTTTACGGATTCGTATTTTTGACAAAAAATGTATGATAGTTATATTAATAGGGGAAATATTTATGTTCCCGCCCGGAATCAAACAAGAAAAAACGTTTGACGTCGTCCAACCGGAAAATGTGCTCTACCAAGTGAAAGTTGATATGTGATATTAATAAGAAGTTTTACATTCATAAGTCTTGTAAGGCCCTTTGTTGATATTAGTATGTTGCGTGACTGGTCACTGGTATATATTATTTGAAATTTCTCGCGTACAGGCAACAAAGAAATTGATTTAAAAAATTGTCTTTTGTCAATTTTCTAGTCACAAAAATAAATTCAAATTTACTTTTCTACATTACAGTTTAGCTGAGTCTAACGTTTTCATTCACGGAAAATTATCTTAAATATGCACCCCCGCTGCAGTCATTAATCACCTACAGCAATGACCGCCAAGGTCGGTAATGCATCCGTGGGAATAATCGGGATGATCAGTCAATGACCAATAAATCGATATATCTATACTCTGCCAGATTTTTCTAGTTTGATCACAATAAAATGATTAAGGTATTTACTATAAATCTCTGAAAAACTCTTTTTGAAGTTATCAAAAGTTGTCATGACAAATTGACCCTTATTCATTTATGGTTTTCCGTTACCAAACTTCCAACCGTTTTTGTAAATTATTTAATAACTTACAAAATGATCTAAGTATCATTCTGACAATACAATGTAAAAAGCCGATAGAAAATATATAAAAGTGAATATAACAATTATTTAATTATTTACTATTATGACTTATTAAAAATCATAGTGAGCAATTAAATTTGCTTCGAAATCCACAATACTTAAAAGCAAACATTTTACTCTAAAATACGTTTCTGCTTGATAATGGTTAAATTTAAAAAATAAGTGTTTTATAATAAACACACACACACACACACACATATATATATATATGTGTGTGTGTGTGTGTGTGTGTGTGTGTGTATATATAACTGTATTTACGTAAATATTCATACAAAGTGAGAGAAGTTTGTGTAAGGAAGTCGTTCTTCTTTCGAACTAATTTTGATTGAAAAACACACAATAAGATTCGTTTTCACTATCAAACATAATGTACGACATATTAGTTAGTATAAACATGGAACGCATAACGGGATATCAGAAACATTGTTGGAATCAGAGTATTGGTCGTCACAGCCTGATGGTTTTAGGTTATTAAAACGCATACTTATATACACAAAAGAAAAGGTGAGGAATTTTGATGTGCTTAAATATATAAAGTAGAATTCCTCAAAGGACTTTAATTACTTTAAGAAAAATATCTTGAATATGTCCTTCAGCACCATTAGTGGTATATAAATATTGACATAATCAAAAGCTTGCTACCAGTCATATATTGCACATATATTTTCAGTATATGTGCAATATATAAAACTGTTGGGTTAACATAGAATAGGTCTTATATATCGGCTTTATGCCCGTGATCAGTGGATTTAGTTTTTGAATAAAACACCAACGAAAATGATAATCTCATTTTCGTCGCCGTTTATATCGAAATAATTTTAATTTTTTCTTATTTCATTTGACCTATTGAAATATATACATATAATTTACTGCAACCCATAATCACGAAAAAAACTATGAAAGTCATCATTATTGGGAAGGATATCAAGTTGGGTATAAAAGTTTCTAGTATAATCATATCGTTCAAAACATTCTTTAAATAATTAAGTCAATGTTTTCCATATTATGGACATATAAAAGTGACACAGGATAAAATAATGATTCAATATTTTTTCTTACAATAAATTCAACAGTTTTAGCCTGCCCTCGTTTTTTATGTCTATCAAGCTTGACATAGCTCATGAAAGCTTCGTAAAAATTAGTCGCTTAAAAATATTACAGTTCGTAACAAGCAACATTGGTAGTTTCATAAATTGTTCGAACTCAAAACACAATAAATAAATATAGCACCTAGCAATGGTAAAATAATTCACCCTAAAACGACATTCAATGTGGTAAACCTAGTATGTAAATAAGTTTGTTATGATATAGTAACGAAACGGACTGGACAATCTAAAATTGTATTTATTTACCCTAGAATTTATATAAATTGAGTAATCGCCAGATTGTTTGCTATTAACGTTCAAGCGTGGCGTTTACTTGAGAAAAAAATGTTTTTGTCATAAGCCGCTTATAAAATGCGAGTAATGGTGCGAAATCTTCATAGGAGACTCCTTTTACAGAATAATTAGTTATCGTAATGTCATCTTTCACGTTTCAATCCATCAAAATTACTTGTATACTTTTCGAAAAGTAAAAAAATTCTTATTGAAACTTTCTACAGCTTCTGAATATTTTGTATCTACATTAAAATAAACAAGCAAGAATTATTAGTTACTTTTAGTAAATATTCTCCTATATAATTTTTGTATGGAAAGTACTTAAATAATTCATTAAATGAAATATAGTGTTTAATTTTTAAATATCTGTTCTCAAATTCACTCGTAATATTACATTTTGCCTACAAACCACGTATGTCAACGTCCATATTTTAATATAAATATAGATTTATTATTAGAATTATTAAGAGTAAAAGTTATCCATAAAATACAAATTTGATTTTTTTAACATTTCTCTCGCAATTTTCATAAATTCTAAAGGCTTCGTTTTGGCATTTTATTCCAACACGACGTTTTTCGATTTTTTTTTACGGATAGATGCTGATTCGGTAGAAATAAATGTAATTATCTTAATATTTAGTAAACTCAGCTAAAATTATTTTAGAAATATCTAAAATGAAAAATATTATAATTTTATCTTAAAAGTTGTTCAAATATAAATAAGACTATTATATTTAATTCTAATTACTAACACGTCTTTTTTTAAATAATGCACATAAACTTTGTTTATTTTTTTGCCTGCTGATCTGTTGGTTACTGAATTACGGGTTGAATATGATTTTGAGAGGTTTAAAATAAAAACTGTTAAAATTCACCATGTATACTTGTTTCGTTTATCTTGGTTAAACTCTTTATGCCGTTAAGATAAAAACTATGTATCAAAATTTTGTCGCAGAATGAGCGATTTTTTACAAATTTTAATTTTTTGTTTAAAAATATTTTAATAATCAATTAGCGTATAACTTGATCGAATGGCTACAATCCTAAGAGATATTGATACGCTACGAGAAACTCTTCGTTCAGATGTGAAACTATTAATATTTATTGATAAAGCTCAACTACAGAAATTTCTTGAGATAAACAATTTTTCCACTGTATTTTATTCTTAATTTCTCAAATTAACAATTGAATACAGTAGCAAATTTTAATTACCTATAATCAAACTATGTATAAATTAAATATTACATAGGTAATACATCAGTTGTTGTATTGCGACGTATGAAGAAATCCTTGGGTATTAACCTATAAGGCAAATATGAATTTCGGTGATATCATTACTGAACATATTAATAAAAGTACCAAGCTATATCTAGCATATAACCACCATACGAAATTGAAAAATTTTGGTCCGGATGTTGTCTGCAATTCAGAAGCCATATGCAGAATTTTATCGTATGTAGAATTTTTCGCACATTCGATCCCCCACCTTGCCATTCATTTAAAATACGGGCAATGGGAATGTTTTAGCAAAAACAGTACTAAGAATGTTGTGCACAAACCGCGGGGCATAAAATCACCTGCGGATATTTTGATTAAAAAAATCAGATTCGTTTTCAAATGACATTGAACATGACCAAAATATCTTTGACGAAGTATTGATTTCATTAAACCAAATAGTGGAATTAATTTTGAATAAATTTATCCTGAATTTAGGAGTAGTGATACCATCTAATATAATTGCGGAATATATATACATATATATATATATATATATATATATATATATATATATATATATATATCAGCTAGTACATATCTGGAATACGACCAATGATGAATATATGACAAGTCGTATAACGAATTAAGATTGTTGCGATTTGTCACCCAAGATGAACTTCGTTAGAACATTTGTAAAAGAAAAGTGCATGATACTAAAGGGGAAAAAAAATTTCCTCGATAGTCCACGGGAAATGGGCCAAACAATTTTAAACTTTAGCCATCGCGTCATCTTCTATTTTAGCTAAACTTGTGCAAGAAGCTCATTCGTATTTCAAATTTTCCCTAAAAGTTTTTAATGATTATGAGATAAGCATATACCATTTCCAATAATTAAGACTACCAAATTGATGTGGTGTTTGATGTGTAAATTAATGATTTTGTATGAGGTTTTGATGTTAAAAAATGTTTGCATTGACGCATTAGGTAGAATAATACACAATTTGTAAACTCTCTTTTTGATGGCTGTACAATTATGTACTCAGGTGAATTTTGTCAAATTTTAGCAAATGTTTCGGATGGAGCACGCGTTGATTTTTATATATATTTTATATTATTACTTTTTTTTGGAAAGATTTTGTTTTTCATTATTAAACATTGTTAATGGACAGCTACCAAAGGAAAATGGAAACATTAATATTGATAGTAATAAATTCTGTGATTTGATATAAATACTTCAAGAATAAGTCAATAAAGTTTATTTAAGAATTGAACAATATTAAAACTAAGACAATTGTTTAGTTCGAAGGGAGGGTGGTTTTTGTCATTTGCCAACCAGCAAGTAGGAAAAGTCAGTGACTTAATTCTCTCCCAAATCCCTGCACCAATACAAGCCTGCTATTGTGTCGACACAGTGGTTCAATTTAAAATTTTTGCAACTTCTTAAACATCTCTTACAAAAACTTGTATTAAAAATAAGATCATCAATCATGCTATTAAGGAATCTTAATCCTCTCAAATTAAACCTACAAAATAGATAAAATTGCAAATGCTTTCATAAAAAAGCTTTTTCAAACTGCGGAAACCATGTTATTCTTTTAATTCCTATGCCTATCTTCATCGGATTTAGCCTTCAAATTTAAATACATGAAGTTCCAAATAAGATCTTCATCGCTATTATTATTAGAAAGTTTGAGTGTCAAACGAGTTAAACATTGATGGTCACAGGAAGAGATTTAGTGCTTTTCACACGCAAAACTACATATTGTCTTTCACGCGTCACCTCCTTAAATAATCTGCTCGTGTAGTCTCCTGGAAAAACTCTCAACGTTGTTTTCAGAAAAATTCTATAATTATTGGTAGTTAACAAAAGTTTTAAAGATACTGAACACAGTAAATCGCGAACGAGTAAAACCGGCGTCGTGTTAATCCCCCTCATAGTTAAAAAACTACTTATTATTTAAATATTTTTTTATGTTAATTTATTAGTAAGATATTTTCCTAAAATAGTGAAGTTAGTAAAATATAAATATGAATCAATTAATTAATTTAAAGTTATTTATGGAGTGGCAGTTTGTTCATTACGTGACCTAAAAAGTCGCAATCGAAGGCGGAGAGCCGTACAACAAAAGTTTTCTGCAATTTAATTACTATCCGAAAGCTAACGCGCTGTGGGAGTTTATTTGAACTCAGTGTCAACTTCTTCTGAGAGAATTTTAAAGTTCAGGTTAATGGAATTGGATCTTATTTAGTAATTCGTTCTACTTATTATGTTGTTTGAAAGGAACCAAAATGAATTCTTGGCGTCATTAAGAAATTTAAGAATTATTAATTAAGTTCATTGTACTTTCATTTAATTTTAACAAGATTGTGACTTCGGTAAAAAAAAAGAAACCAGTGTATTTGGCTGGAATTGGATATTGCGTGTTGCCATTCGGATTTATCTAGTACATACATGTAATTAAAAGTTAAATTTTGTGTTCCAACAATGGATACTATTCATACCCAAGGAGAGTGAAATCATAAAATTACTAAGTATCTCATGAAAATATAATTCCATACGGTAACTGTTCATAGTGCTATCTAACGTTGATAGGGAATCTTTATTTTAGCATTAGCATTAATGGATGACATTAAACTATCATAACGTTTTTTACCAGTATTCATGTCAGCTATGGATCTCACTTTGGCAGTAAGATTAAAATCGTTTTGCCCATTTCTCGTGGACTATCGAGGAAATTTTTTTCCCCTTTAGTATCATGCACTTTTTTTTTACAAGTGTTCTAATGAAGTTCATCTTAGGTGACGACTTGCAACAATCTTGATTGGATATACGACATGTCATATATTCATTATTGGTCGTATTCCAGATATGTATTAGCTGATATATATATATATATATATATATATATATATATATATATTCCACAATTATATTAGCTGGTATCACTAGACCTAAATCCAGAATAAATTTATTCAAAATTAGTTCCACTATTTTGTTTAATGAAATCAATGCTTCGTCAAAGATATTTAGATATTTTGGTCATGTTGAATATCATTTGAAAACGGATCTGAGTTTTTTAACCAAAATATCTGCAGGTGATTTTATATCCCGCGGTTTGTGCACAATATTCTTAGTAGTGTTTTTGATAAAATAATCGCAATGCCCGTTTTCTAAATGAATGGCAAGGTGGGGGATCGAATGTGCCCATTCATGGATACTAAATTCTACATACGATAAAATTCTGCATATGGCTTCTGAATTGCAGACTTAACATTTCAATCATTTCACTTGAAATTTTTCGATTTTGTACGGTGGTTGTATGCTAAATGTATCTTGGTACTTTTATTAATATAATAAGTAATGATATTACCAAAATTCATACTTGCTTTATAGCTTAATACCAAAGTATTTCTTCATACAAATATTTCGACAGAAACGCGACAGTCCTATGTATTTCCTTCGTACTTCTAATATTTACCTAACTATATCAACATCATTCTATATTAATACGTATTATATTGTTTATGGAATATAGAGCAAGCTATTCAATACTCTATGTACGAAATATAAACCGGTTGCTTTATTTGAATTGACTGCTAAAATTGCAAATTTTACAACTTGGGACATTTTTTAAAAATACAATTTTAAATTTGGTCACAATTTCTATTGCATTTTGACTACTAATTACAATTTTGTAGTTAAAAAATTCGTTGCAGTAGAATATTATTATGAAATCGTTCTTATATATTTTATTATAAAAACCTTAAGTTGAAACCTACTTTTATTAATCAATTAAACAATTTGAAATTATTTAGCAATTTTGCACCTTGATTTAAATATAAATGTTACGTTACATTTATTTGATAATAAAATTGAAATTATCTCCCTCTTTCTGAATATTGATAAAACGCAGTATCTTTAAAATTATATTCGCGTTTCAATAACCAACAATAAAAAAAATATGTTTCCAATAATTTAATTGTTAATTTTTAGAAAAGACAAGCAATTTGAAGAAGCTACGGCATGTAGACAAATAAGCAGCCCTAGCCTTCGACCCTTTCAAAAAGGCACTTGCACTGTATGGTCCGGCCAACATTAATAAAAATAATATATAGTAATATACTTTTAAATGTTTTAATTTGAAAACATCGTCTATACGAACCCATTTTTCATTTTCACTAATAAAATCAGTAAATGGATTCAATAGCAACAGTAAAGAAAGTAGGGTATATCAAAATACTTGTATTAGTAGGTTTATAGATAACGCAATTGTACTTAAATACAAAAAAAACTTTCTGTTTAATACTTACTAAACTGGGAAAGTAATTATTACAGCACAATTCTTAAAAACTTACCAAAGGATTCTCTATAATGTTGTTGAGAAAATTTATTCTTTTGCTTGCAGTTTGAGGTGCATAAAATATGCAAAAAAGATTGGTACACAAATTAAAATAAGAAATTAATTGTTTTTTTGTAGGCCTTTGACCCCTTATTTTCCTATACTCCCTAAACATTCCTTTATTTTCATATACACCCTATGAAAATAAGGGAATATTTTATAAAACTAAATTATTTAATAAGAACATTAAAAATAAAGAAACTTCTAATTGGAGTAATGGTAGAAAATATGAGTAATTGCGAAATAGATTTCTCAAACAGTATTATCGATTGTAAAATGTTGGGACATTTTCATAAAACCCAACCGGTAATAAAAATTAAAAAATGTTATTATTTACTAGATTTTTTCTTCAGTATGCAAAAACTTATGTGGTTAACGTAACAAAGTTCGCTTTCAAAGCACAAGTTTAATATAAATCAGTAAAACAGAATGTTAGCATTAACTTCTATAGACGTGATTAGACACCTAACACCATAGATATCATACTAACACATAGGTTACACATAATTTTCTGATTAAAACAATGCATTTCACATTTTTATTAGTAATGCTAATATATATAGGTATATATATATATATATATATATATATATATATATATATATATGTATATATATATATATATATATATATATATATATATGTATATATATATATATATATATATATATATATATATAAATATATAACAAAGCTATATTGATGTAAAGATATTTAGAATAAATTAGTCTTGTAAAGTAATCAATTATTTATTAAAGGTGTCGATAATACAAATTGGAAATATTTTACATAACGTACCTTACATAGCGCATCGTACAATTCCGTTGCTTAGAAAATAAGAAAGTTGACCGTATTATCAATTACATTGTTTCGTATAGTCCCAGTTTGTTTCCTTCACCAGATAAAACACGACGAGATTTATGGTATGCTTCCTCTCCGGTTGAAGTTTGGCTTGAATATCAATTATAATCATACGTGAATACAGAATTTGCGTTGAAGACCCGAATGGACCATAGACAATGCGTTTTTTACACTTTCCTGAAGAATTTAATCTACTTCTTGATTTGGTGATTCCGTTGAAATAAACTTTTAATTTGATTCTGCATAATCTTGTTTACTACTCCTAGAGAAGTATATATGGTAAACCATGATTTTGTCACTCAGTAGTGTACATATGACATTAACGTGGGCCAAATATATAAGCTTAATTAATGAGAAATCAAAATTGATGTATTCTTAAATGAAATACTCTATTAAATATATCGTATTTATCTTTTGGAGTGCATATTTTGTTTGTTTTCGGGCCAGTTTAGATTGAGTATTTTAATTAATAAATTATCAGGTTTGCCATAGAATGTAACATAAATTATCACGTCTTGCGTTTTTTTCATAAAGATGTTTGGGACTAATTGATTAGTATTAACAGTTACACAATATGACTGTGTTTTTCATTTGACCGGAGCGCATCCAACATATCAACGTCATTTTGTTTGGTTTTTACGAATACAAGCTAATTCATTAACATTCCAAATTTAATTGAGGCGTCAAAGTTAGTAAGTCTTCTCATTATACGATACCAAGAGTATGCATGAAATTATTTCACTTTGCGGAGCTCTTGTTACTGGATCAACTTGCGAAACATTGATAGTATATTTTTGTAGGTTATGACCACTGCTAATTCACTTGTAGACATGGCGATATGACAGTCACAATGGTCACAAGCGGGTGCTTTATTTGCATGGATAACGACGTTGAAGTCGGGTATGCCTTGATATGTTATTGAAATCTTTCAATAGCTTTTTTGAAAGATTCTATGTAATTGTTGTGTGAACGTGACATATCTTATAGTGATCTTATCAACACACTATTTAGTGATTGCGAGGCCATATTAGATCGTACTTGTGCTTAGGTGTAAGGGTCAGTGCTAACGCATATTTACAAAAATTTATGATCGTCAGGCCGATATGGGAAGAAGATACATGCAAAATGATGGACTTGCTCCTGAATTTTGGACCTACAGGCGTAAAATCCTGTTCAATAACCTGCGTAATTATAAATGACGTAATTTAAACGCTTTTTGCATCGGCCTATTTTGGGCATATATTTTTAGATTTGGGATGATCACGTGTAATAAATCATGATAACAATTTCAGGTGGAGGAAGAGTTTCGCCTAATTTTACTTTTCCACGTAAGCAACATTTAGAGCATTTAGAATAAAACAATATTGACAAATAAACGATATAGTGTCTATTGAAGCCGCAGGACCATTTTCATAATATTAAGAAAATCGTAATTCCTTGCAGAATATTTCTTAGCTAACTATGATTTAGTCTATTGAATATGCGTTGCTTTTGGGTTTTCGATTTGTTTCTTGATAATCGGTTTTATTTTCTTGTTAATTTCAATTATTAAATTTCAAACGTTATCTCTTTAAGTCTGTTTTACTTTGATCTACATTATTTGAACTCCGATTTCTTCGTGATAAAATACAATGAAATATAAAAATATAACCAAAGTAGAAATGAAAATCATGGGCAGACGAGAACCGCCCTATCATTAGTAAGATTTTAGTACGTAATTAGTTTTAAATGTTCTCACTGAAAAACATTATAAATGTAATATATTTATTGTTACAAGCAAGAAATATATGTAATAATTAGTTTTTTCCTACCATTTTAAATATCAAATTATCTAGTCAAATATAATAAAATACTTACCATGTTTAGATATACATTTAGGAAAAAAAAATTTTTTTTTAAAATATGTAAAAGCGACCTAATCTCGCTTTCTAAAATTATTATTACTTTTAATCGAATCCATGCTGAAACGCATATAGTAAACGTGCGTTTCAATGGTTGAATTACTTGAATATTTTTAAAATTTAAGTATATAATATTATGTATTTTTATTTAGTGTTACCTGTTAAGTACTACCCTAACAGGTACCATAAAATATGTTGTTATAAATTTTCACGCTGAAAAATACGATTATAGAAATTTTTCAACAATATTTGTGAGAAGCACAGCCCATGTCACACTTTGTATAGAAGAGAGATAATTCCCGCCGTGAGATACCTACCTCAGCCGCTCGCCCATTTATAATTTATTTTTGTTGTGCGTAATCAATAAATATCTTCAATCTTGTAAAGTTTTTATTTTAATGACATGGCGTAAATGACAAAATTGGTCCAAATTAAATGCTCAATCTACGTAATGTGTTTATTTTTACAATCATATAATATTAGGATTAATAATATACTAATAAAAGTGTTCGTAAAAACAAAAAAACAAAAATTTATATTTTGGGTTAACCGTAAAAGATAAATGTGTGCTATTTGTTAGGCTCTTACATATATTATTTTAAGATCTACAATTTTATATTACGTCAATTTAATATAACTCTTAGGTTTTCTTAACGTAAGCCACGTAATCGCGCGGAAAGCGGTTTTTTCCGGCTTAACCAGGAAACGTTCCAATTTCTCTGCTATTAACACATTGAATATAAATGTAATATGCTTCTAAACCTTCCTCAATAAAAGGTCTAAATGATGATAAAAACTGAATAAAATTGATCAAGTAATTTCAAAACTTTAACCGGATACACAGACAAACGCGACCAGACGACTTCACTTTATATTATTTTGTGATTAGTGTGTGCGCATCCAAATATCTTCTTTTTATTAATTTATTAATACGCCATAACTTATTTTTGCATTCAATTTCTGCCATATTATTCTGCCATAATTTACTTTTACAGAACTTATTTTTGTTTAATTTATCGACAAAATGAGTTTTGTGAATATTTGTTATTTTCTATAACTGTCATTGAATTTAAAAAAAGCTTTATTTTAAATATCTTACTTCCAAATATACATTTCTTAAGAATCATTTGAGAAATTTTATTGATTTTCTTGTCACCAAAAGTATTTAAAACTAATTTTAAATATTAGTAATTTAGATATTAGTTACCGCAAATTTATGCAGTATGTCAATTTTCTTGATTTAGAGTTCGATTCCAGACTTCCCCTACAAGGAAATAATTAAGCTGTCAGCAGCATTGTGTAAACTTTGATTTAAAAAGTTAAAGGACTATGGATAAAATAAGGTCAGAATGCTTAAAACCACGATTTTATAGGAGTGAGGTGGGCAGTGAGTGGATATGCAGGACTGTTCCTGCTTGCAGTATTTCCCTTTCGTCGTTTGCTTTTAACATTAATTTTGCTTTGAAATATTTAAATTTGTTCACAGAATGGAGTAACACTGCATAGTATAATTGAAGAGACCGAATTAATGAATGATAAATACTTTGAATAGAATAATGTTAAATCGAAACTTTCCACCAATTTTTTTTAACTTGATTTAACAATATTGCTTAACTCTAATTTACAAAATAACTTAAATTGTCTGGCACTTCATCCGCCCTAGCATTTTAAATTTCTTCATATTATTCCTTGCAACACTAATGCGTTTCTGAAGAAAATAAAAATTTTATCCAGAATTATTTTCAAAATTTACCAAATAACTTTCTGGCACTTCATTCGCCCTAGCATTTTAAATTTTTTTATATTATTCCTTGTAACACTAATGCGTTTCTGAAGAAAATAAAAATTTTATCCAGAATTATTTTCAAAAGAAGCTCTATTTATTTAAAGGCTTTTTTGACGTATACGATATTTTTATCTTTTCCTTCTTGGTTTAACACCCTAATTAAAATATAACATTGTTTAGGATTTGCGACTTATTTCTACTAAAATGTTAACTTGGGAGTTTATAAGTTTCAACACGGCAGAAAGGACTTTAAGACGTTTATACTCAGCTTATTCTATTCCATAATTAAGCATATATCCAAGGTATTGAACAGATAGTAATTTAGCAGGAATTATATTTTAAGAAGAAAAGAGTCTGATAGCATTTTTTTCTTTAAAGAGGATAAAATTATCAAAGAGAAAGATCATGTCTACTAAATTATATATATACATATATACATATATATATATATATATATATATATATATATATATATATATATATATATGTATATATATATATATATATATATATATATATATATATATATATAGTATAATAAGTTCTATCTGGATTATCGGGATAATTTTACATGGAAACTTGAAATAAAAAATACTTTTCAAAAATATCATGAAAAATTAAAACTTATTAACACATGAATACAACGATGTCTGCGATGTGTTCTTTTGTGAATTCTTTTAAACATTTTTCGGGGAAAACGCTTGAAAATTGCCGTTTCTGGTCTTGGTAATACCAGTTGGGCAATTATAGCTTGTCATTTGACTGATTTTTTTCTACCTTTAACCAGGAGAAATTAAAAATGTAAATGCCAACAATAAAATAGTAATTTTCGGAGTTAATAACAATTTGATCTCTATTTTCATGGCTCACATTACAAATTGCATCTATTTATATGTATTTATTTATGTCTGAGAAAGCTTTTTTTTGGTAAACAATTCAAATATTTTTTTCAAGCTAAACGAGGAACTTAAAATAAGAAATAAATTATCTGCATCAAATTAACGACGAGGCCGCAAAATATGAAAGTCTTAAATTACATGGTCGTTGTGTCATTTAATAGACGTGACTTATGGTATTATATTAATGCTGGCTTATGAGCAGATATATATTTTTGTCATTCGTGGTTTCATCAAATAATATATATTTATATATATATATATATATATATATATATATATATATATATATATATATATATTTGCGTGTGTGTAAAAGTGGCTGGTTTTTTTAGACCTTATTATTGTACGTTATAAATGATAATAGCACATTAATGTTACATTAACTAATATTATATAAAGTATGTAAAAATCTAGGTTTATCATTTTTGAAACCGTAGAGGCTAATTATAATTTTTCAACTTGAATAATTTATTGAAAAAAGGGAACCTCAGGTTTAAAAATTATCGCACTAATAAGAATACTGACTTTTTTTTTGCACAGTGCATCTATGTCAGCAGATATTTTAGAAGTGGCTATGCGCGGAATACCTGTAAGATGGGTGTGAGAAAAAGTTGATCTTGTTTTTGACTATATAACAAGTCAAAAACAAGATCAACTTCATGCGGGAAAAAAGCTGTTCGCTACTACCAAACTGTACGGACCGAATAAGGAAATTTGTTGAAGAACTAATTTGGTAATGTTTGGGTATTGGTTGCGGTTAACACACTTTGTAAAATTCAATCAGTCCTTTCGGAAGGCAACCATTCTATGCCGTTTTTAGGAAAGAATTGCTTTGTATATCAAACAATTCCAACTTTAGGTTTAACTCGACGCTTTCAATTTCAACATTAAATGAATTTTGAAATGCTTCCATGTTGGGTATTTGTGATTTGAAGTCCATGAATCTCTCTTCAAACTCACTCCTCGACCTTTGTATAAACGACGCGTACTGGCCTAAGTCCATTATCTCTTGATCTCTTGGACTTAAGGTCTCCCAATGTACCAACCGCTTTTGTTCCAGTTGTTTTTCCAATATTACGAGCTTTTTTTATAAAAGCTTGAATATGTTCATGTAACTGCATGCAAAGTTGATCTTTTTCTTGCAGTTTCAGATTAAAATCAGAGAAATACTTAGTTATGTCAACCAAGAAAGCCAGATCAGACAACCACTGCTCATCAGTTAGAAAACGGATACCTTGGCCTTTGTTTTCAAGAAAAATCTTTACTTCTTTGAGTAAAGAATATAATTGTTTTAGTGTGGTCAGTCTGCTCTACTAAGCCAGAGTACTCGACTGAAGTATAGGTCTTCATGATCTGCACCTACATCAGATAGAAAGTCTGAAACTGTCTGTGATTCAGTCCTCTTCCACGTATAAAATTAACTGTCTGCACTGCTTTATCCATCACGGATTTCAGCTCCTACTCTACTTTTGCACATAGCTCTTCTTGATGGATAATACAATGATGCTGTATGATTGTGTATGTGATGCTATTGCTCATTAACGCGACTAAACCATTTGCTCTTCCTGTCATTGCTGGTGCACTATCTGCCGTTAAGCCGCAAATATTTTCGTTTTCAAGCTCATATTTTTTCATACAACTCTTTATTTCTTCGTAGATATCTTGTCCTGTGGTTCACTGAACGCAAATCAAGCAATTCTTTGATCACTGTATAGTCTTTTGTTACTCCTCTTACAAAAACTGCTAACTGCGCTATATCTGACATATCTTCGTTGAGAGACGAGTTATACCTTCGGTGAGAGAGAAACTATAGCAAAAGAATTTTTTAATTTGTGTTTTTGAATACGATTTTTATCGATATCTTGGGACATACCACCAATTTTCTTTGCTATAGTTTAATGTAACAAACTTGTATTTTTAAGTAATACTTTATGCTCCGGATATGCTCTCGATATGAATATTTCCAAGCACTCTTTGACAAATTCTCGGTCGAATAAGGGTTTGCTCTATTTGCCAATGACTTCTGCTACAATAAAGGAAATTAATGTAACTATCTCGTAATTTTATTTTGGTATTTTAAACATTGTGTCTTGACTGACCATATTTATTTTCAACGAATTTATACAATCGATTCGTATTTGACCTTTTTACTTATCGTGTTTAGATGCGTGTATTTTAGAAAAATACCGTTTAATATTGTACTCCTTGCAAACTGATATTTTGCTATGCCATATGAGGCATATTTTGTTTCCATTGCGTTCTGTGACAAAAAAGGTTTCAGTGCAACTGTTTTTAAATATTCGACTTTCTGCGATAACTTTACTTTTTTTCGGTTGACATTCAGTTCTGCAATTTTAGCACTATTTTGACAGAAAGTTCCTATTAGTTTCACGAAGTTATTTTATAGAAATTAGTTCGTATTATCAGTCGCAAATTTCTTAAAGAAGAGTAATTCCCGCATATCCATTTATATATAATAATGATAAAGAATTTAATTTTAATCTATGACATTTTAATAAAAAGAAGATATCGTTGGTGTTATCAAAAATCATAATCATATGTGGCTGAATGAACTTAAAATGAGAGAAAATTACGTAACGACCTCCTAATTTTAAATATTTAGTGTCAAAATTTATGTAATATATTTGTCAATCCATCGTATTGAGAATAATTCTAACCTTACTATCTTCTGTACTTCCATGTATTACCAGCTATTTCAAGATTTTATCAGTTCATCTCTTAAAATAGCCAAAATATGGGCTGAAAGTTGATTTTGAATAAACAGTTTTTAGGTTTCAGAAGCCAAATACCCGAATATCCATCTGTCCGTACGTATATCAAGCATTCTGGGTCCTTGACTATGTATGCTCAATGTGAAATTTAATAAAAATAATTTTAAAACTAAGACGCATTATTAACCAGTTCATCCAATTTCCTCAGGTTTCAGAATCTTTAATTCCAACCAATTAATTTGTATTTTCTCAATTATTCATACTTACGGAACAACAATAAACCCTAACACCAACACCAAAACTCTAACACCAACGATATCTTCTTTTTATATATTTATATATATATATATATATATATATATATATATATATGTACATATATATAAAATAAAAATAATTCGACAAACTTATCTGAAAGGTAAAAAAATTTACTAAATAAAGAATTACGAACACCATATATCACTGCAGCTTATTCATTACATTAAAAGCTCTCGATAAAAAGATCCGCTCAGCGGCGCTCAGATTGCAATATATTGCGCACGACGCCTTCACCCGTGTGGAATCGTGATTAATGTTCCAGCGGTAGGCAGTTTAACTTTATGCGGACATGTTTATATGATTATACATTATTTTGAATATTGAATACATTTGGCGTTAATTTTGTAGAAATTCATTACTCACAATTAAATGAAACTACGTGATGTAGTATTATTTCTACTTTCTTTATGTTCTTTACCACGACCTAGGTTTCGTTGTATTATAACATCTTCAGGTGGGATACTAGGTCGTGGTAAAGAAATTAAAGAAAGTAGAAATAATACTACATCACGTAGTTTCATATAATTGTGAATAAATAATTTTATTAATAGGCTTTGTATCCATTTTCGTAAAAGTTGACGAAATGTAAACAGGTTTTATAATTATTGTAGTGAAATTATATTGTAGTATAAGGTAATTAATGTTAATAAATTTCAAACAAAAACGACTTTATGGCTAATGTTATCCCTCACATATTTCAATAAATCACAATTATTGTCACCAAGTAGGTAATTTAAATATTTGATTATCCTAATATACAACAATATTTCCCACCTAATTTTCAGGTAACCCCAAAATTTCCCTATCTGAAATATTTTGTATAAATATTCGTTCATATAAAAACAAACTTTCATCCACACATCACCGAATCCCTAGTAAAATGTTGCATAGAATATTACCTTCTGAGACATATTTTGAATTTGGGATTTGTTGTCACGACGGTCATAAATAATAGAGTTTTATTCCCAGATTGAATTTCCTGAAATTTTCCTTTAGGAAAGTTGAGACCTGTGTGGAAAGGAAAAAAAACTAGCAAGTTCACACGACATTTTCGTTTACCAAACTTATTTCGGACCAATTGTAATTTATAAGTATATGTTGCTCTTTGAGAGTGTTTATTCATCTATTTAGGAGATGGAAAATCAGTTCAATATTTTTACATCGTAAAAATAAAATTTCTTGTAATATAACAAATTTAGTTTTAAAGCATACTTTAAATAAAACAATTACGTATTATTCAAATGTAGGAACATATTTCGTGCCACAGAAAAGAGTTAAAAAGCAGAGTAGAATGGAAATAAAATTTATATGTGGTTCAATAAGGATGTCATTTTGAAAATCGGACATGACAATTACCGATTTAAATTTCAAGCTTCTGGGGAATATTTCAATATTAAGCTTTGTTCTATTTCCTCAAAATACTACCATACCTTCAAACAAAAATGACTGATTACAAGCTTAAAAATACTATGTACCAAATGTTTTCCAAAGATGACAGAATATTCATTCAGGTTATGAAGTGCATTTTTTTTAGAACTTGGGAAATTTGTATCTTCTCTATTTCTGAAGTAAACAGTTTTGTAAAGCTGTTAAATTTTTAACGATAGAGAAAAGTTAATCCATAATTTTGAACAAGATTGAAAAGAGATAAATATTTTGAAAATGTAAGAAAAATTTAGTAAATGTCCTGAAAACTTCTATTAAAGTTAAATAAATTATGTCCAGTTCTTACATTATTAAACTTCACATAGCTTATTTAGTTTTAGCCAAACTTAAATCTCAAATTAAATCTCTAAAAAATAAATATTTACATACATGGTTAATCTCGTCCCTGTGTACACATATTGGCCAACATACAAGCCGGTGATGGTGCCACCCGCAATACATCGCCGCCAGCCCTCTGCTGACCGCTACATTTTTAACGGAAGATTTCACGGAACTTTTAATGTAATGAAATTAGTTACTTGTAAAAGGATGCTTTGGGAAATTGATTAGGGTCGACTTACAATTGTAAAGATGCAAAATCTCTTTTCGCTGGATATTTACTCACCTTTTTTTGTTCAATATGTGGCATACATTTTAACTAAAAGTTTTTCACTTCCTTCCTCCCCAGGATGTTGTGTAACAATAAAGAGGTAGAGGGAAGATTCACTGATAAAAATGAAAATGAGAGAAGGCAGCAAACATACAGAAATATGTCGTTAATATACTTTATTGTTTCTTGGGTCAAAAATGTTGAATTATTTGTCTAACATCTGATATTACTTTAAAATTCAAGGATATGCTGAATGCAATTTCAATAATGTACTAAATTCAAAATAATATTTTTTTCTTCCACCATATAACATAATTTCAGAAGCTATAGATCATTTGAATTGTTATCTTGTTGAGATTTTAAAAAACTAATGAGGAACTCATTGTGAAATTGTATCAATGAGGTTTAGCAACGCAAGTACAATTCGGTAATTGAATAGGCGATTATCAACCATCCATCTTAATAGTATCCTTATGAGTACATTCGTGCTTTGGAAGTCACGCTAAGCCGTTGGTTTCGGCTGTCCTTATTAAATAACAGTATAAGAAATCTAGCCCAAGAAGCTCTAGGTTCCTATGTGCATTGCGAACCTTAGATTAAAAAACTGTTCAGTTTCGTGACATATCTTATATCGCATTTCCATATCTTACTTTAAATCAAATACTCAACTTAGGGCTCACGTCAAGTGCAAACTGATAATTTTATTTATATTTTTTCGGTTTCCATATTTGAAAGGGAAATTAATGGTATCCTTATAAGATCATTAAGCAGTTCATTAGGCTATGTATTTACCATAGTGGTTATTTTGAGAAATCATTCGACACAGAAACTTGAAATTTGGCATAGTGATAGGTTATTAGTATGACAGATATTTCAATAACTTATAATCAAATACAACAACATTTGAGAGGAAAAGTTAGGAAATTTATTTTTTTTTATTCTACTGTCTGATGTGAGATATCAATCAAAAGAGAAAGTTATAAAAATACACTTTTTTACAGAATTTAATGAAATGTAGTTTTAAAGATATTGTCGAAAATTTAAAAAAAATATTACCACCGCTTACCCTCCAACTGATCTACGAAACTGTCACAATCAAAATCACAGAAGAGAATATTGAAATTTGTGCGAATTAATATTTGTAACCGCTATGTCATATTTCAAATTTCTACGGCAAACTCTTTCTTATAAAATATATTTCTACGGCAAACTCTTTCTAATAAAAGTTCTGTCACAATGACAGAAAAATTTACGTGCAAATTATCTTATATAGAGTCCGTTTTATTTACTTCGAGGCAAGGAATCCTAATAAAAGAGTAAAAATATAAAAGTCTGCACATAAAAATGTTTTTGAAAAATCAAATTTGAGCGATTATAAATAAATATAAAGCATATTTGTTAATTTCTATGCACGAATATAACGCAAAATATATGGTAATAAATATTATGTATTATAACTTGGGGTCGTAAACCTAAATTGAGATACTTATTATTTCGATATGTTGGTATTTTTTTACCTATTGATTTTTACCCATTAAAACAGAAATTTAGGGAAATATTATTTCTCATAATGCAATTTATTACCACGACCTTAAATAGTTTAAATGTTTACTAATTTCCGTGACATGGTTGTTTAATCCGTGATATGGTTGACCAAAGCTATTTTCACTAACACTGAATGAATACAAAAAGTCGCCCGAGTCACCAACAAAAAGTTAGTATTTAATAAAATGAAGCCGCTTACGTTCTACGAATCATATTTATCGACGACTGTGGCAAAATATGATGTTGTGATTAGCAATCTGGACATATATGTTAGGGTGAGGCGAAAACAATTTTTTTCTGTTATTGTGATATAATCTTTAAAGAAAAAACCTTATAGTCTAATTTAATAGAAAAAAAAATGTATTTTACTTTACAGTTAGAGGTACCTCTAATACATGGATTTGTATGTATTTTTAAATATCAATTATATACTCTTTTCTTGTGGCATCGTTCGAGTGCATTTTTTATTAAGACCGTGAGATTTATTCCAAACCCAAATAGAACGTCGCAAAATATATTTATAAATAATATTTAATTCTTGATATATACATGATGAGCCACCAATTGACATGTCAATAGTAAAATTTGATTATGGAACAATAACACCGAGTTACTTTCTATAAGAATTATATAGTTGAACATGAAACATGAACTGTGTACGTGTAAGGCTTTATGAAGACCTGTCATGCCGTTTAAGCGTGTCTGAGCACCAAATCTCTAAATACATTTTATTATATTAATATTCCACCTATGACAAACCAAGAATAAGATGTATCTTATATATTACTCCTCACTAAACATACGCGTGCCAAATTCAGTAAGTCGTAGCTTGGTTGCAATATTATTGGATAACAAACAGCAAAACTTTTGAAATTACAATATTAGTGCTATGCGATGCCAAACACACTATACCATGTCAAAGTCACCCTTAAGTATAATGTTAGATGCAAGGTATTTATGTTAATAGATGAATCTATAGCACGGCTTTTTCACGTATTTAATCATGACCATCGGAAAAAATTGTCTTTCGTCCCACTTCACCCTAATGTATAAATATTTATTTTTATATTTGAGTGAATTAAGACACAAAATTACTTCCATATATGAGAGAAACCTTTTATCATTGCTCTCATAAAAACCTAATAAGACATTTTACGAAAAAATAAGTTTAAGCTTGTAACATTTTTTAATAAATCGAATACAATTTATCTAACTCAACACGCAATATCTTACTGCAGAGCTTTAACTATAGTTCTGGGTTATGGTAGCTCCCGCTCCAGAAACGTTGTCTAGAATTTTCATATTGCAGCTACGTTTACAGGAGGTTTACGATGTCAGTTCATGAGTACTAAAGTCGCACAATTTTGCACATCAGAAAACATTTTGAGCTTTATAAGAAAAAATAAATTTAATTTGAAATTAAAATCGTAAATAGTAAAAGTATTTTTGCGTTTATGCCTTCTTGTAAACTATTCTATTATTTAACGTTCAATTAAAATAAAACGTTTATTACAATACTGTTTTGATCCTGAAATTAATTTGCTTCCATTTTTTTGGAAAATAATATATAACCCAAAATATCATGTACGATTGAACATGATAATACATATGATAAAAATGATATGTAACGTATGCTAATAATTTAATAATGGTAAGGATATGGCTCCTTCAAGTATTACATGCTAACTATGATCCACCTTTAACCTACGTAGAAATATTTTAATAGATAAACCAATTTACTAATGAAAACCGGGATAAAATATTTCGGGATAATAGACTAAAATTGTCTTTTATTGTAAGTTATTTGAAAAATCTTAATTTTGCGTGAATATTTTTTTTGTTTTATTATTCGATTCGTCTTAAAGCTTTTTTTATATACAAAGATTTGAGCTAAAAACTATCAAAAAACTTCATCAAAATTTATCAAGTAATTTTTATGTGGTATATCTAAAAACACACTGTCCCAAGACCTTTGTAAGTAGTTTCTAAAAATATATTTCAATCAGATTAATGATAATCTGCGGGAAATTCTTTACACCCATTTATTTTGATCAAACTAAAGATTGTAGGCTGTATATATATATATATATATATATATATATATATATATATATATATATATATATATATATATATGTGTGTATATATATATATATATGTGTGTATATATATATAAATATATATGACATAGCCCAAATATTTAATATAAATTTTTAGATTATGTCGGTATGTATATTCGTTCTTTGGTTACATCGTGCACTATCTCTACTTTTGAACTTGCATGCATAGAATATTGTAATGATATATTACAGATAAAAATCTTAATTAGTATGTGAAAATTTTTGTTTCTATTTATAAATTTAAATTTCCTTAACGAGAAGTGGGAATCGAAAACAATTTTTACAATATTTAACGTAAGAGGTAAGCTAAGAAAGTCCCTCGAGCGTACAAACCATTTTTACGTTACATCACTCGTACAATGTCGACAGAATAGTTTATAATTTCGAAAGTATTAATTTTATTGTAATGAAATTAATTTACTATAGATAGAGAAAAAAATTAATTGTAACATAGCTGAAATATTGTACCTTTCTTATATAGTTATAAGTATAAATTACTTTTACAAGATTTCAATCGTTTGCATTGACATAAGAAAAGCGAATTTATTGCATATAATATTTTTTTACATAACATTTCTCATTTTGGCTTGTACGTCCAAGGACTTTGGTTATGACTTGTCAATTTATTGGATTTAATATTAAGAAAAATCTAATTTCATACTTTAAGTTTCCTTTAAATAGCAAGACTATTTAAAAATAAAATCTAAAAATATTTTTACAGCTCTTCCTACCCTAAACTATTTATGATTCCACTTTCTAAGTGGTGTAATTTAATATGAACAGATGGTCTCTGAAGAGCTAGAACAGTTAAAGACCAGATGAAACGATGCCTAACAATCCGCTTAACGATTCTTATAATGGTAAAAGTTTAATCTACAGTAAAAGCTCTCAGTTCAGAAAATATATGTTAAGTATGGAAACGTTTGTCTTTTCTAGTAATGATCACATTAGTTAATGTAAACCGGTGCGTTGACCATCCATAACGAATACTTTAACTCTTTGCTTAAAGTGTTACCTAACCTTTGTCTTGTATGTATTTAAAATATGTTTAATGTAGAGTTTTTAGAAATTCAGCTCTTTAAGGAATTTCAATATCCTAATGTACAGACTATTTCACTACATCTCCATTGATCATGATTTCCAGAAACGATATTTAAGGCGAACGATTGGTCAATGGACTAAATTGATTTGATAGTTTTTAAAGGGCGGTAGTTTAAAATATAAAAAATAATTTCGTAGCAAATACGTAAAACTAATACGTCGTTTATTATAACTCTTAAAATTTTTAATGTGTTTAAAAAATATTTTTATTAATTCTTGGAGAAATAATTTATAAAATAATTCATTATTGTAAATAATTATTGTTTTGTCTCATGCAGCGTAGATAGGTACGACATTTATTAAAATGTATTTTAAATGTCAATTAAATTTTCTTTCAACTCATTTAAATGGCGTTCTATTTTTATGTATAACAAATGTTTATATATTTTATGTAAATGCGAGTACATATTATAATTTTAAGGTGTCTTTGCCGTTGTCATTCTAGCATAATATCGATAATGAAATTAAACATCTCTCAGCCTTATTATTATTAGTTTCGATTCCATTCCAGTTATTCAACTCTTTAATACATTTCGCTTATCCGTGCTAGTAAATTATTTTAGTAAATAAACTCTTAAGAAGTATTTAAATGATTTTGTCCGTTTGTTTATCAATTTCGGTTTCAATTTCAGACAAATGCAACCTAACTATTCACATTGACATTAATTTATTAAAAATTTGTGTACAAAAAATCTGAAAGGAGAACCTTTTTTAATTAATTAATAAATAAATTTGAAAAACTAATAATAACTCATTTTTACCCGTCGCATTGCTAACTTGGTTAAAATCTTAGAGAAAAAGTTATATGTTGCACCGTCTAGAATGACAAAAAGAAATTAAATGCTAATCCCTTATTTTCGTGATTTTGTAAAACAAATGACAATGAAAATAAAAAATATTTTCATCTAAATTAGGGACTAAAAGAAATTATTAGGCTGCTACCTATATTGTGTAAATAGCGTTTCAAAAAGTCACGTCTATCTATGACTAGGATTATAATGTTAGCTAAAACAAAAATTTCTGGGACAAAAAGTATCTGGGACCTGTGACTATATTTGTACAAAAAATGACGTCGATTCATTATTTTGTTGTGACGTGAAAGAAGGACAAACAAAGACACTTGTGCATTTGTAATATAAGTTGGGATTTTGAATATATTTGGCATTAATTTTGTAGAAATTCATTATTCACAGTTTCAAATATTCAATATTTACTAATAAACCACCTGAAGATGTTGTAATACAACGAAACCTAGGTCGTGGCAAATAACTTAGAGTAGAAATAATAATTAAAAAAGTAGAAATAATACCACATCACGTAGTTTCATTTAACTGTGAAGAAGTTGGAATTTTAATAAAAAAAAATTATTTACGTAAAATTATGACAATTATTGGTTATATTTTTAAGCCATGTTTCTAATTTACAGGTAGAAACAAATTAGATCAACAAAAGCGCATATCACGAGTTATTGCTATATCGATAAAGCCGCATGTGGAAAATAAAATCATTGTACACAGTCATTCCAGTTAGCTGGCTGGTCAAAGCATGAAAATTTAATAAATACAAAATGAACCAAACTGACTACCAAACAAATATTGAACACATATTTTTATTTTAATTATAATATAAGCGATTAAGTAATGCAAACAGACTATAAATTAATTGCGCACCGCAAACGCAGCTATAGTGTAAATATACGCAATGATAAATTATTACATTTCTGATTACTACGAGTAAGCTACGAGTAAGCTATGCTAATTATATAAAGCGAAATGAACTATTGTATCTAGATATATCTACTTCTTAAGAGTCAAATTTATTTCCATAAGGATTCGTAAGCTTTTACCGTAAATATCCATGATTATTTTGTTTAGCAATTATATGAGGGTTAGTTACAATACTTTTGTTTATCCTTTAGATGTTCTTCATATGTATATGTTGTCGCAAACTATACCAATCAAAACAATTTTTTAGCGATTATAATTAATCTATTCTGCAAAATAGTTGTCGCAAACTTTATCAATGAAAACAATTTGTTAGGTATTATAACTAATCTACTCTGTAAAATAAAGAGTAATTTTATGTAATTTAGACGTAAATATAGGATATATATTAACTATTCAATGTTATTAAATTCCTTGGGTTATTTAAGCGCAAAGAAAAACAAAAAAATAAACGATGTTTTATTTTTGTTTTATTAGTAAGGATTTTTGTTTGCAATGATTATCGAATTACATGCGAGTATCAGTTTCTTTTATCACTATTACTTCATTCATCCCTAAGCTAAGCCTTTATTTTCCCTTATTTAATAGTGGAAAATCGGTTTACTTCATTACCAATAAATGAGGAAAAATAAAGGTGAATTTTAGAATAAAATAGGCAAGTCTGAAAATTTGTGTCTGCTAGAGAAATGATAAAAGTTTAGTTACCAATTTTTTTTTCACAATTAAATGAAACTACGTGATATAGTATTATTTCTACTTTCTTTAATTTCTTTACCACGACCTAGGTTTCGTTGTATTACTTCTTCAGGTGGGCTATTAGCAAAGATAATAAACCAAACTGACTACCAAACAAATATTGAACACATATATTTTTTAATATTTTGCTTCCTGCGCCTCGCATGTCGTTAAGAATTTCAAAAAAGTAGAGTATGAAGTTCTCTAAAAGTATATGTATAACTACTCTACAAGATCAGCATTTTTGGTGTATGATCAATCGATTTTGAAATAAAATGCGTAGAGTTGGAATAGTGCATCCGTTTACAGAATAACTTTACGTATACTGCAGAGCCAGACGCATTGTACACTGTACAAAGTTAAAAAGTTATTATGAATAACATTAATAATACATACGTTTAAATATTTCGATTTCAATAACTTACCGTTTATGTTGTTTTACTTTATTTATTATTTAACCAAATTTACAGAGAATTATTCACAAATGAAGCTTTTGGTGAGAATTTCTAATGACGTGTGAGATACAATATATAATATATTTAAAATAAAACATATTTTTTTGACTTTGGACTTTTGGATTTCAACAATTGATAATAAAACACAGCATTTTATTTCGAAACAAAATAAAAACATTTACTTTGAAATAAAAAGCTTTGAAAAAAAAGCTAAAGTTATTTCCGTGAGTTCTTATTAAAAGTTTGTAATTTTTTCATTTATAACATAGGTGAGTTGCCTTACAAAAGTTATTTATATGTCAAAGTATTTATCAAAGAATATAACCAACTACTTTATTGGACTTTGTATTTATCATTTAGTAATCAGCTTGATGGCCATCCGTTTTCCAGTAATAAAAAGTTATAATAAAGGTTCCGTTATTTTTATGTAAACCATCTTTAAAGTGAGGTTTAATTGAAAAAAAGTTTATTCGTCTACCGAATGGGGTTTCGTGTCTCAAAAGGAAAAACCGACCCCTTATAACATAGCTCACGTGGTTGTCCCTCATCACTATTTTTCTCGGAAACTAATTCACATCTACGTGACCTTGAAATCTAGCACAGTAATAAAGCATATTAACATGCACATATAACATTGAAGGTATTATTAAAAAATACTATTAGTATATCATAAGGAAGAAAAATCAAAAGCTTGAGACTTCCACATTAGTGATTGTTTTCGATTAATAATTTAATTTCAAACGAAATATAGAACCCTCTACACAGGAACCAGATCCTATTTGTGTTTTTTTATTCATTCAGATTCATCTGTTCAATACTCTTTCATTTCCAAAAAAATTTATTTTGTCCTACCATTATTCACGACGGGAATTCGCTAAATTTAAACAAGAATTACAAAGACGTTTAATAAAATAAAAAACCGTGTACCGCTTTTATATGTTAAAAAAATATGTACATAAAGAAAAGTACACCTACGCCTAGTTTCAGAATTCAGGCTTGAGATAAATTTTTATTTTGTTTAAAAATTATATATAAATATATATAAATAAGTTTTACTTCTCTTCAAATTACTTTTCAAAATACGCTACCGAAAAATAGATCGAAGAGAATGCTTGATGTACTATAAATAATTTGGATCAAAAGTAATGCTTTATTTGGGGAAAAAACCTTCATTATAAAAATAAGAGATTTTAAGTTATCTTCATGTAAAATCTTACAGCACCGAAATAAAAAAAATTAGTTTTTCTAAAAATTATGGGTACTCCATCTTTTCCGCATCGCGTTTCTTTTGTAAACAGGCACATAATTTAATAAAAAGCTACCTAATGGCTGAATAGTTACTTGTTTGGCGTTAATATTTACTACGTGTAAAATTGTTACTATATACTAAAAACGTTGTTATGTGTAATGGTTTTACCCAAAGTTTTGTGAACATTCTCATATATTAATATTGCTAACACGTTTTTAGAGCAGAGCTGGGATGAGGTTTGAAAAAGAATATTCAATTCTAATATTATGTTTAATTTTATCTCATTTCATTTTAGAGTGAGCTGCAATCCTAAAACCTTTCGAAAATATTAGCTTATGCGAGTAAATACACACGCAAAATATAATATGATTTTATTAAAAATTATACCACTTTAAAAAAAACATACACATTCTGGAAATAATAAAATTTTAACAGTACATAATATATTTATTAAATTATTTGAAAATATAAATTTTTCACAACATAAATTTATTACCTACTCTATATAACATACGCCTAAAATCATGATACATATTTGAAAAATGAGGACATAGCAATAAATTGACATACTTTTCATGTATGAAATTTATTATTTACAATTAAATGAAACTACGTGATGTAGTATTATTTCTACTTTCTTTAATTTCTTTACCAGAATTTCTTTACCAGAAACTTTACCAATTTCTTTTTAAAGAAATTAAAGAAAGTAGAAATAATACTACATCACGTCGTTTCATTTAATTGTGAATATATTATCATTTAAATATTTTCCAAGTTACGGTACAAACTAAGAGTTTAGATAAATAAAATACATGCCAAAAAAATAGTACAAATTTTTAAAGAAATCAATTTTAAAATATTTTTAAGTGCTGTTTTAACTTGTGGCCTTAAAAAAAATTTGTGCATGAAAAAATATATATGTTTTTTGAACATATCTAAAAATATTTACGTTTTTTAAAGGTCACAAGTTAAAACAGCACTGGATGCTAACTTGAACTGACTGGCTGCAGCTAAACTGGTTGATAAACAAAAGCAACTAACTGAAAACCAAGTCGAACGTAATACAAAAAAGGATCGAAATATAACACTTATTGTCGGATTACCGATATTACTATTGAGTAATTTCGTAAAGAATGTAATAAAAAGGTCCTACGGTCTAACAAAAAAAAACAGAATGATGACTCGGCTACATATACAATAAAACGTAAAAACTAAGAGAGTAAAAAGATAAGAATCTGAATAACTTTGCATGAAATATAAATTAATTCCATAAAGCATACAACTTACTTTTAAATAATTGAAAAGGAAATCCATCTTATCATGCATCTTAAGTTTTAAGGAAAATAACATTAATTTTGCCTTTAAAAATTGTCCCCTATTACAGAAAAATTTTTATCTGTATCGGATTAAAGACATCGATGGATCAAATGTAAAATCTGATAAGTATAGTACGATACTTTACGTCGTGACGCTCTCTACTCTATAAAAAGGATAAAATATACGAGCGAATCTGGTCGAAAATCATACTATAAAAAATAATTTTTAAAAATTGTTTGCGCTTTTCTTCATTTAATATTTCCAATTACTTTGTCATTATGAATTATGTTCAGAAACTTTTTATTTGATAAAAAACACAAATTCAAATATATCATGACCAGTATTTATGTTATTATTCATTTTCTCATTTTTCTTTCATAAACGGAGGTCTTAAATTTAAAAATATTTTGAAAAAATTATTAGCATAATTATAGTTTTCTGGTTAAATATAATTTTATATATGATTATTAATATTTTCTTTCACCATATTGATATGTTGCCTAGCAAATCTTTTATAGTCTTAAAAACATGACCAAATAACCGTAATAATATCACGACTTTTTCAGAAACCATGAGGTTTAGAAACGTTACCATACTTATCCGGTAATATTTAGTAAAATTTTTTTTATAGTTTCCAGAGAGACAAAATGTTTTTGCGGACATTTTCAACAATACGTCTTGAATTATAGAATCATTTTAAATTGCTGTTTCAATTTTTACTACACGCGACATTTGAAACTGAAAATGATAATTCATCCACATAAATAATAAACATCCCGTAAAACTTATGTTTAAATATGTTTTTAGTATTAACTGCTGAAATATACGTGTGATTGAAAGCCACCGAACGGATTTTGACAGGGTTCTCCATATTAAAGGTCGTGATTCTAAAAATAAAATAAAATGTCATGTTATTAAAAATAATAGGCCATAAAAAAATTTCAGCGCTTCAAATTGCTGTAAAAACCCTGTGACTTCGTTTTATAACTTTATATTGCTTTTTCATTTTTCTTTTGTTATGGAAACAACAGAAGTGTTAAAAACAATTTAAATAAGAATACTGATATTTTAACATTGCTTCCGACCAACTCCAGAAAATTACTTTAGACATAATTGTTACATGTCAACGAAATCGGTCGGTAATTATCCACGTGAAGACAGTAGAGAGCAAAAGAAAATTTTACGTATTAAAAGTCCTTTCATTTGTTCTGTTCATTTTTTCCTTTGTCTCTGTTTTACTTTAAACCTGCACTTACTATACAATAAATAAAAAAATGACCTTAGATAAAATTTTGCACAGAAAAATTTAACCGACTTCAATATTCACCGAATAAGAAGCGCCCTGAAAAAATAATGAAAATTTAAATCGTCCACGCCTCTTTGCCTCTCTCGTATATATGAATTCGACACCCGCCTCTTTTTCTCAAATATATGCACACCCTCTTATACACAGACAATCCACTTGGCACCGACTCCAAAATTTTCTCGCCGTAGTAGTATTTTGCAAATTTATATATGTTGGGAAATGATATTATACTGCAAAAGTTTCTATTGATTATTCCAATTTTAATTTCTAATATAATTCTTATTCGGCGGTTATTTGAAAATGGTTGAATATTTTCGACAGAAAGCTTAATTTTTTCATAGTTATTTTTTTGTTTATTTTTTCATAGTATTTAGTGTTTACATCGTAGACACTAAATATGTTTCCCAAAAAAATACAAATTAAGAAGAATTTAATAATACATCTGTTATTGTAAATGAAAACGTAACGTAAAGTATATAATGAACATAAATACATTCTTACATACGAACATACATGATAGCATATATACGTAAAAATTTGGAGCAACAAATAAAAAAAAATACGGCCGAATTGAGAGGTTTTTCCTTTTTTAAGTTGATTTTTATGGCCAGCCACTTGCGTATCGGAATACACATAATATGAATACCTACTATGTATTACTCATATCTGTATTGCAGTTATCTTTTTCCAGACCTTAAATTTATGACTGAAAAATTAAAGGTGTCAAAGAGAAAAAAAGTATTTTGAAGCTGCTCCAACGCACTGGCAGGGAGTAATTAAGGTGGCTTGGAATGAAAAAAATGGGCCTTCATCCTCAAAATTGTTTGTTTAAATCGCGCAAGGCCTTACTGAGCGATCTAAATAAACAATAATCAATAGGTGCAAGCTCTGGGGAATATGGCGGGTGGGGGATCCGTCTCCAACCAAAATCAAAAAGTTTAAGGCGTGTCTGTTTGGCTATATAAGGACCTAGCTACGACTGGTCCAGGCTAAGTTCATGTGGTATCCATGCACCGTATTTGAAGGTTTTCCCAAGAAGTGAAATGGTTCTCTATAGTTCTGTGGGAGCACCCAAACTCAGTTGCTAGCCAACGTGTCGGTAACTGGCTATGAGAGCCTGCCGCGCTCTTTATATATCTTCGATCATGGAAGCTTCAAGAACGTTTTCTATATATCACGTCCAATTATTTATCAACATACAAATTCTCGGTAATTAAATGTAATTTTCCCAATTTCATCATGTTGTAATATTTCAAATAAATTCTAAAGCTTCTCAGGGTTATGTCAATTGCCTATCATTAATCAATCTATCACAAGGCTATTTGCTTATTATTAACATAAAGCCTTTAAAAATTGAAATATTTTTTACGTAATTTAATTCTTTTTCACAGATATTATTTATGTTTCAGTTGTCATTTTAGTCAATAACTTTTTGTCTCTTTTGCAATTCAGTAACTCTTTCCCTTCAAAATTAATACCGTTCATAACTCTAATTATTTGTATAGTTCCATAGATAAAATTTAAAAAAATAACCTTTATAAGATCACTCATGTGACCGTCTGTCTGTCTGTGAGAGCTTCAGAAATTGCTTGAGGTTGAATTTATCTTGATAACAAAACATATTAATTTGCACATATTTCAATACTAGGGAGAATATAGGAGAAAAATTATTAATCCTAGTGGCTTTTAAGTGATACATCTACAGAGATATACCAAAAACGTACAAAAGAATGCCCCCATATTTTTGAAACTACTAAAACCAACGCTGATTTTTAGAAGACTTTCATATAAAGATAATTCTAGATCTAGACTTTTTGAGATATTCACGAAAAGATACGACATGTATATTTCCTTCTCTACTAACATTAGTTATCGTGAAATGTTTATTGTGCTCGGAAGTCCGTATTAGTGTTGACTTATGATAAATAAAGTGATTTCACTTCTAACAATGTAGAGAATCCTCAATGAACGAGCTAGACTGTATGTGGCTTGTTTTTATTTATTAAACATATATACTGCAAAATATTCTTTACGTCTTAAATTTTATTCGTTTAATTAAATCAGTTTTTCATTTTTATTAAACTTTTACTTCCCCTTATTACTAACAAAGTGCCGCTATGCACTAACGCCGAGTGATCTTCTCAGAGTTTCCCTCAGCACAGCAACGCCTTGCAACCGAAACTCGCCGTCTCCACTTGTATGGGACACTTGTTTTATTTGGAGACATTTTGAAGGAAACTTGAAAAGAGCTTTCGCGTTCATTCGATCCTCTTTCAGATTTAATCCGCGAAGCGAGCGTAGGCCCTGTGAAGGTTTATTGGCTCAATATTTATACAAAAACGGCGTTAACGAATCTTTGCTTTAGGATTATTGTAATTTATGAGCCTCATTTTAATAAATTTTTTAGAAATACAGATTGGATACATATATGTTGACATCCTCATTTTCAAACTGGTTTAAGATAAAACTTCATTGAAATGTTTAGTTTACCAAGTATGCAATATAAAACGAAATTGGTTATTCATAAAATTTTACTCATAATATTTCATAAAAGTAATCGTAAAGGACGTAACACAAATTATACCCAAATTTCAAAGTAGAACCATGCCGCTTCTGAGTCTTTACCTTTTTCAGATACAATCGTTTTTTTTAAACCTATCACAACAAATATAGCAAAATTTATCAAATTAAAAAGAAACAATATTCGTTTCTTTTTTTTCCTTCTATAAAAGAACCCGAATAATATCGGAAAGAACAGAATAGTGTTATCTCCTTACCACTCGAGTTACTAATGCTGCAAAAGAACTTAATTAATTGTATTAAATGAGGCCATTTCATTTGAAATGAAACGGCATTATTTTTCATGACTTATCACTAATATATATATATATATATATATATATATATATATATATATATATATATATATATATATACACACATATATTATATATGTTTATGTATATAGTATATACATTACAACTAAAATCATCGTTACAGTTTTCCTGTAAGCTTTGGGGGGACATCATTTTCTTAACAATATTCGATCAATTAGGTTGGGTAATAAAAGAGAGGGAAATTTTTTTTTCGCATATTTTTCAGTACGTCTCTAAAGACATCCTTTCAAAAATTATGGAAAATATTTTAAAGACGCTCATGTCTACCCCTTTCGGAAAAAAACCCATAAAAATTTCTTCGAGAAGAAAATTCCAATAAAATAGTAATTATTTAGAATTACAAAATTCCGTATAAATAGTAATGAGCCGGAAAAGCTATTGATAAGTGGTCACTCACCTGTCCGCTTATCGATAGCTTTTCCGGCTTCTGATAAGCAGACATTTTAAGTTTTCCTTTCGAGGTACAAAATGCCGAAAGTCATATAAAATTACCTCTGCTATAATTTTTTATTCATAATCTAAAGGAGGGAAACATCTCTCAATCCACCTCTGGTGGAGAAACCAAAGCGAATTTTATTGTGCGTATAAGTTATGTAGTAACGTATAAGTTATGTAGTAACTAAAAAATACAAGTAGAAACGGACAGAGAAACGCGACAGGAATTTTGTAATATAATACGAACTGAAATATCAATATTTTTAAATGTTTTCTTTTATTATGGCCACTTTAGTAGTTTTCGTGATGACAGGCTGAAATTGTGTATAATTTAAATGCAAAAACATTAATTAAAAGTAATGAAATACGGAGAAGAAAATGATAGGTTTTGAAATTGTTTAATGTTTCAATAAGTATTGAATATATTGGGCGTTAATTTTTTAGAAATTCATTATTCACAATTAATTGAAACTACGTGATGTAGTATTATTTCCACTTTCTTTAAGTTCTCTACCACGACTTAGGTTTCGTTGTATTACAACATCTTTAGGTGGGCTATTAGCAAAGATTCTAATTATATTATATTATCAAAAATTATTATATAAAGATTATTATAAATATTAGTTAAGATTCTATCTTTGCTAATAGCTCACTTGAAGATGTTGTAATACAACGAAATCTATGTCGTGGTAAAGAACTTAAAGAAAGTTGAAATAATACTACATCACGTAGTTTTATTTAACTGTGAAATCAACAAATTTAAACAAGTTTAATCAATTTTATATTCGCGTATATTATTAACGGGATGACTGATTTCGATAACGCACTTATATATAGTTATTTATAGGAGCCTGTCGTAAGTGGTTTTAAAACAATGTTAAGCTTATATTTTTAGCATACTTTTTTAAATTTGTTCAATATTTTTATAAGTAATTTAAAAGAAATATAATTTTGCCAATTCTTTTTGCTTTGTTTTTCGATTTGTCACGCTTTTATTAAAACTTTTTTTGTATATAAAGCTTCGAGCTGTAAACTACTACAAAATTTCTTCAAAATTTATTTGGTAATTTTTATGTAATATATACCTTTGTAAGTAGTTTCTAAAAATATATTTTAATCGGATTATTGATATTTGAAGCAAATTTTTTACTTGCATTTATTTGATTAGACAATAGACTGAAGGCTTAATTTAATCGTTTATATGACGATGTGATAAAGAATACATTCATATTGAGGTTTAAGGCTCTCAGTTACAAATTTACTTTTTTTTAATTTTTATCTTTAAATTTTATGATATTGTTGATACTAAATGAGAGCCGAAGAGATGGTATTTCATAAAATACAAAACATCAAAACGTGTTACAACCAAGAAAGACAAGAACGTAAAAAATAATTTATGATCGCAATATAAAAAAATATACCTTTATAAAGGAGCGTATCTTCTATCAAACACATTCATAATAGGCTCATATTATAAGAAGTGTATAGATACAATAAAACTACCTGGTACAGACGAAATACAATTTGAATTTTTGAATTTTTGATGTTAGAGAGAATATCTTCGGCTAAATTTTTTCCAATCAATATCATTTACGTATATTTATCATAAATTATGTATTTACGTGTATTAATATATTTAAAAAAATCTATATACTTTACATCAATAATCTGAATCAAACAACAATTTCTATGTCTTTAAATAATAAACTAGTTCGCTGAAAGATCCATTACAACAGATGTTCCAAGCTGCGAACCCTCGTCAATGACATGACCGCTGCTAGTGAACAACATCCTTTGGAGAGAATGCTTGCAAAGGACAGTCCATTAGCTGTAATGGAGTAACGCTGTTCGTGGCAGTGATTATGGCTAGTTTCCTTGCTATAAATTTCCGACCAAATTTCTCAGAATATTGATACCCTAAATTATTTCAATTTGCTTAATGTTTATTTAGTAAAATGAAAAGTAACGCGATTAATTGCGTTGTTACTTAAATTAATATACAATTGCTCTAGAAACCTTTATTAAATACCTTTTCAAATTCCTATAACGTGATGTGGGATAACTATTCAAGTCCACTGGATTACGTAAAATAAGTAAAATACTAAAATGACAAAAATGTATTAAAAAGTATAACATTCTTCATCAACTTTTTAATTAATCAGGAAAAAAGGAAACAATTAACTGAATCAATAAGTTTACAACACAATATTTTTGTTTTAAGTTTTTTAAGTTTCAAGATTGCATCGGATTCGTATTTTGCATGCAAACAAAATTTATATATAAAAGTCTACAAGATATTCTTCACTGTACACTCAAAAATGGTTCTTGAATATTAAAATTTATTAAAAAATATAACATGTGGCATTTTTGGACTCACGGATCGATCATCGAACCTATTCTTCCTAATAATATAAATTAATTTGGAAATTTTATCCAAGTAATAGTAGTAAGACGAACACATATTTTATGTTCCAAGAATTTAACACATTTAAGCAATAAATTTCAAAAATATAAAGAAAAATTGCGTAGACACTTAATGGAAGGAACTATTTAGCATATTGGTATTCTGACATTCCATTGATTTCAAAGTAAAAAGCAACCCAAATATATAAATAAGAATACCAAATAAAAAGGCGGAACAGCGAAGTCGTAGTAAATTTCTCTTTTCCTACGTCACCCTACCCGCATACGTGAATTACTGTACTTGAAAAGCGATACATATACAGAAATTTTCTCGCAAATCGATAGAAATCATAAATATCCCATCCGTTTCCGAAATTCGTTGCAAAAACGGTGCACAGTTTCCAAAATTTATAGTGCAAAATCTGATATTTGCAATTTTCCAATTTAACTCATGCCTAAAAATATCTATGTACAGATCTATCTTACCATATACACGTCTATATATATATATATATATATGAATATGTATATATATATATATATATATATATATATGTATATATATATATATATGTATATATATATATATATATATGTACATCCATACATATAAAAGTGGCCTCAATATGATATCCCACGAGGTGAAACGTAAATGTATTTCAGCATAAGTACATTATGTAGTCATTTACTTTTTCTAATCTAAGAAAAATAAGGTAATGGTAAGTATTTAACCGTTAAAAATACTACCCAAGATAAATTTAGTAAAGATCTTCCTTATAAATCCCAATTACATTAATGTATTACGAAAGTACGAAAAAATATTTTCTATTTAATCTTTTTTATTTTAAAATGCCGATGTATATTTTATTACACGCAAAAACCATTAAAACTTATTTGAAAACTTTTTATTTTTCGTAATCTGTTTTTGTTTACATTTATATTTCATTCCAAATTTTTAGTGGATAGTTTTAAATAGATAGTAGGTAAGTCTCAGAAAGGAAAGTTTGTGTTATTGTAAGTTGTTTAGATTTATTTACTACTAATTTCCTTCGAAACACTAAGAGTCCGGTCACCGACTGCAATATTGGTTTAAATTTTACATATTACCTATTGCAAACTCGTAGTCAAAATGAACCCAGTAAAATTAAATACGTAAGGATCTCCCGCTAGTTTTAAAACTACGAGGGAATATACATATTTAGTTAATTGTGTAAATACTCGTATGTAATATGAACCTTTGTATAGCATACATATTTATATTTACTCGGTAACTAAGTTCGTCAATCTTGCAGCCCTTAACCATCCATATAAGTTATTTATGTTACAGAGTGTTAAAATCGATATTCTATTTTTTAGATTCGACGTAGTCGTGGGAAAGTGTTTTGATTCTGACAAACGGTTATCAAATGTAAAATTTCAAAAGTTTTTGCACGCAATATTTTTAATTATTAAACTGTTTTTATTATTAAATTTACGATTCCTCATTTCCTTAATGTTCAATTTACATTCTTATTTGTATATTAAATGTTTAATGAAAACATTTTAATCCGAATAAAATTGAAAAAGCTAGAATAAAAAAAATTTCCAAAAGTATATTCTGTGTAAAAATAATTTCCTTGCGTCAAATTTTTTATTAGCTAAACCATTAATGGTGTTTAATATTGTAGAATACTAATATCACCATAACATTTTAAATTATGTTCTGCTATCACACACCCTACACAAACCTGGTAGTAGTAGTAATATAAATATTATAAAATCCTTACGGCCCTATAATTAAGTTTATTTATCTAATCAATTATGCTGTGTAAAAATATCTAATAACGATATATGTTGTATGTCTGCATTACTTTTAATTGTTCAAAGATATGCTATACATCCTTTATGTCACTTAAAGTGTCTATATGTAAAACAACAATGTGAAAAAGAGAAGACCCATTACCTATGGACTAACTGGTCTTATTATGAGCGTACATGTTTGATATGTAATATTATAAGATATAAATGTACAAATCAAATCATAACAATTTTATCTTATTGGAAATTGTTATGTCTTCAAGACAAATAAAAATATTTACGATAAATTGAATAGTATATACGATTAATTGAATAGTATATCATGAAAATTATTGAAATAATATTGTTTCAATAATTAAATTGATTTTGTTAGTTTTTATACCTTTTAAGAAAGGCTTCGTTTTTCTACTCATTTTATTAAAAATGTTTACGTTATTTTTACTGATGCTATTAGTTTTGATTTTGACTTTGTTATTAGTAATAACAAAGTCAAAATCAAAACAATATGCAACCACGCAAGAGCGTTTAAAAATTCCAATCCCCAAGATATTTTCATCACTCTTGATTGAAAAGTGCAATGGACGAATGGCCAGTGTGAAAATATTATTAAATTACTTTTCTCACAATTATAGTAGGTATATATGACTAAAATCAGATTTTTAAGAATGCAGTTGAGTTTATCTGTTTATAATCTCAGTCTTTCAAAAGCTGGATGGTATTAAGGTTTTCTTGTTTTTTCTATGTTAATTCAAGTACATATGTGTCCGAAGTTATAATATTGAAACCAAATGCACAAAACTCCAGGTATTCAAGTTACTTTTAAATGTATGTGTAAAAACTAATATTTTCAAAAGGGTCTGTATGAAAAAGTATGTTAAAACTATAAATAGAAATAAATCTTTTTGTTCTAATAATTCCTATAAATAGGGAAATGATAATATAAATAATTTAATTTTACATATTTGTATAGATATAAGTAAATTGCTTTACATACCGTTTTTATGTTACAAGATCTAACACACATACACACAAAGGCGCGCGCGCGCACACAAACGCGTTCACACACGCACAAGGCTATTAGAGTGCAATGGTTTCTGAATCCAAATAAACTTGACGCTTCATGATAGTTCTTAAACTATGCTGCACAAGATGGTTTTCACATTATTATACCAAAACGCGATGTGAAAACTGAAGCACCTCTCAATAAGTTTATGTAAGCATTAGAATTTTACAGTTTTAGAATTATGAACAATATTTATGTTTCCGTTTTGCCGTATTTTAAATCATTTTTTAATAAATATTTATGCAAAAATTGGAACCGAAAAATTAAATTTTATTTGTAACGTCGCAGTAACAAAAATTTACGCCATAATAAAAAGTTATGTAAAGTATCCGGAGTTGATAAATACAATTGTATTACTGCCTTGTTTCACCGTTGGATTCTCCTTCACACATGAGCGAACTCGAGACGCTATGCACATACATCATAGCATTTTTCATGGCTATATTTTTCATTAAAATCACTTGAAATTCTGAAAGGCCAGTAATAATAGGACTTCCGTATAATAAGTATAGTTCGTCGTCAGTAGCGAGGATTTTTTTTTTAAACTTCTCAAGAAAAGATGCATTTTTGGTAATACAAGATAGCATATATGTCGTGAAATGGCCGATGCGTAGACTTTCTTATATTACTGCTCTTCTGTAGTTAGATAAGAAGATAAGATTAGAGCCCATCGAAAAAGCTATTAGTGCTGAAATACCTGAACGGGATCTAGACCCAAGCCTCTACTAAGTTATTAAGACGAGTGCGATTCCGTAATAGATTTCAGGTGAATCAGGCTCGGATGATTTCCGTAATAGAAATTTGTCTTGAGTGCTACATGATACTTGTAAAAAAATACCCAAGGCTCTTTTTGAAAGAGACTTAAATAAGAGAAGATGGATGTCCTCATGTATCCTGTATCATGTCATGTATGCCGATGTCAAGGAAAAGGTATAACGGTAAAAATGAAAGGATTTTTTTATTAAAAATCGATGGTTAATGCCATAAAATCTCGTCCCATCTTGCATTTTTAAGGGTAATATAAATGCAGCTAAGTTAATATAGGAAGTCCCTCCGTTCCCCTTTCTTTGCACTTTGCTGCGCATCTGGAAAATGTACAAAGAATTTATTTTCTTGAAAACAATTAGATTGAGAGGATTGATAATTCCCTACAGAACCCATTTACCAAATTTTTTAAATTTCAACATTTCACTGTCATACTTCTTATCTATGGCAATAAATGGACCCTTCAGGAAATATTACCGCTGCCATTGTTGCATTACATTAAATGCAATAATCAATTAACATCAATCAATTTTATATTAATAAAATTATAAGAAAATGTTCCAATATTTGTTAATCTTCTCCAAGATTGCGCATAAAAAAAATTGTCAATAGCTTAAGAAATTTCACCTTTTTTCAGAAATTTCCATCAAATTAATTTCGTATATAATTAATTCGTCCTGCCTGTCAACATTTTGATGACAACAAGGCCAACGTCCAGATAAATAAAATAAATTGAATGTAGGTTTAACGGACAAACAACTCTTATTGTCCAAAAACATCACATCTCAGCCGGAAATAGAAAACGATTTGGACGACCCTCAATTTGCATGAATATTGCATAAAGTATGTAAAACTTGACGTCGTTTAGATTTATTTGTTACGAGCCATTAATAATTCTACTCAAATTGTATTTGTCTTGCGGAGAGCTTTTTGAATGAAATATTGCGCTTGCTGTGGTGAGTTTTGTTTTGGGGAGTTTGTAAACAGTGAGTGAAAAAAAGAACATTATATAGTGTGATTTAATAGTCAGCTGGGTGGAATATTTTTATATTGTGTTCCTTTTGTTAATGATAAGCATAATACAATATAATCCTTAATGGGTTATATTGGAACAATCAAATGTTGGAATAAGATTATGTCGTCTTGATAGTAAAACTAAAATTGTAATCGACACTTTTCTCTCGTCTCATAAACACGCATACAAAGATGAGTTCTAAATATCACTTGGGACCAATTCCAATAATCTCTACCAGTATCAGTATTTTTTCCATTTATTTATATTTAGAAACGGTTTTTAACGCAAAAGTTCTAACTAAATATTGGCGTTTTTAACATTTTACACTTTTCAGTGCGAATTTTTGGTTCTTATTTGAAGTCGGTTACAGGACTCTAAAAAGTTTACACCTGTGAAATAGATAATAGGCAATGCATGAGAAATCATAATATTTGTAAATAGTTTAATGAAAATACAACGTACTCCTGAACGTTTATCTCTGCCCACGGAATTCTGAGCGGCTTTCATAATAATAAAACATTCTGTCACATTAAAATTGTATAACTTGAAAAATTAAATGCCGGATTCACCTGACTGGCACCAGCATTGAAGTCGAGAAAATGAAAAATTTTGTTTAAATAAAAAAAATAAAAAAATTTTTCACATCCAAGGCATGCATAAAAGTTTGACCGACATCCACACGTTAGTTGCAGTGAATAGTTGTAAAGCAAACGTTTCGGCCATGTGTATGTTTAATATTATAGTTTACTCAATCATTTCAAGTAAAAATTTGTTAAGCATTTTACATAAATTTTTAAAAATAAAGTTTGAACCAGAATATCATGATAAAACGGACGTTTTTCACTCGGTTAAATAACGATTTATGTAAATTATTGATTACAGTTTTTTTTCATCCGTTCACTTGTTTGGATGAGGCATGCATCTTTTTTTTGTCTACAAATTAAACATACGATGGATTTATTTCTTCCAGTAAAACACACAATTAAGGAATACTAGCAATTAATTCGGACATGAATAACAAATCTAATTCTTTTCTTCGATTCTTCATAGAATCATGTGAAAAAACAGACAGCTCGTCTACTTTTGCCGAATATTATATTTTATTTCTTTCCTTTTTCTAATATAAAAAATATATGTTCTTTAAATGTATATTTGGACGTCTGATCAGATAGATGTACTATTTTCTTACGTACAATTTCTTTGAAAAATTTGTCTTCTTATGTGTTCAGTCTAAATTATTTTGGCTCCATCTTCGGTGATAAAAAGTTATTATCATTATAATCCTTTTTGCTTGTAAATTTATTTATATTTTCTACTTTCAACACCATTCATCAAAATTTAATGACAACATTCAATGGAAAGAGTTTATATTATAAGCAAGGAGCAAGACTCAAATATTTATTTACGTTTTGATTTTTCACTTATCTGGTCATAAGTTTTGGAAGAATTGTAATTTTAAAATATTGGTTTCAAGGATAATATCAATTTTATCAGCAATGGATGAGTGCTAATATAAGCAAAATATGTTCTGATTGTTTCCATCTAAAAATATATATTTAATTTATTCGTTGTATTGGAATGATGATCTTTTGCCTTGTGACAACTATAATTAAAAAAAATAAATAAATTAAAAAAAAAAAATTACGTAGTGATAAAAATGCGCATTGCGTCTGTTACAATATATGTTGCAGTGCAATCTTTTCTAGTTTGGTACCTTCTGATTAGTTTTTTATGATTGATAATTTAAATCGAAATGTTTAGATCTTCGGTGATAAAAAGTTATTATTAGACTAATCCAATTAGGTAATTTTGTCGTGTATAATAGATTTTTTAACTACAAATGCGCCTCCATTGAAACCGTTATTAACGTTGAAAATATTACAGGAGGCTCTGAAATGAAAAAAAAGTTTAATGAAAATATTTCATTTAATTTTTTTCAGTTATGTTTAATATAACATTTTAGACTAAAAGATTTGATATTTCATTGTAGTTTAAAAAACAGATTCATTTCCAGATTCGAATAAATTACTTTGGAGTTCAGACTTCAGTACTTTATCATTGCATCAATGACTCACGTAGAGAAGCGACAATATAAAATATTCGCGCGTTTTTTACCTGCCCTTATTTTTCATATTTATTGAGAAAAAAAACATGCTGGCTTAATTTTTACGGTATCCGAAACTCATGCAAACGTCAAATTCCTAGTTTCTTGTTCAAAATAATAGAGCCTAAATAATATAACTTAATAATCACTCACATATTCCCCATAAGTAATTGTAAAATTAATATTATTGAACCAATAATTTCATGTTGTTAAATTAAAAAAATGTGATTAAAATTATCTGAATTCTATGTTCCTACAGAAATATGAAGTGGAAATAATGAATATCACAAAAAATTTTAACCTGTTTTAAATAATCGTAAATTTTCAATATTTTTAAAATTTTTAAATAAACCTAGAATTCTTTCAAACATGTATATGAAAATCTTTTATAATACATGTTTGTTAAATTATTCAGCTAATTCCTTTCGCCAGCTACTTTTTATTTATTATACCAAGACAATGAATAAACCTCAAATAGCTCATGTCAAAAGTAGTTACCTAAAAAATTAAGAAACCTATAATAAAGCAAGAAATTTCATAAAATATATCATAAAATTATTTTCACATTAAAATCAATTATGAAACGAGGACTCCATTAGAGAAAACTTTAAAATTCTATTAAGAAAATTTGGCGGTAAGTTCAAACAAAATCGTAAAGCCACTTTTAGATGGGACAGTAATTTAATTACCAAAAATCACATTGGTAGCTTTGTGTTTATTTTTATTCACCATAATATTTTACAGCGAAATAAATCGAAGGCTATAATAATTTGTATTAGTAATTATACAGTGTAATAGAATATCATTTAAGAAGAAAATTAACCATATATGTATATAATAATTAAAGATATTTCTTCGTCATATAATATAGTTACGGAATGTTTTGAATAATGACCATTTTGTTACGATTACTTTCTGTTGCAATTTTATCGTTTTTTCTGTCAGCTTCTATTATATTTACACACATTGTGACTACCTTTGGTCGGGTTTTCACGTTTGGTTTAGCCTCATAATATTTTCAAAAACTCAAATTTTTTTTTACTCATTTTTACACGAAATTGTTCCAATTTTCCTTAGATATAACATAAATTTTTAAACTCGTAATTCTAGTGTAAATCTGAAGAAACTTGGTAACTTGAATATATAAATAAGTTTATTATTTAACTCTTGGAATAATAAATATTCGGCAACGAAGTCAGGCTTGTTAATTATCAAACACCAGTTCACAGTGTGCCCTTTTTTCCACTTGCTAATATCATTATTTCCAAAACTCCGTGAAAATTTGTTGCAAAATAGAATCGCTCTACGATCTACTGGCGGCGATGTATTGCAACCCGGGCCATCACTCATATAAACTGTTGACCGACATAGAGATCCGAAACCACCTTTCTGTATACGAATTTTTTTTAACGTTTCATATAGTTAACTAATGAAACAAATCAGACTTATATTGTTAAGCATAGGATATTTGAAGACATAATTAAGGAGAGTTGTTGTAAATTAATAAATATTGATTTAGACAACTGTCACAAAACTATCCGTTTTCTAGTTACATATCTACACACACTCGCACACACACACGCACGCATACATACACACACACATACACACACACGCACACACACACATACATATATATACAAATATTTATATATATATATATATATATATATATATATACACATTTAAGATAAAGCGGGGTATATATATACAATTTATCCTACATCTTGCTTAAAATAAGTATTTGTATTATTTCCAAACACGGACCAATTTCAAGTCAATACCTTTTCTCAGCGAAAGTGGCGTTCAGTGCTTATCGGCAAGATTCAAGTTTTCGATTTATATAGGCTATGTTAGGCAGACTGTAGTGGATATAAATAAGAGTAAGATTTGATTTGAGGAAAGGGAGATACTTATGAAGCTATAGAAGAGTAAAGGTGAGACAGATAGTGACAATGTTTTCTATTGGTTTTGATTGGTTTGCTAGGTCGCTGTGTCAGGTAACAGAGTTGACATTATGCCATACTCAGTGTCATTAGACACAAACGTACACATACATATACATACACATATGACGATTTTGGCTTTGTGTATATTTTGTATTATCAAATCATTGAGATACAAATATTTTTTGTGTTTAACCTGTAGCAAATACAATTTCATTCGCAACTGTTTCGAAAATTAGAATAATAACATTTTGAAATTTTTCATGATAGTACCTAAAACGTTGTAAAGAATGTCGATTTTCAAAACTTTTCAATAAATTGCTTATATTATAGAAACAAAATGGCTCCGATTTTTTTATATGTTTTTCGTGGATAGTCATAAACGAGCTAACACCATGTATCCCGCTTGACGTTGAAATTTGGGATACCTGTACATACATACATACACATATACACACACATATATATATGTATATATATATATTGAAAAATTTTGAAAATTTCAGTTTCAGGTTTTCTACGGAAAACTTCGGAGCGCTGTAGGTGCATAACAACGCCTTCAACTGTGTAAAATTCTGATTGAAACTTGCAAGGAATTGAATTCTTAAGTGGGGCGGTTTAAAGTAAATGAGAAATAATTTCTGCTTTTTGTTCAATATTAAACAAAATTCAGACAGTTTAATGCTAACGTGTTGGTTATAGTAAAAAGTAATTTTGTTAATCATTTTCACGAAATAAGTTTATAAAATGGAACTTTATAAGGTTTAATTAAGTGGAAATAGTGTAATAGTGGGAATAGAAAAGTTCACTTAAACAGTGAACTTCTTTGTATATAAAGTTTTTAACGAGAGTTTATCTAATTTTAATTCTTTTTTTGTTTTGAAACATTTTACATTTTGTCTTTCAAGGATTCAAGTAATACACAAATCAAAACTTTATTTAAATGATTGAGTAGTTTCAATATAATATGAGTGAAATTGCATAATATCAATTAAACAATTTTTAGTCTCTCTTTCTCAAAAAAAAGTCATAAGACCATTAACGCCACGAAACACGGACTGTGTTTGTGAATATTTTTAACAGCTGCTTTTCTAAGAAACCGTTTGATGTAGAAACTTAAAACTGGACAGTTATATAATACATTACTGTCTTTCTATAACGAATAATCAAAATTATTTATACAAGTTTTGAGGGGCCCACTTATCATGAAATTGATTTTTTTTAAATTTATGTATCGTGTGACCCCGCACAGTACATTTTACTGTGTCAGTATTAGATCGACTGAAAAAGAAATTTACAAGAAAACAATTTTTTTTAGAAACACGTGGTATATGTTTCTAAAGATATTGTTGAAAGTTTATACAAAAAGGTAGCCCGCCCACTCCGTCATTCTTAAAACTGCTACAGTCAAAATTATGGAAAAAGAACGTTACAGAAAGTTTATCGTAAAACTATACTAATGATTCTGAATCTTACTCCTATTTTTTTGAACAATTCACGATATTTTTACTTGAACGATAAATTTTACAATGAAAAATTATAATAATAATAAGAAAATAAACATAATGAAAAATATTAATAATATTGTTTACGCGTATACCGCCAAAATTACGAACTAAAAATTACGTTATTCCAGTAATCAATATTGTGTGATTAAGGCTCTATATATTTAATGAGATAAGTATTGTGTTCATACGACATTGAAATCTTTTTAAACAATATCTGTTTTTCTATTCAATTTTAATCACATTACAATTAAATTTTATTTCGTTTTTCTTTCTACATTATTTATAGTTTACAGTATATATTGATTGTATTATTCCGACCTTAAAAAAATAAAAGAAAATACTAGTCTACTGACTCCAATGTCATGATTGACCATTAACTAGTGCCAAACCATTAACTAGTGCCTTAAATACAATGCAAATAATTGACCATTAACTAGAACTTTAAATACAGTACAATTACAATAAAAGAATGCGAACCTTTATAACTGATATACTATGAGCTCCTTTTTTTTCTTTAAGTTTCGACGTCTGTATCATTCTGTCATGTGAAACTTTCCTAATGCCAGAAAGGAGAATGTAGGTGTATGTGTGAGAAGAGAAGGGACGAATAAGACGTCAAAAGGTAATATAAGAGGTACACTTGAAAGTATGCGTGAAAAGAAGTTTACTTTATCCATGACTTTATGTGGATGAAGCTCACACCTCTTTTTTTCGAAAAAAATTCTTATATCACAGTGAAGAGCAAATTGATTCAGTAAATATATAGCATAGCTGGAGTGGGGATAATGCATTACGCCACAGTGGAACAATTAATACATATCTAGTACTTTATTTGTTAATTATCATCAACTTCGATTATATCAAATATTTTTCGAAAATAATATTTATTCAATTATTCAATTTTTGTCTTCATTTGGAATTAGAATTGCTTTTAAATATAAAATAAACATTTTCTAAATTCTCTTATAAAAACCGAAAAAATTGTTTTACGAAAAAGTATTTTGAAACTTGTAACATATTTATGATATTCGAATATAATACCTATACCCAACTAAACACGTAATATCTTACGACAAAGCATTAACTAAGGTTTCAGGTAATGGTACTTCCCGCTCCAGAAAAATTGTATACAATATTAATATCGCAGCCAAGTTTGCAAACTGTTTATAAGGTAAATTTATGACTACTAAAATCTCACGATAATTCTTACCTCGAAGATTTCATATTGTAAAATTTTCCTTAATTTTCAGCAGAAAACCACTCCTAGCTTTATGATAGAAAATAAACTTATATTGAAATGAAAATTCTTCGTAAATAATAATCTCTTGTTGATGAAAAACATCATTTACATTATCAATCAGAAAATTCAATATTTATACAAAATCTATGTTGTGTAATAGAGATTTCGTATAAATCTCGAATTGTCTGAAACGGAAATGAAGTTATTTTGATTCAATATTAAAATCTTTATAAATTCGGTTTGGTAATCAGGTCAAAACTTTCAATGAAATAAAATTGTATCCAGTTTCGTAACGAGATGCTCCGTGAATATTACACTGCTAGAAAATTTTGGAACGCTAACTCAGAAAGCTTACCCTTTTAAAATTCTAGCCAGTTATGATATAAAGAAGTATGTTCAAAATGGGCCCACCACGGAAAAGAAAGTGCATATTTCGGTTATATGAAAAAAAGACATTAAAAACTCGATTTTTTTGATATAATCCTCATTATTAGAAACTATTGGTTTTAAATTCTACATTAAATTCAAACATTACATAACCGGAAGTTAACAATGAAGTTTCCGGTCTACTAAATATTGAAAACACCATGCCGCACCGGCTGTCATTTTATTTCCGTTGGTTTATATATAGGTCCATTCCATTGATGATACTGATCATGGTGGACGTGTGAGCATATCTGGGAATATCTTTGTATTTTTAATACATTTCTTGTTTGAAAATTGTGACTAACTAAATTATAAAACTACGAAGTGACACAAAGGTGTGTAAACTGTTCCATACGATTGGATTACCGTCAACGACGAATTGTCAGCGATGTCGACGAACAATAAAGAACAATACTTAATTCTTGGATTTATCCAATAATCGCAAATAGTTATTTAATTTAGTAATAGCTACGTTATCAAACACTTTATGTAAATATTATAAATTATGGTTTAAAGATTATTGACAATTTGGCATGGATTACATTAATCACCACCATTTTAACTACAAACGGCACTCTGATTCCATTTGTAGTTAAAATAATACTGGCATTCATACTTGCGTTTATGTCAATTTCAGATTTCTCCATTCCACTATATATGTCAGCAATGCGTAGAAATTCTTCAGCGCCAGTCACTGATAGGTAATATGTCAAGAACGTTTGGCCACAGAACAGTTTGTGTGGGCTATGGCATTTCCATTGCAAGAACTAGAAACGTAACTGTAAATGAAGTTTCAAAGAGGACTATAATTTTGTCATAGGTACCTCCCAATAATAAGGTAATTATTGTAATTATTTAAATAATATAAATATATATTACGTGTATAATTAGTTTGTTTCTATGTAACTATTAAAATTTGTTAAAAAATTACAAATGCGCCTTTTTTTATATCTATTTGAGACATTTTCATGTAAATTTTATGTCGATTTCCAGGTGAGCCATTTAAATCGTGCGTGCAGAATACGTTGGACTCGGTTGACCGGTGCTTTATGGGCAGATACTAATAGAGGTGCACATTTTTCAGGACAAGTTTGAGGAAGTGTTTCTCATTTTTATATAAATATTAGAACTTGTAACTAACGCCAAACAATGGGGATGGTCACGGCTTATTTTTCCTGCCAGATGGCGTATTTTTGATACTGCCATTACGTGTGGAGCAACCATTGTCAAACGCCAACTAATTCTATCCATTTCGGGCATTTCATAGTTTTTAGAAGTCAATATCTGTTTACCTTGAATATATGTTTCAGCAAAATATTCTATCGTTTATGTCCCAAAACTATAAAATAAGGTAGGAAAACGTTGCGAAAATTGAAAACATTTTTACTGACAGTGTGAAAAATCCCGCTTGATTGTGACGCTTTAATTGCCATCTACAATAATTTTACAGGACCATCCCCATTGATGATGTGTATATAAAAAATATGGATGCTCTAGTGCATACTCATACTAACTACAAAATTTTCATTTTTGTCATTTTAGTGCTAATATTTTGCACGTATGAGAGCCCCAATATTCTATCTCTAAACTTAAAACGAAAACGCACATATGATGTAAAATGTAGATATGCCTAAAGAAGTTAATGTCTCTTATTATTCACTAGTATCACTGCTAAAACTTTTTGTATTCCGTGGCTTTAAGAAGAAAAAAATACTAAAAATACTGTTTTGAGGCCCATTTAGCCTTACAAAACACTGAAAACAGATGAATGATGGCGCGCCCGTGCTACACAATTGTCAATCGATTTCCGTTTGCGCCATTTTGTTTCGGTCATAATCGCCGCCTACGCAGTGGCAAAAACCAAATAATTTAGTAAAATTTAGTGACACGATCCAAATTTCTATATTGTTATAATATAACAAAATGACTGTAAAGTGCATGAACCGTTTATTGTTGTAACCGAAAGGCGACTATAGGCTGTTTATAATATGACATTTGTCGTGACGAGTGAACAAGAGGTGAATTATTTATAATACTCATGGCGTAATTTTCCGTATACAGTGCAAAATATTTATCAGAAAGACGACTTCTAGCTTTTTATACAATGCAATTTATTATGATTGACAAGACGTCAATCTAATATAATATTCGCAGCGTAGTTTTTAGTGTATAGTAGAGAATATATAATAATATTCTCCACTATACACTAAAACCTATCATTTACATAAGTATTGTAATATTAAAATCTAAATATTTATCAACTACCAGAATTGAACGTTTTCATTGTGTTATTTCTTGATGTGTCATTTACGCGTACGAATGTATGTAGGATGAAATGATAGGTAATATATTTAGTATCATTTCAAATGAATAATTATTAAAAATATTGCTCAATGACATCTAACAGGGCAGAAATAAATTAAATGGTAAAGAGGATCACTCGAAAATGGCGCTAAATGGTATAAGGTAGCGCTAAATCTGGTCAACGACAACCTACTTTTGCAAATGTATATAAAATTCTACAACTTAGTAACTAAATGTTTATTACAATTACAATAATTTTATTTTTTGAAAGAACATATGTTTGAAACAGAAAATATTGTTCTGTGATCTCTGACACCATCAAATTTTTACAAAGGTAAAACAGAACACCGGAAAGTTGAAACATTGCACTAGGTGGCGCTTAATCTTTATAATATAATCTCATATTTTATTTTATGGTGTTCAATCCCTAATAGCGAAAGTTCGGTAGTCACCATGATTTATTTTGATAAATATTTAAAACAATCATTTTAACCTTTAAAATGATGTAAGTTTCGTTTGGGGACAATTAATTTTTTTCTGGGCCTACGACGCCTTATAAAATGAACATGCTCCTTTGGAAGTATGCATGATTTATGGTCGCTTGACTCGTGAAAACGTGAAGCTAGGATGAGATAGGTTGAGATTTCCATGGAAAATTCTTAAGTAGTAGATCTGAATTGATATTTTTTTTAATAGCTATAATCAAAATTGTATGATTTCGTAAGTCAAAAAAATTATATTTTTTAAAAAATATCAGCCTATACGAGACGAAAATATAATCAGAAACCAAGAAGCATTGTAGACGTGTACGTGTCTTCCATTCTAGTTTACTCCATTTAATCTTTCACCTCGATACCAGATAAAAAAACAAAAGGCAATACAAATTTTGTGTTGAAACCTGAGAACTTGACGTTTTCATATAAAATCCTTATGCTCGGACACAACTGCACAAATTTTACTTTTTTTAATTATTTTAATGTTGGCCATATATTAAAAAACGACTTATATTGATTAAATATATAGAGTCGTTACGTATACATTATTTTATTTATACTTTTTTCCTCATTGAAAATTCTCCGTGTATTAAAAATACGATATATTCGGATGTAGAAAGACAGTTTTTACTTGTTTTATATAGTGATCACAAAATACATTTCATTTTTTTGCACGTAAATCACTGAAACTTTTAAAGATACCAGTTCCTTTGAACTACATTCTCTAGCTATAATATCAGATTTACTTTTCTCTATGTATTTTCCCTCTATTTCATTCTTCAATAATTTTTTTTAGTAAAGAAAATACTAAACAAGTCCGAACTTATTTAATATCAAAGTTTAAGAAAATAATAATTTTAAATGGGCATCAATTTTTAAGTTATGCTCGGAAATTTTCTTAAATATAATATAAACATATTTTTGTAGTTAAAGTTTCAATATTTACAATATTTTCCTTATGATATCGATGTCCGCTGTGAAAAAATACGGTAGCTAATGTCTACTGAACTTTCACTTTTTAGTCCATTAAATGTTTTGAGAGTGACAATAAATCACGCACAAAGTTTTCGTTTTGTTTAGCGAAAATAGAAAAAGTTTCGAGTAAACAGCCTTTCTTCGAAGAGTATGTAGTTTATTTCACGTCTCCTCTTATAAGTCATTTATGTTACTCTTTATAAATATACCGGAGATATCTTATTCAACAGCTTGTTATTTTCTTTTTCTAACGATATAATTCTCTGATTTCCTATTTACCTATTTTAATATCCTAAGTACCTATTTTAATATTTACATCAACGGTAATCAAAGTGACGTTTATTGAAGAGATAATGATAATAGAGCGAGATATTTTACTTACATAATCTTGTGTGGGTCCGTATTTTTACAGGGAACATAATCCACAATTAAATGAAACTACGTGATGTAGTATTATTTCTACTTTTTTAAAGTTCTTTACCACGACCTAGGTTTCGTTGTATTACAACATCAGCAGGTGGGCTATTAGCAAAGATTAACTCTTAGGAATATCCAACAGCATTTATATGTTTCAAATACAATAGCGGAAGCCTGGTTTGTGTGGGTTTTCCCACTGCTTATGTTAGTGAGTTTATTGTAGGGGAGCGGTGTAGGTTTTATTATATAATAAAACTACATCACGTAGTTTCATTTAATTGTGAATAATGAATTTCTACAAAATTAGCGCCAAAGATATTCAATAAATCAAGGGAACATAATGCCAAACAAATCAAACCAGAATGACATCCAACTCTACTAAATTACTGAACATATTACATCAAATATGCACAAAACTCCGATGTGGTAGCGACTATTTATGTGTTTTTATTGGAACATTTTAATATTATACTCTTACGTTTCTTCTTCTCTTATAAAGCAGATGTAGGAGTTGATCGTTTTATATGTGAGTATTCACGAGGTAAGAGTAAGCTAGAAGAGTCTTTGCCATTCAAATACACTGCCTGTTATTAGCAGATGATGTGGAGATTTGTTTAGTTATCAAAGGTGCTGTAGATTACCAGCTGCTACAACTGAACATCACTGCGATTCTGAATTGAGGCATTGAACTAGCAAATGTTCAGTGGTAAGCTACGGTCGGGCGCGCACTTCATTCCAGTAAGAATGTACGATTGGTGTAATTCCCTATGGCAACTTAGAGAAATATATCTATAATTTAACTTGCAGTCTTGTCTTATTTTTCGTAGTCATTAGGCGATGAAAAATCAAAAAGATGATTCAGAATCGTTGGATTTGTGTTGTACAATGCAAAGGATCTTCCATATTTAAATCCTCAATTCGTTTACTATGCTGATTTTAGTGCAAAGTCCGTCAGGTAATTATGTTATGTTAAATTCATGTTAAACTAAATACAGCCCCATAAGTAAAAATATTTAAAAGATGTTTCATCGGTATTCATACGTTAGGCGGAATGGATACTTCCCTTTTCTACTTATATTTTTACTTGTTGCTAAAATAGGTATTTTTACTTGTTGTTGTTTTCTCCTGGTCATGTGATTTTCCTGTACTCGCGTGGTCTTCATCTTTTATGAATAATTTCTGATTTTAATACTTTCCTGTGATATGGAATTGGTTAATCAATTGATGCAGTATAATATGTCATTTGGAAAATCAAAAAGTATAAATTAAATTTTATTTCACATGTTTTCAGAAATGTAATGAAAAATATTAAAAAAAAATTTAATCCTGCGTAAAGGTATATGTTTCTTATATTGTATGTATAATTAACTAATATTTAAAAATCATTTACAGTCTGCCATAGCCTTAATGCTTTCATCTTTCTACTTAATTACATAAAGTATTATTATACATTGAATAAATATTAAGACTTTTGTAAATATGAAGAATTACAAAAACAATCTTTTGTGTTTTTTACCTTCTAAGCTGCTTCTGGGTATGTACAATTGCCATACAAAATTTAGTCAAAATCCTTCTAGCAGATTTTGCATCATACCCACTTAAATTTACATAAAAGACAGACCAACAAAAATTCTAAAGAAAGTTTTTCTGGCTGACATTATCCTAAAGCTAAATCCTTTATCAAATAATTCATAATAATTCAGTGTACAAAGTTCATTCTGTTACAGTTTTATGAGATGTGTAGATAAATCGAATGAAGTTGTTAGTATTAAACGAAGCCTGAAGAATTTGATTAATTATTTCCTAAAATACAAAAAGTTAAAAGAGCAAAAAATTAAATATAATTTTCAATCACAATTTTAAAAAAGTTATCATTATGAACGGGCGTATATCAAATTAGACACATTTATAATATGCATATATTATAAAAGTGTCTAATTTGATATACGCCCGTTCATAATGATAACTTAGACAAAAGGCAATAAAAATATTTGAGATATACGTGATTCAGTTCCAACTGAACTATATTTTCTATATTAGAGAGAATATTTTTAGCTGAAATTTTCCCAATCAACATTAACTTGAGAGCATATGTATCTTTATACATATGTATTAATATATTTTAAGCAATTATTACATTTACCTGTTTCCAAACAAATCCTAAATAAATACTATTTAGGATTTGTTTCGCAAGTTTCTAAAGCAGTAAGGCGATCTGTTGCAAAGTTTTCGAATGCTTTATCAATAATTTTTTTTTTCTTTTAGGAAGGTAATTATTTTTATTTGTAACTGTGAATTAAAAAAAAAGTGTGAGTATAAGAAGTTGGCGTCGATCACCAATCTTCAGCTATTTGCGAAGTGACCTGTATTCGGAAATATCATTATATTTTTTGAGACTGAAGATACACGGGATGCATAAATTTTGAAGACGTTCCAACTTGTACAAATATTCTTCATTAAGATCAGGATAAAATACATCTCCATAATCAATTAATGGTAATAAAAATGTTTGTCAAAGTTAGATTTTCATTTTAGTCGGTAGAAAATTTTGAAGACATTTCAAAGAGTGTCGTATCGAAAACACGACCACTAATAACATTTACTTGAGGCCGCCAATTAAGATTATGATCGATCAGTAGGCCCAGGTTTTTAACAGTTGACGTGTATGGTATTATTGTACGATTTAGCACTAATTTCGGTAAACTAGGTAGGTTTGCTTTAGAAGTCAGCCTTTGACTCCCAATGATGATAGATGTGACTTACTTGGGTTAACCAAAAGACCCATTTCATGAGCCCACTGACCAATTGAAGCGAGATTAAAGATGTCGATGGTTTTTGATAAGAAATAGGGGGTCGAGTGCACATAGATTTGCAGGTCATCAGCATAGAGATGATAATTGCCAGAAATATTTTTAACAGCATCTCCTCTTCTCAGTATTTATTATACTGAGAAGAGGAGACGAGATATGACTTCACCTTGACGTACACCAGCTGTAAGATTAGTCTCCTTACAATACATATCTGACAACTTAACACATTGTGTATTATCCATAGCCAAGCGTATATCATCAGTAACCTTAACGAGGACAGTTGAGGTACTGTGCCCAGCTTTAAAGCCAGATTTAAGTGGGTTTAGAGACTTATGAGCATTGAAGAAAGTAACGAGTTGACCATGAACAATACGTTCGAAGACTTTAGATAGTAGCGGTTGGATAGATATGGACCGAAAATCCCTTGGGTTGCGTAGGTAATAAAATTTTAGGTACGGGCACCATATAGCCTTTTTTTCATTCCAAAGGGAAGATAGCAGTTGTCAAAGAGGTATTAAAAATATAAGTGATGACGGGAGCCACAATCTATTATTGAACAATATCTATTATTGATATATATTAAAAAATACTCATGTATCAACGAGTTATATTGAAAAATCCTCATAGCCCAAATTATTTTAGAGGCTAATTTAAAGATGTGTCTGCTCAAGACCTTGGGCTACGATCTGAAAGTTCACTCATCCTACTTATTCCCAAACATCATCTACCACTTACGAAAAATCCTTCACCATCCCAACACCAAAAATTTGGAAACACCTGGATCCTGACAGAAAAATCACGTCTCTAAATATTTTCAAAGATCGAGTGAAAATGTCTTGCCTCTCTTGAAACTTTTCCTGTCCTGTCTTTCCTATCTCCAATCTTATCAATAGTTTTTTTTTTTCACTTCAATTTTGTATTTTTTTGTTCGTCTATTGTGCTATAAAGAATTTTCGTTGTTAAATCTGTTACAGTCTACCAACTAAATTTCAATACAAATTTTTATGGTTGACTGGAAGAAATCATATAGCAATAATTCCGGAATATGTACTATACATAAAAGTTTATAAATAAATAAATAAATGAAACTGTGAATTAAGCATCGTCGTAGAGAAAATTTGCGTAGGACATCGTATAAACTTTGTGGAAGGAATTATTCAGCTTACAAATAATCTAACAATAGCATTGATTTCAAAATGTTACTGCGAAATTTATGACCACACGAATATAAACATAAGATTAAAAAGAAAAGCTGGCACACGGTAATTTTTTTTTATTTCCTACGCAATCCTATCTGCAATACTTGAAAGTCGACATACAGGGCACATACTATTTTCCGCGATTTATGTACTTTATCCACAACCAGCCCATGCTTTACATGACCAGAAAAACCATGATATGCCATTTCTCAATTTTTCTTGTTTAAATATCTATATGTTTCTAACTACACACACGCACACACATACATACACGCAGGCACACACGCACACACGCATGCACCACGCACGCACGAGCGCAAGCACGACATTTTTATAAATTTGGACATACAAATCCATATACCTTGTGAAAGTATAATCCAATACATTCGTTCAAGTTCATGTATTTTTGATAAAAGCAGATTAATAAATAATTTAATAAACAAATGATTTAACAAATAAAAAATATCTCTCTTGATATTGTGCCTTATCTTGGCATGATAAAAAATAATTTTCAATCATTAAAATAACAAAATTAATGTTTTTTCCCAAACATCAATTTTGTCGGAGTTTGAGCATATAAAAAACGACACGCTCGTAAGATCACGGTTTTGTACGCTATTTTCTCCTATAGAAAAGAGAAGTTGAGTCGTAAGGAACTAACGCCATCTATTAGGTATTATTCGAAATACATTTCAGCTTTGTGTAACGCTCATATTAAGTTTCACAAGATTTTGTACGCCATTAGTGGAATAGAAGATTTACGTTGAGACGTAAGGAAGTAACGCCATCTGTTGGGTATTATTCGAAATATGTTATAGCCTTAACGCTCATTTTAAATTTCTTAAGATTTTGTACACCTTTTTCCACTATAGAAAGAATTAAGTTGAGGCTTAAGGAACTAACGCCATCTATTAGGTATTATACATACGCAGGTAGCGTACGTAGAAAATTAATGCCATCTCATAAAATTAAATAATCTTTATTAAAACGAATGCACAAATGACCTAGTATTCCTTAAATGTTATAACACATTTGCTCCCGTTCCTTCTTTATTTAAACATTTCAGAAATAAAACTTTATTATTATTCTTCATTATTTATGTATTTTTATATATTAATCCGCTTAACTTAAACCGACATTTTAAAATGCCAAACTTTGGTATTTTCCTTGGCGTCTTTTTATTGAAGAAACCCACACAAGGTCACTTAACTTTCATCAAAAATAAGGAGCAGATAAAATAATATGAGGTAGAAATCGTGACGAAAAAATTAAGGTATACTTAAATCTGATGAGAAATGGGCTTATAAAAGTTGAGATATATCATGTGATTTATGACGCTTTTTGTTTATTGGAATCATATATCGAGCGTCTATTTCGGGTATAAACAATATAAATATATTTACCAAGAACATCGGTATGTTTTGTATTAAAAATTTTATTAATTTGAGTCAAGTTCGTTTTAATGATTTTAATTTTCAAGCTTATTATTAATGAATAACTACAAACAATCAAGTACGCACACAAATAGTACTACAATAAGATAGATCCAAAATACATACATGAAATCGTGACATATTGTTCCAAATATTTATGAAACATAAACCTGAAAAGTGGAAAATTTTCGGTTTTGGACCAAAATTCAAAACAATTTAAAACAATATTTAATCAACATATTGAAAATTCTATATAAAATAGTCCTGAATTTAAACAATACTTTTAAAAATATGTAATTTTTACATGTATGTCTCAGTTAAAGTTTTCGCTGGCTGTATACAGTCTCATCAGACTATGTGGAAATACATGTTGGATCGTTATAGATAATAAAATGCAACATCTACCTGTCTCTTTGATCACTTATAACTTGAGTTTTACTATTAAAATTTTGAGTTAGTTTTCACCATCATATGAAGTATCTGTTACAAAATATTAGAGTAGATATTTAAGTTAAGAAACTATGTTTATAAATATGAGCACATCTTATAATTTGGATAAGTATGAAGAGCTGTAGAAGTTTATTTATTGCCAAGAAAACCACGGATGACAAAAATATAGAAATCGATTGTGGATTTTTATTCATTTTACTGCTTATTAACTGAAATCTATTTTTAAAGCATTTACTGGCAAAGTGTCAAGCTCATAACATTTTTTTTTTTTAAATATAGGGTTACAAGAAGACGAAATGAAACTATAAGGGTCATATTTTATAGAAATTGAAATGTAAACCAAAGTTATCGCATAATGTAGGAAATTGTTTTGCTTATAATATGGAAGTCACTATTAATGAGCAATACAAAGCAATTTGTATTTACAATCGTGACAAACTGTTGAGCTATTTAATACGAGAGCACATTCCATTCACAATACTCTCCAGTTTCTACTAAGATTTATATTAAATATATTGCCCTTTACTTCTTGAAATCTTTACTTTAAAATTTCTAACATAAAATTAAAAATAATTCAATTAATATTAACACAAAACACAAAACTTCAAAATTTTTCTTTGAATGAACTAAGGGGTTACCAAGAAAGATTTATATTACCTTACCAATTTGATTATTTTTATACTTATTATTATGGGATCCTTGTTCCCCTTATTTTTTGTTTATTGAGATGCATGTGAGTTAATGAGAATTGTAACTATCCAAATTTCAAGTTCTTTTGTCAAATATTTTCTGAGAACAACGGCTATTAATCGATAGATGGATGATACTCGTATTTAGCACAATGCATAACTATTCAGTTTTTTTTCATTTTAATTTACTAAATCCTAAGAAATACACACGTTATGATGACAAGAATTAACCTTTTACAAATAACTAGAACTCCTGCTCAAGGATTTCGTATTTATTTATTTTTTACACATTTAAGGGCATATAGTGTTTTTTCTACACTGGACTTGATGTAGCTTTAACGGGCCTTAGACACTAATATTTCTATAATTTATTAAACCACGTTATCCAAAATAATTATGCATTGAATCATTTAATGATTTGTATAAATTTTCCAGATATGTAGTTAATATGTTTGAAAAGTATTAAAACTATCTTTTTTTTCTTTTGAGGCAATGATACTATTTGTGGCCTTAGCATCAAATGTTTAAATAGTTTTTTAAACATTGACGATTTTGAGGGGCACACAAATGAAAAATAGCATTAGAAATGAAGGTAAACAATAATCATCTACATGATTCAAATTGATCCATGACTACGCTCCGTTTTTTTAAAATAATTACAAAGATAAATCGAGATATAAGGATAAATTAGGACGACGTGACAGTGAAATACCACTAGAGTATCTCACAACTTTGTATTGATTGATGGGACGGTATATTCATAAAAAGAAATTCGACTTCAAAATCAGTAAATTATTTACATATTGAGTAATCTTTCAATAATGAAATATACTACGATATAATGACAAAAAACTAATATAATAAAGTCTAAACGTATTCTTATTTGACTTTTATATACATGAGCTTTTTAGCAGAACACTGTTACGCATACAGTATCGTAGACTCAAAATAATTCATCCCAAATTGTTAGTGTCATGGACTCATACATCGTAAACTCAAATAAATTTACCGTAATAATGCTTACTTTCTATTAATATTTTGTATGTTTTTCTAATTATTAGCAACGAGAAATATGTTTTAATAGACAAAAATAAAAATATATATATTCAATTAATAATGGACGATCTCGCACTTCAGCTTCTAAAAAAAGTATTTAATTCACATGTTAGATAAAAGTAAAACAAATTACCTTTTTATAATATTATAAAACGTTATAATCTTGCCAACAGTAATATATAAGATATATTATAGCATTATATATCAATAAATGCATCATCATAACATTCAGAACTTATTATGTCCACGTATTACAGTCAGAAATATTTTTACATGTTAAACTGACATAAAAATGAAGCGTGTGTTACGACTTTTCTTGCCGTAGGATATGAGCAACATTTTAATTTATTTTTATTAAATTGTATAAACTTTTAAATATTCAGTTTGTAGACCTATTTTTTTAACATTCTTGGCAAATTTGAGTACAAAACTCGTTTCATAATTCATGAGATCAAGTCAAAGTATTTTCAAAAACTTTAGGTTTCTCATTTTCACGTTTAGTATATAGACAAAAGGTTATTTTGCTTGTTAATTAGTTTGCGCCAATCTCTGAAAATAAATATGTGATTTCAACAATTCCGCAAAAGCGAAACCGCGAAGCAAAGTTTGAATATAATATACAAATTAGTACTTAAAATATGCATTAGAATATAAAAACAATATAAAAAACATTTAGAGATTACCTGTACATTTATAAGTCTCGCGCATTTCACCTACGTAAAAAGAAGTACATTTATAAGTCTCGCGCATTTCACCTACGTAAGTAGAAGTAGAAGTTCATTATAATTCAGCGGCTTCATAATTCATAATTATTCTTGGTTTGCTAGTTCCTTATTAAAATGTACATTTAAAATATCAAAATATATTAGAGAATATATATATATATATATATATATATATATATATATATATATATATATATATATAGTAACATTATAGAGGTAAAATTCGGATTTCAAAAATTCATTTACCAGTATTTAGAATGGAACTTCACGGTGGACATAGGTTATAAATAATCACGTTAAAATAAAAGGGTTTTTCATGGAGACCAATTTTTCAACGTAAATCAACGGCAAAACAATCGATGGAATGCGTTTCTTACGAACTCTACCTTAATTATAAGAAATATATGAATGCTTTCTACAGAAAATTTGTAGAGCTTAAAAGGCATGTAAAAAAGAACGATATCCGCGACGACATATATCTGTTTATTAAGTTTAATCAAATATGACTAAAAGATATATTTAAGATTATTTTTAATCTCATGATTTAAATGGATAAAGTTAAATTCTCTTAAAAATAAATATGCTTACCGTCAGGGAAATTTTATATAGATAAAAATTGTCTTTCACATTGTTTGGACGAGTAATTAAATTTCACGATAGCGTTTTGTAAAAAGAAGAAAATACGCTTTATTTGCCCATATGTGTCTGAAAATAATGAATTATATATATCACCAAAGTCAGCCTTGTTTTGGTGTTATGAGGTGGCATAAAAAATCTTATCTTTTTATCTACGTTTAAAAAAAACGAAATCATAGTACAAATTAATTGTATTATATATTTATTATAATAAAAATTTTTAATTATTTTTTTTTCAAATAAAATATTTAAAAACATTTTTTTCAGAATTTTAATATTTTTAAGGCATTAATTAAATTAAATTTACAATTAATTTTAAAATAAATTAAACAAAGGATATTAAAAACCTCAAAAACTTAGAGCGTCATGATGAAGGGAGTTACATTTGTGTTTGCTAGTGATTTTCGGCAGACATTTCCTTTAGTTACAAAAAGGAAACGTACAGCATGCATTAAATCATTTCCCTTGTTGATTTCCATTCAAACCCTGAATTTGTGAAATTATATAAAAGCCTATATTAGTGGAGACACTCATAAAGACTTCTCAAACTTAGCAAAGGAGTTATTCCTTCTACAAATTTGAGCACTAAATGTACTGAAATCGTTCTAAGTCACACACTAGGTCAGATAGTCTATAGTTTGCTGAATCTTATGACGCAGTATATCTAATCCTCGAAAATTTACTCGAAGGAGATTTTCATTAGCTTTGTTCAAGGTTCAATACCGCCTAAGAACGACACTGTCAATGAAGTCAACAATCTGATTATACAAAAAGTCCCTGGTCAAATCAAAAGCTATGAGTCGATCGATACTATCTTCAATATCGACGATGCAGTCCGCTATATATAAGAATTTTGAAATTCTTTTAATCCTACTGGCATGCCATTTCATTTCATTTCATTTCTACTGACATGGGTTATGGCTGTTTAATTTCCATTTTAATACAATTAAAATAAAATGTCTCAATATTTGTTTACAATCCTCAAGATTTGGTATTAAACATTTTGTAAATAACTTAATAAATTTTAAATATTTAAGAAATTTTTATCAAATTAATTTCGTACATAATTAGTTCGTCCCGGTTGTCAAAATTTTAGTGAAAACAAGACCAACATACAGGTAAATGAAATATATTAAACTTCGTTTAAAGTTGAAAAAACTCTTTTTGTTTAAAAACGTCACGTCTCCGCCGGAAATTCAAAACGATTTGGGCAACGCTCAATTTGCATAAATTTTTGAAGATTTATTTATTAGGGTCTACAAAATTATTAGGGGCTCAGAGCCCCTAATACTTCTGTTCAAATTGTGTTTGTTGTGCGGAGAGCTTTGTGAAAAAATATAGCGGTTATGATAATGAGTTTCGTGGCGGGAATTTTGTAACTCACCATCGCATCGGAGATGGTGAGTTAAGATACACAAAACAAGCCGTACCACTGTAGCATTATGGAATGCTAGAGTCCTTGTTTGAGGCTCATATTATCAAATTAAAAAGAGCAGATACTCAAGTCTCACGATTCAATTAGGTAGCATCAATTCTGAAGAGTTAATCCCGAAATTCAACGATAGAATCTCGGCTTGAGACCCACAATACTGACTTAAGAACAGCAGGTGCTCAAGTCTTGTGGTTTAGGCGAACAATACTTCTATAGCAGAGAACCCTAAGTTCAATCATTGAATCTACGCTTGAAACCAATAATACTAATTTAAAAGCAGTAACTTCCCTAGTCTTACTATTTAAGCAGGCAATACATCAATCGCATCAAAACAGAAGACGTGAATTTTAAAGTTAAAATTTCACATTGAAACTCACAGTACTAATTTTAAAATAGCAGAGACTCTAGTCTTACAATTCAAGCAGGCAGTACCCATGCAGCAGGAGGACTGAGAAGTTGGAATACGGAGATCAATGCTGGAGTCTCTGATTTAGATTCACAATGATATTTAATAAACACCAGATCCTTGAGTTTCACGGTTCGACCTGTATAATATCCAGACTGAGGATACATTAATATAAACTCCTTAATAAGGATACATTGACATTAATAAAAAGTCGCAATGAAATAATTTTAAAAGAGAGTAAGACGAAGGAACGTCATTTTACACGAGGAAAAAACTAAACAAGTCATTCAAAGAAATTATAAAATCCATTAAAAATTATTACATGAAACGCAGACAAGATATAATGTCAAAAAATTGAAAAAATTTCGAAGTACAAACGGAACATTTAAAGTGTTGAATATAAGTAAAACATGAATACAAGAACTAGATAATAAATTGGAAAAAACCTTACATTAAGAAATGCATAAAAGAAGATTGATGGAAAACGAACCAGAAAAAGAAAGAAATAGAACCACCTATACTTAAATTGCCAGAGTGATGGAATAACAATTTATGAGCATAAAAAACTAAAGTCAAATAGGAACCCAGGTCCTGATGGGATAACAAACCAAACCTTAAAATTAGACAGCATACAACTAATTTAACAAGCAAACTTTCGTTCAGGGTTCAACATAATCGATCATATACAACCATTAGAACAGGTTATCGAAAAGTATAAGGAATGTAACAGGCCTCTGTATTTAACCTTTATAGACCACAGCTAAGCATTTGATGCCATGAGCCATAACTTTACCTGGAACGCTCTGAAATCTACTTAACATAGATTTTAAATACATAAATGTCATAAAGAAAATACACATTTTGAGTACAAGCAACGTTAAACTAGAAAACGGAGGAAAAGAGATAAGAATAGAAAGAGGAGTAAAATAGGGTGACCCATTGTCATCAAAGCTCTTTTCTTTTTGCATAGATGGGTAGTTTACGGATGTTAGTCATTAAACACATTTAACTTCTAATTTTCTTGGTCATTTCTTCAAATTCCTTTGAACTTTTGGCTAGCATCACGATATCGTCTGCAAATGTAAGATGGTTTATGTAGTAGCCATTTATTTTTATCATATTATATTTATTTTTATCATTTAATATGTTTATGACCGTGTATGAAATTATGTTACAAAATATAAACAGGAAGGGCAAAATGTTAAAAATAAATGGCTACTACATAAACCATCTTAAATTTGCAGACGATATCGTGGTGCTAGCCAAAACTCCAAACGAATTTGAAGAAATGACCAAGAAAGTTAGAAGGTAAATGTATTTAATGACTAACATCCGCAAACTACCCATCTACGCAAGAAGAAACGAAATTGTATATGTGAACAACTACATATATTTGAGTGAATAGACTTAATTTAGTAAATCAAGCAGCGAAGAGGAAATCCAAAGAAACGTAACCTGGAAAAAATTGTAGGCGCTCAAAGAAATTTTGAAAGAAGTTATCCTATAAACTTGAAGAAAATTGTTTTTGACACCTGTCTACTGTCTTATTTGATATATAGATTCTAAACATGAGTTTATATTAATAAAATAAAACTAGATATACGAACAACACAAGGGACTATGGAGAGAATCATATTAAAAATAAGAAAAAATACATAAACTAGAATATAAATTAATAAGACAAAAAAACATACTAACCGATGCTCCTACATACAAGCTCTAAAATTAAATGGCAATGAAGCAGTCACTTATTATGCTATACTTATAACTGGTGGATTATTCAAACAAGAAGATGGAAGGAACCAACAGGAAAAAGGTAGATAGGCTAAATAGACGATAAGCTGAAGACATAACCGAAAAAAATGGGAAAGACTGACTGACCCAAAGTGAGAGAGAGAATCATAGAAGAGGATGGAGGAGACTTTCAACCACGGAAACTTCCATATCTCAGAAAGCGATAGTTAACTGTACTAACAATTACATAGAAACCAAATTACTAACAAATACTAACTAATAACATAGCAATGTAAAATAAGGATATGGAATAAACAGATTATCATTACTGTTATATAATACCTAATACATATATATATATATATATATATATATATATATATATATATATATATATATATATTATATATATATATATATATATGTATGTATATATATATGATATCACAAGGTTTTCATTTTCAATTTCTCAAAACTTACAAAAACAAGGTAGATGACGCAAATTTTTTATTCTTAAAATTTTTGAAAATACTTTTACTATCATTTTTAACGGGTTTTGATTATTTTGCATAGCAGATTAATTAAAATATAAAATTTTACACGATAGCCCTACGCACTTAATACAAAATATATGCTGCATGAAATACAAAGTGGAAGAAGAATATTTTACTTCGTTGTTTGACAAACAAATAGCAAAAGTGTTAAATAAATCATCAGGGAAAACAACATGTATTAATAAAAATTGATTTTTTGCGCAAAGCCGAAAATGACCGAAATTTAATTTAACGTGAACTTAATTAGTAATGAATTCACTCCATTCCGTATGAAAACTACTTCAAAAGTGACTATTTTTTTCTTTTACAAGGAATTGTGCAAAATGTGAAATCTACTCATACCCGATGTAATTAAATATTGCAAATTTAAAAAAGTAACAAAAGTCTAAATTTATAAATAATAAGAAAAACCTTTTGACAGAAACAGTATTTACTAAAAGTTCAAATACAATATTGACCATTGTTATTTATTGTTGGATGTCTAAATATATTCATTAAATCTTCTTAATAGAAAAAAGTTTTAAAGGCGTTTAAAAGTGCAAATATTGCGTAAATATTCTGCCTACAAGCACTCTTAATTAAATCTACCTGTAGGCAACTTCGCTATTACTCACGTTTTGATAAACACCTTACAGACAAAATAGTCACATCTCCCAAACACGTTAGACCACGGCCGGAAATTAAAACGAGTGTTACCTAATTTACATAAATATTATGTAAAAGTAATATAAACTTTCCTTTTGCTTATCAATCTTAAGAGTATTATTGAAATATTTGATTAATTGGGCTGGAAGAGTATTCGTAATTAATTATAATGATGAGTGATGTTAATCTGAGTCAGCAAACCTCTGTATACTATTTGGATTATATTTCTATTTACTTGAATGAGACAAAAAGACATATAGCTCTTGCGCTAATGTAGAGACTGGACTTTGATTGACTTCTTATTTAAAACGGTTTATAAAATAGTACTCAAATAGTTTATGTTTTATTATCTCACTTTAAACTATTGTTATTTTTAAATTTGGCTCTGATTAAATAATATAAAACTTTCATGCACTTTTAAATTTTTTGGCTAGTTGTACTTATTTCATGCACGTGTGAAACAAATTGCTTCGTGCTTTTCATTTCTAATTTCCGGGATAGTTTTATTTTGTAACGTAATCTACAAAATACAACAAATATGGAAACAATTGGTCATATAGGTGCTGAGTTATTTTAGCAACAAAGAAACAACATTTGCATTTATTATATTGTGATTTATTTGACTGAGCCACGAATTTTATATTGAGTGTCGTTTATTATTAAGCTACCTTAGAAAATTGTTGGTTCCACCAAAAATAAAAAAATCTAACATATGATAGATTTTTTATATTCTTTTTTATATACGAGCCTTGAATTGGTTTTAATTCTTACGCCAAAAGTTCTGAGTGTATCACGACGAAGCGATATAAAAAAAATTGTAGTGCGTCAATTTTAGTATTTTGTTGATTTTCATATTTGCAAATCAACAAAATACTAAAATAGGAAAGCCAACAAAAAAAATTTAAAAATGTCCTAGAGACTTTACGTAAAAATTTTAAAGAATATTTCCTCAAACCTATATCTATTATTAACTAAAAAAACAATCGTTTTAAATTGAATAATAAGATAAGGCATTATACAAAGTACTAGAGAGCACTACATTATGCTTATGTAGGTTTTATCCACCTTAAACAAATAAACTGAAGTACCTTATTTAACCTGATATACAATTATTCATATTATTAAATGTATTTTACTGTACTAATACTCTTTTTTCCAATACCATTTATAACATTAGTTTCCTTTTCTTCGTCTGAAATCGTCGAATTCTTCGTCTGAATGAATCATGTATTTATTATTGGAAGTAAATCATCAGGCTATTCATAAAATACATAAAAAATCTAAATGATTTTTATTACCTATAATGTCAACTCACGAAAGTTTTTAATCAAATTCTGTTGTGAAGTTTCCTTGTCAAGAAAACAAACCGCTAGGAGTTTGTTGAAAGGTCAATACTCTAGCTCCCAATATTCCCAAAATTTTATCATAGACGCCTTTCAACAGAATTTGGTGCCCTACGATGCTTGCGAAATATAAGGTACATAACTAGATAAATATATTGAAGTCAAAAAATAAATTGATTAAACACATTTACCGGAACACTGCGGAAATTAATCCGAAAAACGGTTATTTAATTTTTTACAAGAGTTTCCCTTTTCTTCGTATAGCAATCGTAATTTATTTAGTTATTCTGCAGATATGTTTATTCTAAAGCGTCTTACACATTTTGATAATTGCAAGATAGATTTTCAGCAACAATTATTAAGTAGTGATGATATATAGGTCACGCACACGAATAGGAGTTCCAGTACCCTAACCTGAAGTGAATACCAGAAAAGTGTCGCTTAGCTACTGCTAGAATATCGAAGGTGTCTGTCTGCATTGGTACTTATTTCCCGAGGAATCTACGATGAATGCAAGGCTTTACCGTCAGCAGTAGATTGCCTAGCTAACAAATTAAGTTGTGTACAAAACTGATTTTACTTTCTCCGTGATAAATAAGAAGAGCCAAGACATTTTATAAAAATTTAAGAAACGGATATTTATATGTATTATTTTCGTTCCCCATTAAGCAACTGAATGTTATGGAGTTGACAGCGTTTAAAAAATCAAATAGCTTTTACCATTTAAAATATATTAAAAACAATTTCGGTAACTATGGAAAACCACCAAAGCTCCGGAATATTTAATTTATTATATTTTGGATTTTCAGAGTAATACTAACGTTTAATAAATCGGAATCGTTAACCGATAGAAGTACTGAACTCACAACCGACTCCAACTTTATAGTTGTTTTTAGGTGTGCGTACAAGTAGACATAGATTGATGAATAACCATAGGGAATTATATCGATTTTTCCAGGAAACCCTTAATATTTCTTTTTGCCTATGAATTTTATTTCAAAGACTCAACGGTTCGCAATATCTCAGTATTGCAATCTTATGGAATGGTTATTTAATTTTTTACAAATATTGTTTTAAACAATTACAAAACTTATCACCGATCTCAAATTTCCAGCGCCTAAAACGATAAAGATTTTTTGGATATTCGGAAAGACAAAACAACAGTCGGTCAAGAACCGCAAAGACTTTTTGTTTACGTTTCTAGTGAATAGTTAAAAATATATTTTGATTATGCATTATCTTACGTAGATTCAATAATTTTCTGCGGCTATCTTGCCATTAAATTAGGTATTTATTACTCGGAAGAGCTAGCTACAGCTACAAAAACGTGATCTTTGATATATTCATCAAATTTTCACAGCCAAGATTACATATCTAAAAGCAAACATCCGCAATTTTAGCATAAAAATTCACCCACGACAATAAATTAAAGATGTGAATAAATTTATTAAGTTCTGATAACAAATATGATTAGACAACGTCAACTTTTATGTACTTTACGTAATATTTATGTAAAATGGGTAAAAACCAAATCGTTTTTAATTTTCGGGAGGGGACGTTTTCGAGAGGAGAGACCGCTTTTGCCGTAAGCTGCTTTTCAGATATTAATAACGTTGTGATTTTTGGTTAATCCTCTTAGCAGACGCTTCTCATTTATATTGGGTATATATTCTGATTACTATATCAGTTATGTCTACATAGTAGTTTGCGATTAAACTGATTTAGTCGAGGTTTTGGCATCCCAACCTTTCGGCAATATTTGTATTTAAAGTTATTTTAAAATTATAAAGTGAAAAATGCTCTAATTCCATTTTAATCGTTGGTAAACATTAATTGAGGTATTTCAATACTAAAGTACCTCTATATTATTTTTAGGGTACTGTATATTGTGATATGTAACCATTTAAGCCTCACTGGATTATTCGCTTGTTCACGCGTCGGTTATAAGATTGAATATTTTGAGATGTTCAAGGTAGAAGTTATAAGACTGTACTTTTATTATAATAATTCCTTAGAATTCTTAAATAATATATTTTTGATTTTGTTTGTTTTAGCGTAAAAATCTTATGGTAAAATAAAGTTACTGTTTGGAATATTAACATCTTTATGGAAATAAGCAATATACGACGGCCATTTTTATTACTTTTCTAAAAAAAAGTAGGAATAAAATAATGCTGTTTAGAGTTTTATCCACCTACCCACGGTCTATTTATCATAGACTTCTTATTTTGAGACGAAATGAAACAGGGACTTGAAATGTACAAATAATGTTTGGTTTAAACGTAGGAAAATTACTTGAATTTTTATTTGGACGGATATCCCATAAACAGCAATGATATTATGGGCAAACAAATTTTTAATTCGCATACCAATTTTGTTATTAGTTCTATGTCAGTCAGATTTTGAGTTGAGTTAATAATAGATTATTGCGTCAAATGTAATGCACCAATAAAAACGTTATTATTACTTATTGAAGATTCATTTATTTCCTCAATAATTAAGTTTTGATTTCACAAGTTTTCTTATGATTTACATCGCAAATGCTATTATTTTTTCGCATATTTTTGATTTTCTTTTCTACGTGATCTGTACTCATGTTTTGTATTTAATGCATTTAGTTTTAATAACCTAATAGAAAAAGCAAATATAAATCTAAAAGACAAATTGAAAAATACAAAATTTCAAGTGTCGGGAAAATATTGTTGACATTCATATTCCAAATATAGTTTAAAACAACCGTAACTTAACTATAACTAAGAAATTCACCATTTATGGGAAAAAAATCAGGAAGAGATATAAAACAAAAATATGATTCATAGGAGTTCTTTAGGCCAGATTTCATTTCATTAAGTAGATATGGGATATTAGAATACAACAAAGCAACATACAAGCCACGAACCAACAAATCACTTATTTCTTAATGTCAGTATTTCAAGCTACTACCACTATCAAATGATTAATCGATTTGTTAACATGAATATATTAGACTACCGTTAATGACAAGAATGTTTGATTTGTTAACACGCGTTTGATAGACTACCGCCACTAAGAAATTAATGATTGATTTATTAATACGGGTAAATTAGACTTCTGTAACAAATAAATGAATGATTAATTTTTATCAGGAAGATATTAAACTAAAACCGCTAATTAATGAACGACTGGTTTGGTAATACAAGTATTTTAAACTACCGCCATTAACAAAACCTTTGTGTAATAATCCCCTATTGTTTTTAATTGACGTAAACAGCTTTTTGATGTTTAAATATAATATACTTTTTAATTGCACATAGAACTTGAATTTGCTTATATAACGACTGTAATCTTTGACAATTGAATAAAAATAATAAAGTAGGCACAATCTGGCTACTTTACTCTGTCCGCGCCGTCAAGTTTAATCTCGTGAAGGTTCTTTGTCGAATTCGTTTACTATTAATAAGTGCAAGGTTTATTAGACTCCATTAGGTTATTCTGTTTTAAAATATAATGTCTTTATTACTGGCATAATTTTTATTTACCAGTTTGACAACTCTTTTTATTTAATTATGTTTCCTCAGACATATTAAATAATAAAGTAATCAGGGTTTAATGAATACTTATGTTTTTATTAGCAGTTTGATAAATACTGTTTAACAGCTATGACAAGACAATAGCTGTTAAACAGTATTTAAAGTATGAATCCGAGGAAAATATTCAATTAAAAAAAGTCTTCCAAATATTTTTTTGCTGTATCATATACGGTTTAATCAACAGAAGCAAGAAAACTACTATTACACATAGTATGACAGTATATAGCTTATTGTTATTTTAAACAAATAATAGGGCAGCAAACTGTTATTATAATCACTTCACCGGTTTCAAAAAGTAATGTAGAGCAATTTTCTTTCCTTTTCGTCTTGGCTACGCCCGCGATTTCCTTCATCGATTAATATATAAATCATCATCTATCATAATAATGACAAAAGTACGTTCCTCTCAATTGTTAGTCATAACTACCTTCAATGTACCGACATGCTAATTCTACAGTTTTTTTAAATCTATAGACAATAAAGTATATAATTACCAAATTTATGCAACCTAATTGTAAACGGATTAATATTTTAACCAAATTGGGGAAGGAGTTATTGCCGAAAACGACCAACAAGGATGTCTGCCCGCATTTGAGTTGTTTACTCATATCACATCACGGCCCCAGCACAGCAGTTCACTGCTGGAAACGCCAATTTTGTCAATGTATGTCCGGAAAACTACATTAAACAATTTAAAATAAAGGTAATGCCGTTTTTTGGTATAGATAGGCATACTTTACGTTTTCAAAAATTTAGCTTTAAGGTATAAGTGTTAATAGCCATGAATACTAAAATAAACCTAAAAACGAAAGCTTGACGATTTACGAATAGAGACGAAAGTCAATGAAAATAATATAAAAAGTTAAGTTGTAATATTGCGTACAAATATCAATGGAATTACATTCAATCATATTTTCCATACATACTTATTTAATTTAAATATAAATTTTTGGACCGTTTCTAATAGCCATTTTTGCTATAAGTATTTGAAAGATGAACTAGATTTTGAACAGTTCCATATTGAACTTGCAGAACTTGGTTGGGAAATTCAGAATAAATTATAAAATCTAAAAGTGTGTACATAATTGCGGTGCAGATATTGCGAAATAACGATCATTTTTAGTAAATGTTCGATTTTATCAATGTTTTATTCACAACAGTACTTGGATATTTCATGATTGTTGAAAATTTGGAAAAAGTAATTTTGAATATAATAAACATTAATTACTATGGAAAATGAAACTCGTTTAATTAGTTTAATATTTTCTTCTATAAAAATATCCATAAAGTACGATTACTCGGTTCACTCAAAACTAAGGCCTAAAATATTTTTAGAGGTACATATATATATATATATATATATATATATATATATATATATATATATATATATATATATATATATATATATAGTTTTTAGATTCCTCAAAATAAAGCATCTGTTAAATACGAGTATGACTTACTCTTACTTAGTATTAGATACTCAGTATATCTAGTTAAGATACGAATACTTAGTATTTATATTAGATTATTAAAAAATATTAATTTTTCACAATTTAATTTTATTGTCTACCATATATTTCACAGGCGCAAGAACATGATGCATATTTCCGAAAATTGAGACATCTGGTATAATTGTTTTTTTTTATTTACTCACTCCTTAATTTTCAAATGAATATTTTAAAAAAGTTAGCTGATACCAATCATGCATCCCAGTAAGTTGTGTTACTATGACTTTCAAGTTTCCAAATTGCACAGTTTTCTTGGTAAAATCGATAATTACAGACAGAAAGACATGTAAGTGATGTTGAAAGAATTCCATTTTACTTTTGAGGGACTGAATCATCAAAAAATGTATAAAGTAGACAGTGTCTTTTAACTCGATTATATTCTATCATATGTTTTGGTCTCTTGCGTAATCCACGGAGTACATATAATATTATGTGCTCCGTAGATATAACTTTTCTAACTATTTATGATATTTCCTATTTCTCATGCATATTCAAGATGTGCGCTTTAGAAACATTAATCTTCAGGGGATATTTTTTCATCAAACTAAGTATATTTCTAAACAAGCAATACGTAACCCTTGTGTAACGAATGATGAAAGCTTGTCGGCATTATGAAACGTAATAAATCAGACGGGAAAATTCGTTCGGCAATTTCTTTATGTATCGAAACTTATCCACGCGCCCTATTTACAGAGAAAATCTGAGGATCCCTAACAATGGAAATGAGCATGACCTCATAGTTAGTTGAGCTGAATAAAGAAGCATTAAAATATGATACTTGTAAAGGCTACCCGATGATGGTTTATTACAGATAACATATTATACTTTTAGTTGCTGAAAATATGAGTTTGTTTCTGAATTCAGAGCGCAGCTTAAATGAAGGAAAGTCAAGATATTATTTAACTAGATTTAATAATCTGACTGCTCACGTACTAGAGCTGCGCTATAAAAAAACAACTCAGTCTCCTTTCTTCCAAACAACCAACTATTTTTGAGAATAATCTGTTTCTCTCCAAGCTATAAAACTTCGGAATAAACTGAATCCTGTTACCAGGAACTCACTCTCTATAAAGATTTTAAAATTTCTTCTGAAAAGTCCTTTCATAGTTCTACCATTCCTTAATTCAACCTTGTCCTGTTTCCTTAAAAATGTCCTGTCATGTTTCTTTGTCGTTTTATAAAGTCGTATTTTGCATTTTTCAGGTATCTGTTGTATATACGTTTGAGATACGAGTAATATCTCGCAATTTCATATATTTCTATTAAGTCTAACTTATCGTAGCATTAGTTGTACGCGTACATGACTATTTTCATTTATCTATAAATAATAAACTTGAAAAGAGCGTTGAAAAGAACATTACTGAAATCAATAAAATTAACAATGAAAAACAAGTCAACAATAGTGGCAAATATGTCTCGTTATATAATTCCAATACACCAATAATTCCAAAGTCGCCCTACGTCACATTATATATATGAATTTTGAGTAGCCCATTTCTTTTCGAAAGTCAAAATACTTTCATCTTGGGTCTCTTTAAAAAAATACGCCTTTAAAAACAACACAATTTGACATTTTAAAATGCGTCTTTAAGTTAGGTGTATTAGTACAGTTATACAAAAATATATATTTATATATATGGTGAAGAATAATAATCAAATTTTATTTTTAAAGTGTTAAATAAAACATGTAATATTTTATTTAAAACTTTGGAAATACAACTTGATACCTATGTCGTTTCTGCATCTTTTTAGTGAAGTTTATTTAATTCTATGAAATGGCATTACTTTTTTACATACGTACGTACTTTATCTTTATTCTTTATAACAGATTTCGTATAATACTTAATAAATGCTTTTAATTCGTTACGACTCAACTTATTTCTTCTAAAGTAGAAAGTGGTCTAAAAAATTGTATGAAATTTAACACGAAAATCACATGCCGTTGAATATGTCGTTGAAATCTTATCAAATTGCTAGCGTGTCGCTCATTTAAGTACTCAACTCTGACATAACTGATGTTTTGGAAAAGTTATTAATTTTATTATTTTGATAGTAGTAAAAACACCTATCACATCATGGTAGGATAAAGCACGTCGTCAAAAGAGTTATTTTTTTTAATTTGTTAAGCAATTAGTTTATCAAATTATTCATAAAACGAGAATTTTTCTGATCCGAGGATATTACAAATACATGCGCTCAAACAAAATCATTGGATTATTTTACGCATATGTACATAGATTTATTTATCGGAAATTGTAATAACTTCCAGTTATTGCTATGCACTATATTTTACTATTTCTCTACGCATAAGTAAGGTATTACATGTGTAATGAAAATGTCAAACGTTTTGGTTTAATAATTCGGTTTTAATGCTCTTACCAATTTGTCACTGAAGTAAACACTGACAGTTACGGACACGGAAAATGTATCGATAGCTTTCAGTATCGAGTACTTTTTTCAGTACCGATACTTACGGATTTTGTACCTCTTAATCGATACTTTTACTCATATGATTATTTTAAAGGAGGTTTCGTACCGAATCTCTCTTGAAATTCTGTCCCTAATAAGATATGTAAAAAACTCCTTTTTCCCTCGCAACTGCATGGCGGAAATTGTCATATAGGTGACATTTCATACTGTTTTTAATTTAAGAAAGACGTGTTTCGTCTTCCAAGCAAGGCCAGCAATATAGTGCTAGATCACATTTAGTCCCTGATTCCAAAAGGAAGCTCGGGAACCAAAATGTTATTTTGCTGTTTTTGCACAAAGAGAGACTGGAAGTTCCGAACTTTATTCAAGTTATGATAAAATTATTCACTAAGAACATTAATAACATTAGTGATCGACACCCAGTTTTCAATAATTTATTTTTTATCGCAAACACAATCTTCGTAGTGCGTTTCTTATAAAATAATGTACTAAATACATTAATTCCATTACTCTTCCATGATAAAACAGTTTTATTTATTTTATCTTGGCCATAAGAATTAAGTTCATATTTTTAATGGGTAATTTGATACAAATTTGACCACTTGATATTGTACATTACTTACATTATTGATCTATGCGCGAACACTTTTCATTATTTTATTTCTTATCATGAGTACCAAATTCAGCTTTTCAGTAGTGAATTTGTCATAAAGTTATCTAGTAGATACAATAATTACAATACTGATCGATGTCCGAAAATTTTTATTTCTATGTTTTCTATCAACAGAACCAAATTCACATTTTCATTTGTTAATTATTAAGAAAAATATCCACAAAAGACATTAATTACATTGTTGATAGATGGGCAAACAAAACTTTGCTTATTTTTGAATGACTGTCACTATCCGATACTTGAGCACGTTACTCATATAATGCATATTTAAGTGGTAAATACGAGTATATTTTATTCGAGTCCAATACTTCCAGACTGGAGTCAATTAAGTGTTCGACCATTACCACTGTTTGCATATTCTTACACTCGTGGGTAAATTAAAAATTTAATTTTTCAATGATGAGATTTAGTTAGATATTGCAATACAATACATGAAAACAGAGTATTTTTCTTGCATAGTTATATTTGAACCCTGCAATTCGTAAAAAAATTATCTAGTATCTACACGTATTACATATATATTAGCAGAACATGGCTTAAAAGTCGATTTAAGTAATTGTATTTTATAGTCATAAACACCGTTAATGGTAGAATTAATGAGAAACTCGATGTAATAAAATTATTTCTATACAAAACATGTTCTTGCGACAAATCTTTGATGCAGCTTTTTTAAAATAATTCTCATTAAAATATTGTTATTAAACACTTAATATACAGGCAAAAATGCAACTTGAGCGACAAAAAGGAGAAATCTTAAATAGGTTCGATAAATAAAAAATTTGGCTATAAAAACATATAAAATTCTTCATTTGAGGGCCTTTCTTCAGTGTCAAAACACTTTTCCACGACTAGAAAGGCCAAAAAGGAAAAATATTTATTTTAACACTGTATATACCTTTATATGGTAAATAACTAATAAAGATAGTTAAGAGCTACGAGGGAACAACAATATTTAGTAACTTGCCTAAATATATACGTGTACGCAAGTAACGATATATGGTGGTCCCTTCGTAACTCTTAAACTAGCTGTAAGATTTTTACGACTGAAATTATATTTGGCTACCGATAACCTAGCACTCGTTATTTTGGAGGAAATGAGTAGTAAGTAAACCTAACCATTTACGATGACACAGACCTTTCTTTTATGAACTTACAAACCTACCTAATTAAAACTGTTCTCTAATAATTTGAAGTCGAATATAAGTATAAAAAACCAAAAACCGACTACGAAATAACTAACAAGACATCTTGAAATTAAAAACTATGAAATAGAAAGTATTTTTCTCAATAATATTGTTTGTTTTTTTCATAATTTCGTGTTTCTATAATGTATATAGGAAATATAATTAAAATTTTACTAAATGATTAGTGAATAATCGTTTTAACTATGAAATACATGCCTGTAAATAATAATACCTTCATATTATTATCGGACCTCGGCTTAAAAGAAAAAAAAACAGTGACATAATTTACTTTTACCCAATTTCATTTATTCATAATTAATTTTGCATACTTCAGGTGGGCAAAATAATGGAGTACCGCCGATTCCAGCTGGCTACCATCAACATTTTTTGAAAAATGGACACAAACTATGGGCTGATTGTTGAACAACGTGCACAAACGGTGAAAAACAGTTTGTATGCGTTATATGCTGAATTTTGGAAACGGTACGCAGTTTTTGTGATAAATTGCGAAAACGGTTTAGAACATCTAAGGTATGTAACGAAATGTACATCTATTGATTTTCAAATACAGTACTTCACATATGCAAGTAGGATTACACAGGAAAAGAGATTTTACTAAGACTTTGGGGTAAAATAAATGGTAAATTTTAATATGTAAACATAATTTCTCAATTTATAGTGAATGTATCACGTAGAGTTTTTACATGAGTCAGAATGTTTACACGCAAAAGTACGGATCTGACACAAGCTCGAAATTTTTAAAAATGTGTTGTGGAATTACTGATTCAAGAACTTTTTACACTTTTCTTGATTAATTAAAAAATTTACGAAGTAGGTCATTTTTTTAAATACTTATCTTTATTTTAGTATTTTGCTTATTTTATGTAACCCAGTAGACTTGCATAGTGATAGTACATGAGGGCATAATAATCTGAACGAAAATATTTAGTAAAAATTTTAGTGCAATTGAATTAAATAATTTCGATATTACTTCAAACGTATAAAAGTATTTTCGATATATATACGTATATATATATATATATATATATATATATATATATATATATATATATATATATATATATATATATATATATATATCAATTTAGATAACAACGCGATTAACAGAATTACATTACATTTTAACACATACACAATAATCAAATTACCTTTAATTACAATATCGATATTTTGAGAAATTTGGCCGATAATTGACAGGAAGGGAACCAATTATAAGTTCTGTCTCGAACAGCGTTACGCCATTACTGTTAATGGACTGATGTCTGCATTTTCCTCCAAAGGATGTCGTGTGTGTATATATATGCAATAGGAAGCCCATATTAGCTACAAGTAAAGAAAAGTAATTTCACTAGAAGCCATTTCACTTCAAATAAGATACAGAAGTATAAGAAATAAGAAATTCGCAAAGTTACTAAGTCAAGAGGCGTATCGTTGTTATATCCATTATTATATCAGTAATTTTTTAGAGATATGGCCTATTATCATAATATTTTTCTATTACGCAGAGAGTACTTTTTGTCATGTTGGAAGTCCAACAATAAGAATTGTTAGATCCTTATAGATACTAGAATATTATTTATTTCCTTTTTAATATTACGCTTGAGGTAGTAATCATTAGTCAGTGGTATTTTTTTAATAAATTAACTTTATTTTAAATTTATTTTTCGTAAATTTGTGCCATATTTTTGACATGTAGTTAATCTGTCTCTAATATTCCATTTTAAGCCTTATCTTATCTATATATATATATATATATATATATATATATATATATATATATATATAATTTCGAGATATTACATTTTTCTGTAAGTGATTTCATAAATGCGTTTTACTTAAGAAAGTTCAAAATATGCAAAAGAATATGTCCTCATTCCTTATTTCTGAAACTCCTCAACTTAAAATTATGAAAAAATAGGGTGCTTAAAGTATTCCCAAAGTTATAGGAAAACTAAAATGATGGCTTTAATTAAAGAGGAAATAATTTTTTAAATACGCACCACGGTTTTACGCTTGTGTATATCTGTGTTATAGTAGGCAATATATTTACGTTAAGAAAAATTAATAGTTCGACAGAAACGCTATCAGCTCTAAAACATTTATAAGAGCCTAAATATTGTTTTTTTTATTTTATGCAATTTCTGATAAAATTTCTGTTAGTATTTATTCCTATATGCTAGTATTTTTAAAACTTTTTTTTCAACCTACTTAAAAATTAATTAGAAAAAGTAAAATATAACATCAGTGAACGTTCTTTTTTAGACTCCACGACAGCTCTGCTATAAAAATGTGTTAGAAATATTAAAATGTGAGAAAGGATGGGAGTATGGGGGACTTTGATTTAAACTATTACACATAAAAATGTTATTAGTGTATTCTAACAAGTTCATATTCTATTTATTTAGAGTAAATAAATGGCCCCTTCGTGGTAACGATTATTGATATACAAGTAGCTATTCAGAGATTAGATAGTTTTTTATTAATATATGCGTTTGTTTGTGCATCATTTTTAAAATATCTAATTTAATTTACTTCAGTGTTTTGACATTTTATATGAAGATAATTTAAAGTTTGATGTTTGTAAAAAAATCGTCTTTTTTATACTAAAATATTGTTGTTGGTCGAAATTTTTTTCAATGTATCCAACATTCTGTACGATCTATTTTCAGGCAGCGATGTACATCAACAGAGAGTTCATAATTTGACTTGTCCTGAAGAATATAAATTTTCATGTATTTAATTACAGAATTGATTTTAATTTTTAAGCAAAATAGGATTTCTCTCAAGCTTGAATTGTGAACCTGGGAGTAGATCTAATTTTCTTTAAATATATATTTTATTTTTCAAATTAAATGTAGTCATGTTTTTGCTTGTCATTAAATTTTATTACTTTGAATTTTACTAGCTGCACACAGTTCAATATTGTATTTAAATTTATCGAATGTCCATCGTGATCAATCAAGAATGGAAATAAACATTTTCAATGACCAAAGAGTATTATACTTACAATATGAAATATATTCACCTTTACGTAGGTTTAAAAACCATGTTTCTTTTAGTAACTCGGATTCAGAAAAAGGATAGAGGAATAATTTTTTTTTCATATTTTTTATTCTGTTTCTGAAAATAAGTCATCAAGAATTATGAAAACCTTTGAGAACCGTTGAGGATCTTTGAATTTTACACTTTATGACCTTTCAAACCATATACTATACTACAACCGCGATCAGTCAATTGATCAATTCCATACCACAGGAAGGTATAAATATCAGATATGATTTGCTTCTAGATGCCAGTACCGATAAAATATGAAGACTACACGAGTGCAGGAAGTTCATATAATCAAGATAAAATTATCAGGAAATCAAAATTAAAGTATCAAATTCAGTTGTGGGACTGTATTTAGTTTAATATGAACTCAATATAATAGAAGTCTGGAGAACTTTGCACTAAGATCAATGTAATAAATTTATCGAGGAAAAATGTGGGGAATCCTTTGCATTGTGCAAGACAAATCTAAAGCTTCTGAATCATCTTTTTATTATTCGTCGCTAAATGACCACGAAAAATCAGGTGCAAATGCAATTCGAATCATAGATTCGGATTCGGATAGGGCTTCATTTTCGATTTGCTAGGATGGAGTGCACGCCCTACCGTAGCTTACCCCTGAACATTTGCTACTTCAACGCTTCAATCGAGAATCGCAACGATGTCATGTTGTACCAACTTGTAATCCGCAGCACCTTGGATAACTCAAAAAATTTCTACACCATACGCTAATAAAAGGCATTGCGCAGTTATTACATCATTACGAATTGTATTTACTAATATAATGCATGTAAAGACCTAGGATTCTTCTAACTTACTCCTAACAGCATGAATACTTACATATGAAATGATCAACTCGTTCATATACTTTATATCTACAAAATACGAGAAAAAAAATAATAGTATAAAATTAATGTTTTAATTAAACCCCTAAATAGCCGTTACTAATATGTCCAGCAGATATAGTGAAGTTGGAAGTCATTTTGGTTTGGTTCATTCACCTCGTGTCCCGTAAAAAGAGGGACCCATGCAAGATTATGTTAGCAAAATATCTCGCTCTATTATCATTATCTATACATCAAACGTCACTTTGGTTGCCGATGATGTGGAGATTGAAACAGACAGAATATTGAAATTGGTAAATAGGAGATAACAGGAGTATATCGTTAGAAAAAGAAAAAAAATAAGCTATTCAATAAGTTTTCTGCGGTATAATTTAAGAGTAACGTAAATAACTTATAAGAAGGGACGTGAAACGAACTACATGGACTTTGAACAAAAGTTGGTTACTCAAAACTTTTTCTATTTCCGTTAAACAAAACGAAAACTTTCTGATGATTTATTGCTACTTTCAAAACATTTAATAGAGAAAAAGTAAAAGTTGAATGGATATTAGCGAGCGTATGTTTTCACGCCGGATACCGGTATTTTAATGGAAATATTGTAAATATTGAAACTTTTAGCTCCAGAAATGTGAACATATTAAATTTTCAAGAAAATTTCTAAGAAAAACTAAAAAATTTGTACTGATTTCCAATTTTAATTTTCTTGAACTGCGATATTAAAAAAGTTTGGACTTATTTATTATTTTCTTTGCTACCGAAATGCATTGAAGTAAAATACAGAGAAAGTATATGGGAAAATTGAAACTGATATTACAAAAAGAGAACGTAGCTTAATGAAGCTAGTATTTATAAAACATAATACGATTTTTATCGTAGCTTCACAGATTTACACGCAAAAAAATGAGATAAATTTGCTGATCACAATACAAAACAAGGTACTGGTAAAATCTGTCTTTGTAAATCCGCATACATCTTATTTTTAATATACGAATAATTATTAATTAGGAAAAAAAGCAATAATAAAAGGAACGACTATTAGAATCGATTAAAGATATAATCAATATAGATTTTTTTAATATATTGCCAATTCCAAAATAATTTAAAAAAAAAACCAAATTGGCTCAGTCTTGTCGGAACTATAGAATTTTATGTCAAAACATCACAATTTCAGATTTTAACACCAAATTTGTATTTTCGAATTTTTCATCTAATAACGAAGGTCAAAACTAAATAAACTAGAATAGAAGACACGCACACGCCTAGAACGTTCCTGCGTTTATGGTCGTATTTTCATCTCGTATGGGTCGATATTTCTGATAAAATAAAATTCTTAAAATTTGAGAAGTTATACAATTTTTTATAATTACTATTAAAGAAAATAGCACTCGAATTCTTACTAAAACTACTTAAGCGTCATAGCTTCACGCGTTCACGAATCAAACACCTGTAAAACATGCATACTATCAAGTTGGGCTATTTTAATAATCGAAGGAATCTAAGAGAGATTCCTTCGATTATTCAAATAGCCCTACTGGCTAGTATTTTAAAAGGATAAACTTTCTGTATTTGCATTCCGTAATTTTCAAGCGGTCTATTATTCGCACAGTTATTGCTTATGCTATAACCTGAAGATGTTGTAGTACTTAAAGAAAGTGGAAATATTACTAAATCCCGTAGTTCATTTAATTGTGAAAGCTCTTTTTATTTATTTCTTCTAGCAACCAAATAGTTTTCATATTAATATAATAGGCAATGAAATATACATTTGTATGATAATATTAAAATTTGCAATAAAATAAAAATATTTAGGTTTTATGTAGGTCATCAAAATTAGTCAATTAAATACATTACCGAATAAAAATACACTGGACCATGACTAATTTATTCCCTGTACTGAAATTACTATTTTTTTTGCTTTTATTACCACATACACTGAAAATGCGCAATAAAAATAATCTTCAAATGAAATATGCATGTCATGTAAAATGTAAAAAGGTTTTGCCTTGGATGGTATATTTCATTTGTTTGACTTGTAGCATTAAATCAAAATACACTCCGATTCAGAAAATTCGAGATTTGTATGAAATATGTAATACACAATTTAGCTTTTGTATACATCTTGAATATTGTGATTGACAATGTAAATAATGATGAGTGAACGTGGAGAGGATGGAAGCAGAATAAGTAATGGAGCGTAGAGGGTAGGGAAGCAGATTTAATATATATATATATATATATATATATATATATATATATATATATGTGTGTGTGTGTATGTGTGTAAGTAAAATAATATTCGCGGCTTAAATTGCGGTTCATAGTGAGAATGTAATTTTTGATGGACCTATAGACATTTTTGCATATATTTATTTGATTACATATATTCGAAATCTCTATGGTTATTCAGTTATTGGCATTTGTGTCATATTATTTTTTTATTACATGTTTTATTAAGATCAATTATTTAAGATAATTTTAAGCTTTGTGTTATTTTCACAAAAAAAATGGAAGCAAAGTTATTTCAGGTATGCAGAGAATTCGCCTCGAGTGTAATATAAAGAAGTTTGTATCCAAACAATTAATAATATTTAATATTGTAACAAAAATATGTTTTCAATAAACCTTTAATCTTAGGGTAGTCTATAACAAGGTATGCTTGAAAAAACATTTTTATTATTTATGAAGATATATCAATTCAATATAAATTCATTTTCCATCATTAATCGAAGAGTGTTTTTCTGCTGAAAATTAAGGAAAATATTAAAATATGAAATCTTCGAAATAAGAAATATTTTGAAACTTTAGTGGTCATAAACTGACACATAATCTGTAGACTTGGCTACGATATTAACGTTGTAGGCAACGTATCTGGAGCGGGAGCTACCATAACATGTAACTTTATTTAATGCTTTGCAGTAAGATGTTTGGTTCCACATATTTTATATGAATATAACAAATATGTTGCAAGTTTCAAATACTTTTTAAGTCTCGATAGTTTCGCAAAACGACTTTTTAGGTTCTTATAATAAAACTCATGAAATATTATATTTAATATACAGAAAAAAATCGAAGACTTTCTTTCCAGAATATAAGCATTTTATATTGCTCTATTAGTGCTGTTGTAATTTCCCCGTCTTTTTCGGTCACCTTTTATTATAGATACACACATTATGACTACTTTTAGTCGGATTTTACTTTTCTTTATCTATATTATAGTTTCAAACAATCATATACTTTTTACTTATTGTAATACGAAATTATTCCAATTTTCCCGAGTTGTAACTTAAATTGTCCAGCCTATATATGTAAACCAAAGAAGGGGAAGAAATTGGAATCCAGTATATAAAGTGTATTTAATGTATTTAACTTAATTTTACTTGTATACATTAACGTCTGTATAACACAAACAATATAAATCTGAAAATTAAATTTTGCCGATAAGCACTCAATGCAATTTTCGGTGAGTAAAGGTATTGAGTTGAAATTGGCCCTTCTTTGGAAATAAAAGAAATGTTTTTTTAAGCAAACTGTTGAATAAACTGTATTAATTAAAATTCTAATTACTTGTGCCAACACTCAAAATAACTTACATTAGTAGTGCCGGTACATTTTTTTAACAACATGAAGTGTCAAATATAGCTGAAAAGCATTTCAAGAAAAACTTTAAACAAAAATAATTTTTATGTTTCAGCTATGGCAAATCTGGTTTTATTTAGGATTGTTTTCAATAATAGTGCTATGTAAACAACCACTACAAAATTATAATAATAAAATTTGCAAATTGGTCTTGAGAGCATCTAAAAATGTTGTACAACAACAGCACAAGTTTTCAACATTTTTCAATAAAGTGCTTATATCCTAGAAGCAAACTGGCTTTGGTATTTTTCATTTTGTTTATGGGGGGCATATGTAGTCGTGTAAATATATATATATATATATATATATATACATATATATATATATATATATATATATATATATATATATACATATATATATATATATATATATATATATATATCCACTCTCTTCAATTTTTCGCTCAAATGTGTAGGACATTTTGTGTGTTTTTCATTATAATTCTGATTATTTTCGTTAGTTAATTTTACTACATGGAATGTTAAAAAAAACTGCGTGTACAGTATTCAAATTTCAACGTTGGTCAACATTCTACAAGAGTAACGGCACGGATAGCAATGTATCGCCGCCAGTCGATCATTGATCGGGTGTCTTTCACGAGCAAATGTTTATGTAGCTTTGAATATAATATATTAGTTACTAGAAAAAGAGCATGCTCAAAAATGTTGTTTGATAATTTTCAAGCCTTCCTCTTTTGTCAAATATTAATTATTCCACGCGTTAAATGCTATTTTTATACAGGCCCCCATTTTCTCTGATGCTTTAGGTTTATGTTAGGAGTATGTGCTTGATAATTTAAGTTACAACCAAGGAAAATTGTAATCATTTCGTATTAAAATTAGTATATTTTATTTGACTTTTTAAAAATATTATGTGGCCAAAGCAAAAGTAAAACCCGACTAAAAGTAGTCGAAATGTGTGTAATTATAAGAAATGCTCATAGAAAAAAAGGTGCTGAACAGTGCAACAAAAAGTACTCATGACGAAAATAGTCATGCTTCAAAATAATACTTAAATATATTATGTCACGGAGAAGTTTCTCTAATTATTACATACAATTTTTGGTAAATTTTCTTCACGAATAACATTCGATTACGTTGTATAATTACCAATTCAAATGATTACAACTATCTATTTATTTTGCTTTGAAATATCACGGTCAATAAAAATAAGCACAAAACAACGAATATAATACTAAACTTTTTATAAGTTAACACTAAGTTAATTACTATTTACACACAATTAAATGAAACTGTGTGATGTAGTATCATTTTTACTTTCTTTAATTTCTTTACCACGACCTAGGTTTCGTTGTATTACAACATCTTCAGGTGGGATATTAGCAAAGATGAGCAAAGATATCTTTGCTAATATCCCCCCTGAAGATGTTGTAATACAACGGAACCTAGGTCGTGGTAAAGAAATTAAAGAAAGTAGAAATAATACTACATCACGTAGTTTCATTTAATTGTGAATAATGAATTTCTACAAAATTAACGCCAAATATATTCACTATTTACACAGTAAAGGGACGTTTGAGATTTAGATACCTGAGATGAAAGTTTTCTGTAATTAAATTACTGTCCGATCTGAAAGTGGCTTTACAATTTCTTTTAAACTTGCCATCAAATTTCCCTCATAGAATTTCAAAGTTTTCTCTAAAGGAGTCCCTGTTTCATAATTAATTTTGTAGTGAAAATTACTTTGGGATATATTTCATGAAATTTCTCGCTTTTTTATACGTTTTATTATTTTTAGGTAACTATTTTTGACGTGGTCTATTTGAGGTTTATTCAATGTTTTAGTATGATGAATAAAAAGTAGTTAGCAAAGGCTAAATAAGTTAAGTATTAGCAGAGTAATTTAGGAAACATATATTTTGAATGATATTAAGTGGCAGGGTGCCCACAAGAATTATACTATATAATAATACTATACAATAATATATATATAATAAAATTTTAAGAAGTGAGACAGGTACAATTATTTCACAGTTTTTTTTATGAACAGATTAAATTTACTTTTTATTAGTTGTGATTTTCCCAAATATAGATTTAACAATACATATAATTTTATAATATAGACGTAACAACACATATTTTTTACACTGGAATAAAAAGAAATGAAATATAACATTCGGTGAAAGTAAACCAGGTGTCTGTTTTTCACATGATTCTATGAAGAATCAAAGAAAAATATTTGATTTTCTCCCCATGTCGAAATAAATTGTTAGCATTCCTTATTTGTGGTTTACTGGAAAAAATAAATCCATCACATGTGTTATATTATAAACGAAAAAAGGTGCACACCTCACCGACATGACCTTACGGATGAAATAAAAATATTTAATAATTTACAATAACGATTATTTAACTAGAATTATGTCAATATTATCATGTTCTGATTAAAACTTTATTTTTACTAATTTATAGCAACATACTTAAATTTCTGCTAGAAATTACTAAGTAAACGATAAAGTTACCTATACACATGGCCAAAACGTACTTTCACTGCAACTAACATGAGGATGTCGGTCAAACTTTTATGCATGCCTCGAATATTTGCACGTAAGTAAAGCTTGTAATTTGTCGACAGATGAGTTTGAATAAACTTTTTCATTTTCTCGATTTCAACGCGATTAACAGCCGGCCGGTATCGGTGCCTATAAGGTAAGTTCGGCATTTATTTTTTCAAAAGTTACATTATTTTAACGTCAAAAAATGTTTCATTATTATGCAATTATGAGTGAATAATTGCATAATAACGAAACATTTTGACATATGAGTATTCTGTGACACACATGAACGTTTAAAAATACATTGCATTTTCATTAAACTATTTGCAAATAATATGATCTTTCATTCACTGCAAATTCACAGGTGTAAAACTTTTAAATTCGTGTAACCAACTTCAAATAACCTCCAAGAATGCATACTGAAATGGGTAGGATATTAAAAACACTATTATTTAGTTACAGCTTTTGCAGTACAATACCGGTTCCAAACACAAGTGAATTGGCAAAACACTGCTACTAATAAAGATTTTGCGTCAGTACCAAGTGAAAAATTTAACTCATCTCAGTGTGTGTATATGTGTGGGTGTGTGTGTACATGAGACAGGAAAAAAGTGGCGATTACAATTTTAGTTTTACTGTCAAGAAAACATTCCCTTATTCTAACATATCTTGATTCAATTTAACCCACTAAGGATTATATTGCATTAAGCTTATGATTAGCTGAAAAAACACAATAAAAATATTCCAATCAACTGGTTATACCGCCACGCTACATAAAGTTCCTTTATTTATCCACTGTTTACAAACTGAATATTAGTTTTACTATCAAGAAAACATTCTCTTCTTCTAAATTTTCTTATTCCAATTTAACCCGTCAAGGATTATATTGCATTAAGCTTATCATTAGCTGAAAAACACAGCAAAAATATTTCAATGAGCTGATTATAATGTCAAGCTACATAAAGTTCCTTTATTAATTCACTGTTTACAAACTCCCCACAACAAAACTCACTACAGAAGGCGCAATATTTCGTTCACAAAGTTCTGCGCACCACAAATACCATTTGAACAGAATTATTAAAAGCTTGTAAGAAATAAATCTAAACGACGTCAACTTTTGCATACTTTACATAATATTTATGCAAAATGAGTAACGCTCAAATCATTTTCAATTTCCGGAGGGGATGTGGCATTTTTTTGGATAAAAAGAGTTTTCTGGCCGTTCAATCTGCCTTCAGTATATTTTATTTACTTAGACGTTGGCCTCGTTGTCACTAAAATATTGACAGGCAGGACGAATTAATTATGTACGAAATTAATTCGATAAAAATTTCTTTAAAAGGTGATTTTTTTTTAAGTTATTGGCAAAATTTTTAACGCGCAATCTTAGAGATGGTAAACAGATTTTGAGTGATTTTACTTTAATTTTATTAAGATGGAAATATATTAGATAAAACTCATGGCTGACAAATAAAGAAGAGACAATTATTTGCGATTCAGCGGTAAATGCTTTAATGGTAGATTAATGCATTAAATATAATGCAACTGTGACAGAGGTATTATTTCATTTAGAATTCATTTTTCTTCCCTCAATTCTTAAATTATGATTTTCTATAATTTTTTAACTATACTTTGTTTTTTGCACCGCAAATACCATTATTTCTTCACATTTTAAACTTCCTTAATATCATAATCTATGGAGTCAGTCTTCTCTTATTTGTATTTTGTTGCATTTTTTTAAGAACCTAAAAGACAAATGAAGTAAAAATCCAAGGGAAAAAATTATAGATATCTTTTTTTGGAATTGTACAACCTGGTAAAATGTTGCAAGTAGCAAATATAGAACCGGTATCAGTCTAATTAATTTTATCGTGCCCTAAGTATGTGAAAAATATTATCTGTTTTAATTTTTTTTGTTTTTATTAATGTTTAGTAAAATATTATGTTTTAAAAAAAATCGGGATCGAACAATATTGTAAAAAACCGCTAGTAACCATTATTACCACCTAAGACAAAAATGTGGTAACATGGTTGCTTGCGGTTTGTTAATACGAATACATTACTACTACCACTAATAAATGTATAATTTGTTAATATGTATATTATTAATACGTATATTTTTAATACGTATTTTTAATACGTATATTTAATAATTTCTTAATAAGTATATTTATTTACTGCCACCAACAAATGAACGATTACTTTGTTAACAACGAGTATATTAGATTGCGGCCACTAATAAATGAATTATTGATTTGTTAATATGGAACGTGATTTTCCTAGGAAATAAATATTTTCAAAAATATTTTCAATGATCGAGTGAAAAAGGCCTACCTCTCCTGAAACCTTGTCCTTTGTTCCCTTGTCCTTTCCTGTCTTTCCCATCCCAAATCATGTCAGTAGTTTTTATTACTTATACTTTTGTATTTTTTAAATTTGTTTTTGTCTATTGTATCTGATATAATTTTCATTGTAATATCTCTTACAGTCTGCCAACTAAATTTCGATACCAATTGTTATGGTTGACTGTAACAGATTGCTTATTTAATAATAAGTCCGTCATATATATAAATTTTTAAGCATAGTAGGCATAAAAATTTATAAATAAATAAATAAATATATTAGGCTAAGGCCACCAACAAAGAATTATCGATTTGTTGACACGAGTTTGTCATACTACTGCCACTAACAGAACCCTTGTGTAATCATGACCTCCCCTTTTTGAGCGAAATAATCAAATATTTTATGCTATACATTTATATAATGCCTTTTCAAACGTCATATATAATTTAAATATGCATAAATATGCGAATGTAAACCTTGACGACTGAATTAAAATAATAAAGCACGCATCATATTGCTTCCCTCAACTATCCGCGCTGTCAAGTGTAATCATGTGATGGTTCTAGAAACTTTACCAGTTACATGCATTCATACATACACAAATTTTAACAACAATATTTTTTAGTTTAACTATGTCCTTGTTAACTACGTTTTCATAAAGATTTAATGTACTGACATGCCAATTCTACAGTTTTATTATGCGTACAACCAAATTTATGTAGCCTGGTTGTTAACAGATTAATATTTTAAAAACAAATTAGGGAAATAAAGTAAGCTTATATTGAATCCATGCAACATCGAAAAATTGTATGTGAGGAAGACAACCGATAACGACGTCCCGCATTCGCGTTGCTTTTTCAAGCACCTACACCTCCAACACTGTTCACCGCTAGCCATACCGATTTTGACAATAAATGTTCAGATGGAAAACTTCATTACACAATTTAAAATATAAGCAGCGCCATCTATTGAGATACGTAGACATGCTATACTTTTGTTCATCTATTGCGCGTCGAGTACCACTTCTTTGTTACTGTTGTTTTTCCATGCAACGTAAATTAATTTTTTTACATTTTTTTTATATTCTAATTAAGTGAACTCATGTGCAGAAATAAAATGTAAATATTAGTTAAACTTAATTCTTAAGTTTTTGAACTGCATTCGAATTAGGTCACACATTTTATGTGATACGTTCACAGACAAAGACATAATCATACAAAAAGACAAACATTTTAAAAATGGTTTTGATGTCCATTCACACCCTCAGGGGCTGATCTGAAAATAAATGATTTTTTATAAAAATTGACCAAAAAATTTAACCAAAGGAGAAAAGAATTTTGGTAAACAATAATAGATGAAAATCGACATAAGTACCACACATTTTGACTCCTTTGTGGCAAGCTTTTTCATGTGAAGAAGATTGTGTGTTAATATAAAGGGCAAGCTTTTTCATGTGAAGAAGATTGTGTGATAATATAAAGTGCAAGCTTTTTCATGTGAAGAAGATTGTGTGATAATATAAAGGGCAAGCTTTTTCACGTGAAGAAGATTGTGTGATAATATAAAGAGCAAGCTTTTTCATGTGAAGAAGATTGTGTGATAATATAAAGGGTAAGCTTTTTCACGTGAAGAAGATTGTGTGATAATATAAAGGGCAAGCTTTTTCACGTGAAGAAGATTGTGTGATAATATAAAGGGTAAGCTTTTTCACGTGAAGAAGATTGTGTGATAATATAAAGGGCAAGCTTTTTCATGTGAAGAAGATTGTGTGATAATATGTAATGAGGAATTGGGAAAGAAATAATAATTATGAACTAAAATGCAGTAGAAAGTACTAATGTACTAAAATGCCATGGTCAACACATATAACTGTGCAAAGCGTACTGACAATTTGCCTTTGATTGTTTTTACAGTTTATTTAATGTATGAGGTATTAATTTGCATAAACCAGGCTAGCTTTGCTCCGCAGTTTTGTGTCTGAGAAATTTTTAAAATCAAATATTTGTGTTCATAGGTTTGCGCAAGTGAATTATGAAATCAAACAAAAGCTTTTCTCCTTTTTTATATGAATATATAAAAGCGCAGAAAGTATAATAATAACACTCGCATTTCATCTATTGAATCTTCTTATTAGAAACTCAAATTTGCCAGGGATGTTGCATAAAATGATTTACAAAATAGGTAAACGGGCGCCCCGTTACATATTTTGTAAATCATTTTATTCAACATCCTTGGAAAATTTGAGTTTCTAATAATAACAGTATGTAAACGGGTCCAGAGTTTCTATAATTAAATTAAGATAAAATAAATCGTTGTACATGTTCTGCGTCAAAAAATCATAAAGCACACTACATCTTATGTGTCTAAGTAGTAACATGTTTATATGCAATCCTGTAATTTATATATTACTCTGTTTAAAAATTTTGAGTTATTAAAATATTTCTGGATCTACTTAGTTAAATATGTTACTTTTATTGAATATATTTGGCGTTAATTTTGTAGAAATTCATTATTCACAATTAAATGAAACAACGTGATGTAGTATTATTTCTACTTTCTTTAATTTCTTTACCACGACCTAGGTTTCGTTGTATTACAACATCTTCAGGTGGGATATTAGCAAAGATTTTCTCAGGTGGGACATCTTCAGGTGGCATATTAGCAAAAATCTTTTTAGATCCAGAAATATTTTTAATAACTCTAAATTCTTAAACAGAAAGTAGAAATAATACTACATCACGTAGTTTCATTTAATTGTGCTTATTACTTTTGTTAATGATTCTAAAATATATAAAATTTAATATTATCAGATTAAATTAATTTGATTGGCGATACTGCACATGAGTGTGTGACACTGACAATTTAAAATTATTCTGCGATACTGTACGCGGGCCGTCTTTTGTTAAAAAAGGGCATTTATGTGAAAGTTAAATAAGAACAACTTTAGACCTAATTATATTTAATTTTCGTTAATATTTCTTTATTGAAAAATTACTGTACAATCAGACATTAGCTATTTGTTATGTAAAATAAATGAATATCGTAAATCATTTATTGGAGGATATTGGAAGTTGAACCTCTTTTTTGTAAATGGAGAGTCCTATTTGTCAATAAAAACTTGCAAGGTACACGCATAGTGATTCACTGGTGCGTCATGCTATTCTCACCTTGTTTTTTGACTAATTCGTATAATTATTTTCAAACACTAGACCATTGTCTGCGTGACAAAGGAGAATGCCGAAATTGGGCTAAGTAATGGACAAATTTATCCTTTACCCCATTCACAATACTATCTTTTATTTGTATGCTGCTCCAACTTGTCTAAGAATAAAAAAAACTTTTTAAATATTTGTTGTGATGGCAAGAAAAAAAAATATTTATCTGCCAAATATCAAGGTGAAAACATGATTAGTGAAACCTTCATATCGTAATGTTTTCGACTCTTGTACTCATTGCTCCTTATCTGTGGTATCGACAGTGCAATACTTGTATTAAAATGTCGAGTATTTACACGCGCACGTACACACACACACACACACATTCGCGCACACGCACACACACACACGTGCAACAGGCGCACACGTGCATACGCGCACATGTGCACTCATGCATATGTGCATACACTCACACACACGTATTCATACGCACGCACACGCATACACACGTACACACATACATGCACATACATACACACACGCACATGCACACATACTCACACACAATTGCACACGCACGCCCATGCACACCCTCGCATACGCACGCACATGCATACCCGCACTCGCGCAAACACACATACACACATACTAACACGCACACACACACAAATTAAAACACACACGAATATGACATTAAGATTCAATGTAAATGTTTATAAAGTACCATTTGAATACTTTTCGTGATTAATTTTATCAACAACAAGTGTCAACTTGTTGTTAACGATAAAACTAATCATAAAAATCTATACTTGTGTTAAGGACCCAGCAAGTTTCACTGAGTTAAAATTTTTATAATTTGGTTTTTATATTTTTACCTCATAACATGCGGTATCAATCATTCGTGTTCAAAACGAGGTCATTTTATTTATAGTATGTGGGCATTCTCGTTTTTCATAATATATTTCCTCCTCGATATTTTCAAAACTACTCAACCGAAAATTATAAAAAACATAGTAGGTTTCAGAAGAATTAAAAATTTGAAATTTCTCATTTCAAGTAAATTAAATATTTGAAAAATGTTTATCACTGCTAATTATAACTTATATTCAAATATAGTTAGTGTAAAGAAAATGTGATTTTGAAATTAAATAAATGAAAATAGCATATAGAACGAATGAATGAAGAATGAATTAAAAATAACTATGCTTGATTTAGTGTGTAAATCAGCTAACTCAGAGCGAAGAAGTTTTATAAAATAAACCTTACATACCAACATTTACAGTTTCTCTTTAACAAGAAAAAAAATAATAAAATTGGCTGGTTAACAGTATAGAACAGTTTTACCAGTCTAATTCGCAAACAATTGGGATTATTTTTAAACAAATTAATATGTGAGTCTAAAAATTGGTACATGAAAAAATGACAGTTTTCGACCGTCAAATAAAAATATTTAATTTTTATAAAAAAATGCAATCATAGTCAATAGAGCTTTATTTATGGTATCTAATGTTGCAGGTTACTAAATATTAAAATGCTCACTAATAACTTAACAAATTTTAAAACATAAATTTTAACCGTCATCGGTATAATTTTATAACAAAAATTAATGGAAAAAATGACATTAACAAATTCTTGGTTAAAATAGAAAAAAAAATGGATTTGATAGCAGTTTCGAAAAATTGAGATTCTTTTGAATTTATACTTAACGCTAAAATCGCTGTGTTCCCAGAAAATTGAGACGCCTGGTAATAATTATTTATGTCGACTATAATCATAAAAATGACTGTCTAAGTTTGTAAAATATAAGATTAATCTTCATAGTTAATCTAGATATGACAAAATAAAGTTGTCGTTAGTTGGTTTCGAACAAATACTTTTAAAATATGTAAAAGATATAAATTCACGTTGGCGTTTTGTATGCAGACATTTATAGTAACAATGACGATAATAGCATATTTTTAAATAATTATGTAATGTAGATGTTAAATATATACAAATATCAAATATCTATATATAAATAAAATTTAAATCTATCGTCGCCACAGTCCACAATCAAATTGATTAAATTAGTAAGCCCAATTGTTTGGCCGCAAGGATGATATTACAATAAGGATTACTTAAAAGCGGAACCAATACCACTAAATATGCGATTTGATTTGTTTTATATCTAATGGTTTTAATTAGGTTTAAAGAAACAAAATGAACGAAGAAAAATTTAGTTCCTGCTCGATCTATGGAAAATATACGACATTTTGTGCTACGTCGATACAACTTTTCCAACTATTTATGATATTTCCTCTTCTCATATTCAAGATGTGTGCTTTCGAAACATTAATCTTCATAGGATATTTTTTATTAAACTGAGTGAGTGTATTTGTAGGCTAACAATAAGTGACCCAAGTATAGCGAATGACAAAAGCTGGTCGACATTATGAAATATAATAAATCAAACCGGAAAATTCGTTCGAATATTTCTTTATGTATCGCAATCTATCTATACGCTCCATTTATAAAAAGGAAGTTGAGGAATCCTTTAACAATAAAAACGAGCAGGGCCCCGCACTTAGCGGAGCTGAATAAAAAAGCTTTACACTATGGTACTAGTAAAGACTACCCGGTAGATGGTGACCTCAATGTAAAATTTGATTGCAGAAAAAATGTTTTTTTTATTGATGAAAATGTAAACATATTTCTGAATTCAGAGTGTAGTTTAAATGGTTGAAAGCCTTGCAGTCTACATATTATCACATTTCTTCATAATATTTTAACAAATTCAATCTGTCATAAATGTCAATTTAATTGTATCTCTGCACACGATCTAGAGCTACGCTCTGACAGAGAACTCAGTCTCTTTTTTCCCAAATGTACTTTAACAAGGATCCTTTTCTATCCAAACTACAAAACTTTGGAATCAAATGAATTCTGACACCAAGAATTCGGCCTGTATTAAGATTTTAAAATTCCATCTAAAATAGTCCTTTCATAGTCCCTTAGACCCACCGTCTCTTAATTCCATCTTGCTTCCGTTTCCTTAACAATGTCTTCAAGATTTGTAATTAATGTTTTTTTACACTTATTGCTTTGTTTTTAACAACAGTTTTTTGAAGTATTTTTTTGCCCCTTTTGGAAGCTGTGTATATTCTAAGTCGTAAATTTTGTAATAGAGTAGGTTTAAAAATTATCTTTTAGAGTCTTCCTTATTACTAATATATTGGTGGTTGATTAGGAGAGATTGCTATTGTACAATAAATACGCCAATTCTATATCAATGTTAGTTATGTGTTAAGGTTAAAAATAAATAAATGAATAAAATTATTTCAAAGTAACGCCATTTTTTAAAGATCTATTAGTAAAATGAAACTTATGAATTCGTTATGTCTGTCTATCTATCTATGCTTGTCACAACATCACAGCCTTTTCATTTTAAGACCGATTGCGATAAAATTTCACAGAAAGACGTATTTGATTTACCCTAATACAGAGAAAAAATAAAATAATCTTTTTTTTTCTCTAGGCATGAAACTTCAAGATGAAAAATTGTTTTCTCATAGACCTTATGAGTAGGTTAGGTTATTATTGCAAAAATATGTCAAACTAAATATGTATGTGAAAAATCTTTCAGTGATAGAATTCAAAATTATTTTGATTAATTTGCTTCATAAATTAAAGAGAAATAGGCAACTAACGCCCGTTGAAGATACTGCTGGGCTGAGTGAAAAAACATCAATATTTAAAAATAGGTTGATAGAAACGTTATGTGATTCTAAATGTTTAAACCTATATTTAAAACACAGATTTAAAATTGCTAATAAGTATGAAATTAAATGTGTATGAATTCCTTTTAGTAGGAGCTCTACTGGTTGATTTAAAAGGTTTTTCTTTGTTTACTCAGAGGGTGCGGATTTTTTTTTATTTATTTGCTTAAGAAAATGGGTTCCTCATTGACTCCGTATTATGTCCTCCACCTGCCTAGCTGTTACAGTCGTTTTTCTTGGAAAACTTTTCACGTAAAAACTTGAAGTTTGGCGCAATGGCAATACATATTAACCGGTACGTATGTCAATAGTTAAAATTAGAAAATAAATATATGAAGGAATCCATATAAATAAATACAACAGGGAACCCACAAATAGAATAATTTTAACGTCTCTTGGTAATCCAATGGCTTATTCAGAGGAATATTTTGAATTTTGGCGTTTTGTTTTCATGTTAATAAAATTTTTTTTATTGAATATATTCGGCGTAAATTTTTTTTATTAAATTTACTACCGTATACGTTAAAAACTTCATCATCGTAAAAACATCGATGATATGTTATTGATGAAGATGTAATAATTTTTAAATTTATTTTAATATAATTACAATGCACGGTTTACGGGAGAGAGATATTGAATTTTATATCACATAACGATTCAGTACGTGTCCGTACATAGCCAGACGAGACTAAATATAACCAGCCAACATTTTAACTAAGAATATACCTGTAGGAATTATTCATATTTTCAACGCATTATTACAATTTGGATTTTTTTATGACATTTTTTTATGAAAAATCCGCAATTTTCAAAAATATGTTTAATAAATATTTGAGACAATATCTCACAATACTATGCATCCCTATTAGATGTAACTTATATTAGTAGGTTTCTATGTGTACCTAGTTGTTTGCTCTTATCCATTAATAATGAGATTAAAAAAGGAACTTTATTGAAATTAAGAAAATTATTTATACAAAACATACAGACATTCGTCTAAAGTATATTTATATTTTATATATCAGAAATAAACCTTCGACATATGATCTCAATACACACAATTCATTCTACAACATATGATATATCTGAACTTTGATTAACCAATTACTCAAAGGATTCCAATATACTTTCATATTTTATCATTTTTACTTCATATTATTTTATATACTCCTAATATTCAGCAAAATTCCAGCATTCTTGTATGAATTTCGTTAATAAAAAGACTCCAATGGGAATGCCAAAATTTGATCTTTTAAAATATTTCTTCTAGTTCAATCGGTAAAAATATTTAAGAATATAATTAAATGTAGAGAAGAATAATAATTAAATTTTATTTCTGAAATATTTTATTTAAAAAAATACAAAATGGAAGAATATATGTCATAATATTCAAAATAGAACTACGTCATTTCTGCATTCCGTTTTAAAAAATTATATTTAATTAGTATCAGATGCGTTGATTGCCTACGAATCTTTACTCTTTTTGTTTGAACAAATTTCAAATAATACTTAAGAGATGGCGTTGGTTATAGAGGAACATTGCATAGAAAGTCGTGTGAAATTTAATACAAGGGACACATATCGTCAAACTCATCAAACCTAAAATATGTTCTGGTAGATGAAGTATATAACTTCGTAATGTTTAATTTATAAATCTGGCAAGGTTAAATAATTTGGGTCCGAAGTTTCCCGAACCACACTTGGTGGGGAATTTCTCAATAAGTCAGTTTCTCTCTACCTGGTGATGATAATTAGAAATAATTTTATTTATATATTCAAAAATTTAATATATAAAAACTTTTATAAATTTATTTCATAAATGGTTTTTGCTGCTTTGGAAAGATTATCAAGCTGTCTCATGCACTATATTTTGGATTCAAATAAGTTTATAATTAGGAAATAATCTAAGTTTTCCGACATATTCCAAAAGCAGATTTTATATCTTATCAGTTCACGGTCTAGGACTACGCTTTGAAAACTATTTCAGTTTTCTTTTTCCAAAACGTGTGTTGTGAAAAGCCTGAAGTTTTCTAATAGTTATATTTTATTAGACTGATTTCACAATTATGGAGAAGCGTTTTTTTTTCTATAGCCGAGTGTAATTATAGGGATATTAATTAATTTTAATTCATTAAAATCGTGTTTTAATCTGCGCTTAACCAGGGTATCGAGACCTGTGCTCATATCCCATGTTGCAATTCGTTCCTTGAATGTGATAGCAATGTTTTAAATTCAAGTTTAGTAAGAATTTGAAATAGGTTGAAATTTTAGTAAGAAAAGTGTTTATAAATAAGAAATTGAATGTTGTAATTATCGAATATGTTTAATTAATAGAATAAATAATAAATGAAATATTATTTAACCATTTTATTATCAATACAGAACTGCAATACATTAAAAAAATTATTGCAAGAATTATTATCATCTGCTTTTAAAGGGTGATCCTGATTAACAAGTGAGTACAATAATGAATTGTCTTAGTGTTTTATTAAGTTACTAGTAATTCTGTCTGTTCTTCGTGAGGAGAAATTGTACCATATTGCAAGTTCCTTTACTAAAAATATCGGTTTTTGAAAAATAAAACTGTTTTCTTGTATGAAGGCCTTTGCTTTGACTGCTGTAGAGTCAGTCAAGTTTTATTTTGTAGTATGTGATGTAGAATAACTTAACGAATATTGTCTCACAAAGCCTCAAACACCAACAAATTATATTTTTGGTCATGAATTCACTGCAACGGAGCCTTAATTCAATTTGGATAGTACGTAACCTTAATTGCGTTGTCATTAATTTTCGTACCCAATTTCGTCGAATCTACTCATGAATCGGGAAGTAAATTACAAATTCATGCAGTCTAACAAATAAACTGATTTATATTGAATATATTTAACATTAATTATGTAGAAATTCACACATACATTTGTGTCTTCGAAACTTTTGAAAGTTTCCTAACATTTCCTTGCCCATCATTGTATAATTTTCACGTGCATTAGGATGATATTATATGCATAATCAGAATTTCAGAGACGTTTTAATTTTATAACACAATGAACTAATCAATTTACCATTGAAGTATACACTCACATTTACGGACAAGGAAAAAGCACCGATACCTGTCGGTATCGAGTACTTATGTCAGTACCGATACTTGTATACTCTGTGTCTCTCTATAGATACTTCTACTCATATGAGTACTTAACAGCAGTTATCGTAATGAATCTCTTTCAAAATTCTGTCCTTAATACGATAGGTGGAAAACTCCGTTTGAATTATAATCATTTCACTGGTTTGTCTCATGTTTTTGTTTTCTCCCAAGGTTTTTATCTTCATTTCAATAAAAACGGTGAATAGTTAAGTTCTCGTTTTGTTGTTTTTACAGTTAAAAATGTTAATGAAATTAACAATATTTTCCAAATACACTGCAGAAAATTACTCACATAATATATGTAATTTAATTTAATATGTAATTTACGTTGTAGTGCATTAGGAACTTTTTTTCAACAATAGCATATGAAAATGCATCATAAAGGCAGTAACAATCCATATTCCAAATCAATACATATCGTATTAATTTAGAATATAGAAATTACTTGTTAAAATATACAAAATATTCAGGAGAAGTATCGATATCTAGGGGTATTGGTAATTTTTTTATGCTATTACAGGTACAATATTTTTTTTTCTGTATTATTGATAAATGTGGTATCGCTAATTTTGATTGTATATCATGTTCCTACTCACAGTAAACTTTTTCTCACATTTATACCACTTTTTATATATTCGATTTGGTAAAATTAAAGCGCAATATCAAGTTTAAATTCTTCTAATGTCGGATACTCGAGTACAGTACCCATGTAATACCTGTTTAAACAGTATAAATAATTGACTCTAGATCCAAAATTTCCATACTCGAGTCAATTAAGTACTCCAAAATTGAATATATTTGGTGTTAGTTTTGTAGAAATTCATTATTCACAATATATGAAACTACGTAATATAGTATTAGGTTGTGGTAAAGAAGTTAAAGAAAATAGAATAATACTACGTCACGTAGTTTCATTTAATTGTGCTCCAAAATTGCTTACATACTCAAGTATTATTACTATGGGTACATTTAAATTCTGAAAATGTGTGGATATTTAGGTAGATATCGCATATGGATATTTAGATATATATAAAAACAGAGGATTTTTCTTGTATAGTTGGTACTGAAGCCTGCTATTTTTATTAAAATGGTTTCCATTACCTACTTACGTTTACTTCTATTTGCTGTTTGGTGCGTAATAGTAGAACGTGATTTAAAATTATGTAATAATACTTGTATTCTGTATTATTAAACACAGTTCATAGTTTAGCTCAAAAAGGTGATGCAACGAAGTTATTTCTAATCAGAATATGTTTTTGGAACGAATTTTTGATATAGCTTTTTCAAGTTAATTTACATTAACTGTCATTAGTCATTTGTTACATACCAGTAAGAATACAAATTGAGCATTATAAAACAAGCCAACCTAAAAGAGTTTAGGAATGAATAAACATTGGACGTAAGAACGTTTAAAATTCTACATTTTTAAGCCGTTCTTCAATGTCAAAATACATTCCTGCATCTACGTCAAATATAAAATCAAGCATACTGATTTTAGCCCTTCATATAAATACATACATGTACTCAAGTCACAACATATTTAATTATTTGCATACATAAATACATGTATGAAAGTAACTAAATATGAATGTTATCTCGTAGCTCTTAACAAGCTGGAAAATCTTTACGAATTGAATATTATTTGGTTCATATGGACTTCGAGATAACAAAAAGTAATATGTAAAATTTAAATAAATATGGAAACAAATGATTAAAGTCCAGCGAAGTAAATAGTTAAAAATAAATGTAAACCAATTACAATGACGCAAACTTTTCTTTCATAAACTTGCATATCTACCTAATTAAAATTATCCACTAAAAATATGAAATTAAATATAGAAGATAAATAACCAAAAACCGACTACGAAAAAGTTCGGAATAAGTTTTAATGGTTTTTGCTTGTAACAAAATATCTAGACATCTTATAATTCAAAGGAAATATTTTTCATAATAACGCGGTCTTTTCGTAGTTTCGTATTCCTTTAACGTAAACACGAAACATAACGAATATCTTTACTAAACTTATCTTTGATATTATTTTTAACTGTTAAATACTTACCTCCTTCTCTCCTTTTCTTTCCTTATTATTCTCAGATTGAAAATGGGGGAATAACATTGAATAATTTAATTTTTCTGACACGTTTTCCCCATATACTTGTATTCGGTAGTATTTAACACAGTATTAAGGCTTTTTATTATAATTCCACGAAGATTATAATGATTTTACATTATAACTGTGCTTTATTAACGCCCAGCGTAATAGAGTGGATTTCCTTATAATATTGGCTTTTTCGTTTATATTTTACGAGGAATCTTTATGAAGTAAATTTTTTTCTTCAGGAGAATTTTTTTTACCATTATATGAAGTGGATTATGTTTATAGAGAAAAGAAACCTATTAAATTTTGGTATGATTGTCTTGTAGTTCGTCCATTACAGATAGCTCTGCTTAGGTTTAAGTCGATGTAAAATATATGTTAAATGTCTTGGGCTGACCAAAAGAGATGACCATTCCAAAATAGTTATATTATCTTTTCAGCAAGTTTCCAAGGATATAACGCTATTGAGGTCACTTTTATGTCAAAAATTTTCCAAAATTCGCACCGAATTACGAAAATGGATCGGTTAAAATGTTAATTTGTGTACTTGTGTGCAAGCAGGTGTGTACGCGTGCGTGCATGCGTGCGAGCGTGCGTGGGTGCATGCAGGCGGGCGCGCATACCTTCGTGCGTGCGTTTGTGCGTGCGTGAGTGCTTGCGTGCATGCATGCGTGTGGACGTACGAATGTGCGAGCGTGCCTGCGTGCGTGCATAATTGAGTGCGTGCGTGCGCGCGTGTGTGTGTAGGTAGATACATAGGTATATAAGAATGAGCAAAGTGCACCGTTTTTGCGACGAATTTCGGAAACGTTTCAAGGCATCTAAGGTATCTAGCGATTTGCAAGAATCTGTACATCTATCAATATTCAAGTACAGTAAGTACTTCACGTCTGCTTATAGAGTTCGGTAGGAAAAGAAAAATTAAAAAGACTTGATGGTTCCACGTGTCGACTTTTTATTTATTATTATTGTGTATATTTCTACTTAGTCGAAAATTTCATACTAACATTCTGAAACCAACGGAATATCAGATATTCCACGCAATTTTCTTGTATGACGATGCTTAATTCACAGTTGCAGGAAAAATGCCTATTATGGAAATTTATTGATAAATCGTACAAAAATGTTGGAATAGGAGATTGTGTATTCTTCTTACTACTTGAGAAAATTTCCAAATGAATCCTAAATAAAGGCAAAAGACATGGAAAAAAATGAATATCGTTGAATTTACATTGGTAGCAAGAATTGAGTTCAATAACCGATCCAGTGTGTCCAAAAATGCCACGTGTTACATTTTTCAAAAAATGTTAATATACAAGCACCATTTCTGAATGCTCTAGTGAGGTGTGTCATATAGATTTATTTATATAAACTTTGTTTGCATGCTAGATACGAATCTGATGCAAACATAAAACCCTTAAAAGTCTTGTGTTGTGAAATTACTGATGCAAATAATTTTTTACTGTGTTCCTGATTAATTAAAAAGTTTTGGATGGAGATTATTTATTTTTTAACAAATTGTTGTTCATTTGTGAATTTTACTTATTTTATGTAAACACTGGGTTACGTAAAATTTACGTAAACACCGGGTTACATACTTCCAAAGCAATAGCATATGGCCTTATAGGAATCTGAAAATGTTTTTAATAAAAGTCTTAGTTAAATTGGTTCAAATAATTCCGGTATTACATCGAACATGTAAAAGTACTCTCAATTTCAGTAAATTGATTTAGATAGCAACGCAATTAACAGAATTACATTACGTTATAGTAAATACACATTAATGAATTTAAATTAAATTACGTTATCGATATTCTGAGAAACTTAGTCGGAAACTGATAGAAAGAAACCAGCTATAATCTCTGTCACGAACAGCGTTACGCCATTACAGCTAATGGACTGTCGTCTTAAAGCGTTGTAGTCCAAAGGATGTTGTTCATTCGCAGCGGTAATGTCGTTGACGAGGGACTACAGCTTGAAACATCTGCTCTAATGGATCTGTCAGCATTCCAGTTTATTATTAAAGGGCATAGAAACTGTTCTTTGATTTAGATTAATGATAGATCTTTTAAAGTATATTGATATACATAAATACGTAATTTATGATAAAGATACGTAAATGACGTTGATTGGGAAAATGTCAGCCATAGATATTCTGTGCTATATTAAATATATATTTAAATTGGAGATAAAATCCGCTTGCATCAAATATTTTATAGGTCTTACCCACTTTTTAAAATATGTGCCTATTATAAAAGTGTTTAACCAAATATACGCTATAATAGTATATAATAGATAATTTTTTTCTTTTGTATTATTATTGGGAACTATATTTTATTTGTTGGTCTTTTCTGGTTGTGTTTGCTTTTTACCATTATAATTGACACCGTTAAGCCTCAATACGTATGCATTCGTTATCACATCGTAATTTAAATGACTCAATTAAGGTTTAAACCTGTAATGTAATCAAATCAATGAATGTAAAAAATTTAAGCAAGAACATCAGTAATGCAATTACAATGCATTTTGATAAAAGTAAACTGCAATACTATTATCTGTGCGCAAAGTGTTTTCAGATATATAACATAAAAGTTACTAAATAAATATTAATGAAATTTATAATAATTTATTGCTCAAAGTTCTGGAAATAAAAAAAATAATTTGTAAGATTTTAATACAAAAGTGACATGTTAAAAAACAATTGTCCCAAAAAAATGACAAGTTAAAAAAACAAAAAAAATCCCAGCAAATATAAAAAAATTTCTAATTACTGTAGATAAATGGGTTATCGAAATCCGTCCTTCCGTTAATAATATACGCTAATATAATGTTTTTTAGAATTAATTGAGCTTGTTAATTTAATTTAAAAATTCAAAACTTAATTATTCTAATCTTTTCTCCTTAATTTATTGCCTTCAAGTTAATGTTTTCCCATTCCCACTATAGCCGATTTCAGTCCATTATCACGAAAACCGCAAAAATTTATACATCAATAAATATTATAAAGCAAAGTTCCTCTCGCGTCTCTTTGTCCGTATATACTTAATTTTTTCAGTACCAACTTAATATATTTTATCCCAGTTTTCATTAATAAATAGAACAATCCGTGAGGAAGATTAATATATATAATTTATGAATATTTTTTTACCCAATCTGTGAAGATGAATATTGATAAAATAGAAAAAAGCAATTGTCGGAAATATATCGTGGCGGGAACTATTTTAATCATCAGGGACGTATGGAAATAATGAACGACAAAATAATTATTCTTAGAAAGTTCTACAATAAAGTCCCGAAGAGTATATATTTATGTATTACTAATTTTTATAACTAATTTTTCGAACGGTTTTCAAAAGCTTATTCCTCATCTAATTACCTTTTTTAGCGACCTTCCTCAACTTATTATAGATCAGATTTACCTTTTATATCTTAATTTTCCAACGAATAGTTTCAAAGTTATGGCAATATTTTTAAGTTAGCAAAATTATATGAGAGAGCTTCTGCACACTGAACATTGTATGAGCGCAAAAACTATAACACTAGCAAAGCTGGGGCTCAACAAGTGTTTTTGGAAGTGGCAGTTTAAAAAAATGTTTTGCCTACCCACGCGAAGTACTAGCAGATTGTCAGTTGTATAGGTTGTTTAAAGAAAAACGTTTCTTTTCTTGATAATTTTACATTACTTAACATGAGAAAATATAGATAGTAGCGAATAATATTATATTTCTTAATTCCGTTCGTGTTTATTTTTTTTATTGCCTTATAATTTTCACAACCAAGAAAAGTTAACTTCATTGATTTTTAGTTTTTCCATTAATTCTCTAGAGTAACGTTAATTGTCTAAACTAATACACACGCCACCTTTTTGACATATTTAGAAATACGTACATTGTTTATAGATTGATCCATTTCCGGAATCTAATGCAAGGTGATGAAAATGAATTAACTTTTTATTCATTTATAACCCTGAAAGAAATGACGGTTAAAGAATTAACAGTAGTTTATAAGATTGATTTTACGGTTCAATTTATATAATAACACAATTTTGCTTTTCGTCCGTAGAAATACGATGGGTTTACTGGAAATGCTATCTGTAACAATTTATATAGGTCGAAGCTAATTATAGAGATGTGGTCAATAAGGAGCAGGAAATATAATCATCTGTTTCACTCCCCACCGTTCTATCTCATGCCATGCGTGAATATTAGAAAAAATTAGGCATGAATTATTAATATTACGAATTATTTGAAATTTGTGTTGCAAAATGACAAAAAGAACCAATTTCGCTGCCCACAAAAAATTCGCTTTAATTTCTTCATGCAAGGGGGATCAAAAGATATTACCATTCTTTAACTCATACATACAAAATCATCGCAAAGTTTAGTTATATTTTATATGACTTTTGAAATTCCGTACTTCGAAAGGAAAAACTGAACTCTGTCAACATCACTCACGCGCCAGTTTTTCGGTAGTCGTAGAAGCTAACACCCAAAAATATTTGTACAAAAATTTGTAGGTGAAAAACTCGAAAAAAAATTATATAGGTGTATTATTCAAAATGGCTAGCTATAAGGGTCATTAAAATATTTTTTTCTTAATTTGTGAAAGAATATTTTGTAAGATATACTCAAAAATATGCAAAAAAAAGTATATGCCCCTGTCTTATTTCCCAAACTACTGACTAAAATATAATTAGAAAAATGATTTTGAGAAATCTACGCAAAGATTATAAGAAAACGACACAACAATGATTTTAAATGTCAGAATTTTTAAAGATATTCACGATCCACACCTACTAAATTACATTAATAATTATTAAAAAATTATTCATTAGGAAATCCATATTAATGATAAGTAATGAAAAATAAACTTCAATGTAAAGTAATGAAAATTTAACTTCAAATGAGGTACGGAACTAAGTTCTTTTGCAGAATTAACAATTCTAGTCCTAAGAATCTAACATCATCAACCTGATATTGTTCTTTCATAAAAAAAACATTCTTAGGGTAGGAATATCGCTCTTTTCTAATTTGATAAATTTTACTATGATTATTTCGAGGTGCTTAAAAAATATATCTGTAAAAATTTAATATTTGTCAGAAGCGGCGTAATTCCGCATTGAATTTGCGATATAATGTAAGTGAAATTTTATGAACGGCCGATTCCGTTTTACATGGTACACTCGGTTAACAAAAAATTTCATTGAATTTTAATTTTAAACGGATTTGAAGAATGACAATAATATAAAATCTACTATATCATGTTTCCAAACAACTTAATAAAATGAAGCTAATGTATTCCAATAATCCTAAAGAAACAATCCGTAAATTCCATCTGAATAAATATAGAGCCGGTAAACTTTCACAATGCCTTCTTTGGGAATGAAATCTGACAGAAGATCGAAAGAACGTGAAAGCTCTTTTCATGTTTCCTGGGAAATGTCTCCAAATAAAATAAGTGTCCGACACAAGTCGAGATAAGGCGGGTTTCGGTTGTACACAGTGGGGCTTAAGTGTAATAAGCAGCCATAAGGAATTTTGAAAAATTAAATATTTCTTTAATAGACCACTTAAGAGGTAAACAGTATTTCGTAGGGCACCGATTTAAAGATTAAATAAAAAGAAGCGAAATGCGAATCTAGCTCAAGCATTGAGATTTCGAAACATCGTTTGAAATTAAATCACTTTATTTGTTTCGAATATTTGTTATTTGTTTTGAAATCACTTCATTTGTTATGTCATCATTGATGCGGACTTCGAAGCGAAATAAATATTTCATAGTAGCTAATGTAACTAAATAGAGATGATATATATTATTATTAATATACCATAAATTGTAATATCTAGATTCATCAAAACAAGCCTTCTAAACTAACTTTAATTTCAAAAGTTTAAAAAAAGGGGTCATTCTTTTTTGCACATTTTATGTATATTTGTAAATATCTATCATCCAAAAACTAACTTGGTCTGCCAAGGATATCCCACGCTATATTTGAAAATAGTTTCTTTTTGAGTATATTCTTCTTACTACTGAGATATATGTAAGTTAATATATTTCGTTACTAAGCTAAATTCAAAATCAAGCCATTTCTGAAAAAAGAGTTGCTAGAACAGTTTATATACATATTGTGTATATGTATATATATATATATATATATGAAGTGTAACTTATTATCAAATATGTAAAGTTGTGGCCAAATTTAGTTTAACTGGACAGGTCCTTGAAATAAAATTAAAATGTACGTATCCATTTAGTACATTTAAGTTACGTTTTTTAAATATTAAGCTACAAAGTAGAGTCTAATTTATTTTCATTCCTCTCATTTTTCAATCATAAATTTTAAGCCTGAAAAAAATTTCAAGACATAAAAATAACTGCGATATAGATATCAATACCCATTATATTGTACTCCATATTACGTGTACACCTACACGCAATTGGCCGGTCTTTTAAGCGAATTATAAAGGGAGGAGTTCCTCAATTGAACTGTATTTTCTTTTATTTGTTTTTCTGAATATCTATGTATTAGGTATATATAAATAATGTATGTAGGTATATATAAATGTATTTATGGTCATTAAAGGCTGCAAATATTTGTTTCAATTCCAATATAAGAATTATTACTAAACTCTTCCTAATTTCCTGATTTTTTTGATAACGTAAGGTATCATAATCACACAAAAATTTAAAAATTTAGTTTTTTGACTTAAAAATAAACCGTCTTAAAATAACCAGCCAAGTAATAGCTGTATTGAAAAATATATGTAATGAAAATTGGAATATTCAGTCGAAACTTTTGCGGTATAATATCTTTTCCAAAGAAAATAAATTTAGCAAAATACTGATATAGCTATAATTTTTTGGTATATGGTATCAGTGTATCGTCGAATATATGAGAGAGAGAGAGAGAGAGAGGGAGAGAGCTAGAGAAAGAGGGGTGTGACGTGGTGTTAATATTTTCTTATTTTTTTATTGCACTTCTCATTCGCTGGTTACTGAGGTCGGTTCATTTTGTTTTATACAAATTTAAAGTAATTTTGTCTTATTTATTGTACCGCACGTGTTGGTTAAAAATATAACAGAAACAAATAATAGTGAAAAAATTAATAGTAAAAATTAAGATACGACATTTTCTCCCCAGCCTTCGCGTGGGAAATTACGGACTGATTTCGATGGCAAAATATAATCTTATCTACAGTCATATTCTGGATCTTGTTGGAAGCAATGATAAAATGTCAATATTCATTTTAACATTATTTTAATACTTCTACTGCCCCCCTAACAAAATAAAAACGGAGAAGCAAAAAAATGTAGATAACGATATTTAACGACTTCAAATTACTGTAAAAACATATTTTTTATAAAAATTTGAAGCTGTTAAATTTTATTTTGCGGACTTTTATTATTTTTGATAGATTTGTATTAATATATTTTATTTATTTTTAAGATTACAAGATGTTTAATATTGATTATCCATTTAGTAAGTTTGAATGACACATAGGCAGGCACCAAGCATATAAAAATCAGCAAATTTTTAAGGGTACGACCCTCAAAAGTAAAATAATGAAACCCTTGAAAAATCGTACGTGTTCATTCATATTTCACCGACGTTCCCTTAAGAAACTGTTTATGGTAGAAAATTTAAATTTGCATACTGATAAAGCATAATGCTACCTTTCATCTTAATTTATCTTACTGTCACTTATCCCGCAATTATTTAAGTAATTAACGTTAAAAACAGATACATTTTAATTTTTAATTTCACATGTCTTGTGTCATAATAACAAGCTGTAATAATTCCAATTTTTTTCAGTATTGTGTATAAGATAATTCAGAACGTTTGTTGAAAATATTTTCAAATTTGTTCCCCTTCTTGTCTCAAAAGGATAAAAAAATGGCTTTACTGGAATTTTAAAGGAAAATTATGGAATTAATTATAAATCTATAAATATTTTCAAAACTAGCAAAAATATGCCAGGCAATATATGCGTGATAAAAAATTATGTTAGTAATTTAGTAAAGTATACCTTTATCATTATTTTTAACCAGGACCATGTATGGCTTAATTATAATTTTCGTGATCAGTATTTTGAAAATATTTTTGAAGTCAAGACTTATATCTGAAATAATAAGGAACTGGTTAATTTACTACATTTTTTTGACTTTGGGCTATTTTTCATAAAATAAAAAAATCACAAATATTGGACGTAAAATAACTCTTAAGGTCGAAAAATAATTGGATATCTTACTTCAAAAAATAATGCTCACTTAAGTAGTATTTTTATTACTATTAGTAATTTGATTTTTGACCACATTTGCTCATATATTTTCCACTGTTTAAAGAGTAGAGAGCTTCGCGACGTAAGTATCGTACTATAAATGTCAGATTTCACATTCGATGTGTTTAATCGTATATATACAGACGATTTTTTTGTAATCAAAATTAATATTCTTTTCGATAAACAATTTAATCAGAGGTTATTTTTAGAATAACTAATTTAATTTACTGCAATACTTAAATCTTACTCCAGTACCTAATAAATTTTTATGTATTACTTGCAGAATTGATTTTTTTCAAGCCTCAAGTGTGAAATAAGGAGTGGGAGTAATTGTGTAAACATATATATATATATATATATATATATATATATATATATATATATATATGTATATATGTACATATGAGAACCTTTTAAGATTTTATAACTAGTCCTATCAAATAATATCTTACATATAGAATAAACCAAAATTTCAAGCGTATATTTCGCCTCCCTTAAGATTTCTTACCATAATTTTTAGATATTAACTATAACGATATATGTGCTATTAAATACGTTTTATTCCTAGAATATTAAATTGCGCATATATCTTTATAGATAATATCCAAAAATTATGGTAAAGAGAACAGTAATATGATAAGGAGAGCAGCAGAGATATAAATTATGGTAAGGAGAACTGAGTAACATTTCACGTATCTGCGTAATGCAGTTTCCAAAAAAAAACCCCTGTAACAGGGTTCCTTTTTTCTTTTGAGGCACGAAACTCTAGAAAGGGCATTCTTCATACCAATAAACTTTCTCCAATTAAACCTCTTTTTTACAGTTGCTTACAATAAAATAAAATACATAGAACTACTTTATTTTCAAGTTTATTCACTAGTTATACGAGAACATGCGATAGATTCGGATAGTTGTGTGAGATTATATGATGATTGTTGATGAACAAATGGAGTTTGAGAACATCACCAAGTGACAAATATAAAGTACAGCAAAGTACTTGCTTATATTCCTTGCTCAATACTCTGAGAGATAAATAGCTTCTGCATAGACAGCTGACCTATATGATAGTTGATATCACATTGCAATTTTAAATAAAACTGACAACTTACACTCGCAGGCACCACTCATTTCTATTGAGTTCGAGGCTGCTAGAATCTTCAAAATTATACTAATTTAATTACTATGTAACTTAATAGGTTTAAAGATAACGCATTCGATTCGATGTAAAACAAAGTATATTTCGATTCGGGATTCTCCTAACATTTGGGCACGTAATTAAGTTTAGCGATTTATTTGAAAGCTTCTGATAAATTCTTTATTTGTTTGAATATAGATTTAAATAGTTTCTTCGATAATATCTACACTCAAAAAGATCTATTAATAAAATAAAGAAAAAAAAACATTGTTTATTTTTCCATTTTCCTCCATGCTTTATGCCAATAAAATAATAATAAATAAAAATATTACTGCTAAGCATCGTATTATTGCTGCATACCATGATCAAGGATATTTATTTTGAAAAGTTAAGAATAGTTTTGTATATAAATTTCACTCTTGTCAAGTAAATATACCTAGTTATAAAAGGACCTAAACCTAGGTACTTTTTACACTATCTAGATATCATTTATGGCTTAGTAATCATAATGGAAATAATTTGTCCTTGGATACATTAAAGCGATACGTGTGTTTTTCATTCAAGCGGAAATTCTCACGATTGGAACATTTACGTAAATCCATGAGTATAAACATGTACGTGTAAGGGTGTGTGTGTATATATATATATATATATATATATATATATATATATATATAGATATATATATATATATATATATATATATATATATATATATATATATATATATATATATATATATATATATATATATATATATATATATACATACATATGTATATCTATATCAGCAAAGAGTTAAAACATATATTATAGACGATCAATGCACAGGTTCACTTTAACAAATGTGAAAATTACTAAAATAACAACCGTTTCTATACTAAGATATATTTTCGAAACTAAGAGCTTTTACTGTAGATTAAACTCTTACCATTATAAGAAACGTTAAATGGATTGTTATTTTATGGATTGTTATTATATTTACTTTAATCTGGCCGTTTACTGGTCTAGTCCTTCAGATATCATCAGCTAATTTTGAATGGCGAATAGATTGCACCGCTTATAGAGTGTAGTCATAAAGCGTTTAGAGAAAGAAGGACTGTAAAATTAAGTTTTAGACTAGATCTTATTTTAAATGCTCTTCCTGCACCTCAAAAGATGAAATCAAGTCCTTCCCAAGGTAAGATAAAATGAATTGGCAAGTCAGAACCGAAATCTCTTTTAGTGGCATTTATTAATAGGATATAAATACAAGTAAAAGAAAAAAATATTTGAAGAAATATTATATACAATAAATTATCTCTACTTATTCAAATACAATTTATTGCATGCTCATAAAAGCAATAGGCGTAATGTTGGAATTTTCACTATGATTTAATTTCATTCTCTACAAACAAAAGTGACTTATATATCAATTAGTTGAGTTATTTGTCTGTAATAAAGGAACTTTTCTGAGTTCTGTCAGAGGTAGCAATATTTGCAAAGCATGTAAGCCTGCCGCCCTGTCCATTCGCATTTCTTCTCAAAAAATATATTTACTGTGCTAAGATTTAAGACTTTTCTATTACAATTAAATGAAACAACGTGATGTAGTATTATTTCTACTTTCCTTAATTTCTTTACCACGACCTAGGTTTCGTTGTATTACAACATCTTCAGGTGGGATATTAGCAAAGATACTTTGCTAATATCTTTGCTAATACCCCACCTGAAGATGTTGTAATACAACGAAACCTAGGTCGTGGTAAAGAAATTAAAGAAAGTAGAAATAATACTACATCACGTTGTTTCATTTAATTGTGAATAATGAATTTCTACAAAATTAACGCCAAATATATTCAACTTCTCTATTACTTAATAAAAGAAATATTAAGAAAGAGTATTATAATTATATAAGTGCAATATTAAATTAAATTATAGAAAAATAAAAAAAAGTTTTCATGGTATTCAAAAATATCACATTTTCACAAATGACGGAAACATAGATGTTATCCTCTCATAAGTAGAGGTTAGAACGGTTACACTATCGTGATAGCTAATTATTACTATTTACTTTCATTTCCTTAGGGTTAAGAATCTTACTTTTTTTTAAATTTTAAAGCTACTTAAAATAATTTTGGTCATAAAAATTGAGCATTGAAATTTCACATTCATTCGCCACCAATTAATTCTTCCTTCTATAATAAGTCCTCCATGCTATGTTCGGAAAATCGTATTAATCAAAGCTGATTCTACCATAATTGAATATATTATACCCACAAATTACTCGTAAACATATTAAATTTATTTACGTCTTGTATTTAAAACATAATAAAGACAGAAGTTGTCGACTCTCTTATCAGACAGCATAGTAGAGCCATTCCCCAAGTTGGGCCAAGAAATTGCTGTAATATATCAACATTCTCTCGAAGCGAGTACATGCATTTTTGGATAACCGTGTCTTTACACTAGAAAATTAACTCATATGATCTAGTGGCGAAGTTTAGTAACGTGTACAGTTGCTAATATCACGGCTTCTGATTGGTTCATATTCCTTTTTAATTGAGCAATTAACAATCGCAGCATAAACGAAAGGAAATTGATGCATATGAAAGTCAACAATAGCGTGGCATTATTTCATTGAAGTTTATAGAAAGAAGTTGTGTTGAATAAAAGCAAATTTAAATAAAAATTATTAATATAAATATGCAAATTTAGATACAAAAAAATATGCCTGGTTCAGACACAATTTTAAAGATCTTTAACGTTGTGCAAAATAGAAATTAAAATTTCATTAAGGATATTACGATACGGAACAAGAAAAAAAATAGACTTATTACTTTTATGATACATTTTAGTTGTATAGTAAAATGTATTGTAGTTAATATACAATGAGTTCTCTTTAAGTCGTAGAATGCAATATGTATAAAGGTAAAAACAGTTAAGAAGTATTTCCTAAACCTGCAATTCTATAATTTACGCCACAAGGAAGGAAAAAATTATTAACTGCAACCCTAACATAACCTCTTATAAGACTTTAAATTAACAAAGATGTTATGTTTAACAGAGTCTTTATCAATAGCTTTGGTTGCTTTCGCGATTTCATCAATCATTTGAAATTTTACATACACTCAAACATATACTTTTTCTTACTTATATCTTCATATACATATATGTCTTTCATGATAGAAAATAGTATTCGATCTTATATATCTGATTCGGAAGCTTAAAAGTACTTGTCAGAAATTTATAGTCTTGTTAATTATCTATTAAAATTATATCCTTGATCCCAAATCGAAATCTTGTTGAACGAGCATATTTGAATCAACATTTGATGATTAAATAGTGTATACGTAGTTGTTAAAACGATAATGATTCGTGGATATTGATATAAGATGTAATTAACAAGATTTGAATATCGTTACTGAATATTGCACAGTTTAGCGATATTACGTACTTAAGTCATCTTGACAGATTTGAAGTTAGTAACTAAATTTAGACAAAATTATCCTGTATAATAGAAAATAAGTTGTTAAACCGGAAAAATTAAATATGTCTCACAGAAATTCGTACCAAAGTTGCCAAGCCTATTATATACCATTCACATTTAACAATATTTAAAAAATGGAAAATGGAAAATTTTAATAATGTTTTGGTCCAATGATTTTATTATTATTTGGGCGTTAGAAACAGTGGTGGTGTTGGTCTAACTCTGAGTTACCTCACTATTTTTTTTGTGAGCATTTGACTCACCAAAAAGTTAGAGACAACATAAATTTTTATTAGTACAAGTAACTATTTTATTTATGTTTACATTTAACTATTGTTTATATGTTTTATAGTGATGACAAAAATAGCGTTTTGTAAGATTTTTTCTTTTATAAGCCTTTTTCTTAAAACATAATCTTTACAAATAATATATTGTAACCATATTTCTTCTTTATCTACGTGAAATTCTTTTCATTAAAATAAAATCGACACTTTCAAAGTTATACATTATTTGTCGACATTGCACGAGTGAAATGTTCTACATATTAATTGAGATCTTAACCTGAAGGATATACAAACAAGTTTACAACTACGGAAACTACTCGATATGACAGGAAGACGGTGCACACGGCAGAATCATGGAGGAATTATGAGGACTCCATGTTTAAATATGGAACTCCATGTTTATATATATATAATAACCATGTTTATATATGTACAATAAAATAAAATAATTTTTTTTTTATAATAAATACTTGAGTGTTCATTAGATCCAACTGATTGCTCTACATAATTGAACAGAAAGTATTTATATAAAAAATTTGGTTTCTCTTACATTGCTTCGCATATCTGTTTTTTTCCCCTTAACAATGCACTTCATATATTTGTACTTATATACACCCATTTATCGGTATATCACCTGTAACCTATTTGTAACGGTAAGAAATTTATAATTTAACAAAATTTAAATTTTTAGATTAATATAAAAACCAAAATTCACAAGGACTACAAAACGTAAAGACGATACATTTCGACAAATTTACTTTAAATCATCGTAAACAAATCACACTCTGGTGCGACCACCATCGAGCAGTTGAATGCACATTGAGCAGTTGAGTATCATAGGAAACTGGGGAGTTCCGATGTAATTCCATTCTGGAAAGTGATATAGAAAAAATGATGATTGCGTGAGCGCAGGAAATTGTCCGGGAAAAGTAGTGACAGTTTACTGAATAATATAGGGCGTAAGATTTTTCCTTTTGATAGCTGGAAGATAAATTTCACAAGCGCAGCGTCCCTTCTGAATTGCAAGGAATGAACACCAATAGGAAAAGTCCACAATACATTTAATAATATTTTTATTTTTTTTATTCAATTATATCAAATTATACATTTATTTATTTTTAAATATTGTCTAAAATAAAAATATTCCTTAACAAGTTCATCCATTCGAGATTTATATCCGTGTTTTTATTACTTCGAAGACATCTTCTAGAAGTCATAATTGGTAATATATATTTATTGTAAACACACTCCACGTTTACAATAAAAATATGGCTACCGTGCTGCTTTTATGGCTACAGGAGTATTGGGTTTTGCTAGCCCTTATGTTATTTTTTACTCTCTTAATATTTTGTTAATAAATTGTCGTCTATATTTTTTTTACGACTGGCGAATTAGATTAGTTCTATAAATTTGAAACTATTTTTTATAAACTGTTCTTTACACTTTCATATTGTATTATGTTGTATTTCAATTAGTTGATTTTAAAAAAATCTATATAGTTATATATAACATTATAGTTACATAATCTGGTAACATCATACAAATATCATATAACTCTGATATCTCTAATTTTTAATTAAAAGTAGTTACGTTAATTTTCTCGCAAAACCTAAGAATCTGGGAAACTGTCGTAAGGATTACAGACTCCTTTACTTTATGGCAACATAAATATTTTGCAGCTGTGTCTGTGAAATATTTCACGAGTTAAGGAAAAAGTGGAGCAAATAATAGTGAAAACGTGACACTGTTTTGTAGAATATCGAATGGAAAAATTGATATATGGATTACTGTCCTATCGGAAATTTTTGTATATGGAGCTGAAAAACACATACATTTTTTATTTATTAACAATCAGTGTACAGTTTTATTCGGGCTTGTTTCGCTTCAATATAATTTTATGTTCGTCCTCTTGACAATATTAATTTATTTTATTTACTGAATAATTCTTTCTTTTTGCAAATATTTTTTTTTTATAGGATAAAGTTTGCTCACGTACAGTTAATGGCGCACTCTATGTGTTATCGATGATGAACGGGTTAAAATTCTGTCCCAAACCAATTACATAATGAGCCGAATTTTGTCGTCATTAAAAGTACTTAAATCATTGATATAAAGCTCCGTTCAATGGTTATTACGTGATTATTCTGAAAAATTGAGGTCATTTCAATGTTTCTAACCTTAAACCCAATTATTTTAAAGTCCGTGTTTCTTCTAAACATCGCCGGTCCAAGTCTTTTAAAATCTAAACCGTATGACTTACTGAACTGAAATCCGGCATAGTTACAGACTTAAGTTATTTAGTAAAAAAAATAATAATTTTACTTTTATTATATTTTATAATTAATTTTTATAATATATTTAAAGCAGGCAGTATTTAAATTATAATTTTTTTTAAATGTTGGTTTGTAACTAAATTTAATATGACGTAGAAGTTGCTTAGATGTAAAAAAAATTAAAAGAGAAATATTTGGTTCGCAAAACATTAAAACTGCGCAAAAATTGCTTTACTTATAGTTTTCCCTAAAGTACTTATTGAAAGTTTCTAAAAATATTGTGTCAAAGGGAAACTAAAGGCAAACTTTTTAAATTGACCGTGTACTTATTACAAATAATGTAATAACTTGAATTGGAACTGTTACTAAAGTAGTGATAATAGGAAATAATTATTCATAATTTTTTCATGTTAAAATACGGAAAAATATTGCAATTGTTATTTTTAATTTTATAAAGTTATTTTAATTGAGCAATACAAACTATATACACATTTCGATGTCAATATTCATGCAAACAACAATAAGATTTTAACAGAAAAGTGTAAATTGTTTAATATGGGATCTACAGTACATTAATGTTTATAATGTCTTGCTTATAGACATTTTTTCATACATTTTAACGCAGGAAATGTCTTCACATACAATTATTAAATACTACAAAGGCACGCGATACTTGACCGCAATTTTACATTAAATCAAATTTATCCAAGGTGCTGTTTTATTTTTGTATTTAATAATTAATTTCAAATATTGATTTTATAAAAATCCAAATGCTATTTCCAGATATTAAAATTAAGGAGAGGAATCAATGGATTTTACAAAACTGATAATGAAAATAACAATTGAATAGCTTATTTTTGTTTTTTTTTCCTTTGTGAAAATAATTAATTCCTTCATTGGGCGTAAGATTAATGTATTTATGAATTATATACACAATGTAGTGGCGACAAGTAACTTCCAAAATTTTCATAAGATCTTTTTGTTGCTTCCTATTTTTAAGGCGACATACAAGTCACCATTATCATAAAAAAAGAAAATATTTTCCCGTGTCCAAGGTTTCTACCGAAACACTATTTTAATTATACTGACTATCCGTTTTTACCTTTGTCATTTTTGCTCCGAAATGAAATAAGTAATAATAAAAGGAATACCATATTTAGTTGCATATACAATTTAATTTCAAAAGCCCGACCATGCAAAATGAGTCAATTTTTTTTTCTACACTACTTTCCTTGAGTAGAATTCATTACATAAACCAAATTTAAAAAAAAAATGAAAGGTAACAATGCGTCAGATGAAACACAGTCGCTGTTTTAAAAACTAGGTTGTTGCAAGCCTGTTGATAACCATGGTGTTATTATAATAAAGTTAAATATATCTGAATCTAAATGCCTGATGGATATTGCTAATACAAAGACTAAATTCAATAATATGTGATAGCTATCAGTAATACATACATATATACACACACACACACGTTATATAAATATATATATATATATATATATATAGAGAGAGAGAGAGAGAGAGAGAGTATTAGTTCTCTGAAATCACTATTGCTCATTTTAATCTGGGTTTGCCTTTTCCGCGTTTTCCGGAAGTTTTCCCTGGAAGCGGTTTCTTGGCAGGATTACTACTATTATTATCATTCATTTTAACAAAAATAACACAATTTAAACTACATTTATTGATGAGTTATATGATAACCGAGTATTTATAAATCTTATAGAGCTTAGAATTATATCTCATCTTCCGTATGTAATTTTCTTTTATATCTGAAACTAAAAATATTTAGATTAAATTCAATTAAAACCTCAGTAGTTTATTCATTATCAGTAATATAAAAACATGATTTTTATTTAATAAAATCTACTGCAACTCTTTTTAAAATGTCGTGTGTATAAAGTGATTTTACAACTAAACCACAGTTTTTAAATAAAAATATATACCTTTGTTCCATAAGTGTACATAATATTACAAAGCGTAGATACCGAAATCAAGCCAATTCTGATTGTTTTTTTTATATTCATGGCAGTCAAATACTATAGTAGTTTGTTCAAAATTTTGTTGAAAATAAACCGTTACTTGAAAAATAGTATAGAAATAATGCTTAGGAATATGTGAACTTTAGAATTTGAGTTAGGAAAAAATCTAATTAACAAGTAGATTAATAGGTAAAGGATCATTTTTGAGACGCACACGCGAACAACATAATTTATATTAAAATCTACAATTAGCATATTAAAATGAATTTGTTGAAAAAAAACTTTTAAACAACACTTTCTGTTTTGTGTTTTATTTATTTACCCTATAAAACAGTATATAGTTTTTGGTTGTTATTTGGATTTAAATTACTATATTTTTATAAAGAAAAACTGTTTCCAACCATTAATTTTTAAAAATGTAAGTAACGTCAACATAGTTCTTAATTATTTCCCCTTTTTGGATGATGTTTTTTAAGATGAGATGAAGAGCGAGCATAATCTTACAGTTTTATTTTTTGGAAAAATATTATAAAAAGTTATAAATGAAACAAAACATAGTCAGAAAATTCAACTTACTGATGTGGTAAACTCTGTATCTATGGATAATTTGAACATTCTTTATTAAAAATTCATGTCACACGTATATGGCCGGGCAGATATAGAATTGATTCCGCAAGTTTTCTGCATTTATCCTTCTGTTATTGAGCACCAGAAACAAAATGTTACAATACTAAACAAAAGTTATGGTAAAATCATATGGCTATCATTTTTTAGGAAATTTGCTGTTACTAAATCATTTTGAAATTACAAGTTATGAATAACGTATTCCTTTTTACTTGAAGTTTAAATTGTCCCTAAAGGAATTAACTCTGATTTCTGAAGTGCTCCTGCATCTTGCTCCTAATCGGTTAGTAATTAAGTTACTGGAAACTTTCGTCTCGCGGTTCATAACCTTAGAACTAAACATGTTAAGTGAATAAAAGTGACCACGTTCTCTACTTGCGAGTAGCTTTATTTATGAGTAGTTTACATATTTGATGCGTGAAAGGAATTTTATTTATAAATATTCTGTTGTTAAAAAAGAGAGTTCATTTATGAATAGAATTTGCAAGTATACGGTTATATAAAAATCTCAATAAATGTCAAAATTTGATAAGGAATTATGAATTCTAATAATATTCAATAAGTATTATATTATTATATGTAACCTTATAATACAATATAATTAAAATATATTATAAATGTTATAAAAATTAGAAACAAACTAGTGGAATATTTGACTGGTCTATTTTTTAAATTTTGTGCAGGTACATTAATATAAAATAACCGTCTATGTGCAAATCAAGCTAAGCTTGAGGATCTGTATCTCCGCTATTTAATATCATATACACTATCATAGAATAAATGTATATTTTTTTAATTAAATATTACGAAATGTATATTTTTTTAATTATCTTGCAAAGAAATTGCTTATAACGTAAACCTACTGGAAAACGCGGAAAAGTATTTAAAGTGGAAGCAAACATTATTTTCGCTCACCTCTCTAAAAATATCGATATATTATGTAGGTAAAAATGATAACTCTTATCGTTGGATAGGTTAAAATGATATCCAGTATAATAGGTAAAAATTTTGATAATTGGATGATAAAAATGATAAGCTATATCATTGGATGATTAAATATGATAAACCATATAATTTTATAGGTAAAAATGAGAACCCATATCACTGGATATCATTGGATGGTTAAAACGAAATTGAGCTTTCATTTACAGTTTTCATTTTTTGCAATGCGTACACCACGTTCAAATTTGCAATTTGCATGGGTTTGAAAAACTTAAAAAAAATTGCAACACTTGCATTTGATTAGATCTTTTATTTAAATATTTCAATTAACTTGCGCCAACCATTTTAAAAGGTAGACTCTGTGCCGTTCCGATACAAACATGACTGTTTTTTTTTTAAATACATAATGATGAAATTTTTAATATCAATGTAGAAGTGTGCTGATTTTTAAAAAAAAATTAATGGAATCAATTATAATTACATACTTAGAGTAAATTTATAAATGTGCGAAAAGTTGCGGAAACTGCATTCAGTCAAACCGGTTTACTCTTTAACTTCTTAGTAAATATGCCGACTACATGGTAGAGCAATTCGAATTTGCGATATCAACGAAACGATTTTGGCGAAATAAAATAACCCTTCCAATTGTTAACTAAAATTGTGTGTGTATGTTTATTTTATCTAAAAATATATCTGAAGGCAATTAAATAAACTAACTGTCTAAGCTAACTGTGTAAGCTTTCAAATGTCTTATTCGATAAAGACATTTTAGTTCCTTGCAAAAACTTTATTTCCTGTAAAGAAATATTTATTCGATTTTATAATTTATTGAAGAAATGAATGTAGCAAAAATCAATCTAGGTTTCCTCTTTCAATTTATTCAAAATAAAAAATGTGAGCTGCCTAAAAACAAAAAACTCATTTAATAACTTTAGGAAATATTTTACATTTTAGCGATTTTCTTGACCTCAAAAGAAAGAAAAGAAGTCATTATAAGATCAATGATGCGTTTGTCTTTTACTTAAATTTTTTTCTCACAAAACGCTCAATAAATGAACTTGAGTACAGCAATAAGAACTTATTAACTCACACATATTTCAATAACCTTATTAACCCACAATTATTTCAATAATAATTTTTGAAAATTTAACGACTAGAAATTTTAAGTCCTGTGTGTTGTAAAGATTCATTGTAAGGGTCTTAAAATACTTTTTTCCTAATTTTATGTATTACATCTTCAGGGATGTATTAAAAGTTACGAAGAAAATAAGCTCCCTTACTCCACTTACTAAACTATATTTATAAAGCCACTGAACCAAAAATTACGGAAAAAGATCTTTTTAAATTACGCAAAACTTTTTGAATAGATATACCAGTATTTCTAAATAGATGCGGATATTTTTGAAATTTTCATTTTTAAAATAGGACGTAATATATATGTCCTGCTTCTGGATTGTATATTACGATATCGTGCATATATCCACATTGATGAAGACTTATGATTAATGAGGCAATTTCACTTCAAAGTTGTATCGAACCACGATTGCGATCCATACTAATAGTTGGTAGTTTTTTTTATTATTTACGCACTGTTATGAAATAGCTAATAAATTCATTAAGTCTACAACACTCTTGGATAAATTTGTTCTCACTTGCCAGAAACAAATCACACTCTGCTGTAACCGCGATCATACAAACTTATGTAAGTAAAACACACACAACGTTATGGAAGTAAATTATCTCGTTCCATTATTATTATTTGTACATTACACCTTACTTTGCTAGCTGGTGATGTAGAGATTGAGGAAATTGAAATAGATAGATAGGATATTGAAATAGATAGAAGTTAATTGAATTATATTGTTAGGAAAAGAAAAATTAAGGATTTAAAAAAAAGTTTGTTTCCAGAATGTTTATGAAGAGTAACATAAATTATTTACAGGAAAAGTCATGGAACAAACTATATAGACTTTAATAAACTTTCGAAGAAAATTTATTCACCCAAAACTTTTTATTTTTTCGTTAAAATGAAAATGTTCTGCATTATTTGTTGCTGCTCTCAAAGTATTTAATAGACTAAAAGATTGAAGTTAAACAGACATCAGGCAACGAATTTTTTCTTACCAGATTTTTGAGGAAAATACCAAAGCTCTAGAAATATATAATTTATTTTATATCTAGAAAATTCTATGAAAATCTAAAAACTTTATAACTTTCATTTCCTTAAACTACGATGTTAAAAAATTTGGAGAAATTTAGTGTTTTCGTTACTAACGAAATTTACTGTAACTAAATTCACTGCAGGGAATTAAGACCTGGAAAATGGACCTGACGAAAATAATTAAAAATAAATCACTAACCAATAGTAATATTAATTTCATATTTTTATACCAATAAACCTGACCCCAGTTCTTCTCAAAAGACATTGAGAAAAACGAATTTAAATTGCTTCTGAATTTTTAGGGGCTTGAAACTATTTAAAATAAAAGCGGTAAAAATAGTTAATTGCGGTTATAAGGATTTCATAATTATGTTTTTATTTAAAACACATTACGAATTTGTTTAAAAAATTAGAATTAAAAACACTTAAAACAAAGTTCTTAATATATATTCCTTCTAGCAACGCTATAGTTTTTATATTCCTATAATATGTATTTAAAAATATGTATGGTAATACTAACATTTGAAAAACAATCGGATAGAGGGATTCAGCCGCAGTAGATTACGTGAAAAATCTTGAGCATACTTGGGTGTTTGCACCGTGTTGTTTACGTCAAGCGGAATATTAATAACTTGTCCTACAATGCCATATTGTCCTGCATATTGCAACTATCGTATCTGCATGTACAGCAACAAAAAGGGGAATGGAGCCTCCCCTTGATCAGCCCCGGCCCGGCGCACGCATAACCTGCTCTAATTGTGGCCTTATACTATTGCTGTCGGGTGTAGCCTGGCTACTTCTTGTGGATTTTGATTAGGTGGTCTCATTCTCTGCCACCATTGCAGTCACAGTTACATCAAATAGTGGTGGACTGCCTTATGCCGCTTGAACCCGGCGCACTCGTAGATCCTGCACTTTATTCAATCTGTCACGTTCTCTGTGGAGACGAACATGTTCCGCTGACGTCAAATGGTCGTCGAGGGCGAGAATCTCTCTCTCTTGTACCCAAGCTCTCATACGTCAATTGTGTATCTTACGTACCGTAAGCGTTGGCGCCATAGTACAACAGTCATCCATTATATAAAAAGAACACGTTTTTAAGTTGTACAAATTTTAATGGTCACAAGTATGAGTTTTATGTATTACACCTATTATAACGCGGTGTGCTCTGTCAAAGGCGAATACTTCCACTAGAATCGAGCAATGTACTACTTAGTTATCACTAATTAAATAAAGCGCGCGAGGATGAATTCGCGACTGCAGCGCTATTTACGCTAGCGAAATATGCACTACCGAGTGATAGCTTCTATCCTCAAAATTATGGTACAAAATAATGCCGGAGGTGCTACACTTCCAAAGTTATGAGCGATCTTGCCATAACTTATTTCGCTACATATGGTTTTTGCAAGTGACCTTCCCCGCCTCTGACCGAAATGAATGACTTTTCACATCAAAATAAAATAGGTTTTATGTGAATCGATAATAAAATTAACGTAACTGCTGAATAAAAATATATAGGACCACAATTATTTTCTTCTTTCAACTGAAATTACAATTTTTAAATTTTTATTACCAGATGCATTAAAAATGCGCAATAAAATTATTCATTCACAATTAAATGAAACTGCGTGATGTAATATTATTTCTATTTTCTTTAATTTCTTTACCACGACCTAGGTTTCGTTGTATTACAACATCTTCAGGGGGGATATTAGCAAAGATCTTTGCTATATATAATACTATAATACTATATTAGCAAAGATCTTTGCTATATATAATACTATAAATAATACTACATCACGTAGTTTCATTTAATTGTGAATAATGAATTTCTACAAAATTAACGCCAAATATATTCAATATTCAAAAATTATTCATCTTAACAATGACATCACTTGTCATGTCAATTGCAAATACATTTAATTTTGATGATATATTTCACTTCTTTGTAACATTGAATCAAAATAACCTCTCTTCCGTCTCAAAGATATTTAATACATTTATACAAGAACTATTTTATCCGATTGATGATTTAAAGTTGTTCATGAACACAAGAAGAGTGTAGCGGAGACCGTAGGGTGGAAGCATCAGAAATAAAATAATTTCACGCGACAGAAACCCCTGGTCAGAAATAGTATGTAATACTTGAAGAAGTTTCATTTGATAAGATATACGCGAAATACGTTCGGTTATTCAACTATTGGCGTATATTAAATATTATTTGTAAATTTAAGATCAATTATTTAAAGTATTTTAGGGCATAAGCAATATTTCCAATAAAATTGGAAGTTACTTCAGATATGCAGAAAATTTGCCTCGAGTATAATATGCAGGAAACTTTAAATAGTAGCCAAGCAATAAAATGTGATTAATGTCGTGATAAAAATGTTTTTAAATATACGTTAAATGTTAAAATTGTCTACAACAAGGCATGCTTAGAAAAATACTTTTCTTATTTAACATTATTTTTCATTATAAAGCTATTATAAAGTGTTTTTCTGCTGAAAATTAAAGAACATTTTTAAAATATCGAAGATTTTCTTCGAGGTAAGAAATATTGTACAACATTAGTAGTCGTAAATTGACATCATAAATAGCCTGTGGACTTAGTTACGATGTAAACATTCGAGACAAATTTTCTGGAGAAGAAACTGCTATAACCTGGAACCTTAGTTTATGCTTTACAGGAAAATGTCACTTCTTTATTTATATGGTATTACATAGATACACACACACACACACACATACACATACACACATTAACATACACATACAACACACACACGCTCACGCACGCACACACGCATACACACATACACACGCATACACACACACGCACACACATACGCACACGCACACACGCGCACACGCACACACACGCACACACACACACACACACACACACACACACACACACAGGCGCGCACACACACAAGCACACAGAATACATATGTGTGTGTGTGTGTGTTTGTGTGTGCATTATATTCGAATATTATAAAGATTTTACAATCTTAAAACCTTTTTTTTTCGAAAAATTACATTTTAGGTTGATATGAGAAAATTGACAAATTTTATAATTAAGTTTTATAAGTAGAACTATTTCTAGCTGGAACACAATTTAAAAAGCGAAACAAATAAAGTGAGTACATAACATTGTTTGGTAAAATATTTGATAAATCTAAAATTGATGGTAGGTAAATAATAAAGAACTAAACACATATTAATCGTTTGATTGCGGCGTAATGGGCTATTCTCATACAAGCATCGCTATTTTCTCAATTATTTCATAGTGTTTTGAATCAATTTGAACTTTCCCTTGATATAAGAAATTGCTTCAAAAAAAAGGTGTGAGCCTCTCCCGCTTAATGTGACGGATGAAGTGAAACTTCTTTACATCCATACGCTTAAGTGTACGTCTTATACTAACTTATGCCTTCTAGCTTGTGGTTCTCTTGCCACACATAGGCTTATAACTAAGTTCTCCTTCTCTCAAGGGTTACCTAATTTTAACGTGACATAATGACACAGACGACGAAATTTCACAATAAAAAATAAAAACGGGGTGAGTCCGGTCGCATACTGTGGGTGTCGTATTGAAATTGCACTGTATTTGGAGTTGCATTCAATTTGTGATTATCAAGAAACGTGTTAGTATTTCTCGTTACTTACAAACTGTTATAGTTGAACGTAAAACACTGAACGTAAACAAGTACAAACTGTTATAGTTGAAAGATATTCAAAAATAGTATATAGTTCAAATAATTCCAAAAAAATTTCAGCAATCGGGTGAAATTTAGTAATGCAAGTCAACGTGTATTGTTTGCACTAAATGTGTATTGTTTGCACTCAACGTATATTGTTTGCATTTTCATATTATTTTCCTTGCTTCGATTAAAACATTTCTTTTTGGGTTTTCATTTTCATCCCTCATCATCCCTCTACATAAACGCATTATTGTATTCAAATTGAAATGGACGGGATGGCTGAGTTGTTGGTATTTAATTTTTTTTTTAAATAAGAATTTACGTATTGGGATGAAGAGAAAGTTTTAAAATTGCCATTATTTAATACTTGAAAAGGCCGTCTCATAGACTAATTCAGTAACTTTGCAACTCACTTTATATTCAGGAGTATCCTTGATAAAATGTTGTGCACCTAGTGTCGCATACTATTAATATTGCAATTGCAAAAGTTCGGCTATTTATTATCCAATAATTCTGCAATCAAACAACGAATCAACTTTAATTTCGACATGGGTATGTTTAGTGAAACCAAATAATATATTATTCGTGGTTTCACACTAAGGGAATACTAATACCAAAAAATATATTTCTTATTGAATCAGGCTTAAAAGGCATAACGAGTCTTGACACGGACGTAGTTTATTTTCTAAAATAAATATAGTAACCACTTTCAACTTGAGAATTATTATTATTCCAGTAGAATGGAATTTATTTTTTTTCCAATAACAAAAGTTTATTTCTGTAACTGGTCAATAAAATTTTACGTATGGCGTAATATGTATATATGAATGATTTAATATTATTTATAAATATATATTACTATGGTGCCGTTGGTTTCGAGATAAACCCCGGCGTCTTAATTAAAAATCGACGCCAATGATTCCGCAAGCAAAAAGCTGGAAATATATATTGTAAAAAGCCTTCATATTAACGACACCTCTAAATATTTTTTGTTGTTAAATGAATCCATGAAACGGTTTTCTTAAGCATTATTTTACGATAAACCAAATAAAATTATTTTTCACTTAACGTTAATATACAGGACTAGATTACTAACCGTGATATCCCATATTATAACAATCGATGATAAATATATAAGAATGACTTATTAATGAATGACATCTTGCGTGAGTCTCTCTAATTATTTTTTTGCTAACAATACTGATTAATAGTTAACCATGACACGGTAATCAGTAGCCTTTTAACTTTTTATGTTCGTTGTAATAAATTATTGAAATAAAACTCACAGTAACTTCTATTATCGCAACTAACATGAGAATTTTGGAAAAACTTTTATTAATGAGTCAAACACTTGCGCGTAAACGATGCTCGTAATTTGTCGACACTTTAGCATTTTAATAAACTTTTAGATATTTTCTACGCTGTTAGCACCGGACCAGGATCCTTGCTGATCAAATGAGTTCAACATTTATTTTCTCAAGCCTTACAAAATTTTACCGTGACAAAATGTTTTCTTATTAAATAAGTATACGTTAAATATACATAAACGTTCGAGTACGTTATTGTTTTATTAGACTATTTACAAATAATATAATTTTTCATGCATTGCTGAGAATATGTTTCAAGGGCGTAAAATTGCATATATTTCTGAAAAAACTACAAAATTGAGTACCATCGCTAAACTTTTGAGATAAGCTACAGGTAAACTTCTAGTAATAACTATATTTTCTAAATATTGACTTGCAATTTGAAATATATGATAAAGGAGCGGCCATGAAGGTGAGAATATATTTCTTTATGGTTGAATTAAGAAAGCTTTTAAATTTTTTAACTATTTCAGTTAATATATAAACCTACAAATAAAAACAAAAAATTCCAGTATTTTATTTGCCGATTCTAAAATTCTTGTATAAATATTTTTATGTACGGAGCATTGAACTGTATTCAAGTTTAAAATGTGCCCAGAATTTCTACGTAAAATAGGTTCTAAATAAAGAAAATGACTGATAAGCGGAAGCACGAATTAGTCAGTCACTTCAACAGGAATCCCATTTTCTTTTTGAGTTAGGAACCCTTAAAATTGAATATATTTGGCTTTAATTTTGTAGAAATGCATTATTCACAATTAAATGAAACTATGTGATGTAGTATTATTTCTACTTTCTTTAAGTTCTTTAACACGACCTAGGTTTTTTTGTATTACAACATCTTCAGGACATTATTTGGATATGTATAAATACTGCCTCAGACCAAGTTCAATAGTATATACTTTTTTATAAAAACTTTCAATGTAACTTAAAATTTCTGATAAGCTTACAAAAATTGTTTTTTCAGAAAAAGCCTTGTTTTTAAGTGAACTAAAAAGGAAAAATAAGAACGTTTTATCAAGACATTTTAAAATTAATACAAACTCAGAGGATCTACTATTCACTATTACGAAAATCCTTTACCTACTTTTTATCTGCATTATTAGGTTCTAACTCCATCATCAACGTGTCGATATCGGAAACAAGTACGACTACCGAGCCTCACATCTCCTGGATATTGAAAATTTAATTTAGATAGACAATGAAATAGGTAAAACAAAAGCTTTTAAAAACTTTATATACTTGAATTTTATGTTATCCCGTATTTTAATCGGGATCCGCTATATCATCCAACGAACTAGGCCTAGGTGTTCATTTTTATTCGCAATGATTGTCGCATAACTTTTGCAACCCAAACTTTCTTCAGCTAGAGTTATTATATTGAATAAACTTTCTTTAACTAGAGTTATTATAATGCATTTTCTTTAGTTAGAGTTATTATAATGACAACAACTACGACCAACCGGTCAACGTCCTTTTCGAATCACACACATACTCATTAGGAAATTATTAAGGTGGGGTATTGATAATCACCTATCTAAATTCCGACATGTGCTTACGTTGTTTAGCCTCATCGATTGATTGAAATCGACGAGTACAGATCAACTATGAGCCCCCCAAATTTTTTAATGTCTTAATGTTACGTGTTGAACAATAAATATCCAGTAAGAAGAGCTTTTGTATCTTTACAATGGTAAATCGACCCTAATAAATTTCCCAAGACATCTTTTCCCAAGTAACTAATTTCATTACATTAAAAGTTCCGTAAAAGCTTCCGTTAAAAATGCTGTGGTCAGCGGAGGGATGGCGGCGATACATTGCGGGTAGCACCATCGCCGACTTGAATGTTGGCCAACATTATGTGCAGGTACGAGACCTACCTTGTATGCGAGCTTTGTTTTGAGATTTAGGAGGGTGAAATGAAACATTTAGAGGCTGTCTGTAAAGTAAAACAGCTATTTTAAATGTAATATTGGCTAATAGCTCGACATAATTTAATTGAGTTTATTAGTTTTTCGTGGCATTTACTAAATTTTCATAATATTTTTTTTTTTTGTTTTTCAAAATTGTTAATTAGCCTTTATCCATCATTAAAATTGTAAGACCTAATTAATTACCCCATAAACAGAGAAGGTACAAATTGCCACAGTCTTGAATGAATCAGGTTTTAAACTAGATCGATATTCTGGATACGTTCAATATTCCGTATTATTAAGCTGGTAAATAATGAATTTTTAAAGTATGGTAAGGAAAAGTATGGTATTATGAGGAAAGATAATGACATTATATATTGAAATACACCACGGGAACTTGATATTCAAACAGATATCATTGCTTCTAAAAAAACGTGAAACCTGTACTAAGCCACAGAGAATGCCAATTTCCATTTTACTTTATTTTTTAGTTTTTTTATAGTACGAAGTATGATCTTATGTTTTCTTTAACAACACGTTTTAATAAAATAACGGTCAAGTAAAACTTTCAATCTTGAGCCGGAATTTTTAATTTGTTAAAAAGAACGTTAAATTCAACAAAGTAAATATATTATTTTATTCTTCATAACTAAACTTGCGGTTTTTTTTTAATTATAATTTATTTTAAATGAAATTTATGAAACTATAACATATTTTCTTTTCGTTATGTTATTGTCACGGAAAAATATTAAATTCATTTTCCCAAACAGGTATCTCAGTCCACACTTCCAAAAATATTGTATACTGATCATTACAATTGGTTCGAAAAAATCTTAATAAAAGAAAATATCCCGTAAAATTGGATGTAATATAAATATTTTTCATTTCCACAAAAGTCTTATATTTTTTCCTGATGTTGGATCTATTTACAAATCAAAAATTTGTCAGAAGAGATAATATTTAAAAAAAAGAAAAGATTGATACTTAGCATTTTACAAGAAATTAGAAAATCTAAAGATCTGTGAAAGAATATTTATACAAAATATTTTTGATGGAAAACTTTGAGAGTAACTGAAAAAGCTAAGCAGAAAATATTGTTGAAGATTAAGATATTGAAATATCCGTAATACTTTTTCATTAATAATACTACCTCGGATAATTCAATAAATTACAATTATTAACGATCAGTTACTATTTGTAATTTATTGAATTATCTAAGGTGAAAAACATTAGGCATGATGTTGTTTCTTTGTTTTTAGTGGTATTAGTATCCATTGTATTTTATTGCAATATCATTTCTTTGCTTAAAACCCGTTTAAATTTGTAAATATTTCAAAAACCGCATACAAAGCATTTAATTTATTTCCAGATGAACATATCCACCCAATTTTATTTGCTACCGCTCGAATATTAATTACGACTCCACACGGAGAAGGCGACTGTTGGAATAAGAAGTTAAATTTCTAGTCTCATTTATAAAATAGATAAACCCGAAATGCAAGACTTTGTGCATTGACCAATTATTCACAAAGACCGTTTACAGAGATCTTTTAATGATTTATGAGACCGTTACAGAGAGTTTTTAATGTAATCTATTAAATTACGGTGACATGCATGGTGTTCGTCATTCTTTATTTTGCGTGTCTATATTTATTTAATATGTCCCTAATACACATTGGTCAGAATTATTTTTCTTAGATAATTGATCTTTCATATTACTGAGTAATATTTAATTACTTGAAATTAGACAGCGAATAGAATAAGAACCAAAATAAAGTAAAATTAAACATTCTGTCCGTTATTATAAAAAAACGAGAAAATACAACATTTTTTAGTAAGAATTAAAGACTCTGCCACCTGAAGAAATTGGATGAACTGGGATTGATAAATTTATGTGTACTAGGGTCAAAATTATTTTTTAATATATTTCACAATAAGTAGGTATTACGCATAAGAAAGAGCTAGGATGCTTGACGTACGTACAAACAAGTGGGCAGACTCATGAAATAATATATTTGTGTTGTATTTCAGATGAAAAGCACTCAACATTTTATTCAGAAAAAAATGATAATAGTTACTAATGGCAATGGTAATCAAAATGAAAAAAACTGAACATAATAAATAACACCAGAGTTAAACCGGGGGGGGGGAGGGGAGAAGAGGTTACTATCTACCAATAAAATAAACCTAAAGAGCTTTACAGCGCACTATACATAACAGGTCCCTCTAAGTGTAAGAACTGACTTACTTAGAAATAAAATAATTGTTCAAAGGTAAATTCATAACAACGTTATGATGTTTTCATTTAATATTGAAGTTAGTAGAATGTAAATAGAGACTAGTTAATAAATTGAAAGACTTATTAATGGAGTGGCAGTTTATTCATTACTATTAACTTAAAAGTTTGCCGCCAAGGACTCGTAAAACGAAAGTTTCTAGCAATCTTACTATAGCAAAATTACTATCCGATCGCTAATGGGCTGTGAAACATATTTGTGCTGAGAGTCAATTTCTTCTGAGAGAAATTGACTCTCTCTAAAGTTTAAGTTAATGGGATTGAATATTATTTAGTATTTCGTTCTATTAATGAAGTTATTTTAAAGGAACCAAGTTAATTCCTTAGAGCCATTAAGGAATTTAAGAAATTTATTTAAGGTACCCTTCAAATCCAAGAAAAGTAGCATTATGAAATGACTAGGTATCTCATATAAAAATATTGTGCAATACGAAAACTTTCAATACTACTGTCTTGATTATGGTAATATCCTATTAATTGAAAGTGTATACATCGTCTAAACAGAGGGAAGAAACAAATACGTCAGCTAAGGAAACGAACAACATTTTTATACAATGTAATTTAAATTTGTTTTAATATTTCTATTACGTATTACAATTTAAAATTGAGGATTAGGTAAAAGTTAAAAATATAATCCTATGATTTCAATTGACAAATGCAAAGAGATAGTTATAATCAAGACTCCTATGCAAAATGTATTAAATCAATTTAATCCTTATTTTCATAATTTTTTAGAATTACTTATTAATTTTATAACGACCCACTCGTTATAAATATATATAAAAATAAATTATGCTTATGTCTTCTAAACTACTAACTATATATATATATATATATATATATATATGTGTGTGTGTGTGTGTGTGTGTGTGTGTGTGTGTGTGTGTGTATGTATACATATTTACGTGATACCAAAATTAAATCCTATTGTCGAAATTTTAAGATGTGATAAGATAAATTTTGGTTCGACACCTAAATGATATTACAGAATATTTCTGTAGTATATTACTTCGTGTAATTTCACCTTACTCGCATTTTATCTGGAAATGTTTCCTGTGTTTATAAACCATAATTTTTACTGACAATAAAATGTAGAGATGAAATATTTTTTCCCACAGAGAATGAAACTAAAAATTCTGCCGTCGCTTCTATTATTAGTTGTGCAGCCATAAGACCCTTACAGCTTCTTAGCTGTAAGACCCGTGAGAGCGGAGTCTTTAAGTTTAGCTATAATACATGTCTGACAGCAAACAATGTATGACAGAGCAAGTAAAAGACCTGCCCTAATGAGGAGCTAGTAATCCATGAAGTTGGTATTTGAGTATTCGAACGTAATCCGACTTATTTCCAGTTCCACTAGCAACTAGCCAGCGGGCCAGGGCTATTAAGCACAAAAGTGAAATTGGAAAAAGGAAAAATTGTCTGTTAAGTCATGTTGATAAAAATATTATGTACAAAATTATACAGAAATATATATCAAGGTGTGTATTTAAGTCTAGGAAATACGAAATTTGTGGCAGTTTACAATGATGGAGCGCATTTAGATAGCGAAACCCTACGTCCCGCCCTGACCGTTTTAAATCAAATGGAAACGATGTCCAGTTGATTAAACTAATATTTAACCTATATTATTAAATTGAGTAAATAAAATAAACTCCATTAAGTTATTAGTATTAGTAAACACTTAATGTTTTATGTTTTGATTATACCTTTATTTAAGGAGCCACAAATAGATCAGATAAATAGTTTAACTTTTAAACTAAATTGAACTATTTGTCAAACATAAATAAATATAAATCATTGATTGTGTACACAAATCTAATTAATAGAGCGGATATTCATTTTAAAATTAATCGCACTAATTTTTGGGCACCCTTGTGCCATGTGTTTGATGCTTAACAATTTGTTGAAGTACTCACGCTATTGCTTCACCAAATGCGATTTTTCAATGAGAAGGTTCAGTGTCTTAATTAGATCTGCGCATAGAAATATTTGGTGTACTTTTTTTCTCCTAGATCCTCCAGCTCTATGATCTTATTATTTCCCACTATTCTCTTCTTTGCTTTAACCATTTTCCTGCATCTATCTCTTTCCCTCACGTTGAGCACTATATCTTCGTCATTCTTACTCTTCAAGTACTTCAAACTAGCTTCATTTTTTTCGCTAAAACTTTTTTCTATTTCTTCGTCAAACCATACTACTTTTTTACTCCTTTTTTTCTTTTCCTCGTCGTATTCCTGTCAAATTCCCTGAATGCCTGTTTTAACGTTTTATAATCCTTTTCCACATCATTTCCAGAGGTTTTACAGAATATCGGGCATCGTTTCTTGTCTATCGATCAATCCAGTGTCGATGTTTTTTAGTTTGTTTACGACCCATTTTAAACGTTTCTCACTCTTAACCTCTTGATTACAGTAGATAGTATTCTTTAGAGTAGCGATGACTAGTTAGATCTTAAATATACTTGTGTATTATATCAATTACAAAGTTAGCTGACGAATGGCCGAAGTAATATCTTTTCACAATGACATCGATTTTACATCGGTGAAGATACCACGATGGTTTAGTGTAGCTTTATGAAATGAAAACATGGCTTATAATTAATTAGAATAATTTAAAATGCATCGATTTGTATCAGCAGTCTAATTTACGAATTACTCTACATTATTGCACCAACAAATATCTGAATCAATAAAATTAATAATTTTATTTAAACTAAAAATTGTTCTTTCTAATATGAAATTATAAAATTTTATTTGATTTCTTAATTGAAACTTTTGTATTTTTTAAGACCAGATGACCGCCATTTATTTAAAGTTCAGTTTTAAATTGACCTTCGCCCAAATGCTTAATTCAATATTAATGAACCATGATAAAACATGGCGTTGGGCTCTCCGCCCAACGCCATGTTTTATCAGCAAGCATTCATCCAAAGACGCTGCCCATAGTGTACCATTGAGCCCCTTTGGAGCTTTACATTGAGAGCGTTCAAAGAAATTACAATACGCTCTATAAAAATAACTGCTTTGAATTTATTAATGTTGTAAATATTTATGGAGATATTATATAGTAAAGCTATTAGGACGTTTCTTGTTTAGTTATAATCTTGAATCTTGGCGCTAGGATGAATTTTACCTAAATAAGACAAAATATTTAACTTACTTTACGTTAAACTTTACGTATTCATAGAGTAGCATCACACTGTTGCGGTATAAAACTTGTGAATTTGTTTTACGTGCGTATTTAAATATTATGTGTATCACAGAGAACGTCACCAATGATATTCTTTGAAGCTTAACAATAACTTTGATTATATATGGCGTATATTCTTGCTCTTTCAGGTTTCCTTCACATGAAAAATTATATTTATATTGTTTGCATATTTAAATCAATATTAAAAATACAGGTCTCCAAATATTTGAAGAGAATTCCAATATTTTTCGATATATAAATATTATAAAACCTCAAACCTGAAACCTCACATAAAGAAGCGTCAGCTGCATTTCTTCCCGTGTGAGCATACAGATGCTGCGCATATGTTATAAGAATCCAATCGCAAACCTTGTCAATATTTTTGGTTGTATTTTATTTATTATCATATATATATATATATATATATATATATATATATATATATATAAATATATATATATATATATATATATATATATATATATATATTTATATATATATATATATTATATATATATTTATTATCAATTCGTAATATTGTGCAATGAGTTGAAAAATATTGAAAAATCTAAATAAATGAATTTTTCTACATTATAATCCATTGTCGAATTTCTCGTCTTATACGCAGCTCATTTTTTATTATTGCGCATTTTAAATTCAAACGATTTGTCTAATATTTTTTTCAATTATTAATGTGAGTTTAAAATTGGAATTAGAATAATATTTAAATGACTAATATGGGAGAATTTTAAGGCTCTAAAAGCAAGTAATTGCTCTTTATGCATTTGGAAATATTGGTAATTTAAAATATAAACTCAGTCGCAAATATTTGTTTCTATATATCATTGTTGCCATAATTTTAGGTACGTACCTAAAATTATGGCAAAAGGACATACTTTTTAGGAAAGTATATTTTTATTGATCTCGTTTTATATCCTGTCACTATGTGGCAAACTCTAGGTATATGTTTTATTTCATAATATTTCTTTAAATTTTCTAAACAATATTCTTTTTATTCATCAAACTACTTTTTTAGGATATTTTCCCTCGAGTATAGTAATAAAGCGTACTAAATTGCGTATACTTACATTTTTATAAATATTTTAGCCTCAAAAATATTAATACTGAAGCATGATATTTGATATTTTTAACGTTTTTATTTTATTTATCGTGCGGAAAAAACAATGTACAAAGACAAAAAAACACTTTTCTGAGAATTTTATATAAGACAGTTTCAAAGATATTGTAGAAAATTTATTTTTGCACTCAAAAATATTTCTATAAAAAAATGAAATTTCCTTTTCTTTAAGGTGTTTATTTTATTTATCGAGTGGAAAAGAACAAGGTATAAGGAGTCCAAAATATTTTCTCGTAGTTTTATAAAACGTATTGTTCCAAAGACATTCTTGAAAATCTGCTTTTCCACCCAAAAATATTTTTATACATATGAAATTTTATTTTATTTATTGTGTGGGAAAAAACAAGATTTAAGGAGTCAAAAACTATTTTCTCAAAATTATATATATATATATATATATATATATATATATATATATATATATATATATATACATATATATAAATATATTATATATATATTTATATATATTTCCAGTCAGCTTTACTCGTCCAAACTTTGCAAGGCTTTGGCGCTCAGAGTATTTATCGAGCTCATTTTAGCGGAATGTAAATATTCACTTTTTTACACATTTATTACGTCCCGCACTGAGAGTGAAAATGAGCTAGCCTATTGCAATTGAAAACTTTATTTTCCTCGTAAATCATGTTGAAGAGTTACTATGGAAAACAAAAGAAAGTAAATATGTTAAGGTGAACTCACAATATGGAGGTTCCGTACACATACTGACATACATACATTTTTAAGATACATAGTATTTTTTTCAATATATTGCGAATATTATTATTATTATTCACCACGTAAACATATTGCCTAACATGTTCTTCACAGGCGTAAACTATCGCGGATTCTTCATCAACTATGAAATTTAGAATCATCCCTATATTCTTGAAAGAAAACTTTACGTAAACTTCTAAAAAAATATTTTCTACATAGTTTTGGTTTTCGGAAATGGGAGCAAGAGGAAATATATTTTTGTGCCCATTTTCAACAATATATATATATATATATATATATATATATATATATATATATATATATATATATATATATATATATATATATTTATATACATGTGTATATATATATATATATATATACATATATATATACGTATGTCTAGAGTTTTCGAGAAATGTAATTATATATATTGCGTTTTATACAGACATGTATGAATTTAAAGTATGGAGGAAAAGCATTGAGTCTAATTCTACGGGAGTTAATCAATTCCTTGGGTTAAATAATATATATGAAGATTCGAATTAAATTGGCATATCCTTATAAATTTTTAAGAAGTCTATTTAGCCATGACTAACAGACACCAAAATAAACTGGTCGTTTATTTAGTTTCTTACGTGAGAAAACCGCAAATAAGCGTAATGCAACACGACTTTACTCCTTAACCAATATACCCAAAATAGCGATGTATTGCTTTGTTGTAGAGTTATTATATAAAAAAGAAACAAAACCATGTGTACATGGTTTTGTTTGTTGTTTACTTAATAAATCTACGATTACAATTAAAATTGAAAAGTCAGTTTATCAACAGCACAAACCAAAACATTAGACAAATCAGTTATATGTTACAAATGAAGATCGAAAGTGTAACAACGAAGTAAAGAGGACAGATTGTGAACTAATCAAAACACCACATTAAAAATTCGTAAAGACCTATTTTCTTAAAATAAAATATAAAAATTGCAGCAAAACTTTCAACATTGAATCAATGGATACAAGAGTGTAGAATATCGGTTCCCGCTTGTTGAGTATAAAATATAAAATGTCCCATGTATCAACCATACAAACTATGCAAAAAAAACTTGTCTATACTAAGAGTATAAAGAGGAAAAATATGATTCTTTGTTTTTTGTTGGTTTGTGTGGGATAAACTCAAAAACTACTGGACCGATTTTAAAAATTCTTTCACCAGTAAAAATCTATATATTTTATTTTGAAACATTGGTTTATTTCTCATAAAAATGTCGATAGTTCCATACAAGGTATAAAAAATTGCCTAAAATATGCTTTCTTCGCGTGCCCTGCAAAAATTATTGCTATTACATAAAGAAATGGGATACATCTTGAACGCTTTCACTAATATAAACAAAAAAGTTTACGAGACTTTTACTATATGTAATTGTTATAGTTTTGTTACAATAAACGTTTTTTGGTCAAATTATTCAACTAAAACTGTGTTTTAGTGCGAATTGAACAAAAAAGTGATTATATCCGTATCATGATATGAATCCTTATCCAAATTAGTTATTAAATCATTTAGGCTGTTTACATAGGAGTAAACTAAATTTTGAATCATTTAAATCGGTGTTATGTGCACAACAAACTAAAAATTGTCGCGAATATTACAAGCCGCTGTATATTATGTAGGTAAACAAAAATGTTACTATCTATACTAATATTGTCATGTGTATTAATTTAATATTCATGAAAATTGCAATAAGGTAACCCACGGTATATAATGACGTTCGTATCATGTTATTAATCTGTTTGCAACTAGGTAGTTTCATTATCCAGGTTGATTGTGTTTATGTAAATTCCTCTTTAAACTTATCAAATCGATTCTGATATCAAAAATTTACACGAAAAAAACTTTTGTTGGCTGTATTCTAGAGCACTTAGGAATGACAGAATCGAAGAAATAAACAATTCGATCACACAAAAAGTCCCCGGCCAGGTCAAACATTACAAATCGATAGACACCATTACTAATATCGAAGACGCAGTACATTAACCGCAGGAATTTTTAAATTCACTTAACCCCGCTGGCCTACCACCTCTCGAACTATCATTAAAAATCGAAACGCCAATCATGCTTCTAAAAAATTTAATCCCTCCTAACATGTGCAATGGAATGAGGCTATTTATAAAGGAATCGAAAGACAACTTAATTGTAGCTACCATTATCACTTGCCTTGCAGCTGGTGATTTAGCTCATCTTCCAAGGATACCGATGATCCCCTCTTATTCGCACATTTCAATTAAACGACCTCAATTTCCAGTGAAAACTTCTTTTGCTTTAACAATTAATAAGTCGCAGGATCAAACTATCCATTTGGTAGGGATTGACCTAAGAAAAGAATGCTTTACTCATGGGCAACTGTATATTGACCTACCACGAGTCGGAGCTCCCACACACCAATTTTCTTGCTACCACAAAATAAAACTACATCAAATATTGTTTATAGGGAAGCTCTAAGATACTACACTTTAGAAATAAATTTCAACAAAAAAATGCATTTTTAACAAATAACCTTATCTATAGCAACAGAACCGTCAATGATGCGACTGCTAAAATTGTAATTGCTATATTATTATAAGAAATTATTGTTTTGTTCTATTTGTACAAGCTTAATTCTGTTTTTTTTTTCTATTTATGCTATGCCGAAGCGGATCATGTTAGCATATAATATTATGTGATAGATTACGATTTGTTAGATTGTATATGAATGCATAGTTTGGAGTACCACATATACTACTTGTTATGCTGATATTTTGAACTTACCCGAGTAAAACTGTAGGGCGCAGCTATCTATGCTAATATTATGAAGACAGTACTGTTTGTGAGTGAGTTTGTATGTAGGAATTAATCTTCGAAACTACTGATCTGATTTTAAAAATTCTTTCACCAGTAGAATGATACATTACCACTGAGTGATATAGGATATATTTTAACGGGAAAAAACGGAACAGCCAAAATCGTGTAGTGCACGTGGGCGAAACCGCGGGCAGAAAGCTAGTTATGAATAAATGATTCATTCCTTTAAAATTATTGATGGCGTAGTAAAAAGTGTATGCATGGCTCTGTGAATTATAGTGGAAATGGTTTTCACAGAAGTGTATACTAAACCACGAATCAGTAATGATGATTATTTTATTTATCTTTTTTTATACTGTATTCTGCCAATTAAATAGTCATAGTGTTTAGTCTCTTTCATTCTGAAGGATGAATGTATTTTTTATAAATTAAAAACAAGGTAGGTATTCAAAATTTACATACTTATAGTATGTTTAAATGGAGTTCGTGATAATCAAAAGAACTTGCCTCGCAATATGTAAGTTACTTTTATATTGAACACATTGGCGACATTTCTTTTGTTAAATGAAGAATATGAAGATTATTAAGATAGACCTGCTAATAAAATATTTCTGGAAGCGGTGACTGACGATATACATGACTATCTATATAATACATTTGTTTAATTTTAAACCTTTTCCTTATTTTATTTCGAAGTCAGAAAAGTCTGATCTGCGGGCAAACTGGTTTATCTAAAAAAATTGGCTTTTCAATATTTGGCATATAATTGAAAATTCATAGCAATATTAGATCTGGGAAATCTATATGTTTAATATGTAATCTAATGCCATTTTAATGTAATCTCTATCTTAACCGTTACAAATATGATTCTGTCGATTTATTGTTTTTTTTATTGGATATGTAATATTTGGCGTTTGATTCTTTTTACAAATAATTAAAAAGAGAGATTAATAAAACACAATAAATAAATATCAGAAATATGCTAATAACATATCAGAAGTCAATGTACTAACATTTAAGCAAAAGAATCAACTCGCTCTGGAGTGTATGAAGCTACAATTTATTGAAAGCCCTTAGCCTCGCTCATTATCCCTTCCTTCAATCCACCCTTAAGCATTGGATCGTCAAGCAAATACGGTTTTCTGCCCCCTATAGCCGAACTTATACAAATTAGCGTTGAAGTGGATATTTTATGGACATCAAATTTAGTAAGTTGATAAGGTGAAGATTCGTACGTAATTTGAAGTTGAGGCATGTACTCGTAACTTTAGGATTAGGTTTGAGATAATGTAGCTAGTACAAACTAGACGGAGGTCTCAATTGAATTAAATATATCTATTAATCTTAAAATAGTAATGAAGAACGAGGCGTTAAAATAAAAGTTTAAGACTTGCTATTTTTCTATTAACTATTTTAAAACTACCGTATGAATGAACGTTGCTTTTTAGGCACAGACATTACAGCTAACTATTCACTATAATGGTTAACATAGCAAATGTATAACTCATTTTCATTCAGGAAATTTAAGACTATTTTTTTATTTTTGGTATTTTTCAATTTTGAGGTATCAGTTTAACGTTGAGATTTATAAAGTGGGACGTTTACCACTTGGTTTCTTATGCTCGAGCCACCATGGAAAAGTTAAAATGTTTTTTTTTAATAATAGGTAAATCAGTTTAATGTTGCAGCGCTAATTTTGATTTTTGCAACATTTAATGACTCTATTCTGATTATTTTCCTAGTTTGATTTGTAAATACGGGGAGAATTAAGAAGTCTTTTTGTCTTTTTTGAAACATTAAAATTTTACTCTCTTTGATAGAAAACTAATTGTAAAGATTGACTTATAATATAAATTTATAGTATAGTTTTAAATAGAAGGCACAATGAATCGTCTAGTTCATTGTTTTCGGTTACATTCAAATATAATTAAAAAAAATTTCTGGATCTGATACAAAATTTGAACAACAAAAAATATTTAGCTTCATACTTTCTATAACACCGTTTGACAATATAACAAATAACGAACAAAATAAATATGTCACTAACAGAGGATTGATTTAAAAACTCATTAATTAAGAACTCATTATTCTGTGTTTTGGAGATATGTAATAAAGCAATTTATTTGGATCTTAATTATAACTTTCTTTTGTTAATTCGTAAGTTTTAATGCATTTAAAAGGAAGATGTGACTACGAATAAAGTTAAACTATTACTTATGGGTCAATGATCAGTTTGTTAGAATTGATTTATTAATTAGAGATCCTAAAATGAATATTCCTAATTTTTTTATTTATAATCCGAATACTTAATGCCTAATATACTCGATATTTGTGCACCGTGTCAATCGCTTTTGAAGAAATTAATTTTTAATGTAACGAAATTCTGGATATATTTCGTTCCATTAACTTAATTATTTTACAAGAGGCAAGTTTTCAATCAATTAAATTTTCTTGTTTCTTTCGTCAAGTATAAATAAATAACATGTTCGTTTAACTTAACAAAATAAATAATACTTACCGCTTACAAATTATATCAATTTGAAATTAGCCTCTTTAATCTGCTCAAAACAGCAAAAAACAGAACTTCCAGTATATTACCACGTTCATCTGCTTACCTACCTAGATGAGCCTACACTTTCTGTGTCATAGTATTAAAGCTATTTACTTTAAGAACGATGAAAAAAAATTAGTAAGAGTATCTATTTGAATTACATAATTATGTGGAATCCAACAAATCATATTTCTGAAAATAATTGTTGATATTCATTCTATCCAATAAAATTATTTTCTCATTTGTCCCATTAAGTAGGATATTTTCTTTCATTAGAGCATTTTCTTTACGAGGCTACATTTTACTTCTAATCAGATATTTCAAAATTCTTAAACATTAAACATAATTTTGTATGTAAGAGTATTATACTCTTACATACAAAATTATGTTTGAAAACTGTTTTGGCCAAGTGGTTAAAAATTAAAATTTATATATACATACACACACACACACACACATATATATAGCTCAATAACATTTCTAAATATCCTTTAATATTTACAATTTTACATGTACCTAAATATATAGGAAACCTTGGTACTGAGAGTTCTATTCTTATGTAACCCATTTAATATTTCGTAGTTGATCTTTTGAAGTAGTGACCGTAAGTCTCATAAGGAATTTTGATTCCAATAGTTTATACAAAGGAAATATTTTGAAGTTTAGCGTTTTCAGTGTTTAGTAAATCTTAGTGTTTTAGTAAATTAATATTCATTCTGCCCGCCTTTCATCAAGGAAAATTGTGGCATATTTCAAATTCGTATATGAAAATATCAGTTTCCAAAAAATAAAATGATACTGCTATATGAATTCACTAATATATGGTTAATCAAGTGTTTTTAGTATGTCATTTAGGTATTCTCATATGGTCGGGCGCAATCTAATTGGATCAATAATTTTTATATCCGATTCCATCCAATCCATTCATCTATTGAGAAAAAGATTACAAAAATGCCCAAATGAAGACACTGAATTATTCTACACATATGTATATAGATTTGCTTATCCGAAATCTTTGAAAAATCTATGACATTAACTTGCACTGCATTGTATTATTTCCATGTGTATCCGGAAGATACTATATGAGAATAACGCCTTCACCAATACACCATTGTAAAAAGCACTCGGTATCGAGTACTTATGTCAGTCATCTTAAGGTGGGATGTTAGCAAAGATTCTTTGCTAATAGCCCACCTCAGATATTGTAATACAACGAAACCTAGGTCGTGGTAAAGAAGTTAAAGAAAGTAGAAATAATACTACATCACGTAGTTTCATTTAATTGTGAATAATAAATTTCTACAAAATTAAGGCCAAATATATTCAACTCTCGTTTTATCTTCTACAGTTGAAATTTTAATAATATTTGCAAACAATTCCTAACACTACGACATAAGCTTTGCTTCAGTTGATTGTAATTTATATTTGTAATTTTTTGATGAATAGAATATGAAAGTACATCATAAAGACAGTAATTGTCGATATTACAAATGAATATATAATGTACTGATTTTCATGAGTAATATTGGAAAGCAACTTCTTAAAATATGCATATCATTGAAGAAATTTGCCTATATATCATGCCCCTATTTATAGTAAGTTTTTTTCTCATATTTACGAAATTTTTTACTTCTTAAATATTGTAAGAAGATAAAGCACAATATCCCTTTACTTAAGTTCAAATGACTGTAATTTTCAGATATCAGCTCGAATCAATTAAGTTTTCTAACACTACCACTATATAAAGAAATAAAATATATAAAAATAGAGTATTTTGCTTGTGCAGTTAGAACTGAAGCCTATTTAAAACTAGTATTAGGGTGATTAAAAACTTTATATTGTACTTACTCCTATTACGCACGTACGTTTACTCTTATAAGAGTTGTGTTAGGTGCGTAATAGTAGAACACTATTTTCAATTATTTAGTACTATTTATATTCTATAGTAATATAAACCCTTCAATGCTGAGCTAATAAAAAAAATTATCAAACGAAATTACATTAATATAAAATATATTTTTGGAACAAATTTTTCATATAGATTTTTCATTTTAATTCGGATTAAAATTTTTAATTAAACATTTAGTATAGTAGTAAAAACAAAAATTGAGCATTAAAAAAAACAAATCGTAAAAAAGCTTAATGAACAAAAAAATTATGTGTAAAAACGATTGAAATTTTTTATTTGATAGCCGTTTTTAAGTATTGAAGTACTTTCCCCCGATCCAAAAGAAAAATCCAAAAATAAGAATATTGACTTTAGCATTCTATATACATAAGTAGTTTAAATGAATGGTTAAAAACTACGAGGAAATTACCCATATTTATTTACTTGCGTACAGACATACATATCCGTAAGTAACTAAATACGGATATTTCCTCGTAGCTTTTGAACTACTTTGACAATTTTTACGAATTTAATATTATTAAGTGTCGTCTTGGCTACGAGATTAAAATAAGTAATATGCTAATTTTAAATCAATATCACGATCGACAACAAGACTCTCGGTATTGCAAAGGAAATGGTTAGTAAGTAAAACTGAACCACTGAAAATGACCCAAAATTTTCTTTCATGTGTTCGTTTATCTACCTAATTAAAACTATTCTCTAAGAATCTGAAATAAAATACAAATATAACAAACAAAAATTGACTACGAAACATTTCAAAATAAATTTTATATGCCTGCAATAATCTATGTAGACATCTTAAAATTCATAACAATGAAATGGGAAATAATTTTAGTCCTTTAATATAAATAGGAAATATAAGGAAGATTTTCACTAATTAATATTGAGTAGGCTTTTAAGTGCTCAATACTTACCTCCCTCTTATTATTCTCGGATCAAAAATGATAAAAACAGGAAATACTTTATTTTTGCTCAGGTACATTTATGCCCCATGGGATACGTTTTCCCCATTTAAAGTATTTTGGCTATCAATTATAACTTCACAAATATTATTAATAATTTTACCTCACAACTGCGCTCCATTAGCGTCCAGGGTAATGGAGCATATTCTTTCATACCATTGGCTTTTCCGTTTATATTTTACAACGAATCTTCATGAAATATTCATCTCATTAAGAGAAAATTTTCTTGACTTCCACTTACTAAAATGACTTCCACTTACTTTTCGACGAATTTCCAAGGAAAAAACGCTATTGCGGCTATTTGAATGAAAAAAATTTTCATAATTTCATTAGGTCTGCACCGATACATATCAAAATTAGAAAAATTGAATGGTTTAAATGTTATATATATATATATATATATATATATATATATATATATATATATGTATACATACATGCACACATACACACATACCCACACACACATATATATATATATATATATATATATATATATATGTATATATATGTGTGTGTTGCGAGAAAAAATATATTTAACGATATCTAACGAAAGTACTTAATGTGTGCCTGTAGGGTTGGATAGAAAAAGAGAAATTTGCTGCAACATGGCTGTTCCGCAGGCCGCCTTTTTATCTGTTATTCTCATATATTTATTTGCTTGGTCGAATATTTCATTGTCACGTTTTGAAATCCATGCGAGTGTCAGATTAATAATTTTTCATTTAAGGCGTACCTTCCATTAAATACACAATATCTTACGAAAGTTTTTTTTATGACGATAAAAAAGTAAATGCTTTCTTATAGTGAAATTGAAACATATTGATTGTGTGCCAAAACGTTGGGACATAAAATTGTGTACTCGCTTAGTACTTGAGAAAATTTCGAAATAAATTCTAAAAGACGTAAAGTATTGGACAATTTTAATTTCATTAAATTTATATTGATAGCAAGAATTGAGTTCGATGACCGATCCAGTGAATCCAAAAATTCCACATGTTATATTTTCCACTAAATTTTAAAATTAACGGATATTTCCGAGTTTACATTCAATCATATCATGTTGACTTTTTGTACAAATAACGGAAACTCGAAACCCTTAAAAATGTTGGGTTCTGAATTTACTAATTAAATTAGTTTGTTTTTCTTTTCTAAATTAATTAAGAAGAGAAAAACAAATTAACTTAATTTTAGGAAAAACTTTTTTTTAAAACATTTTTTATATCGATTATTTTAGTTATTTTACGTAATCCAGTGGACTTACATAGCGATAGCATGTGACGTTATGGGAATCTGAAAAAAGTGTTTAGTAAAGGTCTTAGTACAATTGGTTCAAATAATTTCGGCAATAGGTACTTCAAATGTATAAAAGTACTTTCAATTTCTGTAAATTAATTTAGGTAATAACGGTATTCACAGATTAACGTTACATTTATTAAATACGCATTAATCAAAATAAAACAATTAATGGTGTTAATATTCTGAGAAATTTGGTCGAAAATTTATAGGAAGGAAACCAGCTATAATCTCTGTCACGAACAGCGTTTCGCCATTACAGCTAATAGACTGCCGTCTGCATGCGTTGCCTCCAAGAGATGTTGTTCACTTGCAGCGGTAATGTCGTTGACGAGGGTCCGAAGCTTGGAACATCTGCTTTAATGGATGTTTCAGCATTCCAGTTTATTATTAAAGGGTATAGACATTCTTATTTGATTATTATTGATGTAAAGTGTATAGATTTCTTAAAAGATATTGATATATGCGCATATGTAATTTATAATAAATATACGTAAATGATGTTTATTGGGAAACTGAGCTAAAGGTTTTCTCTCTTATATGAAATATGTATTTGAATTGGAACTGATATTCGTCTAAATCAAATATTTTATTGTCCTTGTCCAGTTTTTAAAATATATGTATATTATATAAGTATTTAATAGCATATACGCACATTTATGAAGATAACTTTTTATTTTGTATTATGATTACAAATCGGCTTTTTTTTATTGTAATACAGCTAACTCTTTGATTTTTTTATATTTTATATAATACTGTCTCTTCGGATCTAATTTAGTATTAATAACATCATTATAATCATAGATAAAATATTTGCGATTTACGTTAAATTTACAAATGACAGTGTTCAGTCCCAATATGTTTGCATTCTTGATCATATCGTAATTTAAACGACTAAATTATGGCTTCAATCTGTTGTCTAATCGAATAAATGAATGTAAATAATTTGCGTCAGAATGTCGATAATACGATTGAAATGCATTTTTAGAAATTATTTATAAAGGTAACAGGTCTTAAGGCATTTTACATAAAAAATACTAAATAAATTTTAATAGAATTTACAACAGTTTATAGCTCAACGTTTTATATATAAAAAAGTTTTGATACGATAGTGACAAAAAAAAATTTGTAGGCAGCACAATTAAAATTTTTCAAATTATTATCAAAAAATATTTTGTTTTGACATCTTGATTTTTTTTGTTACTTGAATAAATGTTAAAAATATGTTAAAGAAGGCAAGCGTAATTGTGTTTTGACACTAGTTACCACTAGTTACACTAGGTCCTATAGATAACTCTATAGATAAATGCGTTATCGAAATCTGTGCTTTTGTTAATAATATATACTTTTAAATTTATTAAACTTGAATGAACTTGCTAAATTGATTAAAAAAATTCAATATTTATTTTTCCCCTCCCTAGTTTATTATTTTAAAGTTAATATTTTTCCATTTTATAGCCGATTTCAGTTTATTATGATATAAAATGCCACAGTGGCAATAATAAAGGAAACTTTTAAAAAAATTATATATCTATACATATTATAATACAAAATTCCTGTCCCATTTCTCTGTCTATACTTATTTGATTTTGTTAATAATTATTTCACATATTTTTCCCGGTTTTCATTTGTCAATAGATCAATTCATGAGAAAGATTAATATGTGTAATTTAAGAATATTATTTAAAAATTACGCAACCTGTCATAATAAATTTATCAAGTCGAAAAAAAGCATTTGCCGGAAATATATCTTGGCGGGCACTGCTTTAATCATGAGGCATGTATGGAAATAATGAATGACAACATTATAATTCTTAAAAAAATCTACAATTAAGTCCCGAATAGCATATATTTGTGTATTACATAAAATCCACAATAGACGTCTTACCTATTTTTCAAGCGCTTATTCCTTATCTAATTACCTATTCTAATTACCTGAACTTATTATAGATCAAATTTCTTCTTTGTATTTTAGTTTTCCAACGAATAGTTTAAAAGTTATTACGATATTTTTAAGTTAGCAAAATTATACAAGCGGATTTTTACACATTGAAAATTGTACCAGCGATACTATAACACTCTCGTGAAGCTGAAGCTCAACATGTGTTTACGGAAAGACCAATTTAAAAAAAGTTTTGCCTCGAAGTCTAAAGCTTGTTAGTTTTCTTTTAAATTCGTTATTACCTGGAAATAAATTCTAATAGACTTATTATATATGAAATGTGTCGGCATGTACATAAGAAATAATGTTAAGTAAGTAACTAATATAAAATATTTTATTATAGATATAAGATTAAAATGAGATTAAAATTGTTGGAACGGTTTTTAAATCTATGCCAAACTTTGAATGTGGTTGAGTTTCCTTGGCCGTAGTCCCAATGAAACTTGCTACGGATAATGAAATAAAACCTGATATATTATTTAAATAAAGGTTTAAAGAAAACTTTCTACTATCTTCTTTTGATAACTTTACGTTACATAATATGATAGGAGTGTAGTTAGCAGCAATAACATTGTTTGTAAACTCTGTTCGTGTTTATAACTTTTTATTACTTTATAATTTTTAAAAACAAGAAAATTTAATTCTATTGATTTTTAATTTTCCATTCTCTAAACTCACTTTAATTTCCTAAACTGATACATATACCACCTTTTTGACATATTTAAATATACGTCCATTTTTTCTGGCATCAGATTGAGCCGTTTCCGAAGTCTGATGCAAAGCGATGAAAATAAATTCCCTTTTGTTCTTTTATGATCCCGAAAATTATATGGTCGTAAAGCAATTAACAATATGTTGTAAGATAGATTTTACAATTCAATTTATATAATAACACAATTTTGCTTTCCGCCCATAGAAACGCGAACGGCTTACTGGAGACGCCATCGATAACAATTTATATAGATCGGAGCTCAGAGTGAAGATGTAGTTAATACAGAGTGAAATGTAGCAAGAAAGATAATTATCTGTTGCTCTCCCGATCGTTCTATCTCATGTCAAACGTGAATAATAGAAAAACTCACGCCACAATTATTTTATTTTTATAATTATTTCGAATTATTTTAATTTTGTATTTCAAAGTAACAAAAAAGTATTATTTTCCCTGTCCATAAAGGAATTTGCCTTTGTTTCTACGTTAAAAGTTCATTCTTTAGTTAATAAATACGAAATTATCGCAGAGTTTAGTTATATTTTATATGACTTTTGAGATTCCGCGCCTCATACGGAAAATCTGAACTCTTATAAGATCACTCAAATGCCCCCTTGCCAGTAGTCCTAAAATCTGATACTCAAAAACAATTATATAAAAATTTACAAACGATAAACTCGAAAAGAAATGTCTATGGATGTATTATTCGAAATGACTGGTTATAAGCGTTTTTAAATAATTTTTTTCATAATTTTCGAAAAAGTATTAACAATATAAATATCAACGAAACATATAGATATCAACAAATTATAGAAATATCAACGAAACGCAGTGGAGAGTCAGTGTTACAGAATGCGATGACAGGAATATTGACATACGACGCTTCAGTGATAGGCTGGTGGTTCTGAGAGATATACTCAAAAATAAGCAAAAAAAATATATGCTCCTCTCTTATTTTCCAAACTACTGACTGTAATGTAACTTGAAAAATTATTTTTAGGAATCTGCGCAAAGATTATAGGGAAAACGATATTACAATGATTAACATGCATAGTTTTTGAGATAATTACGATCCACACATACGACATTACATTAGGTATTATTACAAATTTATTCAATAGGAAGTACATATTAGTGATAAGTAATGAGAAATAAAGCCGTTGAACTTCAAATGAGGCACGGAATTACGTTATTTTGCGGAATGACCAATGCGAGTCCTGACAAAATAATATCATTTACCCGATATTGTTCGTATGAGTATCGCTTTTTTCTTATTTAATAAACTTTACTGTATTTATTTTGATACACTTAAAAAAACAAATACATCTAAAAAAGTTATAGGTTCTCAGAGGCCGCGTAATTCCCCGTTGAACTTGCGGTACGATTTCTATATCTTTGCATTTTATTTCTTAAATACCTTATTATAATGCCTTATTATTTTCATTGAATTTTAACCTTTCACAGGTTTGGAAATGAGGATGTCGATAAAATAAAATCTACCATGTCATTTACTCATAATTTTTATACAACAAAATGGGGTGTCGTATTTCCAAACGACATAATGAAATGAAACTCATAAATTACAATAATCCTAAAGAAACGATTCGTAAATTCCATTTCTTAATGAATATCGAGCCAGTAAACTTGCCTATCCCCTCTTCGCGAATTAAATCTAAGAGTGGATCGAAAGAACACGAAAGCTCTTTTCAAGTTTCCTGGCAAATGTCTCCAAATAAAACAAATGTCCAACACAAGTGAAGATAAGGCGGATTTCGGTTGCACGGTGCTGCTGTTTTGGAGAAAACTCTGAGAATATTACTCGTCGTTGGAACACAGTGGGGTTTCTTTAGTAATAACCGGACGTAAATGATTTTGAAAAAATTAAAATTTATTTAACTAACCGAATACTATTTAAGAGGTAAATAAAATTTTGTTGGGTACATAATTAAAAATTAAATAAAAAAAGCCTGAGGATTCCATATATCGTTTGGAGTGAAATCACTTTATCTGTCGTATGTCTTCTAATATGGACCTCGAAGCATATAAATTGTTGTGAATATCCAAAAAATTGTAATATCTATAATCATCATTACATATAGGCCTTCTAAGAAACAATTTTATTGTCAGTCATTTCAGAAATAAGGGGCCAATTTTTAAATGTTTTTTTATATTTCTGAAGATACATAATTTAAAAACTATTTGGCTTTGCCAAAGATATCTCATACTATTTCCGAAATTTTTTTTTAGTACCTAATTAATGTTAATTTTCCTCCTATACTTTCCTAACTATTGAGATACGTGCAAGTTATATATTTCATTTTTATGCCAAGTTGAACATAAAACCATTTAAAAAAAAATCCTGGAAAAGCCGGACACTGAGTGATCTTATAAGTTTTCTGTTTTTCATTTTGATATACGGAATCCTGAAAAAGACTAAAATTACCAACGGTATTATTGAAGCAAAACAAGTATTGAATTGAAAAAGCGACAAAAATTATTGACTAATGCAAATAAAACTAAAAGAATATTTGTAAAAACAAATTAAATGTTACTCTTTACTGTTACTTACTTTGTGAACGTTACTCTAATAATGTTACTCTTTACTATTACTTACTTTGTGACTTAAATGTTACTTACTTTGTGAACGTTACTCTACTAATGTTACTCTTTACTGTTACTTACTTTGTGACTTAAATGTTACTTACTTTGTGAACATTTGAAAAAAACAACTGAAATCGTTAAGCTTTTAAGTTAATAATATAAAAAAAAAACTTTGTAACCGTTTGATGAATGACACAGATTATACAATCTAAAAAAATATTGAAATTACTTGAAATATTACGGCATGACATTGTGAAAATTACATTTAATAACCACGTAGTTGCATGTATATAAATAATCTAAAATATGGAAATAATATACAAATTAAATGTATATTAAATTTGGTTTGCAGTATAAATACATTTTTAATTTTTTTTCTCCTTTTTAGTTTTACTAAAGTAAGCACTCTACGGAATTCCGTGATGTCAGTCGGTCGCAGCCTGACAATTCCGAGATATATATATATATATATATATATATATATATATATATACATATATATGTATACATATTTTTAGTTTTTCAGTTAATTAAATTTCAAAATAAAGTTCAATCTATTTTCATTTTTGAATTATAATTTTAAGCCTGATAAAAATTTCAAAGATATATTATAGATAACTGTAATATAGGTATTAATATATACTATATTGTACTGTAAATTAAATTTTTTATATACAGACACGCAACTAGCCCGTCTTTTAAACGAGTTAAAGAAGGTAGGTGTTCCTCAAATCGTTTGTATTTTCTTTTATTTGTTATTCTGAATATATATGTATATATGCAATGATGTACATAGTTATATATAAATGTATTTGTCGTTCCTAATGGCTGCAAATATTTGTTTGAATTTCAATAGGTATTATCAAACTCTTCCTAACTTCCTGATTTTGTTATAACAATTAAATTTGTTCCGCCAAATAGCAGCTGTATTGAAAAATATAAATCACTACAATTGGAATACTTAGCCGAAACTTTCGCGCGTTCCCGCACATAAAAAATTATCAAAATACTGGTATGGCTAGAAATTTTTGGTGTGTGGTATCTGTGTATAGTCGAACATATATGTGAGGGAAGGGGGCCGTAGGAGGGAGGCGTAGGGGGGGGGGGCGTCGTGGAATTAAAATATCATTAGTTTTTTATTACGTTTCTTATTCGGTGCTTCCTGAATTCGATTCAATTTTTTATATAAATTTAAAATAATTTTGTCTTCTTTATTATATTGCAAGTGTCGGTTTAAAGTATAAAGGAGACCAATGAAAAAATAAATAAAAAATTAAGATGCTATTAATGTTTTTAATATAAAAATTAGCTTTTTCTCTCTATTACATACGCGTGGACATTTACCAACTGATTTCCATGACAAAAGGTACACATCTACACCCATCTTTTATAATTTGTTGGAAACAATTTTAAAATGTTTGTATTCGAATTAACTTTATTTTAACACTTCTTCTGCCTCCATATGGAAGAAATACAGAAAAGCAACAAAAATATATTTTACGATATTTAACAAATTACTGAAAAAAAACATTTTTTACAGTCATTTGACGCTGTTACATTTTATTTTTTAGACTATTTTCTGTTTTAATTGCTTTTTAATAATATATTTTATTTCATTTTTAAGATTACAAGATTTTGAATATTTAAAATAACGGAAATTCCCTTTTTTCACTGAATTTGAATGATGCTAGAACAGACAGGCAGCAATATAAAAAACTACAAATTTTTAAGTTTATGGAACTCAAAAGTAAAATAATTGAACCTTTAAAAATTCACTAATGTATGCTTTCGTCTTTAACAGACATTTCCTTCAGATAACGTTTGATGTCTAAAATTTAAATTTGCATAATGATAAAGCATAATCTTATGCTACGTCTTATCTTAATTCGTCGTTATTTATTCCACATATATTTCAGTAATGGATACGAAAAAACACTTTCATTTTTAATTTCAGATGTCGTGTGCCATAATACGAGTTGCAAGCTATAATGATTCCAATTTTTTTTCACCATTGTGTGTAACATAATTTTAGAAACATTATTGAAAATATCCATATGGTTGTGTTCTTCTTCTAGTCTTAAAATTATAAAAAAGGTTATATTGCAATTTAACGGAATAATGTAGCAATAATTCTAAATCTCATATTATTTGAAATAGTCGTGATATTTTTAAGACGAGGAAAGGAATGCTAGGCAATATAATTGTATATAACATTATTTTTATCCATTTGGCTTAATTATAATTTTCATAACCAGTATTTTGAAAATATTTTTGAAATTAAGACTTTCTTATTTTTATTATATGTAAAAAACTGAGAAAATTGACAACAAATAATAGTCACGATATATTTGGAAGTTGTGTCCTTTATTAAAAAAATATCGAATATTGGATTCAATGTAACCCTTAAGGTCAAAAAGTAATTGGAACTCTTAAGAGAAAAATAATGATTACCTAAGTATCTTTTCTAATGTTTTTTTTCCAATTTAATTTTGGACCATAAATATTTAAAATTCACAAAATTTTTAAATCTATAAACGTATGGTTGTTACTTCAATTATTACTTTAGTCGTTTCCTCTTAGATGTAGTTAGTAATTATTCTGTTTTTTAGACGACAAGTACTTTTTTATTACATGCTTTATGAAAATATTCAACAGTTATATCAGTGACTCGACAATAATTGTTTGATTTCCATCTTTTTAGATAATCATCCTTTTTATCAATCAGTAGGCATTGGTCAGTGAAGTTGTTTTAACTGATGATTTTTTTAAGATTGTTTTCTTTGTAAATCCGTCTTTTTTGTATCACGTAATTAATTTGTATAATATCCTTTTTTCTGCGTAAGTTATTAAAATGTTTAGATAAGTAAATCAATAATCTAGAATTCAATTGGAAGCGTTAGATTGAGAGATGTTAAATCTGTTCGATTGATGATTTCATAAAGGCATTCAGTATCTATGAAAATTCAAAATATCCAGAGAAAATGATTATACCCGAAACTATTCAACTTAAAATCGTAAAAAAAGCGGTTCTAAAGTCTACCGGAAGATATAGAAAAACTATAGCCTTAATTCAAGACGTCATAATTTTTTCGAATATGCACCATCATTTTACGCCTGAGAGATATATCCTTGCCAATATACCTATATTATGAAAAATAAATATTTACAAATTATTTAATAGATTTATATACATTTGAATATTGATAAAATCAAAGTATGCAACGAGGATTCCTCGTATGAATTCCATTTGCTTATGACAGATTTTTTTTTAAATGGTACAATATCTATTAAAACTGGATTTTATTTTGCGTGTGTATTATTCGTATGAACTAGTGCTTTGAAGCGTTTTAGCTTTGCAAGACACTTGAAAATAAAATGAAATAACATTGAAAATATTATAAACGAACGTTCTTTTTCACACTATACCCCAACTGTGCCTTAAAAAGTGTTGGAAATATTAAAATATGGGAACATACATTCTCACACTTTAGAAAAGAAACCTTAGTTGAAACCATTACATATAGCAGTGTGATTAGTATATAGAGTAACAAGTTCATGTTCTATTTACTTAGAATAAATTAATGGTAACGATTAACTCCATACAAGTAGCTATTCAGACATTAGGTATCTTTTTATTAACATGTGCGACTGTTATAACACAAAATCATTGGAGAGAAAATGGCGAGTGCATTGTTTTTAGAATATTTAGTTTTATTTATTCCTATATATACTGTAAGATTTTACGTGAACAAAACTAAAAGTTTGTTGTTTGTCTAAAGAAGTTTTTTTCCGCCAAATAAAGTATCGCTTTTTAAAAAAAGCAAGGACAGATCCATAATTTAATTTATCTTAAAGTTTAATTATCATGGACACATTTACGGAATTGATTTTGTCAAGTCTCAATTGTGAAATTAGGAGTAGGAATATATATATATATATATATATATATATATATATATATATATATATATATATGTATATATATGTGTGTATATATATATATATTCTTATTCAAATATATTTCATACACGACTAAAATGTGGTCATGTCATTGCTTGTCATTATAATTTTATCTCTTTAATTTATACTAGCGTTCCACGATGAAATATATTTAATATCCTTTTAATCCCTTTTATTTCCAATTAGCGAATGCCCATCGACGTAGAACAAAAATAAAAACGTTATATGAGGAGAAAGTATGGAAATTTAATGAATAAGATAACAGCTAAAAAAGTCTCCAGTCCAAAGCCTCCAGTCCAATGGAAGTACGTCGTGAGTTCTATACCTCATATGAGGGGAAATTACTTTATTCAGGAAAAGATGTCACTAATATGACCTTTCTCATATGATAATTACTTAATAATACCTGATACTCTCCTGATAATCACTAAATAATAAACATAAAGTCAATTAAAGGAGCTGAATATATTTCTAGATAAATATTCCGATAGGTAGATTGCTTATTTATATACAGCTTACTTATATTATAGCTGATATCACATGGAAGTTTTAAATAATACTGACAACTTACACCCGCAGGCACCGCTCACATATATTCAGTTCGAGGGTTCTAGAATTTTCAAAAATTATGCTAATTTATTTATTACGTAATTCGATACATCTAAACATTTTAAAAAAATATGTTCAATTGAAAAAATATGTCGCTAGTTATCACAGGTCAAAGGTACGAAAATATTTTTATTGCAAATATTTCACTTCCTGTATCTCACATGTCATTAGAGATTCTTACAAAAACTGTCGTATAGAAGCCCTTTCTATCACGACACTTTTTAAAATAACCTCTAAGTAAAGATGCAGGGCGTTGCTGGGAGCATATGTGTGTTTTTCATACTTGACGTATGAATACATTTTAATTAGTAAAATCAACTATAGAACTAAAATGTAGAAATTTAATACCTTCACTTGTTACATATTTAAATGAAATTATTGTTTTATCAATGTTATAGTTTACCTTGTATAGGCGAGAAGTTAAATGGATATAAATATTTTTTTATCGTTTCATAGTCCATACTTTAATTTTATTGTATCTATCGATCGACCTACAAAGAGACTTCACGAGAAAGGATTTGCAAAATGTTAATACGATTAATAGAAATACTCAAACGATTAATAAAGTGAAGGACTCGATAATTAGGAGAATGCGATTGTGTGTACAATACGTCGGTTAATATTACATACTAGCGTGACCCGTGCGAAGTCTTCGCATTATTTATTCTATTTTACTAAAATTGACATATAGAGGCGCAAGTATCAAAAGCATTGAGCTAAAGCGCCACTTTATTTAAACGTGAGTGGATTTGAAATTAAACAAAAATTTTACCGACCGTCAATCATATTGACGTTGAGCCGTTAGATGGCAGCATTGCTGTTTTGTGTATATAATTTTAATAATTAATTAATTTCCAAAAACAATAGCAATAATAAATTGTTTAGTTGTGGATGCCGGTAGAGCAAGCAATTATCTATAAAATGATATATAATTTATGTGGATTAGTTGTGAGGTTTTTTCTAAAAAGGGAGTGTAACATCTTAAAACCTTAACGTATTGATATGATGATGATGATTTAAGGCAAATAAAACATTAAAGTGAAGTCATTTTTCAGTGTATGTTAAATGTTAAATTTATCTGAAATAATTTTTCTGTGTAATATTTTACAAATTATTTAAGTCATTTCATAAGTGATTTCCTCACCACTATGACATGAGTGAGTACATTAGTAATTAATTTATTATATTTTTAATAGTCATGTTTCATGTGAAATAACAATATCAACTGTTTAGCATATTAATTAAAGAGTATATGTAGTGGTTGCGTACGGCTGGCATGAGCTTGTGTGCGTGTGTAAGCGGTATTAGGTGTGTTAAAAGAGTTATGTGTAGTATAATGCGGTAATATCAATTTGAAAAAGGACGTGTTTTACGTTTTATTTCAACAACAATTTATGCATCTTATCTAATTTTTAATAACAGGTAGATTTTTCAGAAATAGAGCTCCTAAGGAGATTTCAAATGTCAAATTTGAGACTATTTCACTATATCTTAATTAGTCGTAGTCCCTGGAAATCAAATTAAATGTGACCATACAATTTTAAGTATATGTGTTTCTATATATATGTGTGTATATATATATATATATATATATATATACACATATACTTAAAATTGTATGGTCACATTTAATTTGATTTCCAGGGACTACGACTAATTAAGATATAGTGAAATAGTCTCAAATTTGACATTTGAAATCTCCTTAGGAGCTCTATTTCTGAAAAATCTACCTGTTATTAAAAATTTTAAATATATATAAGACAGAGTTTAAATACCACATTCAGCGAAGATTTAAAGGATAAATAATAGAGAATGAAAGCACTGGTTCACTTTAATAAAGTAAACCAGTGCTGTGATCATTACGAGAAAAAACAACCTTCTCTATACTTAAGAGACTTACATTTTCTAAACTAAGAGCTTTTACTATAGATTAAACGTTCACCCTCGTCGTTAAGCGGATTGTTACGACCTCGTTGAATCTGGCCGTTTACTGGTCTAACTCTTCGGATACCATCAGTTCACATTGGATTGCACCGCTTAGAGGGTGTAGCCATAAAGGATTTAGAGATGAAAGGAAGGTAAAAATGCTCCTCTTGCTATGTAGAAGCAACTCAAAGGGTGAAATCAAGTTCTTCTAAAGGTAAAATTAAATGAATTTACAAATCAGAACCGAAATATCTTGGAGAGGCCTTTATTAATTGAATAGTATGCATGTACACGCAAGTAAAATAAAAAGATTATTTAAGAAAATATTATACGCCTTAAATTGTCTTTACAATTAATTGCATGCTCGTATAGACGTAATGTTAAAATTTTCATTCTAATTTAATTTCACTATAATTTAATCAAAGTAAAAATGTAACAATTAAATCCACAATTAAATGAAACTACGTGATGCAGTTATTATTTCTACTTTCTTTAATTTCTTTACCACGACCTAGCTTTCGTTGTATTACAACATCTTCAGGTGGGATATTAATAAAAATTGCTAATATCCCACCTGAAGATGTTGTAACACAACGAAACCTAGGTCGTGGTAAAGAAATTAAATAAAGTAGAAATAATACCACATCACGTAGTTTCATTTAATTGTGAATAATGAATTTCTACAAAATTAACGCCAAATACATTCAATATTTAAAAATTTAACATTACTTATTAATTTATTTGTCCGTAATAAAGAAACTTTTTCTAATACTGTTAGTGGTAGCAATATTTTCGAAGCATGTAGCCTGACGCCCTGTGTGTTCGCAAATTTTCTCGAAAAATCTATTTAGTGTGCTGAGATTTAAGTTTGTTTGCTACTTAACTGACGTGTTTCGTCAGTTAAGAAAGAGTTGTCGTTACATAAGCGCCATATTGAACTAAATTATGCAAAAATAGAAAAAGTTCTCATAGTATTAAAAAAAATAATACATTGTCAAAAATTAAGTAAATCGTGCTTGGCGTACGACATATACCTTATTCTGTCATCAGTAGCAGTTAGAATGATTATGCTATTGTGATCGCTAGTAATTACTAGGTATATTCACTTACTTGAGGTCATGAATTTTTAGTGCTATATAAAATAATTTTCATCATGAAAGTTGAGCATTTAAACGTATTTATATGTGTATATTTAATAAACTGAATTGATGCAAACGAAAGTCAACAACACACTTTAGCTCGCAGAAAGAAGTTTTGTTGACAATACGCAAATTTAAATACAAATTGTTACTTAAAATATGCATTAAATATTGTATTTTTATTTTACGTCTCAAAAAAGGAGCAAATCAATAACGGCGTGCCCATCATATAGCGTGCCCAATATATACTCCCTATAAGTCCTTAAATATGACAAAAATATTTCGCTTATCAGAGTTTTCATCAAATGCTTTCTTTGGTCCAGATGGAAGATTTCAAAAAGACTCCGAAAGAAAAAGTCATCTAGAGTCGCTTTCCTAATTTCATCAACTATATGTGTTCATATCAAAATCTGGTAATAGTTTTAACAAAGTTATTTCTATTATATTTTGACATACAAATAAAGATATACTTTCTTCTCAAATATAGCATCACATATGTGTCTTTCATGATAGAAAATAGTGCTTGATAGTACATATCTAAATAATAGGAATGAGAGTACTTGTCGGAGATTTATGTCTTATTAATTAACTCTTAAAATTATATCCTCAATTAACAGAAGCGAAATCTTATTTAACGGGCATATTTGAATCAACCTTTGATAATTAAATAAGGTGTATGCAGTTGGTAAATCGATAGTGATTAGAATATCGTAGATATTGACAAAAAATGTAATTAATAAAGTTTGAATATCGTTCCTGAACATTGCTTGGTTTAGCGATTTTACGTACTTACGCCATCTTTGATAGATTTAAAGTTAGCTATTACAGTTAGAAAAAATAATCCTGTATGACAGAAAACAGGTTGTTAATCCGCAAAAATTAACGACGTTTCACAATAGTCCATTAACAAAGGTGCACACCCAATTATTTACTTTTTGTACTTAACAGTTTAAAAAAAATTAGGGATGGAATTTTTTTAAATAATGTAATATAATATGGAATTGTGGCCGTGTCGGTGTAACTCCGAATTACTTCCCTATTTTTCTCCTGTAAACTACTATATTTTGTAGCGTTTGAAAGAAATGTTCAGATTTTTGTTACTTGATGCTTGTCATTCGGAATTAGGGCTCCTTTTCAGTAATTTTGTAATCTCTCCACTTTCACCTCAGCTTTTGCTTCGAAAGGTCAAATTTGTTCTTTAAGCATAAGATGTCGTATTTGATGCTGATATTCTAGTGTGTTTATTTGTTTATCAATTTTATTGTCGGTACTTTATTTCGCCACACTAAGTTTCAGAAAAGCAAAGACCTATTTCAACTAGGTATTAAAATTTAGGTCGAATTTGTTTAACTGGAAAATATTTTTTCAAAGTATCACATTTATGAAATTTCTTTTTATTTTTTTCATTTTCGTTCAGTTATATTTAGTTTTAGAACATCTTTTGAAGGATACGAGTTGCGATTGAAGGATAAAAGTGGTCACACTGATGGCAAGAACATTTCGAATGCGTGACACCAGGAAATTTTCTCTTAGACATCAAAAAATTATGTTTTTTTTTTCAAAATAAAACCAATCTAACGTCACACCTAAGTACTTTTTATGAGTGAGACGTTTGGTTAGGGTTTTCATAAATAAAAATTACGTAAGAGTGTAAATTGTCATAAGCTTGTTAGTGATCAGACATCTAATTATAATGTTTTAATAAAATTATTATGTCGAAAAATGTTTCCTGGTACGAGTGAAATTTGATTGCGAGTTTTGATCATCATGGCTTAGGCTATAAATTTTTACTCTTTGGAAAATTATAGAGAGAAAAGTAAATACTGAATATAGACAAGCGTCTATTTACGGAAATCGCGAATTTTGAGTTTCTTCTACTTATTTGAATATAAAGAGAACCCAAATTTTATTTAAAATCTTACGCCCACAATACTTTTAGTATCTATTAAATGTCATTTAATTTTGACAAATATATTTTTGAATGTTGTTGCTCTTAATTCTATGATTTAGTGCATTCATTAAAAAGAACCTCGCTGATTAATTTTTTTTTTCATAAGGTGAATGTAGGTAAATAAAATAATAATGATAATAAACATATTGATAACGTCGTGCAACGAACCACTAACCAACTCAATAATAAAAAACGTATTAAATATGGGTCGGAACACGCACAAAATAGATCGTTGATGCAAGTTACCCAAAACAATGTCATTCATGATTTCTAATTCTTTTTAAACCCACATGGTTGAAATATGAGAAGGGGGAGAGGGAAAGGAGCTTATCGCACGTTGAAGTACAATATCTCACAAACAGACCTTAAAAATGGAAAGTAACATTTTAAAGGTCTGTTTGTGAGATATTGTACTTCAACGGGAATTTTAATTACATTTTAACCTCTCGAATGCACATGTTACTTAGAAGCAATGCTTGTGCTCATTTGTAAGTGGTGAAAATGAATCAGTCAAATATATTAAAAACCATATTAAAAATTTCAACACCGTTTTAATTATTACGTGAAAAATGATACCGAAATAATTGCTAAAAAATAATAAACGGTGAATTAAGAAATAATGGATCATTTTATATTTGCATTTTAGGTAAACAATGGCATAATTTACATTCAAATTTTACAATAATTATATTAAAATAATCTTGACGAAAAAATTTAGAACAGTTAATTTGTTACGTTTTATTCATTTACCGTATTATAAAAACCTTTTTTTGTAAACGATTTGATTATATTATTAGTTATTTACTATTATTACTTCTGATAATTTATATTACGGTTGTAAAGAAAATTAGTTCTTCGGTTGTTATTAGATTGAAATAATTGGGCATTTGACTAAATTTTTTTACAATTAAATGAAACTACGTGATGTAGTATTATTTCTACTTTCTTTAAGTTCTTTACCACGACCTAGGTTTCGACCTAGGTGGGCTATTAGCAAAGATCTTTGCTAATAGCCCACCTGAAGATGTTGTAATACAACGAAACCTAGGTCGTGGTAAAGAAATTAAAGAAAGTAGAAATAATACTACATCACGTAGTTTCATTTAATAGTGAATAATGAATTTCTACAAAATTAACGCCAAATATATTCAATAATCATAATTTCAAGGTACAAGATGACGAAGAGTGAAAATTTTTTTTATAGTCTTAAAAATGGACAGAGTTATAAAAGTATAAATTTAATCTTTAGGCAAGGACAGGTATACTGTGTTATGAGGTCATTTTTAATATTGCACATTATATTCTACAAGAAGAAAAAAGACAGGACTCAACCCTATCCGTATCTTCAAAATTAGAAGCTTATAACTGGCTTATTTTTCAATCAATTTTTTAATTTTTTTCAAGACTGGTTTTTAATTAACTTATATTTCACAATATTGTACGAAAATTATCAAAATTTAGAGTCAACTACCGTATTATTTTTTTATAACAAAGACAACTGCGTCCAAACCCAAAAATTAATAGTATTACATATACTATTAATTTTTGGTTTATACAAACCACATTAAAATCGTTAAAAGTTTTTTTAAGTACTATGAAAAGTTATAAATGAAACAAACACTAGTGGAAATAAGGATGAAATAAAGATGGGAATTTATAAACGCATGTGAACACATATATAGATGTGTTAGTTAGAAGGATTTATTCGTATTTAGAGTACGTATGTATGCATGTATGTGTGTGTGTGGGTGTGTGTGTGTGTGCGGGTGTGTGTGGGTGTGCGCGCGCGTGTGTGTGTATGTGTGCGTGCGTGTGAGCATGTGTGTGTGTGCGTGCGCGTGTGCATGTGTGTGTGTGTATGTGTATGTACGCGTGTGCTTACATAGGCACGTGCACGTACGCGTGCGTGAGCGCGTGCGCGTGCGCGTCCGTACGTGCGTGCACGTGCATTTACACGTATGCGCCCGCGTACGAGTGAGCGTGCGCATTCGTGTGCGCTTGCACATGCGCGTGGGCGTGAACGTACGCGTACGCGTGTGCGTGCACGTGTGCGTGTGCATGTGTGTCCGCATGTGCATATGAGTATGCACGTGCCTGTGATTTTGAACTCACGTTTCAGCAAGCTTTCATTTCATACACTCCCAGTTTCTCTGAAACAGTTTCTCTGAAATGTTTACTTTCAAAAATTGTCTCCAAGATGAAAATTAAACTTATCATATTTCTATTATATGACTTGATTACCGCTCTCCATAAATATAGAAAATTTTAACATCCCATAACAAACACACTTAAAAAAATTCATATGACACATTCATGGGCGCACAGATATCGAAGTAATTCTTTAAATTTTTCAATTTTAGACTTCTGTTACAGAAGATCAAAAATTAACAATTTCAGACAAAACTAAGAGAAAGTTATAAATCACGCATCTTTATTTTATCAAGAACTTTACTGTTACTAAATCATTTTGACATCAAAGCAAATTATAATTAGCATCTTCTCATTTTTTATTGTAGTTTAAAATGTCCATGAAAGAATTAACACTGATTTCTAAAGTTCTCCTACATGTAACTCCTAATAGGTTAGCAATTAAATTACTGGAAACTTTCGCCTCTAGGTCTACAATCATAGAAATAAACATGCTAAGTGAATAAAAGTGAGCACGTTCTCTATTTGCGCGTAGATTTATTTATGGGTAGATTTGATGAATCGAAGGAATTTTATTTATAAATATTCCATGGTTAAACAAGAAATTTCAGTTTCCATCATTTTAGATATGTTAATAGAATTTACAAATATACGGTTAACACGGAAATCTCAATATATGTATACGTATATGTTTATATATATATATATATATATATATATAGATATATATATATATATATATATGTGTGTGTTTATATATGTATATATATATATATACATACCATATTATCAAATATATAATATACGTCAAAAACATATTTAACAAACTAGTGAAACATTTGATTGGTCCATTTTTTAAATTTTTGTAGAAACATTAATATAAAATAACCGTCTAAATGCAAATGAAACTCGGCGTTCTGTATTTACGCAATTTAATATTCTGTACACTTTTGTAGAATAAAGGTGATGTACGTTTACTCTTTTCTTTAAAGACTACGAAGAGAATATATAGTTTGTAATATACAATATCTCTAATAACAGAGAAAATCTCTGCATCATCCGCTGGTAGGAGATAGTGCACAGTATATCTACGTTACTGATAATATTTAGTTAGATAGTGAATAGTGAAGACACATAATTCGTTTAACTCATTTCAGATCACATAAATACTCACATATAAACTAATTAACTGGTACAAATGCTTTATATATGGAAGACAAGAGGAGAAGAAGCTTAAAGGTGTAATATTAAAATGTTTCCATAAAAACCCAAAAACAGTCCCTTACTACTGCAGCGGAGCATGGATCGTACTTGGTGTAATATATTTAGCAGGTGTGGTAAAGTTTGACGTCATTTTGGTTTGATTCGTTTGCCATAATGTATTTCATAAAAAGAAGGACCCACATAAGTTTATGTAAGTACAATATCTCGTTCCATTATTATTTTCTATACATTACACCTTACTTTGGTCGCTGATGATGTAAAGATTGAATAGATTGAAATATAGATCTTAAATATCGAAATAGATATTTAAGATATTAAATAGAAAAATATGTATTCATTAAAAAAAAAATAAAACATTTACGAATTTTCTCCAGTACGTTTATAAAGAGTAACTTACTTATAGGAAGAGACGTGAAACAAACTACATACACTTAAATAAACTGTCGAAGGAAAGTTGTTTACGCAAAACTTTTTCTATTTCCGTTAAACAAAATGAAAACTTTCTGCGTGATTTATTTCCGCTCTCAAAACATTTAATAAAAAAAAAATTAAAGTTAAATATTAGCCAGCGTATTTTTATATACCGGATATTGGTATTTTGAGGGATAAATTGTAAATATTGCTTTTAGCTCTAGAAATATTTGATTTATTTTATATCGAGAGAAATTCTAAGGAAACTAGAAAATGTTTGCCGATTTACAACTTTCATTTCCTTAAACTACGATATTAAAAAAGTTTAGAGTTGTTTAGTGATTTCATTACTGAAGAAATATATTGAAGCAGCAGAGAACCAAAATCTGGAAAGTGGACCTGATATTATAAAAATAGAAAAAGCAGAAAAAAATTGTTTATTACGATTATTACAGTCAAAATTAAAAACACTTAAAACAATTGACGTATGTTACATATTAGTTTTATAGTGTTATTAAAATCAAATATTTAAAACATATTAGGGTTTACGTTATTTTTACAAAAAAAAAGTGAAAGCAAAGTTATTTCAGGTATGCAGAAAATTCGCTCCGGCTATAATATGAAGGAGGCTTTAGATTCTATCCAAGCAATAAACCGTAATTAATATTGTAATAAATATGTTTATAATAAACGTTAAATGTTAGGATAGTGTAAGACAAGGCATGCTTGGGAAAACACTTTTATTATTTAAGAAGGATTTTCATTTCAATCTAACATTATTTCTCGCCATAAAACTAAAGGTGTTTTTCTACTGAAAATTAAGAAAAATTTTAAAAGATAACAACAACAGTATCTATACATGGTTATGATATTAATATTGTAGACTATGTTTCAGGAGCGGGTACTACGATTATCTGGAACTTTAGTTAATGTTTTGCAGTGAGATTTCACGTGTTTAGTTGGATATAGGTAATATATTCAAATATTACAAAATTTTTTTGTGTTTAAATGTTTTTATTTCGTGATACGACTTTTTAGGTTTTTATCAGAGAAATGGTTTCTGACAAGAAGGGAAAGGAAGGAAGTTTCTGAAAGGAAGGTGACAAAAGGTTTCTTTTATTATTGAAACTTTTTCTGGCTGCAAGACAAGTTGAAAAGAAAAATAAAAGAAGTAAGTAAAAATTATTTTTCATAAATCCAAAGTTGCCCCATGAACCTCATGCCCCGTTTCCAAAACGCTATTTACTTTAGTTATTTTCGTGAAGTAGTTGGAATTAATTTCCACTACACCTTGAAAGGAAAAAAAGGTGTGAGCGTCACTCGCATAATGTCACGGGAGAATATTGTTTTTACATGCATATGCTTAAGTGTACTTCTTATACTAACTTTTGCCTTTAAGTTTGTTCCTTCTCTTCCCAATCGTAAGCATATACCTACATTCTCCTTCTCTCAAGCGTTTCACAATTTTAACATGACAGAATGACACAGACGTCGAAATTTTACTTAAAAAAATAAAAACGGGATGAGTCTGGTTCGCCTACTACGAGTTTTGTTTTGAAATTGCACTGTGCATGAAGTTGCATTTAATTTAGTATAACTTTTGTTATATTTATGACTATAAAATTACTTTTCAAATATATAATAATACGTTGCAATTACCAAAAAACGTGGCAGTATTTTTTGATACTTACAAACTCTCATGGTTGAACGTAATCTTAGTAGGTATTTCTTATGTAAAGGTACTCTCACTTTTAAATTTGGCAAGCGTATATTTAGTGAAATAAAGTGATATATACGCTATGTATTATTCATGGAATACTAACACCAAACATTTATTTGGAGGTTTGTTATTCAGTCACGTTTAAACGACATAACAGGTTTCATAAATCTTAAATCGGACATAGTTTATTTTTTAAAATTATCATATTAACCATTTTTAATCTGAGAAATAACAATATTCCAGTAGAATGGAATTCCGGTGTTTTGTTCCATAATAAAAGTGTATAACTGCAACAAGTGAAACAAAAATTAATTGTGTAAAAGGGAGCAATCTGTATCTATAAATTATTTAATATTATTTATAAATAAATATCACCCAATCCCAGTCTTATCAAGAATCAATGCGAACTATTCCGCGAGCAAATCTGGAAATACATATTGAAAACGCATGCGAACTATTTTTCCAAGCATCATTTTACCATAAACAAAATAAAGTTCTTTTTCACTTAATGCAATTACACATGACTAGATTGCTAATCACGACAACCTGTTTTATAACAATCGATGATAAATATAGGAGAATGATCTTTTTAAATAATGACGTCTTGCGTTAATTGATTAACACTGACATGTTAGTTAGCAGACTAAAATTTTTTAATTACATTTTTTAACTCTTTAAGTTCATAGTTAATGAATTATTAAAAGTAAAACTTACGAAAATTTGTATTTTTGCAACTAACATGAAGATGTCGGTAGAACTTTGATGCATCAAATAAACAATGCTTATAATTTTTCGACAGGTAAGTTCTACAATTATTTTCTCAAGCGTTACAAAATTTTAGCGTCACAAAATGTTGAATATATTTGGCGTTAATTATGTAGAAATTCATTGATTACAATTAAATGTAACCACGTGGTGTATTATTATTATTATTTTTTTAGTTTCTTTACCACGACCTAGGTGTTGTTGTACTACGACATCTTCAGGTGGGTTATTAGCAAAGGCATCTTTGCTAATAGCCCACCTGAAGACATCACGTAGTTTCATTTAATTGTGACAAAATGTTTTGTTGCTAAGCAAGTCGCTCATTACAAATATTTTACTCGAAAAACATGACAAAGTATATATGCCATATATTTCCGCATTTTCCTTGACTTTTGTCTTATTTCCACTTATAAATAGTAAATTTTCTCTTTGCCTTTTTGTCATTATAGGAGTACCTTGGGAGGAAAGAACTGAAAAACTTTTACTCAATATATATATACTACGTGTTGAACAATAAATATCCAATGAAAAAAGATTTAAATCTTTACAATTGCAAGCTGACCCCAATAAATTCACCAGACATCCTTTCCCAAGTAACTAATTTCTTTACATTAAAAGTTCCGTAAAAGCTTCCGTTAAAAATGCTGTGGTCAGCGGAGGGCTGGCGGCGATACATTGTGGTTGGCACCATCACCGACTTGTGGCGAATGTTGGCCAACTTATATATAGGTACGAAATCTACCTAGCATGTGAGTTTTGTTTTATTATAAATTTTATTTGAAGTTAATGCAAGGAAGACCGAAAGATGAAGAGAAACATATTTATAGATGGGCTGTAAAGTAAATCAGGTATTTAAAGTCAATATTGTCTAATAGCTTTCTATAATTTAGTTACATTTATTAGATTTTCGGGGCATTTATTAAATTTTTTTTAAATTTTCAAAATAAATTTTTTTTAAATGTTTTTCAAAATTGTTAGCTTAACCTAGTTAATTACTCCGCAACCAAAGAAGGTGCAAATTGCCTCGGCCTTAAATCAAACAGTCTTTAAGCTAAATCGATATTCTGTAATTTCATGGATACGTTCAATATTCCATATCATTAAGCTGGTAAGTAATGATTGTTGAATAAAAGTATGATATTTTGAGGATAAAGAACGATGTATAATATTGAAATACATCATGGAAACTTGATATTTAAACAGATAACATTGCTTCTGGAAACGGAACATGAAACTCGTACTGAGCGACATAAAATCTTTATTTCCGTTTTATTTTATTTCCTACAGTCCAAATTTGTGTCACATGCTGGGAAATTTAATTTATTAAAAAAATGTTGAATCCAATAAAGTAAATTCAATATTCCATTTTTAATGAACAAACATCCGATTTTGCAATTTTTATTAATAATTATTTATTTTAAAATTGTATATATGAAGTTTTAACATATTTTTGTTGTATTATTGTAATGAAAACATATTTATTTCATTTTCGACGTCCCCAAAGAGACATCAGCGTCCACACTCCCAAAAAGGAATGATCCTCAAAATTGTCCAGAAAAAAATTTTATAGACGAAAATACCCTATAACATTACAAGTGATATCCTACAGTTCTGCTGAAATTAAAATTTCAAGAAACAATCAGGGAATGAAACTCTATTATTTATAAGCGCTCTGATACCAATCACAAATCGAAAATTTGTCAATAAAGTTACTATTAAATAAAATGCAGAAAAAACTAAATGCGCAGCATTTTACAAGAAATTATAAAATCTGGTGATAAAAATTCGCGGTTCTATGAAAGATTAAATATCCAAAATATTTCTGATGGAAAAACTTTGAGGGTACCTGAAGCTAAGCAGAAAATATTGTTGGCGATTAAGATATTGAAATAGTTTTTTTTACCATTTGATAACGATCAGCTACTTATAACAATTGTTGAAACATGCGAAGCGATAAATAATGGCCTTAATCTTGTTTCTTAGTTTTTAGTGGTATTATTATCCATTGCGTTTTATTACAATATATTCCTCATATTCACTATAAAACACTTTTGCATTTGAAATTATTTCAAAAACCATATACAAAGCTTTTAACTTATAATCAGACAAATATATCCACTGAATGTTAGACTCGCTACCGCACTAACATTAATTACGATTACATACGGGCGAAGGCGCTGTCCGCAATGTGTCGGAATCTAAACGCCCCTTAACATATTTTTTTATCGAGTGCTTTTAATGTAACGAATTAAACTACGGTGATATACACGGTCTACGTAATACTTCATTTTATGGGTCTGTATTTATTTAATATGTCCCTAATATAAATTTTTTAAAATTATTTAATATGAAGTAAGTGATCTTTCGTTTAAGTGATTCATTTTTATTTCCTGGAAATTAGGGAGCGAATTGAATAGAAATCATACTAAAGTACAATTTAACATAATTGGCTATAAGTAAGAGTAAAAACGAAGATTCCAAATTTATTGGTAAAAGTTTAATTCTCCGCAACCTGAGGAAATTGGATCAACTGGAATTTATAAACTAATGCGGACGATTTTGTAATCATTTTTTAATGTATTTAACATTAAATAGGTTTACACGTAAGCTAGGAGTAGTTGTCTCCTGGAAGAAATGCACGCACCTAAGCAACGCTGAGGGAAGGGAGAGGTTACTAGTTACCAATAAGATAAACCCAAAAGGCTTTACAGCACATGGTATATACCACGTTGCTCTAATTTAAAAACTCACTTACTAATTCATTAAATAAGAGTTCATGGTAAGATATATTTCTGATAATGGTAAGACAGTTTCATAAAATATTGAAGTTAATGCAACATAAATATAAATTAGTTAATAAATTTATAGAGTTATTTATGGAATGGAAATTTGTTCATTACTATTTTCTTAAAGAGTCGCCGAGGGGGAGACGTAAAACGAAAGTTTCTAGCAATCGAATCACTATCAGTTCGCTAATGGGCTGTGGAAATGTATATGTGCTCAAAGTCAATTTCTTTTGAGAGAAATTTAATGTTTAGCCTAATGGAATTTGACATTTTTTAGTAATTTGTTCTATTAATGAAGTTATTTTAAAGGAAGCAATTGAAATCCTTAGAGTCATTAGGAAATGTTAGAATTTTTAATTAGATAAGTTCATGTAATTTTTATGAAACTGTAACCTATGATAAAAGAAGAACCGGAATTAGCTGATTAATTTGAAGAATTTTTTAGAATTATATATTTTGTTTGATAATTGGTGATTTTGCATTGACATTTGGATTTATATCTACCATATAAATAAGATTAGAAATTTAACTTTCTATTCAACATTTGGTACTCTTAACAAATAAAAGTCGCACCAAAATATCACTAGGTACCTGATACAAATATTGTGTAATATGAAACTAACTCACTTTGACAGGAACATCCAATTAATTTAGAATATATGTACGATCCAAATAGGAGAAAGAAAAAAAATATATCAGCTGCAGAAAGTGAACAAAATTCATATGTACTGTATTTTAAATTTGTTGTCATTTTTCTATTTTGTATTATACATAAGTTAAAATTGAGGATTAGATAAAAATTATAAACATTTACCTACAAATGTAAATAAATGTTAACATTCACGACCCCCATCGATGATATTTAAAATCAACTTCATGTACAAAGACTGCGAATGTTTTTGCGTATGAAGTTATAAGCAGATTAAGAAAACGAGTATGGAAAACCTATGAAAAATCTATTCATTTCAGAATCAGGTTCAATAAAAATAATGAAAATGAAATAATTCCAAGGAAAACGAAAATAATTTTGGTTTATTATTAGGCAGAGTCAAAATAAGAACTAGTCTAGCCTACAGCGTAATTTTTCAATTTTCCTGTACTATATTCATCCCATCTTATAAAAATGAGATTGACTTTTTAGTATAAAAACCTTATAAACTTTTTTTGGGGGCATATTCTTCAAAAAGTAATAAAATTTGAGTATTGTATAATATTTCATCCTAAATTCATAGTAAAAAAAATTTGTAACACTGTAACATAAATATAAATATATATATATATATATATATATATATATATATATTTATTCATTTATTTATTTATTCTTACCTCCCATTCAGAACATTTTAATTTAAATAGAAATGTTGTTGTTGTTGAGTTGGTAAAACAAATATATAACCAGGATATTTTTTAATAACCTGAAGTTAAAATCCTAAAATACCTACTCTTGCTTCTAAAGTCAAAATTATGTAAAAAAAAGGGGTTTCTAGAAGTTCACCTAAACTTTCCTGAAAAAAATTATAGCGCCGGGCAACGTGCAGAGAATGCTAGGCATCATGTTTACAAGGTGAATAATAATATAAATATTTACAATTAATTTGAAAGAAATACTTTATAATTTTAAAAATGTATATATGTGTACGGAACCCATACATTGTGAGTTCACCTCGTTTGTTTTCTTTTGTTTTTCCCCGTAAGTCTTCAGCATGATTTACGAGCAAAATAAAGTTTCCAACTGCAATAAGCTAGCTCGTTTTCACTCTCAGTTTGGGAGAAAAAATGAACTCGACAAATACTCTGGGCGCAAAAGCCCCTGTAAAGATTTAATGAGTAAAGCTGACTGGAAATATTGAATACAAAGATATTAAAAAAGTTTTTATAATATTGCGCATTGATTGATAGTAAGTAAATTTGAAACGGTTATGAAAATGGAGAGGAAGGATTATAATAATATCAACTACAAATTATTTACAAATTTCTTTCCGTGTTTTAAAATTTATGTATGTATATATGTAGTTTATGTATATTTGAATTTTCGAACACTGTAAGATATTTGAAAATAAGTTGAAATACTATATACATGTATAAATAGATTTCTATTTGATTAAGGCGATAGACTTTCTGAATATATTTAAATCTTAAGTTTTTGAGAAATATAAGAAAGAAAAAACTACATGATGTAGTATTATTTCTACTCTCTTTAAGTTCTTTACTATGACCTAGGTTTCGTCGTATTACAACATCTTCAGGTGGGCAATCAGCAAAGATTCCACCAGATGAGCAATTAGCAAAGATTCCACCTGAAGATGTTATAATACAAAGAAACCTAAGTCGCGGTAAAGAACTTAAAGAAAGTAGAAATAATACTACATCACGTAGTTTCATTTAATTGTGAATAATGTATTCATACAAAATTAACGCCAAATATATTCAATACAAGAAATAAATATAGTATGCATGTTGCGTTTTATACAGAAATGTTGTGCGAGTTTAAATTAAGGTGGGAAAATATCGAGATTAATCAATTTCTTGGGTTAAATAATATATATGCTGTTTCGAAATACAAACTATGACTTTATAAATTTTCATCAAATCTATTAAGCCGTTTAGCCATGACTAATATACATCCAAGCAGACTGGTCGTGTATTTAATCCTTTATGGATCTAAACTTCGAGTAATTTCTTAAAAGTAATACAACACGACTTTATTCCATCACATGAACTATATTCCCAAAGTGGAGATTTATTGCTTTATTGCAGAATTATTAAGTAAAAATAGACAAAACTATATATACATTTATGAAATTAATTGCAATTGAAAAGTTGGTTTAACAGCACAAACCACAAAATTCGATAAATTAGTTGTACGTTACAAATGTAGATCGCATGTATAATTACAAAAGTAAAGGGTAACCATATTATCAAATTTAAAGGGGACCAATATTAAAATAGTCGTTGTTGTAGATTGTGAATTAATCAAAGTCCAGCAAAACCTTTAAAATTGTATCAATAAATATAAGGGCGTAGAATATCAGTTCGCACTTGTTGAATATAAAATATAAAGTTCCCCGTGTATCAACCATAATATCTATAAAAAAAGACGTAAACCACAAACAAAGGACAAAAGACTAACTAAACTATTCTATACTTTAAAATGATTGATAGCGTAGGAGAGACGGTGTCCTTGTCTCTATCAATTGGAGTTGAAATGGCTTTCGGAGAGGTAAAACCATGGATCAATAACTGTGAATATTATATTAATTTTTTTTTTATTTTATACTGTCTTCTGCCAACTAAATGTTAAAATTTTAAACGCCCCTTCCTATATTTAAGGTTTTTGAACTGAGTCTTTCTTGAAGGTGAAATGTATTTTTTTAATTTAAACAGCAAAATATGTATCCAAAATTTACATACTTGCACTACGTGTTAATGAACTTCGTGGTAATCAATAGAACTTATCTTCGTATTATTGGTAATATGTAAACTATTCGTACGTTGAATATAATCTTGATATTTCTGTGGTTAAATGGAGAATATTTATAATACAGACTAGGAATTCCAAGTATTTAGAAGTAGATATTTAGATTTGCCCAAAGATTTTTTTTTAATAATGTTTAGATTTCGAAATAAATATTTTCGGATTTTTGCTCTATACAGGGAGCGTCCCCTAAAGTAAAACTGTATGTAAATCCGAATGTGAATTTTCTATCCTAGACGAAAAAATTGCATATTTTGTGTAAATTTTAAATTTTTTTCTTATTTTAGTTGAAAGTTAGAAGAATCTGATCTTCGGGCGAAGTGACTTATTTAAAAATGTTTGTTTTTTCAACGTTTAGCATATAATTGAAAGTTCATGACAATATTAGGACTGGGAGATATATATATTTAATATTTATTCTAGCATACTTTGATCTAATCTACATCTTAACCGTAACATAATATTTTGTATTTGAATCATTTTACATATTATTCAAAAGAGCGATTAACAAATTATGGCCGATAAATTTCAGAAAATTACTAATAACATATCAGAAGTCAATGCACCAACACTTATGCAAACCAATTAACTCGCTCGGGAGTATATAAAGCTAAAATTTATTGAACCCTCTGAGTCTCGATCATTATCCCTTCGGCCAATCAACCCTTGTGCATTGGATCGTCAAGCAAATATAGTCTTCGGGCCCTTATAGCCAAACTTATACAAATTAATGTCAAAGTGAATATTTTACGGATATCAGATTTAGTAAGTTGATAAGGATAAGATTCGTACGTAAGTTGATATAGAGGTATATACTTATAACTGTCATTACGGCTAACTATTTACCATACTGGTTAAAAGAGTAAATATATGACTCATTTTCAAATGATATTTTTCAAATGTAAAATAACAATTTAATGTTGCGATTTATAAGTGGGACGCTTATCACTTGTCTTCTTATCCTCATTCCGCCGTTTAGAAGTAATTTTTTTTAATATGTATATCAGTTAAATTTTGTAAAACCTATTATGATTTCGTCAATGCTAAAATATTCTAGTCTGACTAGTATCGCGATGCGATTTGTAAACGGCGTGTGTGCGCGCGTGTGTGTGTGTATGTGTGCAAGTGTGCGTGAATGCGCATGTGTGTATGTGTGCGTATGTGTGCGAGCGCGCGTGTGCGCGTGTGCGAGTGTGTTCGTGTGCGCGTGTGTGCGTGTGCACGTGGGCAAATGGGCGCGTGTGCGCCTGTGCGCGTGTGAGCATGCGCGCGCATATGCGCGTGGGCACGTGTACGCCTATGCGCGTGTGCGTGTGTTTTATGCGGATTCCATGAAGAAAAATAATAGTTTTAAATTTCTATTTTGAGTACCTTTGCATCTTGGAGATGGCCTTACAAAATCTAATTGCGTTTTTCCTAAGGCATCCATTCAAAATATGCTAATATACTTTTCACTAAATATACCCACTGATAGAATTAATAATTTGGTATATGTATATAAAATTTAAGGATAACATGTTTTAGGAGAAAAAAAAAAGTTAATCATAAAATGAAAAGATAGATATTGTTAAATTGAAGTTTTGCCTTAGGAAATAAAAGTTAAAATCTAAATATTGAATATATTTGGCGTTAATTTTGTAGAAATTCATTATTAACAATTATAATCTAAAGTTACCATGAACACTGTAATTTAATTTAACATTTATATATACCTTTGATTTTCATATCGCCTAGGATGCTGGCAATGATCATTTGGCAAATACCTATTTTTTATTTACTTTAAACTAAGCAGCATGAATGAGAAACTACAAGATTATTTTATAAAGGATAATTGTAAGAGAAAATATTTTATTATACATTAAGCAGTATCTTACTGTTTTCAAAAAGTTCCCTGCCAAAATTGTTTTTCTTCATTACTTCATCATGGACCTTTTTCTTAAATATGAAAACTAATGTAAAAGGCAAATTAACGTAATTACCGGTAACATATTAGCTTCTTATTCTAGATCTCTAAACCACATAATATCAAATGTTTACTAAAATCTTTTTAGCAGCTATGTCTCCTGAATCTACGGTAAATAGGGAGTAAGATAGACGAAGGAAAGTATTTCGACGTGCTGTTGAACTAATATGTACCTCATTTTAATACTAAAATTCTAACAAGAAGAAGGCATGACATTCGCAAAATAAATAAATACGCATTGCAATCGACATCCCGATTCATACAATCAATATTTACAATTTGAATAGTTAATATTATTGCTTCCGTAGTAGCAATTAGACTCTGCTGTCATTTTATTTACATCATGAAATTATTTTTATTTGACTTTATTAATTTTTTTTCATTAAGATATAATAGAAAAAACTAATACAAAATTATGTCACATATAAGAATCGAATTCCGGCCGTTCGCATCATGGCTGACAAGAAATACCATTATACCATCGGAGTTAACTGTTGCGACGAATTTTTGATACACATCTAAACTAAGTATTATAGATGTTATTTTATAAATGTCGAGGTGACACTGAGACATCACGAATACATTACGTTTAGATTAGTTTCTATAAATATAACAAGCTTGGAGAAAGGTTGTTCCGAAGGTTATGCTCTCTTCCCTTTTAAATTGGACAATATTAAAAAGTCAGTTAATATTGAGTATTTTCATATAATGCCCATGCAAAGCAACAGACTTCGAAAATTTCGAAAAGGTCGATTTTCAATCTGGAGTATTTAGTTCTCCGAAGACATTTTTTTGAAAATATCTTTAACGCGAAACTTTTATAATGTTACTACTTCTAAACTGTTGTTTTCAGTAAAATTTCATAAAAATATAGGAAAGATAAAACTAGTAGAAAAAAATTACTAAGAATATTTAAAAATAAGCTAATTTTGAGCTTCTAAATTTAGTGGCCCCACCATTAAATTGTGAAAGAAATATGCACCAATAAAAGTGGCATCACTAAAAACTTGAGAATTCAGTATCACCATTCTTGTCAGAATGTTAATCAGTAATTTTTTTAAGATTTGTTAGAATTTTTTGCAATTCTTCATTAGCTTGTAGATAGAAATTATGATTAATAGAATAAAAAAATACATGTACAAATTTTCAAAACGTATCAAGCTTCTTAGTCTTTAATAAACCTTACGATGTATTTTTATCGAATTAAATGAGGCAACGAAGGATATTAACCTAGTAATTCAAAAAATAGCACAATATAAAATAATGAATAAAATAAATTAAACACTCTCCAAATGATTATTGAATCATACAACAAAAGATATTAACCTTGTAATTTAATAAATAGTACCGTATAAAATAAAAAAATTTATTAATTAAATATTCTCAAAACGGTTTAACATCTATGATTATTGAATGTCGAGAGCTTTTGGGTGCATACGACATGACGATACCGATATGCGTGAAACGAAACGCACGAAAAACGATCTGCCTGCAATGATATATGGCACTGAGTGCTAACCTCAGAAAAGGCGCGTACCACAAAAGTACACACAACTGAGATGATAATACTGAGATGAGTGGGAGGTGTCATTCTGCTTGACAAGATGAGTAACAACTATATCCTTGGCAGTCTCATTGAAGACAAGATTCTATAGAAGACAAACTCTTAGATACGCGGTTAAGGTGGTGTGGCTAGGTTATGATGACATCAGAGGATCACAACGAACCGAAAGGTTGAAAATATAATCACTAGCCCGAGGAAATGAGAAAGACCACACATAACTTTGATATTTGTTATTAACAATGGCCTGAAAATGATTTAAATAGATGACTCAATGAGCCAGAACAGACGATTCTGTAAAAAAATTACAACGAGAGTCGACCTTCGAGTTTCTTTTTTTACATTGCTTAGTACCTAAATTAATGTATAATATCCAGAAAAGAAACTAAATTATACGTAAAAAATGAAGATATATTAAAGTAATGGCCGTTAAGTAAAGTAATGGAAGATATATTAAAGTAATGCAAAACATGTAAACATGAAAAGGATCTTCGTTGCTTTTTATTCGAATTTAAAATATTTGGTGGAATAGCTGGGTTTAATTATAAAAAATATTACCAGTACCGATTTTAATTATCGAAAACATACTTAAATATTAAAATTGAAACGCACAGCTTTCAAATAAAAGCATAAAATTTCCTTTACATCAACAGTTATGCTTATTATCGCTGATTTGTAGAGTTAGAAGTCAAAGTTGAAGTCACTAAAATTTAAAATTAAAGTTAAAACTTGTCCTAATTTAATTATTTTGTAATCCTCAAGAGACTATGTAATCCTCAAGAGAATCCTCAAGAGACTATGAACTTTACCTTGGCGTGGAGTTGATTTGTGAGTATCTAAAATTTCCTTTGAGGGCTTTTTTTAATCGATTACGATATCAAAGTTATTTGGAGTCAATTTCTTTATTAGTTTTACATTTTATACTTACATTAGTTATATACTTCATGGCTGTCATTCTAGTTTGTTTGGTATTGGTTGTAATTTAATGTTTGAAAATACGCAAATATAATCATATTGGAATGGTGTTTAAATTTGACATGGTTTCAATTGCTTTAGAGCTGTAGAATTTGTTTATATGAAACTGCACCAATCTTGATCAAGCCAATTATTATTTGAATTTAATTTAAATGCATTAATAAAAACTAGTAAGCACAATGAAAATACAATTATGGGTAAAGTAAACAATCAGTGAAACAGATACGAACATGTATTTAATATAAGTCGATTTATAGAAATTTTTAAACATACCGGCTTCGTTCGGGAAAAAAAGGGTATTTTTCTGTACATAAAACGAGCACATAATTCTAAGGTTGTCCTGATAAAAATCTATTATAATTGCCCTGGAATTTTTTTGTAAAATTACTAGTCTTGTTTTCAATATTTTTACATCCCGAGTTTGCAACAAAAAACAAGTACTAACTATTATTTAATCATTGAGTGTATATACGCTGAAACTTGTTTTGTAGACTGTCAAGTTGTCTGCAAATGTGATAATTATATATTTTGTGTGTATTGCATTGAGTAATATATATTTACTATTATTATAATTGATTCTTGACTGTGTCAGTCTTTTGTTTGATTATACCTGTAAATATTTATCTATCTACCTACTAACACCATAGTCGTTTATGCATACCTTGTTTATATCAAGATAATGCAGATGAATCTAATTCCTATGAGTTCTCATCACTTAGGAGTTTTTGTTACCAACCTCCCATTCCATGATCTAACACCTACCACGACTTATGGTCAAACCTTTTTAAATGAGTCAAATAAACCCAATGAATCAATTCTTGAAAATTAAGGAGTTCATATCATCACTTTGAGTGTCTATAATCAAACCTGACCACTATTTATGACCAAGGATTTATCAAGACGAGCCAATCAAACCCAAACTCGATGAATGCATTCCTCAACACTAAGGAATTTCCAACTCCATAATAATTCCGATCCTTACCTGTAATTAAGGTGCTTATACGTCAAATAATTTCGTACTCGGTTTAAATTTTTTCAAAGCAGGTTTGTACTCTCGTATGTTAAGGATTTCTTCAGAATATCCCTGGAGTCCATCCTAATGTCCTTATCACATTTATGTGGAATGTAACCGAAATTCCTTTCCTTTATGAATAGAAATAGAGTCAGGAAAATCGATCAACACGTCTACGAATTATGGCTGTACATATATGGCAAAAATACATACCCGTCAAATTAAAAATCCCTGCCTTTTTTGAAGTCGGTTAAAAAATATAAATGTCCAATATATAAATACGAGAAAATTAAAAATCGTCAAACTATTTAAGATTATTAACGGTTATTAATATTTCATTTTATTTTATGTTGAGGCAACGATGAAGTACTTCAGCATTTGGGATGCATTTCTAGACTATATTTTGGTAACTGTTGGGATGTGTATCGAAATATATTGGAGTCGGAATGTTAAAAAATAAATCTGTTAAGAACGAGTCAGAATCAGATAGATGGAAGGACGGACACCAGAGTGATCTGATAAAGGTTACATTTTTTCCTTTTGAGGTACTGTTTTGTTTTACTTTTAACCTAAGAAATTATCATATCTCACCCATGAATCTTCCATACTCCGATAATAACTCAATACCACTGACAATAACTCAACCCAACTCTACTCTCTTTTTATCTTAAACGGAATACTTGAAGCCAAAGCATTCTTTTTTCTGTAATCTTCTAGTTAAATCATATGTGCTATGCATCTTGATTTGTATTGGATTAGGTAGTTTCGTAAATGGAAGGGAGTAGAGGAAAATGTACTTTTCGCACATTTTTATATCTATTCTTTAAGGTAAAGAAAATCAACTTCTCGACAATTTTTTGCGTTTATCTAACAACACCGCACGACGTATAAACTCGTTTCCAGGTTTTTAAATAGATATCGAAATACTCAAACCAGTAATTAAAATTACTTAATACTTCATGTAACTGTTCTCCTTTATATTTTTAACTGAAAATTTATTTAAATTTGTCGTCATTAATACGAGTAGATTAAAATTCACAGCGCGAAAGGAAAGCGATATAACTACTTTTAATATGTTTCCAAAACTACGAGTAAAAGTCGAAAGTTGCCAGCGATATTATTACTTTTTGATCATTAAAGAGCACTTAGAATTCAAATTGAATACTGATTTCTTCTGCCAGTATTTAAAAGTTTGCTTGGATGGCTTTTCATTGACGATTTTCATATTACGAGTATTACCTATTTCGTTAAAGCTACTTTTCTGTAAATTATAGTTATTTATAATCTTATTAGTTACGTATCTTTCAAGTTTGTTTCTCAAAGAGCACACTTTGCTACACTTTGGCGTGCGACTTTAATATGAAAACTAGAATTGAATGGAAATATGATTTATTATAGTGTTCTTGATATAAAAATATGTCATAATCAAACTTTCATTATGTTAAATTTTATTTTCACTCGCAACAATCTGTAAACACGAATTCTGAAGTTTTCTTTGAACGAAAAAAATGAATATTTGGCGCTGGAAGTTCTTTGGAAGAGAGGGGCCGTCCAGAAATATTACTAACGTTTGTGATACTAAAAAAGTTTGCACAACGCTGTCGAGGACAGTATTTAATGTGAAAGAACAATGCTTGCTACAATGCAAAAATAAATAAGATTTACTTGCAGTGTCTAGATAATAATGTGTATAGTTTTTTCTAAATATTTGTGAATAATTTTTACACGTTATTTATATTGTAATGTATTATATGATTTTTTTGTGTATTATATAAAATTTTTAAAAGACCTAAACAATATTTTCTTTAAAGTATTGCATGTATTAAATCTATAAATGGGTCGATAATTAGTTTTTTTTAATGAAAAAGGGGAATAAATTTATAATGTAATTTGAAACAAAATATTTCATATTTCTATTATATTATAAATTGTTATTTTGTCACTTTTGATTTTTGAGTACCCAATATTATTTAATCGAAGATACCAAATAATTCATTCGATTTTATTCATTCCAAGGAATTTTTTGTAAGAATGAAATTTAAGTTTCTAAATAGATATAATAAACGGTACCAAGTCGATTCTTCCATTTTTCTCTTCCGTACATGTCGATATACACATATGTAGATGAATGCTACATTTTACTTACCACCGACTCAAAAAATTTTAGGAGTTACAGTATTTTTTAAGTTTATTTGTTTTTCCAAACGATATTGTACCCCAAATGTTCGAAATAAGTACTGGTATTTTCATTATTATTTACTTTTCAACGACCTTCTTATTCTGTGGTTATTTATAGACGCTTCACTTTTTTTGTAAAACAGTTATCTTTTTTTTCATTTTGAGTGCTTGTTGTATATGTTACTTAAGATTTTGCAAACTTCCGATAAATTCAATATCAATAATGTGTCATTCATTGAGATTGTAACAAACGTTTGCAGTATTTAATAAACCACATATTTACGTACATATAAATCACATTCTCTCTTTCAGCTTTATCGCAGTCTGTGCTTCAGTCCAGATGTATATAAATTCAGATACTATCGACCTGCCTACTAATATGGCAGTTAATTAATGTCTTTTCTTATACCTGTACACAAGTACTTATATATGCCGGTGTATACGTAACTAAAATACTATTACTACGCATTTCCTGCATTTTTTCATACCTGTAGTTACTTATCTGTTTATCTTCCAGGTAAGTAGATAAGTAACTACATATCTACTCTACTTATCTACTTATCTACTTACTTATCTACTAATCTACTTATCTTAGTTGCGTCATGCATTTGTATGTATCTGTATATACTTACCTATCTATTAACTAGGTTATTTTTTTGCTTATGCCAAGGCCAGTGGAACGAGTTCAAACTCGATGAGCTTACTGCTTATCAATTCGATGAGCTTACAGCTTAAAAGTTCCTATCAATAACTCACGGATCCATCTCTCATTTTCTTAAATGGCCGGCTTATACCGTACTTAGTCCTATTAAAACTTCACGGATTTTATCATTAGATTATTATTAGACACATATTATACAAATTCGATCACGGCACCTGTGCTCTTCCATCTTAATAAATTCCAAATTATACCTTAAATTTCCAGGGGCCAAATTAGAACCATTTCTTTATGATACTATACTAGGTTCATTGAAATAAAAAAATCGGAAAAATTGATTCATTAATGCCGAAGATATGAGTTAACATACACAAAGCAGGCCGTACCCCTGCCGCTTAAGAAGTGAGGAGTTGAAAGTCAGAGTTTAATGACAGATTCTCTGCTTGAAACCCAAAGCACTAATTTTAGAAACACCAGGTACTCAAGTTTTATGGATTGGGAAGGTTGTACTTCTGCAGCACCAGGATCGAGGAGTTAAAGGAGGATCGAGGAGTTAGTGGAACCCGTAGCTAAATGAGATAGTTTTTACTTAATACTCATAATACTAACTTAATCATAGCACATCCTCGAGTTTCAGTGCTTTAGCAGGCAGTACTCCTGCGACGTAAGAACTGAGAAACTGTAACTTAGAGTTCAGTGACAGAGTCTTGAATTGAAACCCACAACCTTAATTTTAAAAACAGCAAATCCCCAAATCTCATGAATTAATCAGGCCGTACTCCTCTAGCATGAAGACTGAGTAGTTGGAACCAGGAGTTCAGTGACAAAGTTTCTGTTTGAGATCTACAATACTAACTTAGAAACATTAAACTCTCAAGTCTAATAGTCTGGGCAGACAGTATATTGTAGTTGAAATACGAAGCTCAATGATGGAGTCACCTGCAGAGTCAAGATTTATTTATAAAGTAGAATACATGCGCCAACAGCATTTAATTTTCATGGATCTAATAAATTATTCTTGTAATAAAATGTTAATGGAACCATACTGGAAATATAATCTTTAAAATAAAAAAGAATGATCTGAATTAATTAATACTCATACATGTCGTAGATATGACTAAAGTCCCAAAAGAAAATTGCTGTCGTACAGAAGACCTTCCTCTTTTTTGAAATCAGTTAAAAAATTTAATTATGAGTGGTAATGCTTTTATTGACAATGCAAAAACGTTTAAATTTTAAAATTATCGCTGATATTAAATTATTAATTTTCCGCTGAAAATTTTAAAAATATGGAAAATTTGCTTTACATTTATACCATTTAATTATTACATGACATAAAGCATCAATACATTTTTATAAAAAAAATAATGTTCATCAACCAGAATAGGACAAACGAAAGAGAAATATTGAAACAGTTCTCATTAAATAACTCAATTTTTTTTTAAATTTCGTCTACCTCAAATTTAATTACCTGTATACCGTATCGATAAACAAAAACTTGTTATTCCCACATACAAAATGTTTAAAACCCAGTGTTCAAATTACAGCAGTATTTCAAATTACCTAAAGTTTTACGATAGCGTGAAATCTTTTTAGATAGGCCATCGGAAAATCTTGTTCATATATATATATATATATATATATACATGTTACTACATATATATAAGAGATTTATCGCATTAGCATAAAAGTTACCATACTAAAGTGATAATTATTGATCTAAAACCGTTTCTCGATGTTCAAATTACGATAGATTATATTCAAACTAAAATTAATTTGGCAATTGAAGGACATTGTAAATAATTTGTGTAGGAAATATGTTCTTGAATTATTCCATAATTTCAAAAAGGAGTTAATATTTGCGATAAAGAGTTCGGTATATTTTCACTTCTTTTCTTCATACTTAGCAAGTTGGGCCAGTAATTTTGACTGTTAATAATGTATGCGTTTCCTAAAATTAGGTATTCTAAGTGTCATTTAATGACTAGCGTGATTTAGAAACGACACCAAAGGCAAGCGACAGTCGGAAAGGTGAATTTTAATCACCTGCATTCTTTATGTGGTATTAAAACCTGCACTGTAATGTGACAAGGCGGTAACAAGACAAATGATATTTAAGTTATCCACGAATCCACTTTAGAATAGAAATTTTGATATGAGAAAAAATTCCCGAAAGTAATTTCCTTATTTTTGGAAAACTAATGCTCGATTTATAGTTAAAACTGCTTAACTTTAATAAGGAAAATTTAAAATCTAATTTTTCCAATATAAAACAAAGCATTGTCTTCCAGCATTAGTCTTGTTCGATTACACTTGATGGATAAATTTTGTTGCATGATATTATCCATGTATCTAGTTTCAATGGCATATCTATAGAAACTAATAACATTGATAGATACATTATGTTAATAGAGTATAAAGTACCTGATAATAAAGAAAATATATGTACGTCCCTCATACATGTAAAATATGGCACAAGTCGTTTAATCATATAAAATCAGTTTCCAGTGAAAATTCATACTTTTGTACAAAAAAATATTAACGGCATTGTCATATATATTGTTTACATTATCACTGAAGAATTTCAAGGTTATTAAAATGCCAAAAAAATTGAAAGGAGTTCGTAAAATGTTTATAGTAGGCTCACAAATACCCGCTATATTTGCAATGCGGCATAAGAGTTGACAAGATAGACAATGCCTCCTTTTGTCGTTTTGCAAACGCAAGAGCTTACACTCAATGAACAGGAATGATTGCCTATCAAGTGTGAATTGTGTGACAAGCCGAATATGAATTTTTTATTTTCGCTTGAGAAATAAAGACAGTAAATTTAAGCTTTGTTGATACTCGTAATCGGTCTCGTTTAGAGACTACTCATTTCTACAAAAAATTATGCTCAAATTCAAGTTAATATTTCGAAATTACATTCAAAATATTTTTTTTATTATTAATTTATAGTAAGTATAAAAAGTAAAGATTACTTTGGTTAGTTACTTAGAATTGAAATAAATTATTTAATATTGAGGTTAGCTTGTAATTTATAACATAATTAACTTCTTGCTATTTCGATCTCTGTTATGAACTAAAGATTAAATCAATAATCAGGGTATGCAAGAAAAAGAGCTTGATTTCAAGTGACGAAATAAATTTACAAAATGTTCATTAAAACTAATGAAATAGTGTTAAAACATGAGTACAATGGTATTCACGCCGCAGTGATGCATACGTTGAAATTATGGCAAAACTTTTATGATGCCGTGGAACTGACAGTAAATATGCAATAAATGTCTAGCTTTCTTGGTATCCACAAAGTAAAAAGAAAATTCTGAAAAGTGATTATGATATTTCCCAGGTTTAAGACTTGTATCAAGAGATATGAAATGGAAAGATAAAAAGGCGATTAGAGACGTCCACTCACAACGACACGTGTTTGGGTCATGTCTCGCTGGTTTATCCACCTACTTCATGGCACACGTCCATGTCTCTCCCCACTCTCTTGTATGCCCACTCCCACTCTACTCTCTCATGTGCAATGACTCTCCGAAACGCTTACTAATTTTTTGTAAACGCTTATTATTATTTGCTATAATTACAATAATTATTGAAGCCAAATTATTTGTCTGAAATCCCAAATGCCCATAAGAAGATTATGAAAAGGTTAATATTAATATTTCTTTATTTGTTTTTTGTCTTTTTTCTCTTTCTATACTACAATGAAAACCAAAATAATATATATATATATATATATATTTTTAAAATCCTCTAAATAAGCTCTTCATGGTATACCATTATTTGTAATGACTAAATTTGTAATCCAAAGAAATATCAATCATTTTTTCTTATATTTCTTTGGATTACAAATTTAAATATGAGGAACACTATTTTGATTTTATTGTAGTCGTATAACTTATATTACTGAGAATTATATGCCGAATTATATTCAACGATGCAACCAATTAAAAGTATCATTTGGTTACTAGAACGAAATAAAGAAACTTGCATAGTTAGGTATCTAAATTCTAAATATTATGTATTTAGAATACATAATATTGCCCATTATATCCCGCCCGCTGTATTTTGCCCAGTTATGTAAAAACAGAAAAATAAGAGTTCATTAATAGAGATTATGTATATCAAACCAATGATATACAGTAGACAACGTATATAATTTCAGAAAATGTTGTTAGTAAATGCGGTAACGTTACAGCGCTATAATTCGCACCGTAGGCGCGATATACAACTTTCCTTATGTTATGACGTGCAAAAGATTTTATTTAGGTAAAGAGATTATAAAATTGCTTTTAAAAATTGGCTTGTACGCGTGTGAATAAAGGCGGTGTTATAGTTTGTTTTTTTCAGTTTTGTTATTGGAATTATGTCTATTGATAATATTTTATACTGAAATTTAATTATCTGCGAATATAAAGTCCGGAAAACTTCAATATATGTATTAACTACTCCATTAAATATAGTTTTGTATAATATATATACTTGCTATTATTATTTTTCATTATATTAAAACATATAACATATATATATATATATATATATATATATATATATATATATATATATATATTTATATATATATATATATATATATATATATATATATATATATTTATATATATATATATATATATATATATATATATTTATATATATATATATATATTTTGCTTCCCGCTCTATATATAATCTACAGCTCAATAAGGTCTGCAGAATTATTATTTAAATGAATTTATTTTTAATAATGCAGTTTATTATCGTAAAAATGTTTTGATAATTTATTTAGTAAAATTCAAAAATTTTAATATTATCTAAACGATTAGTGTGAATTTAATGTTGTGTTCGATTAATATAAAACTAATTAAATTATTTATTTATAAATAATTATATTTTATTCTACCACCAATAGGAAAAATTAATTTTACAGTTTCTCTATTTATAAGTACGTACATATATGTTTCTATTCTTTGAAACCTTATATGCTTTTACAGGATCATCAAGTGTAAAGTGACTTTTCATTTTGTATCGGATTTATAGGATACAAAATGAAAAGTCACTTTGTACAGGACAGTTAAAAACGGAACTCTCATTACGAAACTTTGGTATTTGTATGTCTGTATGTCGCGGCCTGTCTACATCTCCAATTTCTTGGAGACATTACGTTTACTGAAAAAGGGATTGGAAATTTGAAAGTTTAGTATAATACGTAAGAACTTTATTCACATATTCAAAACTGCTAAACCGAAACAAAGTGTCACATCATTATTTGAGTAACGGTCATTTCGAGAACGTTCTCAAACTACTACGGGCGTTCCCGAAATGATACTTAGGATACAATAATTTGGAGCTCATGGTAGCAATGTTTGCCTTTTCCTTGAAGAGCAGCTTTGAAAGAAAAGATTTAATCAAGGTACGCTGTATAAGGTGACCTTAAAAGTACTTTTTTACCTACAAATATGATAGTTTAGGCATAAACTATCGAACCCTACGTGAATAAGTAAACTGGTCCAAATAAAAACCGTTACTTTTAGTGCACTGTCTCTGGGCCTTCCAACAACGTGAAGCCTTCCAACTTGAGGCCTTCATTCATCGCGTAACGCGTGACGATCCTTCAACTCCGCTGTAACTAAGTTATCCCTTATTCCAAAGGCGTAATGTGATCAAACGGGTCTAAAAACAATACCACTAGTTAAATTAGATGTAAAAAGTTAATAAACTATCAAAAATATTTTAGGAATTTCTTACTTTTTTAAATTTTATTTTTAACGACTAAAATGTTTAACAGTTTTTAACAAGAAACTAGGCACTAATGATCAGGTCAAAAAGGCCAGCGACACATATTTGTCTACACTATCATAGTCATTGCATACTTATATATAATATAATGACTCTTCTTTCTTCCGTAATATAACTGCGTATATTATTTATTGAATGACTTGTTCTATTAAAAATATTTCGTTAGAAGCCTTTTTGTCTAATACCAAATATCGTCGAAATATCCTGTGCTTATCGGCTAATTTTTGACCAAATTCAATATATTCTAGACGTTCCAGTGCTTACTTATATACTATTTAAATAAAAAAAATTTTTTTCAAATAATTGATTAAAAGGTTATATAGATAAGTGTATAAATGGGGGCAGCATTTTTTTGGTTTTTTAATTGAATTGAATAAATTCCATATTGATGGATTTCAAAAACCTTCTTGATCCACAATCTACTTAGTATCCATGTTAATTTCATGCAATGAGATAATACCCTAGAAGTGGTATTATCTCATTGCATGAAATTAATATGGATACTACCTTATTCAATTAATTGTATTATTAACAAAATGTTTACTCTATCGCGAGACATGCTATCATCCCATTAATATTATAAATGTGAAAATTTGTCACAAGGCATACGGTCTATGACGAAGCGGCGCACCGTGGAGACACGGGTTCTATTTCCGACTGTTCGTCTAGCAGGGCTGGACGGGTGTTATGGTTAGCTGTAAGAGATTACTCCCGTCGCAATTAGTCCGCCATATGTATCAATTAGATACATTAACGTATATAAATAAAGTTTGTATATTTGTTTGGGTGTTAGCATGTCAATCAAGCTAAAATTATTGCCTAGATTTATATAAAAGCATACAAATAGGCAATGATTTAGAATAGGACAAAGAATACTTAAAAAAAACAACCTCTGAAATGGAGGATGAACGTAAAAAGTTTACGCAAAAAATACTGCCTGGATTTTATTGAAATTTTGCATACATGTATATATATATATATATATATATATATATATATATATATAAGCAATGACCTAAAATAGGACATTATATATTATTATATATTAGAAAATGGCTACTTAAAACAGACTACTTAAAAAAAACAGCTTCTCAAATGGGGGATGAAAATAAAAAATTTTGTATGTTTACTTGTCTGAATATTTGTCTTTAAAACCCATAAAAAATACTGCCTAGACCATGGTATAAATAGGCCTAAAGACATTTTTATCCCGGGCCACGCGGATGAAGTCGCGTGAGGAAGCGGTTTATTTAGTAATTGAATGCACTTTACGAAGATAGCTTTATTGGTAGGAAAATATTACTTCTGAAGCAATTGGTTCGCAAAATATATTTTGAGAAGATATGTAAATAAATCACACTAACGCAAAGTGAATGTTATCCACTTATATGGGAACGGAATTCATAGTATTTATGTAGACAAAGCAAGAACAGATTTCTGTTATTATCAGTTATACCTAATTTATAATTTTTAAAAGTATTAAAATATGAATGTCGTTCTTATTACGAGCAGTTACAGAAAATTTTAGGGAAATTTGGTTTATTTATTATTTATTATAATAAAATGTTAAGCCATATTTAAGACTGTTTAAATATTAACCTAATGAAATACATATTTAACCAATGCTCGAAATAAGATGAAAAATATACGGACAATGTATTTAATATTAACTATCCATAGTAACTGTAAGAAATTGTTTAATTTCGTTTATTTGGGTTTCTGACCCTAACGCAGTTATAAAGATTTGATATCTTCGTTGAAACAAAAAAAGGATTGTGCGAAAATTTTAATTACTTTGAAAAATGCACACGTTCAAATTCGTGCAACCTCATATCAAGATAATAATATATACAAAACATCTAAGTAAATCGCATCGCGAAAAAATTATCGTGAATCTAATCTAAAAATACTGTTGGATACTAGTGGGCTTCTTTAAGCTTGCTCATACAATATAATTAAGTAATCAACAATGTGTTTACAAACATAAAGAAATTTCATCCACATCAAATCTTATATCATATAAAGGTATGCATGTTATGTGTATTATATAATGCTTAGAAATATATATATATATATAAATATATATATATATATATATATATATAATATACTCTTTGGCAAAAAAAACGGGCACTTATAGGAATAAACCACATCAGAGTTATTTTATTATTATTTGATGCATTTTATATGGCAATATGACGAGAATATTGTTATTTATTATTGAGATACCGTTTTTACCTACTTCAGTCATTAAAAATGCGAATAAATAAAAAAAACGATGTAAAGTCCACAGACGAGCGTTTTCATACTGGTACATTAACAATGGTTAAAGTTTATTTTTGAATATTTTTTATTAATTTAACATAAAATTTGAAAATTTAGTAACGAGTATGGCCTCTAGCTAAAAGCAAGTCGCTTAATCTGCTAGGCATGCTTTCGACGACGTTTTTTATAATTTCCTGAGGTATACGTTCACATTCAGCGACGATCATATTTTGAAGGGCCTGAATGTTTTCTGGAGCTGGTTTTACGACTCTGACGCATCGTTTGAGATTATCCCATATGTGTTCTCTAAGATTGGGGTCAGGAATTCCATCTGGCTAGTCTAACCGAAGAATTCCGGCCTCCTGCATATACGCATCAACGTCTCTAGAGCGGTGGGCGCGAGCGTTGTCGTCCATAAAAATGGACTCGCCTCCATCTGCTGTTAATGCGGGTTGGGCATGAGGAATAAGAACCTCTATTATGTACCTTTGGGCATTGACTGTGCCATTTTCAATAATAACTAACTCGGTACGGTCATCTGAGTTATTACCAGCCCAAAACATTACGGAGCCTCCACCGTAAGGGGTGATTTCCGCAAAGTGCACTTCTGCAAAGCGATCTCCAGGTCTTCGTAAGACTCACCGACATCGATCCTCACCACTAATCGATATACGAGCTTCATCGGATTATAAAACACTATTCCAGTCTTGTTGAGTCCATGACGAAAAATTTTAAGCGAATCTCAATCTGGCAACTCGATGCTCACGGAGCAATATAGGACCCCGAGCTGAACGATAGCTACGTGTATTGACGGCCTGAAGTCTCCTTCTGACTGCCCATAGGCTTACTCGTGTACGTATGACGACCTCGAAGTTCTGTTTGAGATCTACGTACGTAACTTGACGATTTACTAGCGCTTGACTGACTATGAAGCGGTCGTCCCGTGGTTCATCACACCGTTTTCTTCCAGAACCGGGCCTTCTACTGACGGAGCCCGTTTCTTGGTATCGTTGCCAGGTCCTTTGGACGGTGGAATAGCTCACATTATACTAATAAGACACATAACATTGGCTACAGCCTTCTTCAAAGAGCGCAATAATTTTACTAGCTCTTATCGTTTTTTCAACCATACTGAGAGCAGCAAACTGAAGTGAACTAATGCAGCAAACAGCAGAAATTTAATTAAAATTTATTCGTTAAACCAAAAAAAGTAACAAATGAAAAAGAACTCAATAAGAGTTGGTTCTTCGTTTTTATGTGCCAGAATACACTGTATCTGCCAGTAACAATTACAATTAATATAACCACTTAATAAATAATACTTTTTAATAATATGACAAAATCAAAACTGCCCGTTTTTATGCAACCAAATATATATATATATATATATATATATATATATATATATATATATATATATATTTCGTGTATAACTCTATAGTATTTTAAGCAACTGCTCGATGAAATTGATAATATGAAATTTCATTTTGTTTGATGGAGCATAACTACACTGTACGAAATAGTACTGAAGATGGGATGGCATATTTCCCCTTACGTCGCCCCTTACGTCGCCGCCGCAGCTTTTTGGCTTATTACTTACATACTATACCTTATTACTTAAATACAATATTTAAAAAAAATTCATAAATATTTTAAAATATGACGTATAACATATCTTTCGTGTATACTCGATAGTATTTTAAGTAACTGCTCGATGAAATTGTTTATATGAAATTTCATTTTTTTCCATGGAGCATGACTACACTGTACCAAATAGTATGGCAGATGAGATGGCATATTTATTACTTACATAAAATATTTGAAAATTTTCTGAAAAATATTTTCTAATTTGAATTAATTATTATTTAATGCATACTATCCTGTTTTATTTTTTTAATTAATCATTCCGAAAAGAAATTTTAAACACTTTGAATGCGTTAACGTGTGATGACTTGCATCGAACAATATCCAAATGTGCATATTTAAGAGAAAATGCTCTGACATGTTGCTGATGTTCAATATTACAAGCCTGCAAGTAAAATTGAACGTAATTTTTTCACATTAAGGTAATTTTTTCACAGTAAGTTACGCAGTTGACTTTGAATTTTACACGGAGACATACGCAATGTGAAGTAATAAAATTGAATCACTGATGAATGTTGGGGACATTTATCAGTTAAAAGTAACGGTTTCAGGTTTTCAAGTACAATAAATATTGAAAAATAAAATAACTTGAATGGAAAAAACTTTTTAATTAATACTTTTTTTTTAGGTACATTTTTTATTTCAACAACGCTAGTTCATATGATTAATTTCCTTCCCTGAAAATATTTAATAGTATTCTTTCCCTGTACGCTGATTTTAGGTAATTCATATGAAGTAGGTAATATAAATGTAATAATAATGAAAAGGTAATTCATATGGTAATTCATAAAAAGAGAAATTCAATTTACATGAATCCATACTAACATGATTTGTGAGATATTATTGTCCGATTTTATTTATCACTGTAATAAATACTTTACAAAATATTGTAAGAATATATAGTTAATATATAATAGTTAATTCTGGCTACTATCGTCTCCACTTTACGTATCAAACTGATTTTATAGAAATTAAGGTTTTATTTGATTTTTTTTATATGGCATTGAATGGTTTATACGACTCACAGCAGCTTTTGTCATTATATAATTTTGAAATATCCAAGTAGATAATGTGGTATATAATATGTTTCTCCAACATCAAGGTAATAAGCAATAACGATTCAAGTAAGGGAAGCTGTAGTGCGCTGGCTGCATTTTTGATTCAAACATTTTAACCTTCATAATTATATAATACAATTTCTAAAAATATTCTAGACAACGTGAAAGTCTATAAAGAATTCTGCAACTTGTTTATTTTATTATTTGTGGGCTAGACCTGCTTTCTTTTGAGAAATATAATCATGGGATTATGGTTGATTTAATGAAACTATATAGCTACATGGTTGAAAGAATTTTAAATGTCTTTGAAATCTATATAAAATTACTCGAAGTTTGCCCTAACATATTTATGAATATTTCAATATATTCGTATCAACATTTGTGTCAGCATATTCAAGTGCATTCTATAATTTATTATATCATCTGCAGCCCGAATGCACAAACCTAATGCTCCCAGTGATTGTTATTTCGTTTCAAATGTACAAACTTTCCCATCTCGAGACGACGGAATTACATGATACGTTTTATCGCAAAATTGATTACGTCATTTCAAGTGCAAATCGGTAGGAGGGAATAAGTTAATACTCGGTAGCTTACCCTCGGTTATATTCAATGTGAAACCATTTGTGTTTTGGTTCACATATTAACGCATCACACGGACACACCCACATACACACGCATGCACGCGCTTACGTACTAACGTATCTACCACACAAGCACACATCTATGCGCACACATACACACACACGCACGCGCTCACAGAAACGCTATGTATTGCAAAGATTTGTTAATTATCAGACAAAGTTAAGAATGTTTAATGAAATAAGTTTTTTTGTAAACGACTAATTTTCAATTATCTAAATACACTTGTTACCCTTGTTCCGTGAATTCCATTCACTGAATTAGTTATTGTGATGTTCGTTCCCTGTCTGTATTGGTTTACAATTTATTAGTTTATTATTTTAAATGTATTTTCGACGAAAATTTAAAATGGTATAGTGTATATTTGTAACTCAAGCAAAATATTAACGCGCTGTCAAAAAAATTACTGTAATTATTTGTAATAGAAAACATTTTTCACAAAGATAAAATGTTTTCAAAGCGATGTAATCGTCATGGACGTGTCAGACGCGCCATTAGCCGATTTTTGTCCAATTTAATTTAACACTCATAAACACTTATATCCAATGTCTATCTTAATATTTTTCAACATGTATTTTACATTATCTATCTTAATATATATCAACATTTATAGTACAAGCAACTTTACAAGGGCCGTTAGGCATAGTAATTTGCAAAGCTTTGCTTTAGATTAAAAACGTGCGCATATGGCGTGAAATTAGATAAAGATATGATCATATCTCACTTAAGTAAAACACAAGAAGATAAAAAAGTCGCTTTATAACAAAAAAATGTTTGGCACTGAGAACGTAAACTACTTTCAATATAAATAAGTTGTTAGTTATTTCAATATTTAGTAATTCTGTTTCTAAATACTGAATTAACTAATTTGTGTTTACTTTGGATTGGGTTGGATTAGATTGTGTTTGCTTTGTGTTGTGATAGGTTGAATTGGGTTGCATTGAGTTGGGTTGGGTCTAGTTTGCTTTGGCTTGGATTGGGTTATGTCAGTTTGGGTGGTCTTAGGTCGGTTTGGGTTAGATTTGCTACTGACGTGAATAAATATACTATGCATTTATGTAATTACTACACACTCTTGTAATTAATACGCATTAAATAACCAGGCACGTTTTTATATTTGTTGTATTAATGCAATGAAAATGCATTTATAAAAATAACAAATTCGTATGTATTCTGAATAGGTAAACCGATTCCAATGATATAAAAAAAATATTTTACTCCATGCCAACCCTTATGTTTATCAAAAAACTGCATCTTATTGAATGAATATAATATACGTGATGAGTGTGAAAAGGAACAAACAAACAAACTGACGAAAATTCCATAAACTCTGTTTTTGTGTTCTGATTCTTTTATTTCGTCCTACTAAATATTTTTTTCTTAAATGTCTTGTATGTATAATATAAAAAACAACAAATCTACAATTTTATTTATGTACCGTAGAATAAACTTGGCTATGAAAATTAAGAAAATAAACATCTATTGGCAATGAAAAGCATATTCAAATAAAACAAGCGATGCATTATTACTGAAAAATAGATAAATAGACAGAAAGAAGTGATGGCTGGATAAACTGATATTCGTCAACTTATAAATATTTGAATAAGATACGTAAGTACGGTAAATGATGCCGTTCGTTAACAAATAGTACAATAAATTATTTTTCTACGTAACATCGTTAATAAAATATGGAAATGTTTATGCTTAGGATTTCTCTTTCATGATATACAGGAGAACTAAAGTTACCAAAATAACCCGTAAGATTTGAAAACTAAAGTGGCAATAGGAAGGCTGTAAACACGCAGAAAAGAAAGCTGTTCTCAAATGGCAACCGCGTACCAAAGTACGAAGGTAGGTACAGCATCCATAGGTGGCCATTGCTAAGTCGCTGAAAGCCTTTGGATACAAACGATATGGGGTTGACCTTTGTGGAAATCCACAGGGAGTTCCATGTTCAGCAGTAAACGTCTGCCGGTTGATAATGATGATGAGTGATAAACGAAATAAAGTAATTTCCCACTATGAACTTATAATGGAAGTTACTTAATGTTGAAACATCATAACAAAACTATCCGCCTAATCGTGCAGTAAAATTCCTGCTAACTAGTGTTGTTTCTTATTAATACAATCAGAATATGAAAATAAGTGTAGGACAGTACAAGCACATTCAAGAAATATTTAAAATTTACCTTACTTTTCAAAATCTGCATTTCAAAACCCTTCCCATATATCTCTTTTCCCACTTCTTTTTGCAATTTTCTTCATTAATATATAAATAGTTCGTAAAATATGTGCATTTTGAGTTAATTCATTATCTATAGGCCTTTTTTTCTTTGTGACCATAACTTATGTTCAAATATTTAATATTTTTTACATAATAGGCATAACGATCCTATTGTTATCTTCTAAGTTACCAGCAAAATTCTCAAAACAATAAATAAAAGTAAAGGCCGAGTTCAAATAAGGTTGTTAATATGTTGTTTGCTGCAATGTACGGCGACGCTACGATGGATAGTTCCGTAGTACGTGACGTAATCACGGTGTAGATAACCGCGCTGCGCCGGCTGCCGGGCGTGAGCCCGTTCCGGTCTGCGCGAACTTGTTCTCACGTAAGAGGTTCAAGTTTCATTCGGTGTTATATACTATTATCAAGTCTTACAAGTTATGTCGGTAATTTCAGATGGGTTAGATAATCTTTTATCCTTGTAGATTTCTTTTATGTGTGTATGTGAGTGTGTATGTGTGTGTGCATGTGCGTGCGCATATGCCTGTACGTATTTGTGTGTGTGTGTGTGTGTGTGTGGGTCCTACATTAAATGAAATCTCCGTTAGTACCAATTTGTCATAAGTACTTTAAAATAGTGAAACAAGAATAGAAAAATACATATCAACCTAATTAGATAGCATTACATTTTGTATTAACAAACAAAATGTAAACACCATGTGCTTTGTTTATATTACTGTCTTTTGTTGGAAGTACAATCGCAATCAAATCAAACAAAAATATTTGGAAAAATTATTCCCACTTCAACACGTATGAAAGGAAATAAATTTCCTTGTATAATTTGTTACATTGGAGTCTCTTTGTTAATATCTATATGTTAGTATGTATATACAGATATAAAAGTCAAAGAAATTTTTAAAAAGCTGTTTTTCGATACGTGTACATATAATATTATACACATATGAGAGGAAATACAATTTCCTTTTATTATTTGTTACAAATAAAATGGGATCTACATATGAAAAATTTGCTTCAAAATGTTATATATATTTGTTTAAAAAAGTATTAAAATCTTTGATAAATGAACGGACGAGTGGACATTACGAATTTATAGGAATGCCTTGCCTTACTACGGAAGGTTATAAACAAAAACTATTCTTAAATAACTTCACATTGTCGTAGTTTAATTAATGTTTACTCTATAAATATTACAGTTCCGAACACTGAATAATTCAATTCTAGGAACTTACTTCGAATTTGACAGTTACCATTGTATCCTAATTTTAAATAAATAAATATTTTTATTATATACCCATATTATACTCCATGTATTTCCAGTCCAGTGCAATCTTTTTGTTAATATATATTTTGATTTTGTTCTTGTCTCATATAAATATTTGTTATGTGTATAAAATGAATAAAATTTCGTATATATATACACACAAAGCAACACACATGCACACACGCACGCACATACACGTGTGTGTGGGTAGCCTTATTCAGGGCAAGGAATTTTTCTCGCAGCATAAATTCTGCCATGTACGTCAATGCATTAAAGTCAGTAAGAAAATAAATAAATAGCTAAATTGCCAGTGATGTTAAATAAGCGGATACAAAGTGTTGTGATCTGTTTCATAACTTTATTGGAGTAGCTTTATAACTTCAAAACTCAATCAAAGATGTAAAGTCTTCCGTTTTTTCCATTCGACGAGAAAGTAACGGCTGTCAGAAAATTAAAGAATATGACATTAATATGCCTAAACGAAGAATATTTAAAAGCAAAATATATAAAGTAAATGATAAGGTATAAATTAATATTTAGGCCTTCACTTCTCACGAATGTTGATACGATCTCATGAAGGTAAGTTTTGAACTAACCGAACAAGTTAATGTCCTGTAGTTTTATCATCAACGGTGTAAATAACTATAATTAAGTGCGTATTAATCGGTGCTGTTAAAATCTTGATACCATATACAAAAAGAGTCAATAATTCAAAGGTAACCCATGAATATATTATTAAGACTTAATATTATGATTAGAATCTGAAGGGTGCAATATATTTTCACCTATGGAGTAAGATGCACAGAATGGGAGAATGAGGAAGTTGGCAGTGACCAATACCTCAATGTTTGTTGTCATTCCATCTGACAGGATTAATTCGCATGTCGGTAAAATGTTCTAAATAAAACACCAAACGGCAAAAAAAGAAGGACATTTACTTTGGAATTGAGCAGATCATTATTGCTTAGGAAAGTAGTCACACAAACAAAATTGCGAACATGAAACTCTTCGTCTAAAAGGCTTATAACAAAGCAGTCCGTAATATATCGTGGTGTTTTTAATTAAATTTAATATTGGACACAAACTTTTTTAAAATGTAAATTACTTCTAAATCAATATTGAAATCCTTTCCGAAACATTTCCTGTATTTATATGGATTTCTGTACGTTTGGGCCAGAAAACTTTAATAGCTTATGGACCGTAATAGAGAACATTTTGTCCACGTGCACAGTTCAACAATTCAAAAAGGTGCGTTAAAAAGGTTGACTTTATACAGAAAACGTACCGTGCCATCTACTGAATGAATCCCCTTGGTGCTGTTGGAAATGTTTCGTATGTCCTTTAAGAAATTCAAGATAGCAAAATACATAAGATTAAGACAATTGGTACGTCTGCGTAAAAGGTCACGTTTAGTATAAGGATACTATTCGAATCAACAATCTCTACGGAAAAAACCTTCAACAGTTTTCTTGTCAAGCCAGTAGTTGGGATAAAACAATTTTTTTCTTCGTATTTCTAGACTATCGTAGGTTTAATAAAGACTCTTCGTGTGTGTCTAAAAAGAAAATATTTTCTTCAATTAATAATAATGTAATTAAGATTTTATGATTTGCGTGAATATTACGATTATCCATCAATACATACAAGACGAATCGAGAGCCTCTTTTACACAATTTTATTTATGTAAATTAGCTTCACTTGTATGTATGAATGTATATACGAATGTAACGGAATCTTTCAATTAAATTGTCACCTACTTGAAGACGTCTCAATTCTTTTAAATTTTGCATATTTATCATGAACTCATGAAAATATAATAATTTTATAACTCCAAATTTCAGAAAATAAAATTGTTTTCAAAGTGAATGACGAAGGTTAATTTTTTTTCCATCGCCTTATTCTTTGTTATTTATTTAAAAAAAATAAGTAACACCGATTGTGAAATTTTTTTTCCCTCTTGACCAAAATATTTACCTTTAAAGATTGTCTAAAGGGCATGTTTTTTTGTTTCTTTAAATTATAATTTTGATTAATGTCAGTCAATAAAAGCAAAAGAATAAGCAAGTAAAAAATGTTCCTCACCAAACCGGATAAAAAAAATTAAAAATCAAAACTAGGACGCAAATTTCCTAATCATGAAGGTTTACGTCTTGAGTAATGAGATCAATCTGTTATAAAGTTTAAAAAAAATCTAGATATAAGCAGGAATTTGGAGAAAATTTACATTTAAATCAGTTTTGTTTTCCGCCGCGTTTTTATGAAGAATAAGTTGAAAGATTATAAAATATAATATTTATATGTAGTTCTCGTGGTTTAGAAAATCGTTTTCAACGCAGGGTGATAATTTTTTTATTTAAAAAACCAATAGTTTTAGGAACGGAATTTTTGAAGAGCATTCTTTTTCATAACGATTTTGAAATTAGCTAGATTGATACTTATTGATTAGCAGTATTGACAAATACTCAGATAAAAATATTTATCTAGTAACACATTTCAGTCGGTGATATAAATTTAAATTTATTTAACTAAGCAAATCTTTATTATAATATGTACATTTTACAATATTACATACTTCTTGTTAAATGTATAAGAAGTTCAAAATATTGACACACGATTTCTCCTCTAATAGATGCAAAAAAACTTTTTTTAATCTATTTGAAACCCATTATATTCGTAAAGAGCAAAGCTTTCGAAAGAGTTGAAAGTCTTAATTCCTTTTGACCACTTGGTCCATTTAATTCAATATTCTTTACTTAAATTGTTTTCTTTTAAATCTTATTAATATTAATGTCGAACCCCAGTTGTGCTTTTCGTATTTGTACACAAACATTGCTTTAATTCAATGCGAGTTCAAATCTTAATTTTATAATAAATTGATAAAGTAATTAATCAATGCAAAACGTAAGTTTTGAGCAGTTACAAAATGACAGTTGTTTGAAATGTAAACTCTTGGGACTTGTTGTTGCTGATAGCAACAATCTACCGGAGTTTACTGAAAAAAATTATATCTTTCCAAGACTACACTTAAATATAAGAAAAAAAGAAAAGGTTACATTACAAAGAGAGACGCTTAACGAGATCTCACATATATGGGCATTTTTGTTGGACATGGTGATACGTAATAGTTTAGTGTTAATATTATGATATAAAGTAGGTTTAAAGTTTAAAAACCTACAAAAACCATAATTCTTGCACTATTCAGGAACAGATGAACATAAAAAGGGAAACTTCTCCATAACACTCTTTTATTATTTCTGTAAATATTTTTAATAATATCTGTGGCGTTCATTTCAAATTTCATAAATTATTTAATGCAGATATGTCTTTACAAATATAATTTCCATATTAGTCTTTCTAATGCTCCGTAACAAAATCGGAGAAACAGAACACTTTTGAAATCACGTCAGCTTTTTCTATTTAAAATGTGAAGTGAAAATTTGAGTTCGAGGAAGAGGTGGTCAAATTGAGTTTAGTTTTAACATTTTTATTCTAGAACATAGTTATGTGGGGAAAGCGAGGACACCAAAATTTGTTGTCAAAATGGTAGGTAATTACGTCGTATATCAAACTAAAACCAGTTATGAGAGTTTAAAAATATAGCATTTAATTTACAACGTAATTTTTTGAAGTTAAAACTTCTTTAGGTACACCTGCGGACTTTTTCTGAGCAATGAACGGAAGTGGACCGTCACGCTCGGATCAGTGATGCTGAATCGGGCAAATCTTCGGAATCGGCCAAATAAACTAATTTTTAGTCGCACAATGCGCACTTTTTACATACCAAGTGAACTACGTTCTTAAGCGCATCGTGCACGTTTTTTTAATAATATTTTATTTGAGTATAACTTAACATAATGCGCGAATGTTATTGTGTTAAATAATAACCGCGCAACGTTCCTTATTCGTCGTACTAATACCCGTTATATAACATCGATGTAATTATATACATACACACACACACACACACACGCACACACACACACACATATTTATATATATATATATATATATATATACATATATATAAAAATTAGAAGTCTTCACTTCCATCTTGTGGTCATAGCACACACCAAAATTTTGTTTACCAATGCCAAATTGCATTGCAATTAAATTTCAGGTTTGTATTGAACGTTTTACTCAAAGTTTTATAATAATATTTTAACTTTGACTAAACACTTTCAAAAATACCATACAAATTATTATTATTAACTAATTTTAACTTTATTTTTCAGTTATTCATGTCATTCACTCTGACGTTCTTTAGCATATATACATTTCTTCAAAATATAAAGTATAATGTGAGTATTATCAACACATAAGTTGACTAACTTGCAATTAAAAGGTTAATAAACTACAAGGCCATAAAAATAAAACAATACTGGTCATACAGAAAACAGGATTTAGGACTAAAAACTTGGTTAATAAACTAACAAATTCTCTGTATGAAGAGTATGCTTATGAGGAAAATTTATGGTACGCTCAGTAAAACATTTCGAAACAATTTTGTGGGTTTTCCCAATTAATATATACAATTATTCAAAATTATTACAAATTTTTTATGGATGAAAGAAACCCATGCAAAGAGATTTACACCCAGCAGTGAGTAAACCAGGTTGTATTAATTTTATTGATGCCAGCTGAAACCAATGCAATTTTTATTCTAATATTGATTTGAGAAAATAATTCCAAAGTATATGAAAAATACTCTCCTCTCATACGGCCTTTACATCAAACAGTTTCTGAGAGATACATCCATAACACAAAGGATTGTGATGAATATGAATCAAATTTAATTGATTTTTTTTAGTTTTTAATTGAAAATAATTTAAAAGGTTTAATAGAGACTAAGTTGAAATTGCTTTATTTATAATCGCGGAATTATTTTGTATGTAAACGTAAATACAAAATTCATGCATAATTCGTCCACTTTTTTATTCATAGTATGAAAATATTTCCAATAAACATATAAACAAGAGTGACTAAACATAAATACTTAATTTTTATGACACTACGTTGTCATTTTAACAAATTTTGAAGTCATATTATAAAATTCGAATTAATACACTGCAGAAAAATGTATATGCAACTACAGCTATAAATAATACACAATAAATATATACGGAACTTATAAAAAAACCAATATTGACTCGTATTTTCTAAATTGGGTTATCTACTGGAAGATCCGCCATTAAACTTTCGGAATGGAAGTAGTTTTGTTTGTTGCTTGAGAAAAGAGGCTGTCTTTCTCTTTGAGGGTAATATCGTAATGCATTATCGATACTTAGCAAAACTATTTAAAGTTTTTTAAATGTGTTAGGGGCGTTCGTACAAAAGCAAGTAAAATAAATATATTAAATGTTGTCGGAAAATATAATTTCCACCATTTGCTTATGAAAACTGTATATATATATATATATATATATATATATATATATATATACATATATATGGAACTAAGTGTCTGCTATCTTATGAGCAAAGTTAAAGAATTAATCTAGGCCAAAAACGTCCACTGTTAAGTTAGTTCATATTTAAAATTTAACACAGATTGTAATTATATTGAATTCAAAGTCAAATATATTTTAACGAACCTACCGTATTTTTGCCAAAATGGACAAGGGAGGTTATTTATAACTTTTGTTTCTTTTTAATTGTGGACTTAGTGTTTAGAAAGTAAATCAATTTTAAAGTAAAAAGTAAACATTTGAGAAGTTTTAAAAACGTTGTGAAATTAATCTAGGAACAGTTATGACATATTTTATTGCACACAATTTTTACAAACTACGGTCAAATTTACAGAAAGTAGGCTTGGCACACTTATGAAATTATTTGTCTATTACTATTGTCGTTTTATTTTTCTGTTCTACACGGAAAGCACAGCGCTTTTTATTTCCAATCCATAATATAAGTACTCATGATATTGAAGAAAATTAGCCGGATAATAAAACATTTGAAAAGTTTTAAAAGCATTGTGAAATTAATCTAGGATCAGTTATGACATATTTTATTGCACACAATTTTTACAAACTACGGTCAAATTTACAGAAAGTATGCTTGGCACACTTACAAAAATATTTGACTATTACTATTGTCGTTTTATTTTTCTGTGCTACACGAAAAGCACAGCGCTTTTTATTTCCAATCCATAATATAAGTGCTCATGATATTAAAGAAAATTAGCCGGATAATAAAACATTTGAGAAGTTTTAAAAGCGTTGTGAAATTAATCTAAGAACAGTCATGACATATTTTATTACACACAATTTTACAAACTACGGTCAAATTTACAGAAAGTAGGCTTGGCACACTTATGAAATTATTTAACTATTACTATTGTCGTTTTATTTTTCTGTGCTACACGAAAAGCACAGCGCTTTTTATTTGCAATCCATAATATAAGTGCTCATGATATTGAAGAAAATTAGCCAGATAATAAATATTAATTGCACATGTGATGACACAAGCACTTAATTTTCATAATTTTTCACTGAACGGTCGACGTTCTATTCATTTTAAAAGTGACCCAATTATAGCCTTGCGTGCAAGTTGTCGCGCCAACTGCCAAGTAGTAGTTGGATTGTGTACGGCTTTTCGTCCAGCACGGCGTTCTACAAGAGGTTGTAGAGTATCTGGCGCATCCTTTAAATATTCCCCCCACCTATAGTCCTGTATACAGGTCTATGAATGTGCTGATTAATGTGCTAGTATTGTAAAAAAAATAAAATACTTGATGCTGATTTTATTTTCGTGCGCTAAAAAATAATGCAAGAGACCTTTGGTAGGATTGTATGTCATCATAATTTCTGGCATCTTTTTCTATTTAATATATATTGATATGTGAACATACAGATATTCAAAAGGAAAATAAAAATGATTTATTTTTAGAAATATATTAAATTATCATTAAATTTTATTTAAAATTCAATACAATCGAATGAGACTTATAGCTGTTTGCCGAAATAAACAAGACAGACTGTGTCTACAATTGTTTTCTTTTCGTATGGACTGTTACTTGATATTTGCGGAAAAATCAGTATTTAATATAAAATTAGTGAAAAAATATTACAATTATTATTATGACCTCTTATCTTAAACTTAATTTCAGCTAAGATTTTCAGCGTGGCTTCATGAATATGCAATGATTTTTTTATTATGTGCGCAATAGTTTTTCAAAAACAATTAATTTTTTTATGAAGTTTAGACTACATTTTTATGTCATATTGTGCTAAAATTCTAGGTCTATAATCTAAAGCTTCCCTTATTTCAGTACAGTTATTATTTAACTGATCAGCGCGATAAAGTTCTGCATCATTAAATACTAGTGCTCCTACAAAAAATAGATGACGAGATGAACGATCGTTACTTCGGCTCCATAATTGATTAATATCTTCAATTGGTTTTCTGAAAACTCCAGCTATAATCAAAATAATCCCAATGTTTCTAAATCTATTCCACTTACTAGTTTTCAGTCCAGATACACTATTCTTCCCGCTTTATTTGTCTACTTGTGATCGCTTTCGATAAGTTTTAGCTTGAAGAAATACGAAACAATTTTTTTTATCGAAATGTCAAAGAATTTCCTTCAACATATTCATTCATATATAGAGTTGAAGGAAATTTATAAATATAATATTTAATTTCACTCTGAACCTAAATATGACACACACGTCCACACACACACACACACACACATATATATACATAAAGTGACCAAGAATAAGTGTCGAACTAAGATAGACGTTATTCTTTGACTGAAAAATTGTTTTTAAAATAAAATTTCACTGTTCAGCGCTACTCGGGGGAACAACTATTATTTTTTTGCACTCAATTAGAAAAAAGGCGTGTTTTACGTTTTCTTTCAACAACGATTTATTCACAATTAAATGAAACTACGTGATGTAGTATTATTTCTACTTTCTTTAAGTTCTTTACTACGACCTAGGTTTCATTGTATTACAACATCTTCAGGTGGGCTGTTAGCAAAGAACTTAAAGACAATAGAAATAATATACCAATTTTCTGAAAATTTTCACAGTAATAAAATTAGTATTGTGGTCACAAAAATTGATATGTAAATAATATTATTTCGTTCTTCGTTTACGTGTGAAGGGAGGTAAATTACTTTCTACAAATAAGAATTATTTATAAAAGCAAATCAGCATGGTTAAAAAATCATGTTTTAAGTTTTACACAAGAATAATGAATTTAACTTAACCTATCAAAATGTGATTCTTTAAAATATTATTTTAAAAAATTGGCGTTAACTAAACATTCAGCAAAAGAACAATTTTATTGAAATAGTAAGGATAAAACGCCTTCCACAAATTAAAATAAATTGTCATCTTGCCTGTTAAAAAATCTAATCAACCTAACGAATTTTAAGTATAATAGCAAAACGAAATTTTCAACTATTCACTCTCATTTAACTATTTCATCCATTTAGAACATGGCAGCCGTTTGGGAACCAATAAAAACTTCATTCATCTCCAGTATGTTAATTGTGATGTTACTACACCGTTTCGTGTCTGTTCCATTGTTATATCATAGTCACTCTGGTTTGTGTAAAAAATATTTAAAATGGAAGTTCATTGTTGCATTATTTTGACGTTGACTAAGGGGTAACTACCCCAGTGACAAAAATAAAGGCAATTTAGGCTAATTTGTTTTGATAAATACTGACATTATTAAATTATCAAAATACAAAGCCATATTTCTTTTATTATTAATTATATCTGCAATTATTTCAGCACGCGTTTATTTTGTTTAGTGCCTATAATAAAGAAAATGGCAGTGAGAAAATCTCAAAAACTCGATACAAGATACAAAATTATTTCATCTTTGGTATGCTGGTGGATAATAAAATACAAGGGGAATTCTAAAATATAAAAATTTAAAGAAAATGTTTCCTTTGACGCCCAAAATTTTTTGCAAAAAATTATTTATAAAAGCAAAAAATTTCACAATCCAAAAATACTGTAAATTTTGATAGAATTTAATTTTTGAAGATTCAAATAAAATTGAAAATTGGAAGAGAAAATTTCGATACTTTAAAATATTATTTTCAGCCAATATATTTAAAATTCATGTCATCATATATTTAAATTTTTACCCCTTCTAGATTAGTGAATTATTTCTAGGTCCTTAAATTAGTGTTTAATTATAAATCCAGGAAAATTTGTACATAAGTCCATCTCGCGACTATGTTCTAATGTTAACGACATTTAGGCATTATAACACTTCAGATATTATTTTTTAGAGGTATACAATTTTAAAACTAAAAAAAATAGATAGAAGTCATGATATTGGCTCTATTTAAAACGTTATATGATGTCATTTGTACTTAAATAGGATTTCAGGCATATAGAGGTCGCACCTGGCTAGAATTAAGCGCAACCTGTAAATCCAATTCTCAACCACTTTTCGATACGTTGGGGTCGCATATTAGCAAAAATACAGCAAATAATGCCTTCCAAGTAGTCCGTAATTTATTGGCATAGACTAAGAACTTCACATTTACCCACAGAAAATAAGCCATAGGTGTGATAACATACATCATAAATGCCAATTCAGAAGGGCGTTATGCGAAATTATGTGCTCATCGAATTTTTGTTGCACCGTATTGTTAAAATGAAAGCTATCCAGAATTAATATCATTAAATTGTGGAACAAAAAAATCAGTAATAATGAATCTAAGGTACTCTCCATTGACTGTAACCTTCTCGCCGGCATTATCTTTAAAGAAATATGGGCCAATGACTCCTTGTGTCCATAAAGCATATTATACAATGACTTTTTGTTTATAAAACAGCGTTTTAATAATGGCACATGAATTTCATTTCCTCTGAATCCGGCAATATTGTTTATCGACGTATACATTCAATAAAAAATGGGTCTCATCCCTGAACAAATAATTGATAAAAAAGTGGTTAAGACTTGGATTTCATGATTGCGTTTTATTCGAGCCAGCTGCGGTGCCCAAACATCTGAATTCGTCTTTAAACATAAATGACCTTTGCAATAAAGCTAACATCATGACCACTATTGTAATTTTTGTCTATCTTTATTAATTTCAAAGTTGTTATACCTCTGTAAAAACATCCATTATCGGTTCGTGGTTGCGTTTTTCACTGTAAACATGATCCGTGGATGTAAGCATATATGATCTTATGTAAACATTTACTAATTTATTAATTTATTAATATGCCAATGCCCAATTGATATATCTACTTGGAGCTCTGAATGTGTGTAAGTTTATAGAAAACGTAAAACATAAAACAAAAACTAGCGAATGGAACAGAAAATATATATGATGAATCAAATCAACAGAACGTTAACCAATTAATGCATATGGATAAACAAAGAATTCCATAATCACTTGCCTCAGGTATTCAAATAAGGAGATACAATTTCAACAAGCGGAACGTCTCATAAAATCTTATAAATAGATATGGACATGAAAAATGGAAAATTACTTATAAAATTAATAGAATTAATTATCCAAATGCGCAAAATAATTAATTATATAGAAATTATAACCTAATTTACCTAAACCAATTTCTTTCTTGTGCTATTATTTACTTTTACATGTTATTCTCGTTTATAATTAATATAACTGCAATTCATTACAAATTGCAAATCCATATTGAAACGATGTGAATATATTTTAACATTATGTATTGCTTATTTAAACTCTAACAGGTATTTGTGTGATATTTCCAGATTAACTTTATAATTTTATTTTTCCGTAAGTGAATGTTAGAACTGCAATAATCGGTCATCTATTTAAACAACATTGCCTATTAAAATCGTTCTTGAGTTCAATTTGAAGATTTAGTAAGCGGTGATGAAAAAATAACAGAATTACTATCCTTAAGTTTGCAGATCACAAAAGACTAACAATTACAAAAAAAATTAATCTAAATGTAAAGAGCAGATTGATTTATAACATTCATTTGGCAGTCATAATTAAATTGGTATTGAAGAAACCTGATCGAAACGAATTTCACAAGAAATTCAATTGTGAAATTTGAAAAAAAATTAAGAACTCAGTGAACAATTATCGTCTTATTTGCATAAGGTCGTCGTTTTTAGCATAAATCGTTTTACTAATAGTTTCATAATTCAGTCCGAAACTGAATTATGAAACTATTAGTAACAAATTTTACGAAAGTGGAAGAATTTTACGTCGCCCAATTTACATTCAGTGGATGATTTGAAAAACAAAAAGAAATAATGTTACGCTTTTAAAAATTACACTACTTTTATCTTCCATCTTTTTTTAAAACTAAGGCAATTGAACTGGCAATTAGATTATTTTACAGAATATCTCTAGATATTTACTAGTAATCGTAGCTTTCCAAGTAGAAAGATATTTTCATGTAGCTTAAAACGAGACAATCCAACATTTCCAATTAAACTTGGTTATAATGGCGAAATTCAGTATTTAAGAATTTTTAATATATCTATAAACTTGATAATATTTTATTTTTAAAAGATACCATATGGCTCTAAACCCATAATATAAAATATTTTTGCCTTTTCCTCATTAGCAACATTAATTTTGTATTAAAATTTGAAAAATTTGATTTTAATTTATTAATAAATTTTATTAGATAATATAATGGATACCATAATGGCTACCATATTTCAAAATACGAGTTTACTTAATTTGTCGAGTGATCCTCGTGTCGTGGGAATTATTATATATATATATAATATTTTCAAACATTTCCTTCTGTCAAAAATGCAATTTTCAAAATACGCCCTAACAACTTGAAAGAAATTAAAATCCTGCATAACTGGTGACGGTAGTAAAGTATATTTAAAACAATTAAGAATTACTCCAAAGCCTGCCTTTTCGCAAACAAACACATTTTCGTACTCATTATTATAAGTAAATCACTATGCGGTCGGTGGTTAATAACTATAAACACCTAAACTAAAACTTTCATTAGTAACATATATATTTTAACTGAACGTACGGTAAGTTAAAAAGTTCCCAAGCCACGTGTTTTGAATTAAAGAAAAAATCAGAAAAAATAAATTTATTTCAGTTTATATAAAAACAGTGACACTTATAGATATTGAAGTTTCAGCAAAGTTTAAAAGCCTTTATTTGAGCTGATAACTAATTTCATTCATTTTTTTTAAATAAACCTCTTTTTTTCCGAAACTCAAATTTTTAGATCCCTTTCTTTTTTTTTGCTGCTGTTTGAGCACAAATATTGCTTTGATTTAATATCAAATAGTAAAAGAGAGAGACAACAAAGTTTGACAGTAAGGGAGAACCCTTAATTTGATTTTTTTTAGGATTTGAAGTTCGAACTGCTAAAACAGTTACTTTTCATAATCAGATTCACTGTTATGAAAGAGTTTTTCCATTTTAATTCACTAGTATTTTAATTTTCGTTGGTTATGTTTATCAAACAAATTTATAATTAAATTTTCAATAACATTTATTGCTGCAATATTTTAAATTAAATAAATACAACAGCTTATTTAAGGATATGACACTAATCAAATCGATACTATTTCGCTTTTGTTGAGATCGTGAAATACTTCCAATCATATTAGTAATATTTTCAACTAGTCACGATCAGTCTGACGTAATCATATAGAAAACTGAAGACGCTTGGACAAAAATTCACATTTTGTTCATCTACAATGATAAATCGTTCGCCGTCCGAAAGATGAGCGATGAATTATATTAATGATGATGTTATTATACAATACGTTATCCGGGACATTGTGAAATTTGATTTTATACATATTTTGAAATTATTCTATAGCCGATCATTTGATTACAAAGGGAGAAAAGCGGTTACCTAATCGGGTATTTTAAGGTGATTTCCGCATTCTCTTACATATTCACTGGAACTTACTTAAGCGGAATTCATACTTTTGCTCTTTCACTTTTTTACCAGGATTGTGCTTGAATTTAACCCAAAAAAGCTCAAGATTCACGGAATGTTTCCCATTTGCGAAAACCTCAAATGTTGGATTTTGAAATGAAAGAGTAACGGAGCTAATATTAAGGAATTTTTAATTATTCAGAAAGCGCTTGTGTTTGAAAGAATTTAGCTAATGACAGCAAAACACTTTTAAAATGAGCGAATTAAGCAAATTTGTTAATATCTCCTAAATCGCCACAAAGGTGTCTGTCTGAAAAGAAAAATATTGATACAATTTTGATTGTGACTTTAATTGTTATCAAAACGTTACAAAATCAAATTAAAGTTTATTTCTTTACCGGGTTCAGTAAACCCATTCGGATTCAAATAAAGTTATTATTAGTTAAGTAGAAATAAATTTTGTGACAGCATAGAAAAATCGTCCTGTTCATTTAATATAAATAGGCAGTCGGAGTTACAGTGAATAAATGAAAACAAAAAACACAGTTCTGCTTTTTACGATAAGTATCATCATCATATATATTAATACGCTAAGGTTTTAAGATGTTACACTCCCTTTTTAGAAAAAACCTCACAACTAATCCACATAAATTATATATCATTTTATAGATAATTGCTTGCTCTACCGGCATCCACAACTAAAAAATTTATTATTGCTATTGTTTTTTGGAAATTAATTAATTATTAAAATTATATACACAAAACAGCAATGCTGCCATCTAACGGCTCAACGTCAATATGATTGACGGTCGGTAAAATTTTTGTTTAATTTCAAATCCACTCACGTATAAATAAAGTGGCGCTTTAGCTCAATGCTTTTGATACTTGCGCCTCTATATGTCAATTTTAGTAAAATATTTGTTTGATCTGTCATCTGAGCTTCATAATGGAATAAATAATGCGAAGACTTCGCACGGGTCACGCTAGTTTCTTTTATTTCCTTTGATTTTTTAAAATTGAAATAAGAATATTTATTAATATTTATTCAAATTATTTATCAGTCATTATATAGGTGAACATGAATCTTAATTATATTATAGTGGCCATTTGAATCTGGATTATAGTATTTTAAGAATAATATAAGTGCCTTCACATCTAACCAAATTGGGAAAAAATTTGTAAAATTCCGTTCATAATGTTAAAATAAAATAAATTAATTTTTACTTAATGTTAATTCGTGTATTAAACACGTGGTGTGGGAACTTTTGTAACTTTCCCTACGTTCAGGTAAAAGGTATATTGTACTGGGGAATGTTTTAGTTTTGATGAGTGGCATGATAAACCTAAATTTATTTCACCGAATGTATTATACTACTGAGTACGTAATATGATAGTTATTTTGAAAGAAAAAATGTAAATCGAGACTGGGACCTTATTAACCACAGACCGCAAAATAATTTATTTATAATATTTAGTTCGAAAATGTTTTTGTTTGCAAGAAAGCAGAAAAAAAGAATCTTTTTGAATCACAAAATATTATTTTCATCAGTCAAAAATTGCCAGAGAAACTATGAACGATTTATTCATTTGAGCTAGTCATTAATTGCAGCATTCGTAATGTTTTTTATGGTCTCGTTGTTTAGCAAATATTCCAATAGAGATCACGTAGATATATCTCAAAGTACAAACATTTAAATAATGTAACATTATTTACTTTCTCGAAAAGAAACTATTAAGTCAAATAAATATTATTATTTTAAGCTAATTTTATTCGAATGTTTGTAATTAATTATGAAAATATTTTTTTATTTTATAATAGAAATAATATCTCTATTCGTAACGTAATTTATGTAAATATTTTTTTTATTTCCCAGTTTTCTCATAAAATAATGTAATAATTTAAAGTGTAAATTTTAATTCATAAAAAAATCTGTGAATTTCACTATAACCACAGTTATTGCATTACGTATAGACAAATACATAAAAACAAAGTTTTCCTATAAATTATTTTATAATTTGTGTTCGCTAATATTCATCGTAAGCTCTTGAAATTTACTGCCAACCAGAACCCCAGTCTAGCCTCATTCAACGAGCGGCTGAGAATCGAACCCAGATATTCGCAGTACGCAGCGGCGTCAACCGTCAACACACTACGGGTACATTTACAAAAAAACTAAATTTTCCTATCTACCTTTTTAGTGCTTCTTACCAAAATCTGTACACTTGTCGACTCCGGTAGGTGTTTTTTATTTAAAACGGAAGGTGAAGGTTTGGTTTAGTTATGGACTGTAGTTACCACTTGATAGGAGTAACAAAAAGTTAGATTTCTATATCGGGAGACAGTTATAAGAGATTACTTATTTTTTAAATCTCTATGTTAGATAGAATATGAAAGCCTGTTAAGATTATAATTTAAAAATAGTTTGTTTTGTAATATAATTTTTTATAACAACTCTTCCAAAAATAGATAATTAAAATGTGTTTTTAATAAAATTTATTTTTAAAAAAATTTTCCAAAATATCTTAAAAATGACTTTCCTCTCTTCAGATCTCAAAAACTATTGGCTACATGGACCAAACACTATTAGTGTCGCATAATTTGAGATAGGCGTTTTCAATAAGCAATTTAATTATTTAAAGCCGAGTCGCTCTTAAATTATTAATGGCGGCAAAGGATGAATAATCGCTATAAATATTTAACAAATATTTCAATTCTCTATGTCCCTAAAATGTTATAGTTTAATAACTTTTGCCAAGTCAACGTCAAAGTTTGAAAATCGAATCGTTTTATACCCAAGTGTTTCGCGAGCTTAGTGTGTCTACTCAAAAGTACAAATGCTAATTGAAAAAATTTAACTTTGATTATTTTTTTCCATACAACGAAATTGTGTAAGTAGCAATGAATAAATTGATCTAGACTTGTAATCATTATCTGGTCGTATTCTCATAGCCACCAGGTTACAGTTCTATCAAAAATGTAAACGCATAATAAAATATTAAATTATTTTTCAAAATATATCCGGGATGAATTTCTAAAACCTTTTTAATAAATCTACAGATGGTGTTGTAAGATTAACTGTCGCGGCATTCAACGTCCTGTCCCGTGTACGCCCTTCGCTCTCGAGTCTTGATTTGGTTTGACAAGCGACGCAATTCTAAAGTTTGTATCTTGTAATTTATTATTTACCAGACACAATTTGTTCGGCTGCGCATTAATATTGTCACTTATTTAGTTTACATATCGAATTGGCGACGTCTTTTGCCAACTGTAATAATTTTTAAATATTTTATTAACTTCCATATATGAATATTGAATATATTTGGCGTTAATTTTGTAGAAATTCATTATTCACAATTAAATGAAACTACGTGATGTAGTATTATTTCTACTTTCTTTAATTTATTTACCACGACCTAGGTTTCGTTGTATTACAACATCTTCAGGTGGGATATTAGCAAAGATCTTTGCTAATATCCCACCTAAAGATGTTGTAATACAACGAAACCTAGGTCGTGGTAAAGAAATTAAATAAAGTAGAAATAATACTACATCACTTAGTTTCATTTAATTGTCCATATATGAAGTTCAGGTACTTAGATTATCTCGCCGGTTTGTCTCATTCTTTGAGCATACGTGATAGAAATATAGCTTGATATTTTTATAACCGTTTGCTTAAAATACGTTTCACTTGTTCTACCAGAGTTTCGACACATTTACGTGTATATAAAAAAATTCGACGATACGTGGCATTTAGGAGTACATTTGAGCATTTAAAAATAAAAACACTATGTTTCACCGTGTAATTAAATTACTAAGATTATATAAATTCGACCTAAAATATCATGATTCTACTAAAAATTTGTGAGATTGATGAAAAGAGGGAGACGGCACGTTTTTTGTGAAAACTTTCTGAAAAACCCTCTTACATAACATTTTGAAAAAAAATTGTACTGCATATAATCTACTCTTTCGCTTGGTGTGACACATATCAATTGAAATTAAAAAATATATCGAATACTTCATTTACAGTCCTTAAAATTTCCTTACGAATATTTATGAGTAATATCTATATATAAATATGCGGTTTAATGTCACTCCTTATCGAAATACTTAATTACCGCGTAAATACAAGTAAAGATAAATAATCACCTTTATGAATAATAAACTTGAAATGATAAGTATATAATACCAAAGGAACTTTTGAGGCTTATTTACTTTATATTTACTTACCGACCGTAAAATTGATTACTTGAAGTATATAAGGATGGATACGGTTTGGTAGTAAACATCCAATTCAATGGTTATTTATTAAAACTTTTGATGGCAATGTGCAATGCTAAAAAATCATGCAACTTAATAGATTAATGTTTGGATAGTTTTGTCCATATTATTTCCGGTGTCTCTTTCTGTTGAAAAGTTATTGATGATTATGAAGCAAGATGAAGAGGGTAATAATTATATTACATTCCGTATAAAATCATAATTAAATAGATTTCAAAATGGAATACAATTTAGTGAACCTAGGCATCTCTTTGCCTACATAGCCAAGAGAGGCAGTTTTTACAGTTTTTTTTTATTTAGACTTTTCATAGATCTTTAGGAAATAAATCAAATTTTAAGTAAAAATTAGTGAACAAAAAGTGTTATTACGATCACTTTTTGCAAACTCAGTAGCAGCTACGCATCTCACTAGGCTTTCATCAATACATCTTGGTTTGGTCTTTCACTTTCATTAGATATACGGCAGTCTTTTACAAATAGCTAATTTCATTAAAATAAACATCAATAACAATTCAAAGCAAAAACTTTTGTCGTGTTATTGTCATGAAACATCATTTCCATATTCTAAAACATTCTTGATTGGAGTCAAGTTATTCTTTAACTGGCGTATTACGCGCCGAGGTACAAGAGATGGACGACGTGACATAATGTCATTAAATAGGCATAGGTCGTTTACTTTGGCTTCTTAATTGATAGACGTCTTTTTTTCTTTATCTACTAACTTCACTCAGAATCACAACCCTTAGCATTTTTTTGTCCAACTGTATCTATTGGTTTCCAATGACATTGGAATATTTTTCTATCAGAAATTGTCTGTTTAGAATTAGTTTCCGGTGTCAATAACATTTAGCACGAAGAAAAATAAAAAACTATTTTTTAAAATAAGAGGCAAGACATTCATTTTGCTGCATCTAATTTATTAATCAGTAGTTGAAGTTAATAATGTTATTTCATTTCAACTTTAATAGAAGAATAAGCATAAGTTAATGGTAATTTTAAAATATGTCACCTAATTTGTCTCTGGATTTCGATATGATTTGTCATTTTTCCATGTATGTATCAAATTTGAAAAATATACATGAGGGAAAAATTATATAATAAATGAAATATCCCTTTTCCTAAAAACCTTAATATTGTTTTAAATGCTGGAATTTTGTTATTAAAAAAAGTTAATAATAAAATTCGAAGCTACTGAAACTCTCACCATAATAATACTTTATAATTTTATGGAACTGCCTAATTTTGAGGAAATTACAAGCGACGGTTTAACAGACGTCCTTTAAAAAAATTTATTATTTTAATGAAGTTGCAAAGTCCTTTCTATATTTTCCTTTGATTCATAGTGTACAATAATAGAATTAAAATTTACATAACTAAAACAATAAAAGGAAATGTGCTACAAAAAAATGTCTTAGCACCTCATTATTTGCTATCAATAAATTCCGTATATATTTCCTTCCTCGCATCAAATCCTGACAAATGGTACATTAAGCCACCACTTACTCTTATATCTCGTTTTAGATTTGAACCAGTTCTTTCCTTTCCAATCACCTTTGCATTTGTTAGCGTCGCTTTTCAATTGATTGATTGTCTGTTGTTAACGGACGCGTCACAGTTTGCTCTGATATTTATGAGCGTAGAGGAGTCGTTTAATTTTTACGTGAATATACTTGTAGTCTTATGTTTTAGTACTTATTAAATATTGACTTTTTTCATTGTTAGATTTTGAATTAATAAAAGCTCTTTTGAAGAAGCCTCGGAAGACTTGGGACCAATCACTCAAAGTAAAAGAAAAAAAATTTAAGAATATTTGATGAGCATATCGAAATGATATGCTCAACGTTATATTCTAAAAATATAAATTTGAGCATATCATTTCAATATTTGCTTACTATTTCATCAAACAGAATTTATTTTTATACACTTTCGTACATAGATTATGTAATTTGCTGATTTTTATTTATACATTATGTTATTTAGTTTCTGTAGCCAATATTCTTATCAATTATCTACAATCTAAGTCCTCTAGTTTGAATATACCCTAAAAAATATATACAACGGTAAAAGATTAATGAATCGTGATCACTTAGAAATTACAATTAAGAAGTAATTCTCCTTCAGGAAAGACGTAACTGTGTTGACTTTCAGACAATAGATATTTAACTATATTTAGGCGCGATTTTATATTAAAATTTAACATTGAAGACATATTTTTAATGAATAGAAGTGACAAACAAATGAATAGAAAATCTTATCTGAAAATATTTTATACTTTCCTGAGAATTTCTCATACACTAGATATAGAAAAATAACGGTACTGTGTAGAAAATTTTAGGGACTTATTAACAGAGCATGCTTTTTTTACGTAGTCAGTGAAACAATTGAAACAGCTTCTTTGGCAAGGCCACCACTAAACAGAAAACGTGACATGCTATCAATTGAATAAATTTTCTTGGAGCTAATGTAAATTTTTTGGATATTCCTTGAAAAATTCAGAGCAGCAAAATCCAAAAAAATATATTTTATATCCTTTTATTCTAAGACAATTTGTACCGTATACCTAAGAAGTTATTTAAAGAATAAGAATATTACTCGAATCGACAAACTCTTTGGACGAAATTCAGAAAAATCTATTTGCTGAGCTAATAGATACAATAAGATTGTCGTTTTTATAGTGGTTCTACTAAAATAATGTTTATAATTAACTTATATTTATGATTTCTATGTGACCAAAATATTTTTCATAAACCAATTACAACATAATTCAGATAATATTTTTCTTCTGCTCGATCTACTTGTTGCTTTCATATCAATGTTAACGTATCTAATTATAATTATCAACTTAATATTATCAAAATTGAAAGTTTTTTTAATTATTGTATATAATATAAAATTTGTCACGAGGTTATTGGGTCATAGACATGACAATGAGATTCGCATAATTAGACAAAGGTTGGCTAGACTTTCAAAGTAAATAAAATAAATTTATTTTAAATAAATCCGAAGGTTAATGGAAAGATTCACATTAATTCATAAATGTCCTAAATTCTTATATTACATGATTCCGTACCTCCCTATTGGCTATATGTACATCATATTGATTTTTAATTATGAACTGGTTATGGCTCACTATTTACCAATGCAGTATTAAATAGCAAATTTAGTTTTATCTTTTAATAACTTATAAACAATTCTTGATTATACATGAACTAACATAAGCACATAAGTTCGAGAAACTTATGGCTAGTAATAAATTATTTTCATCTAAATGCAAGGAAACCGAAAGATTCGACGAATAACTGTAAAAAATGGCCCTTAAAACACGAAAAAAATTTCTCATTTATGAAATTTTAGATTTTAAATAATGAATTTTATATTTCTTTAAGTTTAAAAGAACTAATATGTGTCTATGTATCTGGAAATAATTTATATTTAAATCAATTTTGATTCTTATCACATTTTTTTAAAAATATAAGTTATAAGATTAGAGCTGAAAAAATTTGTGACTCGTTTTCCTCATGTAAACAAAATCATTTAGGTTGACAAAACTTTTTAAATAATAAACTTATAATATCATAAAAGGAATTTACTAAAAAGCCTTTTTTCTAAATTAAAATAAATAGTAATTTATCACACGAAACCCTCCATAATCGGAATACTACAACTGTAATCTCATAAATAAGCCCAATTCTATAATCATCGATTAGAAATATTAAGCTATATCAGATTCAATAAAAATATCAGATTAAAGTTTGTAGCTTTTACTGCTTTTTTCATTCTGGCAAGCATAAAACTCCTTCCTTGGAGGCTTCTCCCATATAAATAAACATTGTTTACGGGGTCTGCATATCTCGACCATTACTAATGATTATTAATACGTAACTTCGAGATCTTTCATTTGTCTCAGAGTCATATTCATTTAAAACTTCATTATCTCAGAGTCAAATTAATTGGAGACTCGATTTTGAACTTTTTTATTTTACAATAATTATTACATCATGTGCTCAACATTATATTTTGGTGGGTGATGTATATTAGGTGAATGACTATAAAATCTAGATTTATTTATACCATAGCATTTCATAATATTCTTCTTGCAATGGTGCTACAACTCTCTGTTGATCTTGGCCTATTCCACTGTTACTGTCCAACTGACTCAATGGTTTCCAGCTCTATCATTACTTCCAGTTTAGTATAAGTAAGTCATAACGAGTATGTGCATAGTTTGCTTGGATGGATAACTTCTACCCTCAGCTGTGGAGATTTAGGCTTAAGATTTTTCTATACGTGTAAAAATATTTGTTGTCCACCATAATCCTTGATTTTACTTCTTCTTCACGTAAAAATCAGCAAATTACATAATTTATGCACAAAGATGTACAAAAATAGATCCTGTTTAATTAAATGGTAAGCAAATATTGAAATAATATACTCAACGTTATATTCTTTCATCACAAGCAGCGTTCTATATTGAATATTATTCCCTTCTCATTCTTACGACAATATTTCTCGATTGCCATAATCCTTGGTTTTACTCTTACTCTAACTGGTTAGTACTGCCCCAGATATATAAAGCTCTCCGCTTCCTCGATCATGTCACTTCTGACAAATGTTTGAAAGTAATCTGAGCTGTCTCCTTTTCACGAAGTATTTAGTTTTAGAGGCATTACCATGATGCCGAAACTTTTCGCTTTTGCTAAACTGTAGGCTACTGTTCTATTTTTAGACATGCTGGACATGTCATTGCTTTTGACCAAATATATGTGATGTTCGAATAATAATTCACTTACGAATTGTCTCAAAATAAACGCAAAGGAAACCTTGCTCACTGTATCTGAAACCCGTATTGTTTGAAAAGGGCAAGGCTTCTGGCAAAGTTAAGAGCTTACATTTGGACTAAAAGCTCGCTAAATGTAATGTAATTTTTTTTATTAAATTTATTTTCTTCCAAATCTCATTAATGTAAAAGTCGAGTCCGAGTTGTATTCCTATTTTGCGTAGGGATTTTTGTGAATAAACCTTATTTTGGTTTACTGCCACAAGTAGCTGCTCTCTATATTTTATGCAGAAGATAAATATCAAGGGGCTACAAATTAGTTTAAAATTAAATTTCCTAAACCAAATTTAAATCTGTGCTAGACTTGTAAGGTTATCCTTTTTCTTTTTGACGTACGAAACCTTAGAATTATTTACCTTTTTTGTATGTGTTTATAATGCATAGTGAAAAGAAAAGAAGTAGGAAACAATTTTGCCTATTAGTTTCAAATTAGTTGTTAAATAAAAACAATATTGCTAAGTTTTAAAAAGCACGAAAGAAACATGACGAAATTAGTTTTTATGCAAAGCGCCATCACATTATTTTACTAAGTTATGATAATTACGTATTGTTCATGTTTTCGCCTATTGGGGAGATAACCAATTACTTATTACAAAGTGCAAAGTTAGTGATTATATTCATAGGCCTTTAATGACAATGGACCTACACTCACAGACAAAAAGTAGCATTGGGCATTTCTCCCTAGAAATATTCAGATTTTTAAGATTTTTTTAGGAAGTTACACCAATAAAAGGGTTAGAACTACGGTTAGTACTGGTGCAGGAAGAACTGTGTCCTCAGAAGAGGTGCTGAAGGCGGCCATTTTATGTATTAAAAATGAAACTATGAATTGAAATGTAGCGATGAAAGCATTTGATTTACCTTAGACAACGTTACATAAGAAATTCATAAACGGTAGGGCATGAAAAACAGGCTTAGACCCCCTATATTTTTTTATCTGTCAAATTAAAAACGTTTAGTAGGGCATGTCCAAATAAATTAGATGTATATAAAGTGAAAGGTTTGCCCTGATCATCTCACATCTTCGCTCACTCGCTTACAGCTTTATTGAGAATTTAAAGCTGCCTCATAAATTTAATAAAATAAAAAACTGGAATACGATTGGGTTAAACTGTTTTTAAGAAGAAATTTCAAACTATCAACTTGATAAAGTAAAGGAGTCCCATTGAACTACTAAAGGAATAAGCCGCCAAGAAAGTAAAGTGTTTTAGACCAATAGAAATTAGTTTATGTTAAAAACTAATTATTCAAAAACCAGATAACATATTAAACGTGAATAAACCAGGTTTGTGATAGCCACTACAGGTTTAAATAATAGACTCCAAAATGTAATAGCCATTGTAGGCTCGAAACCTGTGCCACGAGGAATATCTATCAAGAAATGGGAAACGATTACAGTAGCAGCATCTATAAATACAGAAGGTTACTTTCTTTCTCTTAGAATCACTTCTAAAGATAAAAACTAAACAAAAGTATGAAGAAGAAATGTCACCAAGAACTAAAGTTTATAAGTAGCCAATGTCAGCGTGTATCAACAACGATACTTTTTCAAATGGATCACAGGACACTTTTACCCTAGAAAGACTTCCGTAAAAACTCTACTTATTTTGGACGGGCATATTTCTTACATAAAGAAATTGTCGAATTTTGCAAGGCACATGCCATAATATTGTTGTGTTTACCAAGTCACGCTTCACATCATTTGCAGTCGTTACGTAGACCCGTTTCCAAGCATTTAAATCCTCTCACTTGATGAAAGTTGACGATTAAATTAAACGATCTCTAAACAAGTAACTCAATTGTCTCCAATTTTCACAAAAATTTTACCTTGTTTGAAATAATGCAGAAACTGAATGAAATGACGTATTTAGTTCTTCTGCAACTGGAATTTTTGCATTCTAGAGTGATGCCGTTTTTGGTTATAGTTTTTGAATCCTTATACTATTATAGATCTTATTCTAGAACATGCGGTACTCAACTCTCGTAGAGGAAGTAACAGAGCTTCAACCAAACTATTTCGGCAACAAATGAAATGTAAACATTATGAAGTCAGCCAAAGATGTTTTAAAAAAATTAGATCGGGATAAGAATTATGAACGTAAAACGACAGATTGCCCGCTACATATTCGCGTTCAAAAATATTCGACTGAAATAAAAAAAGGACATGCTAAGAAAATAATAAAGGTGACAACTTAAATATATTACGAAACAATAAGGAAAATAAGGAGGCAATTATGGAACCCACAATTTCTGAAAATAGCGGAAAAATTAAGGTTATAAGAAATTACAAATGTGATACGCTGTTCGAAACTAATAAACAAAAATAGCCTGATCTGGCACCTATAACAAGATAAAAAGTATCAAGCTGAGATTTGTATATCGAGAGAAACTTTGACAAAAATATAAATTGATATCAAAAGAAACATCTGACGAGTTCTTAAAAATGAATGTTAAAAAAGCAAATCAAAGGAAGGTTTCTGAATGCAGAAGAAACAGAAGAAGAGAATATTCCCTTGAACGATTCTTCAGACCCTTCTTCTTCAGAAGCTTTCAGAAGCTTTTGTTGGAGGATATGAAACGGTTACCTGTGGCGAATGTGAAACAATTGTTACAAAATAATTTCAATCACAAGTTATTTGCAACGTATGTGGCATAATTTCACGGAAATATTTTATCCCATAATCTACCATGTGCAACGATTGTGGCAAATAAAATTAATACTTTTCTGCTAGTGCAATGGTAGAAGACGTCTCATATAAATACGGGTATACACGGGAGTGATACCCAACTTCCAAGTGTTTTTGTCACCTAATGTTGTATTAGACTTAAGTTTATAAACTTATTAATAATGTTTATGGTGGTTTAACTTATTTTATTTTTAATTAATATTTCTACAGTTAAAATTGACTAAAATAATGTATATTACACAAAGTTAGGCATCTCTCCCTCTCATTTACCCTGTAAAAGCTAAATAAAGGAATGATTTAAGCTCATGATGTATTTAAATTTGTCAGTAATTAATAGGTAATCTTTCCTTTTTTGGATTTCAAAGATATTAAAGTATTTAATTAGTTAATGTGTTATTATATTTATATAAACAATTTTGTAATATATATTGTAACAGCGAATTGTGATGAAATGGTACGTTTTTGATCGTAAAGAACGCGGATATAACCACTTTTGATGCTTGTTGCAAGGAAACGGCAAATAAGAAATCGAGATAATGAATTGTGGTCTTATCGAAATACTCAATATTTTGAGTGTGCAACTAAATTTGAAACTGACCAAAATATTTGGAATAACAATTTTGCAGTGTGTATCTATAGGATGAATTTCTTGTTCATTGTAACAAATTTCAAAGTGAATATATTTTTAATAAAAAATAATATGTATCCTGTACTATAACCTAATGATTGAAAATGTATAATATTTATTAAAAAACGATTTACAGTGCTATCAGAGGTTATCGCCTTAAAGTCAATGAATTTGGATTTAGTGGGCAATTCATCAATTTTCATCAAGACATCTCAAATTTTACTACTCATTTACCTCTTTCTATTAATTTCATTTCAAAATATATTTTTTTAGAAGATATGATGGGGAATGGTGTAAAGATTTGTTTGTATACTATAACAATATTGGGGTTGCTTTGCCATATTTTTAAAATATAATTCCTTGGTACCATGATATTATAAATGTTGAAAATAATTTTAAAAACTTTACGCACCATGAACGTGTCTCTAAAAAATGATATTTAATCAAGAGAAATAACATCCTCTATTTGATTTAAATAGCATTCATAAATTTCTAGGTTTAACATTAGAAAAAACAGTTGTAAATATTAGAGAAAAAGACGTCCATTGGTTTAAGAAATGTTGCTTTTACTGGAGTAAAAAAATTAAAAGGATTGGCATTAAATAGAAGATTTGTTCACAATAAATTTTTTAATAATAAAAACTAATATTTGCTAAGGTATGGAAGACAAAAGAAATTCGTATGAAAAATTTTGTACATTTTGAAAATTATATTTAATGAATTTTTATATAGTCATGCTACAAATATATCTGACACTTTTTTATTAACTGACTTAAAGCATGGCTATTGGTGGTTTTGGTAATATTTCGTTAAATTTAAATATTAACTTTGCAATTTTCAATTTGCAGGTATTATGAATCGTGTCTTTGGCTAGTTCAAGTGAGGGCTTTATTTCAGATGTCATGGAGTATATTTAAAGCTATTGTTCAAAAAATTATATTTTTTGTAACATAAAATAAAATTGCAAAAATTAAATCTTACACAGAAGCATGTTTTTGTCGGGGTTGCTCGGGTATGAAGGCCGTAAATTTTGAAAACACCATTTCTTCATAACCAACTGGCTCTATTTCCAGAAATACGCAATGGGATATTGTTTTAAAAAGTAACTTAGAATTGTATTTCCAGAAAAAAATTGTTTCTGGTTATTGATGCAAAACTATCCTAGCTATAAACTAATCAATGAATGTTTTTACTAGATTTCAGAAAGGGTGAAGTTAAATTCTTAGTTTTTCAATTAGCTTGAATTTTTTTAGGTAGGTTACCTCATATTTCTGATATTTTTGCTAATAAATTTGGATAACGTTTTTTATTTGGAAAGCCAATTGTCATCATATGAAAATTCAATTAATATTTATCCATGGTAGATGAAGGTACATCGTAGTAGTAAGTGAACCATCGACTTGGCGCTAATTTTCAAAGTCTCTAGGAGTAGCAGTATTTTACAAATTTATTAATTTTCGCAGAAACAAACAAATACCTCAAATTCACAAACTGCCTACATTAGTCATATAAATTATTATAATAGCATCTCTATTAGGTCCACCATACACCGGGATAGCCATACCTCTATGGTTATTATCCTTAAAATTATTGTTTCCTTAAAATTATTCTAATCAGAGAAAAAATATTTTATTAGTCAAGCTCATGGCTATTTAAATTTGTCACTGGCTCTTTTAGCATTATTTTTCAAACTTAAAAAATTCCAGAACAATGGTATGTTAGCTAAGTTTTTCTTTTTCTTCACGGAGTTATCATGCGTCTATGAATTCATGTAAACATTTAATCATTTAATCATTCAAGCATTGTTATTTATTAAAAATGCAATACTTAGGTAGTAGATTTAATTAAACCTCTATACATGTGCAAGTACAAAAAAACCAAGGATTTCAACATTTAAAACAAGTACTGGGAAGTACAAAGAATAATCATTTATCTATAGTCATTTGAATGAACAGTGAATTAACTAACGGATAATCATAAATGAACCAGAATAATTCTGCGTTCTTAGTCCGGAAACAGTCGCTGGATGGGAAAATAATGTCCATAACGGGCATGTGAAATACTATTAATAAATATAAGGCGCAAACAACAGTTAAGGTTATTTATAAATTAAATTAATCATCCATAAGTTTTTCTCAACTGCTTTTGAATAAATTGTTTATTTAATTCTGATTAAATAAAATTTCTTCCTATATAACAATTTAATTTTACCTATTATACTCGTTTATAGTTAGTACTACTTCATTTCATTGCAATTATCAATATATATATTAAGAACGCCCGAAGCTTTGCATATTGTATTATTGCGTACTGCTTATTTAAACTGTAATTAATTTTGCGAGACAATTGTAGATTAACTTTAGAATGTTACTTCTGTACTAAATATTTATTAAGATACAGTTTGAATTCAATTTGAAGACTAAGTAAGTTATAATAAAGAAATAATAGAGAAGTTAGCAATACTAACCATTCCCAACTTTGCAGATTATTCAGAAGGATACAAATTGGGTAAATTGTAAACAAAATTTAAACGTATTTAAGTACTAAACAATTATGAAGTTCTTCTAGACTATCATAATTATATTTATATTGAAGGAAACTGATCCAAATGAATTTGCCAAAAATCCGAAAAACAACGTTATCAAAAAATGGAGATAGAATAATATTCGTCATTTTTGCGTAACGTCGTCGCTTGTATGATTCATCGTTTTCATTTACGTTGAATAATAATATTGGGAATAGTACAAATGCGGAAAAATACGACGGCATTCAATTAATATTCCGTGCGCTATTAGAAAACTAAAAATAATGCTGTGCCTATGAATATAATCATTTCTTTCACTTTCCACTTTCTTTTAGAACTAATATAATAACGAATAAGATTAATAAACCAAATATTTTCAAAGTAGCTATACATTTGTTACTTTAATACAACATAAAATTTGGACAGTTATTTTTTTAAAGGTTAGGTAATTTAACTGTATATTTAGTGTTTATTTCTGTAACACTATGAATATTTAAAGACCAGTTAAAAATATTAATAAAATTATTTATGTGGTACACTGTATTTTATCTTTCAAATGACGTATCAGAAATTTTTGCCATTTTGGTTAAAACTAAACGATATATGAAGGATATTTTAAAATAAATACAGTTAATTGTTTAAAAATTTTAATATTACTCTAAATATTTAGTTGAATACATAAAAGTCTAAATTAAACATGTTCTCGACATTTTCATCCGAATGTGTGTAACATGAAAAGTATTTTTTTTAATATTGGTACTAAAATGCTGTCCTTATATTATTCAAAAATATTAGTATTCACAAAGAAAACTAAGTTATGTATATTCTCGACATACTGGTCATTTGAGGATTACCTGTTGAACAGCTTTTAACAAAAATTTGTTTAAATTTTTCTCAGCATAACTTTACTTCACTGGTAGAGAAAAAATAAAAATAACTATAAAAAAATTAAAATAATAATAGTAAAAAATAAATATAATTTAAGAATTTGACCTCTAAATATAACGATGATAAAATCAGTGGGATAGTTAACGACAGTCATACGTTCACGTATATTTAAAGAACTATTTTCCTAAATATCTTGCTATAATATTTTGAAATAATGTAGAATACTACAAAATTATAAAAAGAAACAAAAAAAAATATATTTTAACTGTGCCTTGAAATCTTTACGTAAAGTTTGCTTCCATCTTGTTAGTATTATTTATGTATTTTTATTAACTGCGACATACTCACTAAATTTTTTCGTAAGTTAAATTTTTACAGACCTTCAAAATATATTACATATTTTCAAGTTATTGAGAAAAACTTGTTAAAATAATATCGAAACATTACCTCTCATAAAATAATTTACGAAAACTTATGCGCAGAAAACTGAACTGCAAAAATAAGACAGTTCATTTTCCCCTTCCTTGGAAAATTTCATTTGATAGAAATATATTCGAAATTTTTCTGTAATTAATGAATTTCTTGCACAATTTGTTCCTCCCACCAAATCCTGACAAATGTTCTTATAAACCTCCACTTACCCTAATTTCTCGTTTGGATTTCAGGCATTTCTTCCTTTTCCGGCCGTCTTCGTATCCGCCAGACTGATAGTCTGTTGTCAGCAGACGTACCGCGGCTCGCCTTATCATTTATTAGCGTCACGGTCCTATTTAATTTTAATGCATGAGATCCAGATTCGAAACGCACAAATATTTCATTAATGGTCTGAATGGTATTCCTGAATATATATTATAAATGTAATTACGATAAAATCTGTTTACATTTATTTAACATAAAAAATATTTTCTAATTTCATATCATTTAATAATACCATTAATTTTTTATTAAAATTTGCTGGTTGTCAACTTAGCCCACCAAATTGCGTACATATTTTTTACTACAAACGACAAGTTTCTGCTACGGTATTAAGTGATATTATGAAAAAATCTTGGATAAACAAAAGTTGATATTCAATTCATCTGTGAATATTATTTACGAAAATGTATTTTTTTTGTAATAGTTTACATGTATGTTGCTTACAAATTGTACAACTTCAAGCTTTTACGATTGTTGTAAGACGAGTAATTGTAACTAGGTTTCACAGAAGTAAATTGCATCAAAATTTTAAAGAAAATAGTTTCAATACATAATTCTGTCATGAATTTTAATAGTAAAATGGAAAGAAATAGTAGAATGAAAATGGGAAAAATGTTCTAATATCGTCTTGACAATATAGCATTAGTAAAAGAACAAAATATATTTTTCTTCCTAAGGTAAAAATAAAGTGACCAGGATATTAATAGTATCAAAAGTAGGATCCAACAAAAATAAGTTTACACCAAAGGATGGAAAATTGTACTTTCGTTAATTAAGAAACGTATCTTTAAATATTTAAATAATCTATGATAATAATAAAATAGATATGAGATAAGGTATATCAATTATTATGTTCTTGTACAGTTCATTACTTGGACGATTTTTATTACTGGAATTGGTTATAAAACTGTTAGAAATTAAAATTTAATCTTATAATATTTTTTTGTATTGTTAAATTTAATATTTGAAAATTAACAAAAAATGATGATAGCCTAAGTCGATATAGCGATTCCATGTCGTATTTAATATTATTAGTTTGAACCAATATGCTCGTTATTTTTTATCATTATTTTCCATGGAAAATATATTGAAACTGTTAACTGTTGATAAGAATACCGTTTTACTGAGGATTATGATTATTTAAATATCATTTAATTACGCAAGCACTTTTTGTGTCCCAAAATTGATTCTTGTGTAAATTGTGAAATTGTAATTCTATTCTTGATTATTAATGTAGAAAAGTAGTTGTCTAAGTTAAGATAGTAATTATCTTTCTTAATCAAAATAATTACTATGAATAATGCAACTCGTTCACTATTATTTCCTTATTACATTGATAATATAATCAGGTGGCTAATTTTTCAAATTGTTTTTTAAAAAGATTTTGATATACTGTAACTGTATTAACATGTGGACCACATACAATGTTCAAATAAATTTTATATTTAAGAAATTTTAGCTTTAGCATTCTACGTATCAATGATAATATTCTTACTTGACTTTGATCAATATGATCAGAAAGTTTCTGAACCTAATCATTTACATACCTGTATACGAAATGTGGTGTTATCAAGGTAAATCCTACGTAATTCGCCTAATTTGAATTATATCAATCATGTAAAATTCCAAAAAGATTTCAATCCCTTAGTTTTGTAAAAAAGAATATTTTTTTTGCATTACACATAGCCACATGAACGTATACTCGCTTGAAAATAGGGCTAAATAAAATTAATATAGATGCAGTATACCCGTTGAAGAATTGTGATAGATGTTCACACTATACTTAATATGTGATCTCTTATTTTAATAATACAATACGTATCTCAAATCGAAATTAATTCCTTTTTATTGACCCCGCCAAATAGTCAGTCAGATTAGTAAAGTATGAATAAAGTTACGAACGGAGACATTTTCAACTAGTCACGGTCAGCAGCTAACTGACGTACTCGGTCAGAAAACCGCAGTTGCTTGGGGGAAAATCGACTTTTCATTCATCGGTGAAAAATCGTTCGCCGACTGAGGAATGGCGGTCATTAGATGGACGATAAAGTATATTAATAATGAAGTTATTATGTCTTTGGTTATCTGGAGCATTGTCGCATTAAAATTACTCGTATTTATAAAAAAATACTACGTAAACACTCTCGATTTTTTACATATTTCAACACAGATTAATTTATTACTGGATTATTAGCAAAAAACTGATTATCAACAAAGCTGTTGCCTAAACTGATCCCATGTATTAATTTTAATCTTAGTACAAAAATTGAATTTCTTGTCTATTAAGTATTTATTATAAGTTAACTTTGATATTGCGTAGAAACATTACTTTCTAGCAGAATTATATTCAATGCAATTTTTTTTATACATTACTTCAAAATTTACATTTTTTAAGCGTATATAACGAAAAAACGGAATTAATATTTATAAATTTCTCAACCATTTCAAAATCACCTGCATTTAAGTAATTTTTGCTGATGCGAGAAAAAACGCTTCTAAACGAAGAATTTAAGCAAATGTAATTAACAACCAATTTGTTAGTCTCTGCTAGATGGCCATGAAAAAATTGCACTTAGTCACATTGAAGAAAATGGATTGAGATCAATTTTAAAACTAGTGTTATAACAGTCAAAAAGCTATAATTTAAAGTATAGCTTCCGTCAATTGTTTCAACATAGATTTATTTTGATTAAAAATTTACTCTTCAATCTGAACAAAACCAGCCAAGAGCGTATCTGGCTAGCTCATAGAGGGTTTGGTATCTCGTTTAAAGTGAAATTACTTCATTATGAGTCGTGACAAATGTGGGCTTTCCAACGTAATAAATATTTTATAATACTTAATGAAATTAAGTAAGGGGGAAATTTATATTATCTCGAATATCTCAAAAACTATGTAAACTAGAAGCGTCGCCAAATTTTCCTGCAACTTTTGCATAGGTTTCTAGTAACCCTATTATTTCATGATTTTCAGGAAAAGGGGCAAGAGTAAAAATTTTTTTGTATTTCGTGTTTCTAATTTTATATTTTAGGTGTGTATTAACCTTATTTTTTCATAAGTTTAAGTTTTAGAAATAGGAAAAGGGGTGAAAGTGAATTTTTTTTATATTTTTAGTTTATATTTTAAGATGCCTTACCTAAAATATCAAAAGAAATTTTTTGACATTTATGACTAGCTCATTCCAACCATACCACATCCCATATGTGGAATTGAAATAATTTTTTTTAAGTATTTAATTTGCCTTCTCTACTAAAATTTTCATAAACATAATTTTGTGAGTTGACTTTCGAGACTTATGCGGGTTGACTGCACCATTATTATAATAAAATTTAAAGTTACTAAACCGAGCGGGTTTTTAGAAAACCGGACACGTTGGATAGAAACAGACAAGTAAATAATATTTTAATGGTTGTTCTTTTCTGAGGTACGGCACAAGAATAATATTTATCGCTTAACCGCTAAACAATGGAATAAAAATAAGTCAACATGTGTTTCTGAATTCATTTGAATTTTACATTTGAACAAATACGTAAAGCCGATATCTTTACCTTTTTAAAGATTCTTTTTCTTTTCTATTGTATGTGTAATATTCTTACGTTACGTTACGTTTTTTAAATTGACAAATCCCTTATAATTAAAATAAAATCTACCCTATGTACACAATCGTAATGCTGTACTTTATCCTAAGAATGACAACAGATGCATTTTTATGGGTTATTTTGTTTCGTTGCGCGTCCAATCGGGTTTATTCATCGGGTCACTTTCGACATCGGCCGTAAATTGTCGATCGGAAATTCGAGGGTTAAATGATTTATTATTAAAATATCTCTAATTAGTAGGTGTTCCATATATCAAAAGATTAATTTCGAATATAATAATAACGGGACTTTAACATATTTTCGTATACTTGTTGCTGGCGTTTTCCACATATCTTTATTTTATACGTTTATAATTGACGCGTATTTCAAACAAACGCACAAGCAGACAAATAGAAAAAAATCCTAAAAAAATGTGCGTTTTATTTCTTTAAATGTGTGGGCAATCATTTATTCGTGAATATGTTAATTTTACGTGGAGACCAATTTTAAATTTTAATAATATTTACAGATGATACCATTTTCCGATTTTGGATACGGAATATTAAACGCAGAAGCAAACTATCAATAAGATAAATCAACTTAAAACATCATGACTTCATATATTACGCTACTGGCTAAGGTGACTATCGACTTCAGAGTAAATCTCTACACATTTTTTAAATATATTATTTCTTTCTTCTTCTTCTTGTTTCCTAGTTTTGTGAAATAATATTTTATGGAAATATTCTCTGAAATAATATGTTCTGATTGGTATTATTCTGTAAATTAATATTTTGTGTACGAAAAGTTGACTAATGTCAAATATAATCTCTTCCATTGAATGGAAACAAAATTATATACGGGTTTAGAAATTGTTACTTGTACCGAATTTTCACACTTGCCACAATTTTAATTCGCAGCGCCGATAAAGTAATTATCCATTTCAAAATAATCGAGATTTTAAATGATTTAAATCATTGACATTTTAAGTTCTCCGGAGTGAACTTGCGTCATGTGGTTCTTATCTTCTGAAAACAGAGTTTCCCCATCAAGCGAACAAATTCGTAAATAATATAACTTTTAATTCATAAAACACTCGACTTTACATTAATAATCCCAATTGTATATCATCGATTGGCAAAACCAATCTATATTCAGGGAAAACAAAAGTATTTAGGCTAGTTTTCTTGAATTCAGTAGTCACATATTTCAGTATCACAAAACGCCATTATTAAAAATTCAAATTCAAACATTTTTGTTTAATATTTATTGGTGAATTATATGCGAGTACTTTGCAAAATAATTTACCGGCGTTAAACATTACTAGTTGTAACATTATATCTTAACTGTACTATTCCACAATATATCTTTCAATAAACTTTCACTTATATATTGCAGTTTTCGTTCCGACGTTTGAAACAAAAATATGTTATTTAGCATTGACACTGTGACTCACATTCTGCTTAATAGCGCAACAAATATTTAAAAATTTTTATAATAATTAGTTAAGGGAGATTTATATGTAACTGTGAATACCTCAATGACTACATGTACTACATGTTTTGGTTTTGCCACAACCATTACCGAGGCTTCTAAAGACACTTGTTGCGTCATTTTAGTTTCAGTAGTTTTGAAAATAATTTCATAACCATTTTGAATTTAATGTACACATGTATTAAATATTACATATATTAAGTTTTAAATTAAAGGCGAAGAAAATCTTATTGTACATATTTGATGACAATTATATTTACATAGAACGAAGATTCCAACACTGTTGAAAAGCAGGCATTTCAACCAACGACTCATTTAATTTTATAAATTTTTTTGTTTAATTTTTTTCCTTAATTTCATTAATATTATTTTCGAACCCGAGATCTATTTGGCAGATATATTTATTTATAAACACTGCTTTGCATTAATACCAATTTAAATGTAAATTTTATGCAACACGTGTAAAGTAGCGGCGCAAATTATTAAATATATAAGGTGAGATTGAAGGGACTACGTAATTGGGTAAAATACCAATTTCTTAGAATATGGTGTAACTAATAGCAATAATTACCTATGTAATGTTGAAGCTAGTTAATACTCGTACTAGTACTGTACTTAAAGAGTTAAGGCTACCAAGAAAAAGTCATGAGATCTTACCATGAACTTTCATTTATTAAGTTTAGAGAAACTATATAATAAACCCCGTCCTGTATTAAAATTTTCTTTTTAATAGTTTTACAACAAAAACTTTCACATTTCAGTTCATTATATTTCACAAAATAATTTTCATTATTACTTTAATTATTATTTATAATCATAGAAATCAGTTAATACTTTAACAAATGTTTGTGTCTCTAGGTAGACCGGTCGCCAAATTAAAACTCATTATTCAGTTTGATAGTAACGTTTATTATTATAATACTTTATTACTATCACAATCTTTCCAAGTCTTACGAAATTATTTTCATTATCTAATGATCCAAAAGAACTCAATGAAATCAAATAAATTTTAATCAAAATTATCAACCCCAGAGTTTTCAAGTCGCCATAACCGACTAGCTAACAAGTTCACTTAGAGTACCGCAGCCGCCTTGGGGCAAACAAATGGTTCTTTAATTTCTAGCCACTTGGGCATCTCTGACCCAAATCCGGATCAAAGGCCACTCAAACTAAATAATCAGGTTAAATTGAAATAAACATATAGACAATTATATGTCACAAAGAGAATAAAGCGATGATTTTACTAGTAATGTAGTCGTCTGTAACGTATTTTTATTTTTGCCGCTATGGATAAAAAAAATTAATGTTATATCATTCTATTTTGTATTAAATTTTATTTCTTTATAACTATGAAACAAACTTGAGTATGTATAAACGAGTTAATGCGTAATTTTTGTTTTGGTAATATCTATTTTGTGATATTTATACAAATAAAAAAATGTGTAAATGAACATAAATTAGAAAAAAGGATGCCTCTATTGAAAAAGAGACATTAGTTATTTGACCGTAAATTTGAAAAAATGTTATGAAAATGTATAGTAGTTCTCTATTTTTATTTTCATTTGACGCATGCAAAATTTGGCCATATTTTTTCACGGAATTATATATTTTGATTATTCTTGTAATGTTTTCAGTATATTTCCAATTTACATATAAGCAAAACACGTATAATTGTTTCTTCAAATGCATAATGGACTTTGAATTCTTATGAAAATAATTGGTTGCACTGGTCTCTTTAGTTCATTTAGTCATTACCTATTTTCTTTAAAAAATGCAGCATATTTCTTCTCTTTCAGTATTTTTTAAACAGGTGAATATGTGAATATAGTACAATCGCTTAACTATTTTATAACTACACTCCTTCTCTATACATGTAAAAAAATTATACAATAGGGTAATACATTTCGGAGTAGCACATTATTTTAGCACGAGTGGTAAAATGGTCAACACCGTGTTTTAAGCCATAGCGCTCCAGAGGCGAGTGATATTTTGGTGGCTGTGCCAACATTGGACGGAAAATGTAGTATTTTTTCACATTAGACCTATTGTCATATTAGAATCACTCAAATCTATAAGAAAAACTCATATATTTTTTACAAATACGAGTTTAAAATTTTGTTTCATAATTATTTTTTTTTATTTAGACAACATAATTTTTTAACAAAATTTTTTTAGGAATTATATATTGGTTCCGTCGCTGTAAAATTAAATGCGAGTAATATTTTATAGGAAGACTTAGAGTTTAATAAATATAATTTATTTATGAGAATAGTTTTTTTTACAAACCTCTTAACATATTGTTATAGTATTCTAGTCTCGATGCTTAAATTACAAATGGCAGATTTTTACTTATATATATTTCATCTAGTTTCTATAAATCTGGTCTGATTCGAATACAAAAAACCTGAAATTCCTAACTAAATTCAAGTAAAAGATAAAATTGCTTAATTTTGTACGAGTAAAGTTTTCTCTCGCTTTATAATTAAGCTCTACGTGGAAACATACGCGTCAATTGTTATCTCAAACTACATGTTGCAAACTCGGAAAATCTTTTGTACTTTTTTGGAAAATACATTTCTTTATACTGTTTAATAGATACTTGTACGATACCCGAGTGATTAATTCTCAACTTCCATATAAATTCTAGTATTTTAGATAACCTAACAAGAGTTAAATATCTATTAGAATTCAAATTGAAATTTAAATTGTTGAATATTTTTTTACACATTAAATAATGTATTACTTGCCTACAAGAATTATACTTAAATATAATTCAAATATTTAATTAATATTCATACAATTATTTTACATTCCAGTGAAATAAAATAATATGTTATTTATTAAGTATTTATGTAAAAGGACAGTCATTCAGAATGGACACGTTTGAAATATTTAACTGAAGAGAGGAACATATTTTCTTAATATCAAGGAATTTAGGAAAATTCAAGTCGCAAGCAATTTATGCAATTACGGTGCCTAAATTTCTCGTTTCTATCAATTTTATTTAATCTCCATTACTTAATTGACTTAACACAGTCATTAACACATTCGATTCGGGACTTCAGAATCAACATCGTAAAATTTTTATGAAGGTTACGACAGACCATTATTTTTAAAGTGTTTAATTTATCCACAATTAAATGAAACTACGTGATGTAGTATTATTTCTACTTTCTTTAGGTTCTTTACCATGACCTAGGTTTCGCTGTATTACAACATCCTCAGGTGGGCTATTAGCAAAGATGTTGCAATACAACAAAACCTAGGTCGTAGTAAAGAACTTAAAGAAAGTAGAAATAATACTACATCACGTAGTTTGATTTAATTGTGAATAATGAATTTCTACAAAATTAACGCCAGATATATTCAATATTCGTAATACTTTTATTCCTGTAAGTTTCATTTCCAAGTGTAATATATGAATCCTAAATCAATCAATGTTTTTGACTAGCCTATATGGTGAATCAGAAAATATTAACAGTTAGAATTTTAGGTATGAAATAGAAAAGACATCGATTAATGGTCTAATTTCGGTAAGGAAAAATAACAATAAAGTCCACGCATTTCTTAAACACGAACTTCATTCAACAATGAAGTTCGTTTCATAAAGCTTTTAATTTCCTTGTTTTGGATGTATTTGAAGTTTTTGGGGTTAAACTCTAACAGCAAATACAAAATTAAAATTATTAAAGTTAAATACAAAATTTAAATTACTAAAGCGGTTGAAACAAAAGAGAATATAAAATATATTTTAACTATTAAATTTGCACAAACTTATGGGTTTTTGTATTTTAAATTACCTAATTTATGTATATTAAATGCCAAATTTACTGCAGCCTATATGTATCTAATTTTTTCGATTTTTTTAATAATTTCACGGTTAGATCCACGACAACTTTAACACCCATCTGAAATGAAAATGTTTTTAGCATTATTCACGCAAAAAAAGATTATTTTAATTTCCTTCTTTTTCCTTTTTCCATCAAAATACACAATCTATTGATTTCATATTAACTATAAAAGCCAGATATTTTTGATTTATAGAAAAATTTTAATTATCATAAAAAGAATTTAATATCTTTAGTATAAGTATTAGAAATATTTTTAGATAAAATGCAAAAAACCCATTGGTATCACTTTCAAAATACACAAAATTGACAAAAACTGGTAATCATTCATGTGCCGCCTACTGAACAGTAGTTCATTATTATCCGTTATGAAATTGAAATCTTTTGAAAGTTTTCTTACAAAAAATTATTTTCAAGAGATAATATATTAAAACAACGAACTGATTAGAAATAAATATTGATGAGAAAAGCCATTCAAACATAAATACATCCAATTTGAATCCGATATTTCGAACTTTTGTTAAAATCGACTCAAAAATGGTTTATGTAATTTGATGCTAGACCGAAACTAATTTAAAACAGTTCTTCAATCAATTACCTCTCATTGCATTAAGCTAAGTATTAGGAGACATCACATTAAACTTTTGTGGCAAAAGTAGCTTCGTTCGCTGCTAAAGAAAACGAAAGGATTATTTTTCTCTGGTTATTGCGATACGTAAGTATATAAGAGAACATTCGTTACAGCCACCCGGTGCAATTAGTCATAATATGTTAAGAAACTTACGATAGTAAGTAAATTGACATGTGTAGGAGAATATAATAATTATGTTGCTATTTAATACGATCTAATACCACGCGTATCTAAATGTTTTCTGTTAGATTTTTCAAACAAACGTTTTCATCCTAATAAATATTACAAATGCGTAAGTTTAGATGAACGAAATTGACGCAAGCATGTTTGTTATTTTATAAATTCACAATTTCTCAACAGATCTACACAAAATTTTGCCGATGAATTATACACCTATATATTGACACAGGTTGTAATAAAATATAGGTTATATTCTCGCAGTCCATAAAAACGAAGCCGTGAACAAAAGGTTAATCAGCATATACTTTTCTTTTCCAATTTTCCTTATCCCAAAAATTGAAGTAGTTTCTGATCATGTAGTTCTATTTGTAAAGAAAATTCTGTATGTTCAATTTCAACTTGTATTAATTCATACTGTGTATTCCCAATCCCCATCCGTAGTTCCCGTGGGATAGCATAAACAATTTTTGTAACTCGATCACGATGACATTGTTAAACGCCAACAGATTCTGAAATCAATTATATTCCAATTAATATATAAGCCATATTACCGTAGTACATACCAACGAAGTCATGGTTATTATTTCATAAAAACGTTAATGTTGTTTATGGAGATGTGTTAAAATTCACATGCACATCGAAATATTTTAAATCATTTTATGGTATCATTCACGTAGGCTTTTGTATTAGTCACTTTAACTTAAAAATTAATTAATACAGCATTTTTATTTAAGGCAAAATTGACATGGTTAATATGATCATTGATTCTATAAAAATACTCTAATTTTCAGGCGAATGAAAAAGTTTTCTTTCCATTAATTTCTATCGTTCATTTTAGATAATAGCCTCTATCAATTTTTTTCCAAGCTTTTATACCTTAACAAAATTATCACTTTTTCAACTAGTCGTGTGCAGTAACCTAGAGTGCTTATTTTGAATCCGCAAGCGCCCTTTGCTAAAATCGATGCTTCATTCATCATTGAAGATAAATCATTCCCCGTCTAAACGCTGGGCCATCCTACAGCAGAGAGAGATCTTAATAACGATGTTATTATATCATTCGTTATTCGGATCATTTTTATGTTAAAATTATTTGGATTTGAGGTAAAATTTCTGTGAATATCGCAAAAATTATTTCATTCAAATTTCGACAATGATTAATTTAGTACTTGATTATTAGTGGAGAAAAACGGATGCTAAAATTATGCTTAGAATTCGTTTGTATATTTATCAATTCATCGTATTCAAGATTCACGTTTACTTAGGTACTCACTATTAAAACATTATTTTTCAGAAGAAATATATTAGATAAGTTGTGTTTTTCAATGATATAATTTTTTCAAAAAAACATTTTAAAAAAATATTATTCCATTATTTCTTTTTTATCTATGAATACCTTAATCGATTAAATAACTAAAGAAATTAATATTAAAATATTTTATCTATATAGTGGTACTTTATCATGCTGTTTGGCGGCTTTTTCTTCAAGAAAATCTTAAAGGAGGGTTACGATTTCGGTTTTTAAACCTGTGCGTATATATGTATATAAAAACTTACGTGTATATGGATATTTATATACTTTTTTAAACCCTTAAGAAACAATTTAATTTTAATAATACCGGGTAGGTATTGAAAATTCTATAGTGGTACTTTATCATGCTCTTTGGTGGCTTTTTCTTCATTGCGGGAAATCCTAAATAAGTGTTACGATTTCACTTAGTACAGCTGTGCGTCTATATATATACATATATATAAGTATGATATGTATATAAGTACTCACGTGTATGTGGATATTTACATACTTTTTTAAACCCTTAACAATCAACTTAATTTAAATAGTGTCAGGTATTGAAAATTCAGCAAATATAGATAATGTAAATGAAAAATAAAAATTTAGAGTAAGGCGAAAATATTTTTTTTCCAAATTTGTGGGTGGATATTGGCACGATCCTCAAATTAAATATATAGAAAGTTTCTGCAAATGAAAAATACATTATAAATGTTGACGATCTGAAGCTCCAATACAAATAACAACCCGGTTTACGAAATTTGTTAACATAAAAGACCATTTGAATAATCATAGCATATGAAAATTGTTACTCTCTGGTTGCGGTAAGTTTCAATCGAAACGCTACAATTTTCTTGACATTACATACTTTTCCAGCATAATTTAAATTTCAAATTATACAAATTGGTTTACATTTTATGATAATTCAACAAGTTAAATCAACAATAAACACTTATCTTTCGCACACATATGAATGACAGTAGAAACGTGACATTTGAGTATAACGCTATTAATAAAATATAACCATAGGTCAGTTCTTCATAAGTCAGTAACATTTTATTGCAGTTTATGTTGACGAAAGGCCGAGTTTAAAAAGAAGTTAATTTAATTCACTAATTCCCAGTTCTCCTCTTAGACATAAGATTTTAATCCTATTATCGGTATTGGGTTATCCTCGGTATTGATTAAATACTTTCTTATATCTATTGCCGCAGTCCGTTGAAATAATGTTTACATTCTTTTAAAAGAGTTGGCAAACTTAACTTGCGGTTAACTAGTCAGTTTAAATTGAGTATATATATATATATATATATATATATATATATATATATATATATATATATATATATATATATATATATATATGTATATATATTTATATATATTTTTAGTTCAAAAAATAACTAGCATATTTTTTTCTTTTTCTAGAGAATAGCTGTTGTTTGTTGAATATATCAAACATTATCGACAACATATATTTGTGTAAAAATTTCGATAAAAACATGGAAAACTGTAATTAAGAAATCAAAGAGTTTAGGTAAATTTTGGCAAAATACACAAAATTTATAAAATTCTCGCTAATTGCGAAAATATTTCCGTTCCGTATTAACTATCTTAAAGAATCGACCAACACGTATTGTACACTTGTCCTAACCCCGCTTAAATATTAAGAAATAGTTTAAAGTAAGACTGTCCTTTCATTCTCTATACATGCTCAAATTCATTTTATTTCAAATTATGTAAGGAGTGAACAAAGATTTTAAGGGCGATAGTTGCAAACTATTGCACAACTTAATAAATATTTATGGACAAATAAAAACTGCATTGGCTGATTGAAGAATAGAAAAAAATCGTGGGTAAATATTGTATTATATATACATATATATATATATATATATATATATATATATGTGTGTGTGTGTGTATATATATATATATATATATATATATATATATATCGTTTAAAAATATCGTGACAGATAATATGTGACAGGATATAACTTCCTCGTTGATCAATAATAACCCTGCCATGTCAGAATGTACACGGCACGATATTAATTGTAGATTAAACTAATTGGCATACGCATTATTGATCAAAAATATGATTATTTATTAATCATAAGATGTATAAATATGTAATGAGATCCTACTGGCAACTATTTACACTTCTCATTATTTTTTTCATTTTTATTTAAAACAAATTTAAGTCATACATAAAAAATATATTTTATTGGCATTCATATAAATTATTCAATTAGTCTCGTTTAAATATTTTTATTAATAGAGTCACCATATGTTTTTTTCTCTACGAGAACTACTCTTTGTCTACAAGACATATACGAGGAAACGTGAAATAAACACAGGACTTCACATTTTATTGCGGACCTTAAAAAAGAGAAATAATTTTTTAATTTCAATTATCATTAATACATGTCACATAATGTAATTTACATAAATTGTTATTTAGGTATATTTTAGCGGAGATTGCTTTTATCTCTGCGAAATCTGAGTAATCAGGGTTGTAGAATACTTCGTTGCCTTCTTCGTTCACCCATCAGTGACAGGTGAACACTCGCCGACTCAATATACGCGTGTTCGATCGATTTTGTGTTCATGTGTTTTCGAAACGAACAATATTACAAATTTTGGTAATAAGAAGGTTTTTTTGCGTGACGATGTTCTAAATATGGTTAGGAGGCGTTCCAGTAAATACAAGGCTCTGGTAACACTCGTTATTAATAACATATTTCAAAGTTTTACACGTTGACTTAGGTCATCTATTAATATGTTTTTACAATCTTAGTAATATAAATTTAAATTAATTAACTATTAAAGTTTAATTAAACATAAACAATTTTATTGTAATATTGAAAAAAGAGAGTTTTCCATTTGTATGCTTTTGGTATTTAACGATTCATAGAGTTTTTTTTTGCGTATTTTGCAAATAGGAATAATTTCAAAATAATTTATAACTTAAAAAAAATCGACTCGTTTCGCAGAAAAAATGTAGTATATTTAGTTAAAATAAAAAAATAATGAGAAGGATATTATCATAAAAACATAATAACACATTCGGAATGAATTTAGAATCTCCTTATGATAAATATTAAGTAATTTAATTTTAAGTCAAATAAGATAGCTTTTATTAAAGATCTTTATACGGAATATAATAACAGAGAAAAAGGCAAAAACTTCTTATTCTTTAGTTGGCAGTCCTGAGAAAGTTTCAATCGACGGCTGTTTAACTTCTACTGAGCTTCAAAATTAATTTTCAATTTAATTCTACGAAGAAGTTAGGCAAAATAAGTTATAGTCTTATATTGCCCATAGAGTATCTAGTAATCATTTGAAAGAAGTGATAAAAATAATAATAATGTTGAAAATAAGACATGTATTGAGGTACTTGCTTATTGTTAATAATGAAACGAGTTTGGTGAATAGCTACGGAAAATAGTACCCATTTATAAATTTCGAGGAACAGCAATAAAAATGCTAATATTAAGATTATAAAGACGCATTTTAAATCATGGCTGTATTAATTACCTGACTGAGTGTGGTGTAAAAATTACATTCAAAAATTTTAAATTTGGATATGAGTTTTCTTAATAAACAATTACGATTTCGATACCCAAAAATAAACACAATTTTTTTGTTTAAATAATATTAGTATTTCAAAATAAAGATATTCGCATTTCATGTAGTGCATATTCTAAAGATTGAAATATTTTTATGGATTAGAAATAATCTAAGTATAAATGTTTTTCGTTATATGACAACCCCGAAATATAAAGAAAATATTTTCGATGCATTTACAATGTCACTCTGAAGAAGTCATTGTTGGAAAATATTTCGTGTTCCGTTTGTTTTAAACTACATTATTTTTGATGTGGTGATTGTGGTTTTTAATATATATATGTAACATTTAGCAATGCTTTAAAAAAAGTTTAATTTTTTCGTATAGAAATCAATTCTGCACGATCGGATATGAAAAGTTAATAGATCTTTTCATAGCGTAATCTAGTCCCTAATAACTTGATACAAAGTTTCAAGAAATTTAGGTAGATAATTATAGTACAATTTATGAATACTTTAATTAATAATTATTTCAATACCTTACTATAACTTTTGGCTTATCCTTTTGAAAAAAAAAATTAACTTTGCAATGCGTTTTTGGACTTTCTATGATATTAAAAATTTATTACTAGATTTTTTCTGCTTATCCGATAGGAATAGTAATTACACTGAATACTTTTTCAGAATTTTAGCTTTGCTTAAGCCCGATAATTTCAGCTTTTTTTTTAACTTAATTTTCCTGCTCGCAACTCTTTCGATCTCTTAAATTTCTTTAATAATTTGCTGTAAATCTATCACAACAGAAAAATATTCAAGACGCAAATCAGTTCTGAACGATACGTCATATATATTCTTTGGACTCATTCTTTCTTTTGTAAGCTAATTTAGACAAAACTGTATAAAGTTTATAACATCAATAATTTTTTTCTTGATGATACGATAACCCCTCCACCGTATTATGCCGTAACATATTATGCAAGCATAAGAAAATTGTAAAGGAAATGTCTCGAGACTCAGGTCATCTCCAATTGGTGTGACATATTTTTCTCTTTATTGTAATGAATATAATATTCTTTTTTTTATTATTATAGGCCATCATTTCGTTCTAGCTTTTATGTTATAATATTCTTTAGGTTTATCAATATAAACTTTGCTCGCGGTTTTACCTAATATTGCATATATAGTACCATCACTTGACAATAATTAGTCATTTGGATCAGTAATAAAAACACAATGTAGAAAGAGAACTAGAGCCTTTGCATATTGTTAGGTTAAACATAATAAATTTTCCTTCAAACACAAAACCAATACTTTTGAGGAAATCAAAATAACGGAATAAATTACAATGTACTTCCTTTGTATATATTCATCATCATATTTGGCACGACAGCCCAAGGCCTTCCGTTGGAGATTCTTCCAGGAAGTTCTACTCTTCGCCTGGGTTTTCCAGTTCTTTATGCCAAGAATGTTAAAATCTTCTTCCACTGAATCGATCCATCGTAATTTTGGTCTACCTTTTCTACAAGTTGTTAGAGGTTTTGCGATAAAAACTTTCTTTACCGGGTTTTCATTTTTCATTCTAGATACGTGGGCAGCCCAGTTCATTCTTTTGATTTTGATGGTTTTTATGACATCAGGCTCACCAAACAACCTATATATTTCTGAGTTATGACGTCTTCGCCAAATACCATTTTCCTTGACACCCCCAAACATTCTCCTCAGAACCCTTCTTTCAAAGGCTGCTATTTTATTCTCTCCAGTTCTAGTCAAAGGCCAGGTTTCTGAACCATATGCTAGAACTGGCCTAATAAGAATTTTATATACTAATCATTTTGTTTTTCTTGTAAAAAAAAGAAGATTTAAGGATAGAGCTTAGTCCAAAAAATGATTCTGAATTTCAGAGATAGTGTCATTCTTATTGTTAACACAAGATCCAAGATATGTCAAACTAAAACAGAGCATATTCTTTTAATATTTTTCATTTTAGACTTTGAAAATAGTTTGACATTGTGCTATATAAGCATCTAAATAAATAGTTTAGAGAAAACAACTTATATCTACCACGAAATATCAAATATTTTACTTTTACTGTCCAATTTGTAAACATAGTCTAGAAGAAAATCGAAACCCTTAAACGTGTTGTAGTAACTTGGGGAGAAATCCGTTTAGTAACAAAACAGAAACGTCTGTTGTTACCTTCGACGTTTATTTGTTCACACGTGCTTTTCTCTCGAAGCTGCGAAACTTTGAATCCGGTTGATAAGCGGCACCTATCCTGAATTTACACTTAGTAAATTCTGAAGGTATATTACTTATATATGTTATTTCTGGGATGCTTTGTGATCGTGTATGAATACCTGGGTACCTATACTGCGTTGCTTGGAATATAGCCAGGTTTCTAATAGTACAAATAATTTTTAGTGAAATGTTTAAAGTTAAAATTTCTTTTCCAGTTCACGAAATTATCAAATATATTAGTTACAAGAGTATTAACAGTTAGCGTTATTTATACGAAAGCGTAGTTTATATATATATATATATATATATATATATATATATATATATATATATATGTATATATATTTATATTTATATATATATATATATATATATATACACATATATATATATATATATATATTTTTTTTTTTTTCGTATATCCTTGTCATAGAACTCTCTCGCCGCGTCGCGTAGGTCTCGACCTCGCCATTCAACTCGCCGCCGGCCTGAAAATTCGTTTCACCCAGGTGTGGCCTCAACTCAAGAAACAGACGATATTCACAATTAAATGAAACTACGTGATGTAGTATTATTTCTACTTTCTTTAATTTCTTTACCATGACCTACGTTTCGTTGTATTACAACATTTTCAGGTGGGGTATTAGTAAAGATTTTATATATATCTTAGCTAATATCCCACCTGAAGATGTTGTAATACAACGAAACCTAGGTCGTGGTAAAGAAATTAAAGAAAGTAGAAATAATACTACATCACGTAGTTTCATTTAATTGTAAATAATGAATTTCTACAAAATTAACGCCAAATATATTCAGTAGACGATAATCACTCGATACTAAGTTCGGACTGTAGGGAAGGTGACGATATCCTATGCGAATTGGGCCAGGACATCGTTTGTATACGAAAGATGAACAGGCAGTATGGGGACGAGTGTTGTTGTAATGAAAACACACTCTTTTCGTCACCCTCCCCTCCTTTGTTTGAATAACAAAGCGAAGTTTTTTTAAAGTCTCACAATAGCGATTAGCATTTATTGTGATCCTTGTACGCAAAACTCGAACAGTAATACATCTATTTTTTTCCTAAAGTGGGCATCACTTTTCCGGCAGACAGTATTTGTTTCAACTTTCACGGCTTCGGCAAATTCCAATGCCGCCACTGACGAGAATTTTCTTTAGTTTCGGCTGTCATGTAGTGTACTTAGGTTTCGACGCCAGTAACCTTTTGATAATGCAAATGTTTGGTCAATGTCTTGTCCAGCGTAGTCTTATTAACATCAGGGAGATATTTACATAGCTTATGAACCATCATACGCCGATTTTCAAGCAATTATTTCCTCAATTTTGGATATTTTTAAAGTCCATACATTGTGGCTCATAGACTCACATAACTGATGGTGAATGTCAATGGGGTAGTACACTTGATACACAAAAAACGTACTACTGCATATATATAACACCAATATAAGCGGGAGAAGCAAGTTGGAGCTCCACCACGACCGCCGGCCCAGCCATTGTTGAGCTTCGCCGTAGACTCTGATTGATGGAGGTTTAAAGTAAAAAGGTTCAGCTAAACGACAGTGTTAACATATCTCTCATGAAAGCATTCGTTTCGGTTCCAGGAAACCATGGAAATATAATTTTACAGATACGCCACGTGCTTATTATTCGGTTTAATATATGTTGACTAGCGCGTGTTTGGATAAGTATCGTTTTAATTGGGAATAATCGAGATGGGGAAAATACTCTGTATTTCTTACCAACACCGCCTGAACCGCATTAACAAGTGGATCATTTATTAGAAAAGAAAAATGATGAGCTAGAGAAATGAATTGATGATAGAGTTTGTGTCTAGACATATCAGATAGAACCATATATCAAGAGAGGAAATCATATCAAGAAGTTTATTTATACCTAACGTTGTGTATGATGAAGAAAAAAAAGACAGGGCCATTACAATCCATGATAGTACCTGCATATGTTTGCAAGGGAATACTAATATTCTTAAAAAAATCACACAAACTCCGTAGATGGTGACAACTATGCAAACCGTACTTAATGGTTTACCCAACATTATCAAAAATATCCATAACTTGTCAAATGTTATAGATATTTTTGATTATACTATGCAACGACAAAATAAATAATGAAAAAAATACAAACAACAAAAATATTTTAAAGAATAATTTTGAGCTGTTTTGGTTTGTGTGGTGGTTTGTTAAACCCAACGACGTTTTTATGTGAAATACAGAACTTTGAGACTCTGTGGAGGAAAGGGAATGGTCGGGATATAACTTTAAAAAGCCGATAATAAAAAAACCCAAAGAAGCAACACACAATTGGCTACTCCAGAGGCAAATGAGTCTCAAAAAGTGACAACGTATCATTAGGTCTTTTAGAGACGATAAAAGGCACCTTAAAAATTTAATCAAAATAATTACACACACGGCAAATAATAGAGCTTTGTGGCATTTATTTGACGAAATTAAAATTGCAGCACTACTCGATGTCTGCTTTCCAATCACAGAGTAGCAAACGAAATTCTTCAGGGAATAAATCAACGGTCACTTACTAGAATTTGCCTAAGTAATTATATAATCGCAAATAATATGAAACCTCCCAGAACTGACGATATTAGTTTTAATGATTTCTGTATCTTTACTGAGTATCAATTAATTACTTACGCCAGGGTATCTACTATCTAAATCAAGAACCAAGCAATTATGGAGAACACATCAAACAAACTGGTTAATATTTAACAGAAGTATGAAGTTAATTTGTGAAAACTAAGACAGCATGATATCTTTCTCACTAATCCGTGGCTTCTGCAGTCGCATACAGACAAGCTCGGATAGTAGATATATATATATTATTAAATGGAAAACCTCTAGACAGAGATGCAACTGTTCGTCATTATAATAGGAACGCAAACACTCGGTTGTTGTTCCCGTATTATATCCATCATTTGGTTTCTGAGCATCATATTGTTTCATAAAAAGTCTTACTTTAAGTATTAGATAATATAATAAAAAAAAAGATATGAATAATGAAGCTGATGAATACAGTGATGATGATCTTCATTTGTAATATTTTATAAATAAACTGGTTTAATAGAATTAAAGTCTTTGCATTATTTATTTTTATATGCCTCAATAAAGTAAGTGTGAAGATTAATAATGAAATAGTGGTAAAATACAAGTAATTATTCACATTTATCATTACATTAAATAGTTCACTCTCGGACCTAAGCTTCTTTTCCAATACTTTGAAAGAGGATTTGCCGTAATAACTACTCTTAGCATGCGGATGGGTTGATTTATTAGAGATTGTACACACAGATGTGTGATGTCTTATTGCATACCAGTCTTTTGGCAAGAAAAAATATTTTGTCACTTTTATCGACGATAAATCTCGTTGGTGTGAAGTTTATTTCGTCTCTGGCAAAAGTGACGTTTCTAAAGTTGAAGAATAAAAAGTATATATGTAGAGAAGTACACAAGAAAGAAGATAAAGAATTTGTAACCAGATAATGGAAGAGGGTATGTAAATAATTTGATGGTACCTTGAAGAAAAAAAGATTTACACCAACATTAACTCTACCGTACGCACCCCAGCAGAATGGTGTTTCCGAAAGAGAAAATAGAACTCTGATTGAGATGATGCGTCAAGTTGAAAGCACTCCATTTTTTTGGGCAGAAGTAGTAAATACTTCTAATTTTATAAGAAACTGACTTCCTACAAAAATAAGTTGTGAAAAGTCTAAAATGAAATGGAATGGATAGAATTCCAGGCAATTTTGAAAATATACATTATTTGGAGTCGCTGAAAAAATATGTACCTTCGTTTTGGTACAATTATAAATAACTGCAGATAAATTTTCCGTAATTCACAAAATATTTTGAGTAGTAAAATATTACCTTCGAATAATTAAAACGGGAGCTGATAAATCATTTCTGAACATTAATTTAAAACTTTGCTTCCAGTTGCTGAAAATTTGATTTCAATTAGCCATTTATTAATTAATTAATTTAACCGTGCTCTAATCTACACGAAATTTTCAATCTTGTCCTTCAAGTTTACAAAGATAAAAAGATCTAGCAAAAAGGAAAGTAGAAGTATACAACTCCAGTTTTAATTTTTAATTTAGTTTTTTGATTCCATAAATATCTGGTACCGGTTGTTAAAAAAAATTAGCTTCTTAATTTAAATTTACTTCAGCATAATATTGTATTAAAATATATGCTTATTGTTTTTTTCTTCACGCCACTTTTAATTTGATCCTTTACTCAAGAATATTTATGAGGTAACAAATATTTTCTTGACTTACCAAAATAATTTTCCGATCCAAATGGTATTTTATTTCATACATAAATCCGGTATTGGAAAGGATTATTTTTAGGGTTCCATACCTCAAAAAGAAAAAGAACAGAACCCTTGTATAATTTCTCAGAAACTGTTTAATGCAAAAATATTAAATTTTAAATAGTAATAAATCATGTCAACTCACATATATCTGACATTTTTGAGAAGATGAAAGGGTTAAAATATAAAATTATAATTTGTGTATCGTGCAACGAAATCATTTGAAAGAGCGAGCTACTAAGATTCCGAAACATTGCTGAATGTGTCTACGGAAAACATGAATTTATCTTCAAATATTTTAAGGTCAAAATTTTTTTAAGAGAAAAGAATATTAAAATTTCATTATATTTATAGGCCTAAAAATGCACTATGTACTCAAATAATGCCATAATATCATATAAAGATGACGCCATCGTTTTAAAAGTTTTCCTCAAAAATTGAGCAATCTATATTAACCTGATTTAGCTGTCATTAGAATTAACGTGTGTTGTCTAGTTTTCTATAAATTACACAGACTACTCTGACTCCTAACTAATATTATTTTGTATATCTTAGTTATTTAGATAAGCGTAATTTTTCAATTATTCTGGCAGATGAACTTTTCTTTTTTAAATGTCAACAAGTTATTCTTTTTTAACATTTATTCTTGTTGCCCGTTCTGTCACACTACAGAATGAACTACAACTCATGGTTTGTGATTGTCTTTTATTAGTACCTTATTTGATAATAGGTTTTTAGGATAATATGTTTGTTTGAAATATACATCAAATGCCTTTCTCCATTACGACACTGGTTGAATCACACGGATACAATTAACAAAATTGTTAAGAACAAAGCTTCGTTCGTAAGAACACGATTATAATTTTCCAAGATATTTATTTTCAATTTATTTTAAATTACCTAGAAAGCAAGAATTAGGTATATAGCAATATTATTTTTAATTTAAAAATACAAATATGTATATTTATTTTGATAGTAAAATTTATTTGTTATTTTTATATTTGTATTCCATCAGCGAGTACAACAAGACCAAACTGAACTTGTCGTTTGATTTCCTGACAGCAATTCCATCCCGTCCATCGCTACTATCTCCTACTACTTCGTATTCGTAATTATGTCATTTGATTATGGATTAAAATAACTCCGAATATATCTGCAAGGAATAAGTTATACTGATTTTCCTTATGGTAGATATACACAAAACGATGTACTTGTGCAAGATTAGACTTTCACAAGTAAACAGTAACTTGTGTTTGAAGATATTTGCGCTAATTTCTAGACACGTACATATTATTTATTTGTGCAAGTCTAAACTTGCGCGAGTACATCGTTACGTGTATGGCTACCTTTACAGTAATTTTATCCCTTCTATGGATACTATCTCGTACTCACTGCTATAAGTTTAGAAGCTTTCGTAATTATAACTGTCTCGTTTTTACACGTGTTTATTGCCCACTTTCTCATTCTTCTCTATGTATTATTCAATATTTCAATGTGTGTTCAAAATTTGATAATATTTGTATACGCATTAGATAGAACTATATTTTTCGTCCATTTTATAAAGATATGTGTGTTCTAACTAACTAGTACTTAACCATGCAGCGTCAGTTCTGGAAGGACAATAAATTTTATTTAACGAAAGATTCCTTTACTTTCTTCGATTTACTTGTTTGTTGATAACTAAAACAGTGTTGTTAGAGCAGAAAGAGGAAATAGCTGAAGCAGGAGGTCTGATCAAATTAGATTAAAAACTGCATTATCAGACGAATCCTAACAGATTAAAAAGGGCAGCCGGCTGTAAATGTTTTTTTCTAGACTCTCTTTTTATTTTGATAAGTTACTAATTTTTTATGCTGCGTGATTTTTCATTTTTTTATTTGCTTTTATTTCTATTTATTTGAGTTTTGAAATTTAGTTTATATATTTGTATATATATTTCCGACATAACCCACATTACCAGCAGCCAATTTTAATTGAGGATACACTTTTTCAAAATCTTTGGTTATATTATACAAATGTTAAGTCTTAATTTAAAATGATTGGCTTTATCATCGGTGTGGTACCACTAGGATGTTTCCCTAATCGTATCTAAACATGCACTATTTATATTAATAATATACTAGTAATTATTTGTGAGATTTAATTGAGTTTTTGGTTACTATTTATTTAATTATTCAATTAACTAATTTACGTATTAGGAAATAACATTATAGTAGCATGAAGGTATTAATACAAAAAAACATATACACTGAATACAGAAAATATATTACTCTGATATATAGTAGGTAAAATACTCGAATAAACCGTATACATACGTCAGAGCGCAATAGTTGGTTTATATCTTTGTACATGCCGTCTACAGTATTCATCCACTATGTTTTCATATATAAATATAAATATGTACAGTAAACAAATATATTTAATCATCATATTTTCAAGTAGTTATTTCGTGTTATTGAAACCCATTGTGGGCAAAATTATTTGTCCTATGATGGAAAAATATAAGTGACCCTTTCGACATAAGTAATATTGAATTATTTCAATCAATGAAGAAGAATTATATAGGCATCGTAAGTATTAAAAATATATATATGCATTGTAAGTATGAACCCAATATGCAATACTACAAAACAGAATTCATAGTTTATAAATAGAAGCATTTAAGTACGCAACTATATTGAAATATTTCTACAGCTTTTCATATTTATAAAAGTAGTTACTTACAATTGAATTTTTACAAATAATAATACGTAATGGATTGGAGAAACTCAATTAATATTCGAATTACTTTCCAAAAAAATACTACGGTGACAGAACATAAAACGTTTGGAGAATACAAATAATTATATGTACATAAAGGCTGAAACATTTAAAGTTTAGGTTAAGATATATATATATATATATATATATATATATATATATATATATATATATATACACATGTTTTTTGGCGCTTGCGTTAGTGCGAGTGTGCCTGCGTATGTGTACATGTGCGTGCCTAAGCAGTCGTATGTATACACGTATTTTCGATTTTTTTATTTCCTTTTAAATTTTAGTGACAATAACTTTTAGTTCTATGATAGTTCCGTGAAAAAATATTATATTTTTGGGAATAATTTTGATATCGATACCAAATTTAAAAATATCTTAGGGATCTTAAAAAAACACAAGCAAATTTTAAGTTATTTGAACAAAATATAGTGTAAATTGTACATGGGAGGTTAAAATTATGTCTTGTAATAATTTGTACCTCATTAATTAACAATGTAATATTTTACTTCAATGTCAAAAGTAAATTAAAAATAGTAGCAGAATAGACTAATTTGCTAATGAAAGCAAGATTAAATAAATAAAATCCAATCCCGAATGCCAACTATTAATTGGTTTAGCTAGGTAGGCTCTCATAATTTCTTATTCGTTTATTTATTTGAATAAATTTTTGACCTTGCCCTTTAAATCTTCGAAGAAAATTAAATTAAGTAATCAAGAAAATAGACATTCAAAATTGAAGGCAAAATTCAATTTAATCTTATTACTTTTCAATATCTTTATATTATTTAACACTCTTGTATCTACGTAAATCGTTCGAGAAATACTATTCTCCAGGAAAACATATTTTTCACCGAATTAGAATAAATTATCCAGTGTCCTTAATTTAATTCCTGAATCCAACAGCGATGGGTATTTTTCGAGAGCATAGTATTTCTTAATTTATCTCAATTTATTCCACAAAAAACGATTAAATTCAATAACGTGTTATAAAAATAAAACACACAAAGCGGGGAAATTAATAACAAAAATCTAGAATCAAATAGAATTGTTTTCATTGGATTTGAATTGCCTTGTTCAATGAATAAGAGTTCGGTGGGAAGGTATGAACTTTTTCTTAAAAATGTTGTCAATCGTCATTTTTTCTATCAGCGGCAAGAGCATACTGATTTTTGCTTATTATTTCAGATATTTATTTGCCAGAAATTTTACAAATAATTCATTGCTCCTTCATACCTTAAAAACTCCTTCTTAATTTAAGTTTTTCTTAGCAAACCATATATTGAAAAGAAAAACATTTTTTCCATATCGCTTGTTACTAAACATAGATTCAGTTTGAATAAGTTAATCCTCCATTATATATGTCTTGTTACTTAAATATATTCAATACCTGTACGTGAAAGCATTTGATTATATTTTATTAAAATCAATAATTATTCATTTTATAGTTCTGCTGGTAACATATCTCAGCATCTGTATGTTGTCAAGTCAAGCCTACTGATAATTTATACCACATGTCTATTTTTTATTTGTCATATTTAAGCAACAATTTCACATGGAAAAGTGAAACCGATTTTTAATAATAAAATCGCGATTAAAACGAAAACTTGCACCTTTCTGTGACACCATTTTATAGATATTAGTCCATTTTTCTATCCCTTTACTTAATAAAGCTAAAATATTACAAAAATTAGAATCTAAATACAAAAATGTAACAAATAAATTAATTATTGAATATCTTTGGGGTTAATTTTGTAGAAATTCATTATTGACAATTAAATAAAACTACGTGATGTAGTATTATTTCTACTTTCTTTGAGTTCTTTACCACGACTTTAGTTTCATGGTATCACATCTTCAGGTGGGCTATTAGCAAAGAGTCCTTTGATCAATTGATGAAGATCTTTGCTAATAGCCCAACTGAAGATGTTGTAATACAACGAAACTAAGGTCGTGGTAAAAAACTTAAAGAAAGTAGAAATAATACTACATCACGTAGTTTCATTTAATTGTCAAAAAAAATTAAGTTCATTGAAAGCGTAATAATATTTCTGTACCATTTAAAATTACGAAGTAAGAATTAACAGCTTACATTTTCATTTTTATTTTTTTAGTTTACCTCTTCATTTATTATTAGCTACTGATGGCAACATCTGTAACATTTTTAACAAGTATAGTAACTAACTACTTAAACAAACAACTTAATTATTGCTAAAGTACTGCCTGTGTTGGCTGACATATAAATTCATCTACTGGAGCGAACCGAAAATGGGCAAATTATAAAATAATCTTAATGGAAGTTAGCGTAATGGTATTACAATGACATTGCGCTAACTTTTATTAAGATTATTTTAAAATCTGTTCAACCTACTTAGGAATAAAGAATAAAAATTTAACAACATAGGTTTATTTGCAGAAACTCTATGAAAAAAGATATTCAATGATAAAGACGAGAAAACTTTACTCTTTTCATTTTAAAACTTTCTTTAAAAATTATACGCTAACCGAGACAGTTATCTTTATTTTTTACATTCTCTAATTTAAAAGAGAAAAGGATTTTCTGCGAGTTATTCGCCAAGATAATATATTTTACGCCTAATTAGACTAAGTTTTCCAGTTTTCTTTATTTTAAATAGTGAATTCGACACTTTTAAATGCTTTCGTCGAAACAAAGTGTTTCTCAATTTGTTTCAGTTTGTTGGATAAAACTGTTTATGTATTCGAATCGCTTTATTCGATGAGTGTAAGAAAGGTGTGCCAGCGTAAACCTTTTCTCAGAGATATTGTCAATTATTATCTTTTTCCTATCAGAGGGAAGAAATTACTTATCTATTCTATTTGTTAAGGATATTAATTGGCTATAATTTAAGAAAAAAATTTTAAATATGGTATTATTCCTTAATATTTTTTTTAAATATCCCGTTTGTTTTTTTCCTCAGCAAACCATGTGCCGAAGCCCTCGGAGCTCAACAAATATAACTTTTACTGTTAAAAAATAAATTACCTAAACATATCAGGTAGTAGCAATTAAAAACTTCGATACGTTTTCTGGAGATAAACAGTTATTTAATCATGTAAGTCCAATGGAGCTCTCATGTTTTTATAACGGAATTGTATTTTATATACGTTGCCCAATTAATAAAATATTTAGCCAATTCATTTATGAATTATGTTATTATATAAATGAAACCTAAAACGGAATATGAATAGTAGTAATAAATTCAGATATTTAATCGTCATTCTTATTAACTTAATTAGAAACTAAGAAAGATATGAACAGTAAAATTGATTCTAAACGAAGCGAATTGTCGTAAAACGCAAGAGAAAATTTATTTTTTCAGTTTAGTCTTACAATCTATTCTATTGTTATATTATCGATGATATTGAACCCAATTCGAGCCATCCATTTATCAACAAATAAATTACATGCCACTGAAAAAGGTGTAAAATTTATTCCGTATCGTATTCTTTCATATAACGATATGTTTCTATAATATGTTTTAGTGACTATATACGTATTATGAAAAACTTGCAACCAAATTTGCTACTAGTCGAACTACATCAATTTTTCCAGTTTAATTAATTCAGTAATAAATAAAGAATGAGGTTTAGTTATTTTATCGATCAGTGACTTTAAATTTACATTGTGTGATTTTGTATTTCTTTTTATCATTTTGGCGCATTTATTTGCATATGTATTAAGATTTCCATTTTTTTACTTAATATGGATTCGTTGGAATAGAATGTGATAAATATATTTTACCAACGACCATTTTAAAATTTTCATTTCTTTCACAACGAAAAAAACGAAACCCTATTAGAATTATTCTCATGTTCTTCCGCCCATCTGTTCATCTCTACGTTCCATTGTCTGTACATTACAACTGTTTTTTTTTAAATGTTTGAACTAGAAACTTAATATCATAAAGCAGTTTAAAGAGGAGACTTTAAATTATTAGTCACAATTATAAAGCATATTGAATTGCATATATTTCAATACAAAAAAATAAATGTGTGAAAGTTTCGATAGAGCAAAAAAATGTTCGAAATTTTCACGTGACCATCGTGTATTACATCAAATATTTTTCCAAAATTATATAAAAGATAATTCCACAAATATTGACAATATATCGCGTCCCTCTTTCTCTCTTCGAAATGGTAAATCTTAATTACGAGAATTACAACGTTACTAAACATTTACATAAAGTTTTTTAGAAACTTATGGCGCTAATTCTAAATTTCGTTGGTTTCAAGAAATTAACGATATATTTGCGCTGGAGAAAAAAACCATTAGGCAATATACTCACATGATCAAATCAAACACTTGATGACTTGAGTACTATTTAATTTTTCCTTTGCTGAATACCTACTAATTCTGATTTCATTTATTGGCATATTCACTGAGTATTATGCCAAGTTTTGCTAAAACATAGCTCGATGAGTGGAAATATTAATTGTGTTTATAACGGAATATTTTTGGGATTTTTAATTAGGCGCATATAAATAATTACTTCAACACATCTAATAATGTGTAGCCAAGACCAGCCCTACATATAAATCTGTAAAAAAAGAAAGGACATTTTTTACTACGCCTGCGAGATATTTCTATTAAATAACCAGAACGGCTATGACCTATCAAAAATCTGAGATAAATAAAGCGTAGTTTATTAAAATTGCTCGTCATATCTTTTAAATATGAGAGAGGCATAACACGGAACTGAGATATGGTACAGAAAAAAATTCATAAGGGAATCAGAGGTCACTTAGACGACTTGTACTGTTTCTACATTGCCATTGTATACTATCAAATAATCTTTATTAGTTGCATTTTCTGATCTAAAAGAGAAGAGACATATATTCCTACCTTTTACGCTCAGCTACCAAATTTTATAGCAATAAAATACCGGGCTAAAAATTTATTTTCCTCAAAGATTTACGTTTTGATATAATAGTCACAACTTCACTTTTTAATAACAATTTTAACCAAACAATAACCGAATAAAAACAATTGTCCTTTATTGAATGTTAAAATAATTATATTTATATTTATGTTGTATTTGGAAAAATATATTAGGGATTTGATAAATTATTTCGAATGCTTGATTGCTTCACCAGAAACGTTTCTTCGATTTATGAGCAAAAGAACGAAATTTCAAGCTTTTTTATATATGCAAAATAAATTAGATTCACTAATTATTTAAATTATAATACATTATCAAAATTAATATTTGATTTTATTTTATCAATTTCAGGTAATATAAAATATTTTGACATTTCTATTTTTTCGTAATTCTTTGAGAAAATATATTTCCCAAAGTAATACTTTCCTCGTCTATACAAAAACCTAACCTACCTTACCTTATTTATTTTGTAAAAAAAATTGAATTTGATAACCTACTTGAAAAATTCTTGACATAAACTGATAATGATATGAAAATAATAATTTAAACACCATTAGAGCAAAACGGTCCTCAGATCAAATTGCCTTATTCGATAAGTCTGGCCAAGGCGGGCGGTGCAAACATTTTCGATCTAGGATAGCTAAAGCTTTATTAGAAATTAAGTCAGTCGTTGTTTTTTCCTCACTGAGTAGAAAAAATTGCTAACTTTTGTATATTCATTTAGACGTTTATTTGCTAGGATTTAGACAAAAATTAGAAAAGCAATAGTCTCTCAACATTTTACATAACCATTTGTTAGATGAGTGCTTCGCTATTTTTCAGCAAACCAAACCTAAAATGTAATATTTTTAGCTCAATCATAATATAATTACACGGTATAATTAAATTATACTTTTATGGGTTTTGACGTATCACTTCTTGTTACACATATTCATGCTCGTACTTGATGATTGTATCTGATAATTATATACTCTTGAATGCGAGAATCATTCATCCGTTAGATACGTTGAAGGTACTAGAACATTCGTAATTACATGTACGTAATGATTACATTGACATTAATCTTTTTCTAAATGTCATATTAAGGCAATAATTCCATACCTCACCAATGTCAGATGACTTGTTCTAACTAAAGACATGTTTATGAGGATATTTGATATGACTAGATTTCTTGACATTATATATATTATGAACGCTAATATTATGTACTATTCTTATAATGACATTATGAATATAAATAAATGTATATATTTTTAAATGGTTATATATTGGTTGATTTACAAGAATAATAGGCTTTGATAAACTGTAGATAAGGTTGTTAAGTTTATCGCCTCACGCTATTGGTGAATCTCTGAATAAAAACCTAGTAACTGTCCTTTGTGGTTTTATATTGTTTGGTACCGGGTTAGGTGAACTTGGTAGAAAAATAACTTAATTTTTAAATTAATTTATTGTAGACTTATTAAAATTAGCTATGCCTACGCCTTCGTTTTTTTCTTTCATATATTGCTCCTGGTATCATATCAAATTTAATCAAAATATATCCAGTAACTTTTGCATGATACTCGCACAAATTAACATACATACAGACAGACAAACGTTCTAAAAAGTTTTTATGAGTTGTTTTATAATTCTATATGCTGAATCAATTACTTTTTTTAATATTTTCAATGTACAAAATTCACTCTGTTGCAGTTTTATTAATAGCATAGATTAGACGAAATTAACATTTGGTATATTTTATTTACCTATTCGTTTTTAGTTTATATTTTAAATTTATATTAAAATAGGAAACTAGTATTGCAATAAAAAGAAACGAACGAAATAAAAACGCGTCCAGTTTTTAAGAAATTAAAGACTTGGTAATTTCGTAAATTGCCGATTGTTCTCTGACTGGAATAAGAAATATTTTGTCTACTTTTTATCCTTTGCTCCGTTTATAATAAAACATATACTCTTTCAGAATATAGCACAAAACTAAAAGGAATATTCTCGTTTATTCCTTACATGATATGAAAGTCAGACAAAGAGTACTCCTACTGCATTTAGATATTATCTTTCCACAAGCCACATGCACACGTGCGTATAGGCTCGGGCGCACGCGCGCAGGTATGTGCTCTTACGCATGCACGCACGCACGCGCGTACGTGCACTCGCAAACACGCATATACACAAATATTCCTTAGAATTCTTGCTTGCATTTGTTCCCATATCCAATATCTCTAACATATGTTTTCTTTAGAGACATCGATTCATTAATTTCATAATTAACCCAGTTTTTCTAGAAAGGTTCTACTTTAAGAGTTAATGCTTATCAATAATTATTGAAATTGAAACAAAACTTCAATAGGTTAAACCGATTAGTATCAATCGGACAGGCAAATATCAATAACTTAGTACGAGACTACTAAGTGGAATTCCAGCTTCCATATTGATTGCTTCGGATGGATACAGGGTAAATACAGAAGTTTATTATTGATAAATATGTGCATTCACCATATATCCCTAAGTCAGCATTTAGATCTATTAGCTAACAAACTATGTCGTCAATAGGATCGAGGTTATTTTTTCCTGTAAACTGTACACTGTCATAATAAATTGCATACCATTACACCTTCTTTTAAAAATTACTTGGACTTGTACTGAAATTGAACTGGTTTCTATTAATATATCTACTTCATTCGATTATCATTTTGCTTCCTGATTTTTACTTGTTCAGATCTCTAAATAATCATTAACAGAATAAATAATTCAACGGTATGAAAGATGTTTAAAAAGATTAAGTAGATTTTTTTTTAAATTGAATTAAAGATGGTTTACGTTGAAGGTATATACGGTCATACGGCAAGTCATAGAAAAAGACCGCGCGTACATGATTTGATTTCCTTTTGCCATTTATATTTAAAAATATTTTTTTGGGCACGACAGGATTCACAATTTACAAGGCAATCCGTATTTGTAATAAAAAATACGTGCCACATGCTGGATATACAGTATATATGTACAATTTAAAATGTTTTGTTACCCGCCCTCAAATTTCCGTATAAATATTCTTAAGTCTGAGCTATTGATATATATGCTAGTTAATTGTTTTATAACTATGCAAAATTTCAAATTTTTACTTAGAACGGACTCTAAGAAAAGTCGTGATCTTATAAAAATTCCGTTTTCCATACCTTAAAATTTCCTTTTAAGGTACGCAATCCTAAAAGATGCGTAGAAAGCTATGCCTGTGAAGTGAATTTTCTTTACCTTAAATGTAATTCAAACTAGAAATTATTTCGTTCACACAATTTTAACATATTTTATACATTTTAACATATTATATAATTTAGAAATAAAAAGTACGTATAAAATACCACTACGTCTATCCGATATACTCTTCCCTATCCGACTCTATCCGAGTTTAATTTTCTTACACTATTTGGCTATTTTACCGCGTTAATTCCGTCACATATTTTTGGATACTACCAAAATTCGTTTAAATGCTACCCAGCGGCGCATTTAGTAATTAATTATGAACATTATCTTGACTTGACTTAGTTTAGTTTTATAATATTTTCTTTTCTGAACGTAACGTATATTCGAAATAAATATCTTTTGAATAGCCTTGAATTCGCAGAAGAAAATAGTAACGGTAAAACTTTCGCTTCGCAATATATAAAGATATTGTTAATAGTTCAATTACAATAAGTATTAAAAAAAAATTACCAACTGAGAAAATTTGGAGAATTGATAAAATAATAAAAATTAAAAAAAATGTTGTCAAGTTTCCGCGATTTTTAATATTAGGATAAAATAATTTTGTTAGTAGGAAGCGGAGAGAAGAGGCAAGAAGAACCTCACAAAATGGAAACGGAGAACAGTTACCGAAGTTTAAAAAATTTTACTGAGTAAGTGTAACGAATGTCCTCTAATATCTTAACTTATCTCGAACTTCCAGCGAAAAATACTTTATTCTTTCTCTTCAGTAGCGAACAAGGCTACTTTCCTCACGAAACTTTTAATGCAATGTCTCCTAACGCCTGGCACAATGCAACGAGAGGTAAACGAATGAAGAGTAGCTAGTAGCAGTTTTATAAACTATCTCCTGCGTTGTTTTTAATCAAACTTTCAAATATCAGATTCAAAGTTTGAAGATTTGAAATTCAATATTTTGAATTTGAAATATGGTATATATTTCAATACAGCTTAATTTTTAAAAGAGATTTAAAATCCACCATTATTATTTTCAAAAACAGTACATCTGATTAAAAATAATTTTTGTATAAATTTGTACAAAGGCTTATTATATTTTAAATTAAATAATTTTGTTTTGAATCAAAGTAATACATACCATAATTTACGTTTGGTCCTCACATCCTCTTTATTCCTCACATTTTATTTCATAATTAGCTATTCCCGCGACTTTGTGTGCATGAATCTTTAGAAAATATTATGTTACCTGTAAGATAATACACATAGCATTATTTGTGATAATAAATATAAATTTAAACTTATTTTACCGTGATTTATTGAACCCTCAAATTGTCATTTCTTTCTTTTATTTGTTTGACTGTCATTCTAATTTTGATCTATATTGACAATAACGTATGTAAAAACCCTAACTACACAGCTTATTGCTATCAAAGTAATTGGATTATAAATATAGACACAGATTGAAATTTTAAACAAATAAAAGAAACACAAAACCAAAAAAAGTTATGTGTGTAATAATATCGACAATGTTGCCTACCATTATGTATTTGACCCTATTTGGATTATTTACTCGAACACATGCCTCTCCCGTACCACATTGTACTTCACTCCTGACCACGACCACCTCGTCAATATATACCTAGGTGGAAAATTTTATTGCGCAATTCAAAATACAGGCAGTTTCATCTATTGATGTACATAAGTACACTATATATTTGTGAAATTACTACGCATTGCGACAACCGACAAAAATGTCTATCCTCATTCTTTTTCCGAATTCGGGTTGTTACTCAAGCACCTACCCCTTGCGTAATCCTCCACACTTCACCACTGACCACACCAATATGGCCGAGTATTAAACTTCATTGCGCGATTTAAACTGCAGAGTGGCGCTATTTATTTATGTATATAAGTTTACTATACATTTATTTAATTACTCAATTTGGGATAGTTAGTTACTCCTTTGTTCTTGTGACGAAAATAAATATTTTTTGAAAATATTAATTTCGTATATTTTATAATTGGATATACCAATAGGAATGAAATTTTTCTCCAAATTGGCTTCTATATCTTAAAGAAATCATCCCAATTGGGTGAATGGCTTTTAAGTGATGCTTGTTCAAATATGCAGACAAATAAGCTAAAATTCTAAAGACTTTTTATGTTTATTTTTTATGTTTTATTTGTGTAATTAAGTATTCCTAAATTTTTTTTTTTTCATAAATATCTTCAATCTAATAAACAGACATATCTATTTTACAGTTTTATTACATGTTTAGATTATAAAATGGACAGCGATATTACAATTGAATAACACTTAAAAATAAATATAAAAAATTGTGTATAATGTAGTACTACGTATTTGTACATTGAAAATGTAACTTCTTTTGGGTTAATTGTTGTGACCATAGGTACCAGTTTATTATTAGTAGGTTCATAACTAGTAGGTCTATTTTATACGGTTATTTCAGTACCAAAGTGATGGCCCATCTTCCTTAAAGAAATACGAAATCCTTAAGAAAAACAAAACCTCACAATATATACGTGCAATGACTTTCGGGTCCATTCATACGTTACTTTTGTTCTAAAACGTTTGTGATTAAACGAATTAAATATTACTTTGAAAAAAATTTCCCAAGAAAATGCTACTAAATTTTTTAATTTGATTTGAATCGGGTTTTTTCGCGGTAATTATATATTTAATGAGTAAACCTAGATATTATATAGTATGTATAAACTGTGGTCACGGGAAGACTCTTCCCGTGACCACAGGCTGTGCAACCAGTCTGAAACGTCGGGACATAGTGAGTACTTAGTATATAATATCTAGGTTTACTCATTAAATATATAATTACCGCGAAAAAACCCGATTCAAATCAAATAAAATATGTGTTCGAATCGCGAAAGTTTGAAAAAGTCTAAATTTTTTAAATCGAAATTGAGGGATAAGTTTTCAATTCGAAACGGTTAACGGGAACAGGTTTTGAAAAACATTCTTTTTTCATTCATTCAAAAAATTTGTATTATTTGGCATTGTACTTAGAAGTCATTTAATTTTAAATCAGATTTATCACATTTACCTGTTGCATTTGTATTAAATATCCTATCAGAATTTTATTATCGTGTACTCATCTCGGCAAGTTTGAGCAATGAACTAGCATCGTGACACAAATTTAATTTAAAGTACTTATACAACTTTTTCTTTATATAGGATATATAATATAATAATATATACTTGATGCCATTGAGAAAAAAACTGTAAAATTCTGAGGGGCAATGTTTTTATAAATAGATTTCTTTAAGGCTTTCAATCTCACAATAAAATTCGTTTAAGTAAGAATTATATAATGCAAGGAAAATTAATTTTTTATTTGTCGTCTCCAGTTCAAAACTATGATAAATAATTTGCCCGCACTTTTAACGGAATAATATTTGATGCTGTAGTCTACTGAGGATTACTAAGATCTTCATATGCAAATTTAATTTTATTGCTTATTTCGAGCTGGTACACAGCACCCTTGACATTAGCTTATTTATAAGTCATAGGCTTATTTACTAGTGAGTATAACTTCAAAATTAATACACAATTAAATGAAACTACGTGATGTAGTATTATTTCTACTTTCTTTAATTTCTTTACCACGACCTAAGTTTCGTTGTATTACAACATCTTCAGGTGGGATATTAGCAAAGATATCCCACCTGAAGATGTGTATCTATCTTTGCTAATATCCCACCTAAAGATGTTGTAATACAACAAAACCTAGATCGTGGTAAAGAAATTAAAGAAAGTAGAAATAATACTACATCACGTAGTTTCATTTAATTGTGAATAATGAATTTCTACAAAATTAACGCCAAATATATTCAATATTCAAAATTAATAGTTACAGCATAAGTAAACTTTACATATTTGGAACTATGGTTAATATAATCGTTGATTATAGAGAAAATATCTGATTTTATTTATTTATTTATATACTTTAATGTATACAATCGATACATGGGCTAACTTATTGCTATAAGGGCAAACTCTTAAAGCCAACCAACGCACTAGTCCAGCCTCGTTCGACGAGTGGCCGGAAATCGAACCCGGGTTCCTGCGGTGAGCCACGGCCGTATGCATTATAATCAACCCAATATAACACGGCGACGATACTTTATTTTCGGATAATTTTACAATTCTTTATTTCTTTGATTCTCCGTATTCAAAGTAAACGATTCCACAGGCATTTAGTAATAAAATATTCATTGTCAGAAAAAATATATCAGTAAATTTGTATATTTCAATGAAATTTTTATCGAATAACATCGTTCAGAATATACCAGTCTATTATTTACCTTTTATTCAAAAACGATTAACCTAAAAAATATCATCAAAGCACTTTCTTCTAGAATGGTACCTCATTGGGTTGTGTGATGTTTATCTTAATTGCAGAAAATTATATAGGGTGACGATTCCAGTTCTCTACGCCTATGTGTTTATATGCATACGTAAAGTTACGTATATCGCTAACCTATATAGGTATCGCTAAACCCTTAAAAATCAGACCAATTTAATTACTAGTATGTGCCAGGAGTATTCGAAATAAACGGTTCGACTTATGTACTTTAACGTAGTATCTAGTAATACCTATATTTATAACGTTCGAACAATGTTGAAGCTGTACAGGGTACCTCCGTTGATGTGAGTTAATTTAATTCCAGGCCTAGAAGTAGTTTCTCTCTCTCTCTCCGCCTCCCTCCTTCCATTGTTCCTTCTCCGCTCTTTCTCTTTCCCTCTCCTCCCTCCCTCTCAGTCTCTCACTGTCTCAAATCCTCTCTCTCCCTAAATCTCTTTCTCTTTTTCACGAAAGTGTATTATACACGTTTAAAATTTAAATGACGTTTAAAATTTTATTTATTCGTATACAATTCCTTAATTTGATAGTTTATTTCTACTCAATTTGACATTGTTAGTAAAAAAAATATTAAATAATTTAGAAACAGGCAAGTTATTAGTTTTTAAATTAAATGGTAGTTATAGGGTAAATATATCTCCCCATCTCATTCTCTCCTTCGTAATCTACTAAGCACTAAACTATCATCACTAAAGTATTATCTAAACACTTAGTTAAACCTCTTCATTAGCTTAGACATTGACATTATGACTTGACAAACATAAGACAATATTAAAATACCCTAATTAAATATAAATGGATATCGATGTAAAAGAAACTTAATGTCCAGTTAGATATCATTTGTAATAAACTATATTAAATGAAATCCTATGTATAATAAGCCTACATCAAAAAATAGAGAAGAAGTTCCAAAATCTAAAGTGAAAACGTTTCAATTTCACTTTGTTATCTAGTTTTTTTCTTTAGAAATATCTAAGACTGGAAACTTTTACAATTTGGGTGACAAATTTCATTGTTTCTAACGTTTTATTAACGTCGTAAGTTTTGTATTAAGACCATATTATTTATAACATAATTCTACAATTAAGTTCTATATCACATATATATTATACTAAACTTTGAAGTTTAATATTTTAGAAACGAGACTATAAGGCAAAAAAAATCGTAAATAGAACTCTAAATAAATTACAAAAGAGCCAGTTATCCTATTAAGTGGGGTGGTCCCTTAATCTTGTTATTAACATTTTTGTTTGTTATATTAGTCTTTATTAGAAATGCTTATTTACTATATATATATATATATATATATATATATATATGTATATATTATACTAAGATTGCCTAAGATCTATAATGATAAACTTCTTTCTAAAATAAAGTAAATATATTACTCTATTTTTCGAGGTATGTAGTTATAAAATCATTATAATTCAATGTTATGACAGCACATTTTATATCTAAATTTGCTCAAAAAAAAATTATTAATCACGTTCATAATTTTCACTCAAAACTCTTTTTATCTTAAACGAAAAACGACAATGTTTCACGTGTTTTCAGAAAATTATTTTCTTTTCTTTTATAAAAACACCATAACTTTCACTTTTGCAATTGATTTACGGAATCCATAAATATTTCCTTAGTAATGAATCCGGACGAGTTTTTTTTTAATTTGTTCCTTACTCCAATATCTCATTCGAATTGTAGGTAATATTTTTTTCTGGCGGTTGTATTTTAATTCCTCAATCGATTGGGTGCTTGTTTCAAGCAAACCCGGTTAATTTCGTTTTCTTTATGTATAATTCAAGTACCACTAAATCTACGCAATTTTTATAATTATTTAGTTTCTTTAACCACGAATTCGCCTATGTACAACCAATTTAATAAATTGTGAAAAATCCTCTCAAATTTTAAGTTATCTAACAAAACCGAGGACTCCTTTACAATACTACCATGACGTTCATTTAAAATATTATTACTCAATCGAATATCTTTTTTAAATTTTATCATATAATAGATAAGGAGTATATTTATAATTTTTTTTGAAAAAATAGTTTTTTTTTTAATTTCTTAGCAGTTTCCACGTTTAGTTATTTGCATATCTGTATCACAAAGTAATATATTATATGCAGATATAAATTATCTAATCGTTGGATTATTATTAATCTACACCTTGATCACGTGGAGCTAAAAATATTTCCGACTGGTCTTATTTATAGATTACATTCAAAAAGGTCACTTATAATTTCTAATTTTTAATTCATAAAAGTTATAAATGGCTAGTCGCCTTTTAAATATAGTCTATAAATATTTTACACTTATCATATTTATTAAAACCCAGCTAAATATAAACCTCTCTTAGAATTCAATTACTCTGCTATATTCGAATTTTAAATTTGTAATCTATTTCGATACTTGGCTGATTCTGTCCAAAGGATTTTGTTTATCAAGTAGTCGCAAAGGATTTTTAAATGTAGAAGAAAAGGAAGTTCCAAGACTTATAAATATTGAATATGTCATTGACAAAAGTAATAAATGGTACAGTGGCTTCCGAACTTTCATATTGAGGTAAGTTAAAAACATTATAGCAGTACTGAATAGCTCATTGAATATCATTATGGCAGTACTGAATAGCATCAGTAATTGCGCTATACAACAGATCAAGAAAGTAATTGCACTATATAATAGATCAAAAAAGTAATTGCGCTATACAACAGATCAAGAAAGTAATTGCACTATATAATAGATCAAAAAAGTAATTGCGCTATACAACAGATCAAGAAAGTAATTGCGCTACACAAGATCAAGATAGTAATTGTACTATGCAACGGATCAAGAAAGAATTTGCGCTACACAACAGACCAAGAAAGTAATTGCGCTATACAACAGATCAAGAAAGTAATTGCGCTATACAACAGATCAAGAACATAATTGCGTCATGCAGCAGATCAAAAAAGTAATTGCGCTGTATTAGTTTTTTATTTTTTGTTTGATATATAACGTAGCTAAATATAATTTTTTTCCCTAATTTTAGATCTTCTTTCATTTGAATGTTGTATAACATATCGATAAAACTTTTCTATATAATAGTATCAATCCCTATTTACAAAATGATACTTTTCACAGATAAAATATCTCACAATTGTATTTACAAAACATTAAAACAGATAATAAAATGTAAAAGAGTATGTATATAGTGTGATTTATTGACAAAGTCTATTTGAATAATAATTTCACGGAAAATGAGAGATGAAAGAAATTAATATTAAATTGTGTTTACATGTGCAACGTCTCTTTGTATGAATTAATCCTATGTTAATTTACGACTCAACACTGAAAAAAACATAATTGAAACTGCATAAAAATACTAAATTACGGCAGGACGCTAAACAAACCGGAGACTATAGGAGATTATTATCTGTCAAAATAGATTTAACGGTGCACGTATTGTCATATATTTTTCACTCGTAGTAATCTAAAGAGAAATATTCTCAAGCTCGCATGCTTTGCACGTATATTCATAGTGTAGTAAGTCTATGTTCAATATTAATATTTAAAATTAAACTTAGGAGAATACATTCCATATTTTCTTCAAGTAAAACATGTGTCATATTATGTTTCATGTCTTCTCTCCATATAATAATATTTTTATGGAATATGTGTTATATATAAATATTCATCTATAGAACTTATCATTTATCTATAGAAATTTGTGGAAGGAAGTTAGTGTAATTGAACTGGCTGCAGGAATGTTTATAGACTGTATTTCTATTAATATAAATAGTCAAAATTTATAACTTTTAGGTGGACTTGGAAGAATATGGTTAAAATTATGGATAATCTAAATATTAAATAAATTTTACGTAAGTGTTAATGTCTTGCGTCTAGAGAGTTACATTATTATATAGTTAGTCTATTAGGAGTTTGTGAATTTTATCAAATCTAAATTAGGTTCCATTAGTTTTTCTGATATTTTTGGGTTTCAATAAACTCATAAAAAATTAAAATTATTTCCTTTTTCATATCCGGTAGGAATATGAAAAAGAAAATAATTTTTAATAATTTTGAATTTCAAGCGTTAAAAAAACTTTTAATGCTCTTTTTAATCTATTACCGCTTTTTGAAAAGGCAAAACTTAAATTGGAAACCATTTAGAATTTGGGGTTTTTCTTCTTTCTATTTTTACTGTAATTTTATAATACCTTAGTGAAAAAGAATACATCATTTTCGAATAGGGATTTCTTCATACTTCAAAATATCGTTTAAAAATATCAATCGAAAGTTTTTCATTCACATTTCTATTGAGGTTAGTACTCAACGAGTTTAGTATTAGTTACGAAAGGAAATAATTCTCAACATTATATATTATCTACATTATATAAACTTATGTATGTGCAATAGTTATGAAAATTAGATGAAATTTTGATATTTAGTAATACGACTTTTTTATTGTTTCAGATTAATATTTTATGAACTCTTTATACTCAACCGAATAAATCTTTTAAATTTACTATTTTTTAATACTTTTTTTATTCGTTTTAAGTATTCGATAGTGCCTGATTATTTGGAAGGCACCTTTATATAATAATCTTATGTATATAAGTACTATTTAAATTTATAAAATAATGAATCATAAATTGACTCACTACACACAGGTCCCCATGATAATTCCTGCAAATCTTAAACCAAAGATAAGTTCATAATGAATTTCTACATTAAAATGGCAGGATTTTTAAAAAAAATTTCAGTTTATTAATTAAACTTTCTGTATGGAGTCTGCTTAATATTAATTTTAAATCTATATTTTTTGGTTTCCGGGGAGTATTACTAGCCAAAAGAGTGAACAAATTGTCAATAGGACAAATGCTTCTTAGTAAATGGTTTTAAAATTTTTTCGATTGTATTTACTTAGTTTGACTCCACCTGCTACAAAAAAATATTGCAAATGTCGTTTTCGTCAAAAAATTGGTAATTTGTATAGTTTATATTCAAAACGGTATAAAATATTACAGTTATTTTTTGGAAAACACATGGCGTTGCAGTTTCGAATAAACTGCCTCATATTTTATATCCCAATTTATAATCAATGTAAGGTTTTATACAGCGTAAAACAATAAATTAAGAAATATTAGGAAATAAAATAGTAGACAAGTGTTTAAAATAATGGAACCCTCTTTATATAAAGTAGTGAGATTTTATTACGGATTTACTACCGTTTAGGTCAAAAATAGTAATTAAAATTATTTTATGCTTAACTAAAAAAATAACACGTGAAGACGAGAGCATATTTTTTTCTATTTTAGAAACAAAAAGTATCGACTTAGTCGAGCTAGTAAAGAAATAAACGAGCAACGTACGTGTATTCTAATATGAACACGAAAATACCAAACAATGGGATTGTGTGAAGCGGGCAGTTGGAAAGTATTTCTTGTGTGGTAAAAACTAAATGAAACGTTTATTTGGCCGATTTACTTGCTCATTTTAGCAAATAAACTTCTAATTAGAGGAAAAACTGATGAATGCTACGAAAAGGTAAATACGATTGACCACTTTCAGAAAAAGACTAATTATATCATATATTACGAGGTATACCTTAGTTTGCAGAGAAGTATGAAATTTTTATCATTTTACTTTTTAAATAATTACAAAAGAGAGATTTTTCCATACATTATTTTGTATGTAAGATAACAGTCAGTTCACTATACCAGAAAAGATTTTCGAATTTTTGTTTATTTTTTTTAAGGAACAATATTTAATATTTCTTTTAAATTTAGGCAAAACTAATTGAATTCCCATAAATACGTTTATATTTATTCGCATTCGAGAAGTAAAGTTAAACAGAAAGGAAAATAAAACATTGGGCGAGCCATGACTTCACAATAATAATTCATTCATTAACTCGATGGAATTTAATTTTAATTTATTTAGTTTGTAATAATTTTAAGTCTATTTAGGGCTCCTTTTGTCAAAAGGAAACGGAACCCTTATAGAATGACTCACATATCCTCTCGATTCGACCATATTTAATTACCTTTTTTTTCCAAGAAACAGCTAGACATGGTAATTTTAAATTTGGCACAATGACAAAGAATTTTAAATCTATGATGGACATAAAATATTGAAAGTTATTTTTTTATAAAAAAGCAAATACCGTGTGGAAGTGGGCGCTATTATTCTAAAGGGCTTATTATAAACTGTTCTAAAGAATCTTGTCTGAATATTGTAGGAAAATAGTAGCGATGATTTTAATATCATAGATGTTGCGATATTTGCTATAATATATATGCTCTTCGTATTTAATTTTATTGGCCCTAAAGACAACCTAAAAACGTGTTCACTTCATACTTTTATATGTGCGAAATAAAATAAACTTCTGAATTTTTGGTTAGATGAAACAAAAATTTTAAAACTTCAGCGCGGTCTGTTAAATCGAACCCGCCCTTAACTTATTGGAATTCGGAAGAAGAAAATTGGAGTCAACTAATGCTGCACGTCAATTTAAATGTGCTGTCATTCAACACGAAGGCTCTTCCGGCCCGTTGTGGCTTCTTTATATGTATAAGTCGCTGTGACGCAAGTAAATTGAATTGAATTTTGTTGGTCTTTACGTTTGAATCTATTTTCGTTACTGAATCGAATCGCTGTTGGATTTTAGCTTAAAACAAAAAATGTCGATTTTTCATTTTAAAACAATTTTATTGGTTAGGCGTAATTAAAGAGATACATATTTGTATTTATTAAGTAAATATCTATGATAAATTTTATTTACAAGCAGACCATCTTTCATTATTACATCAAAGGTTTTAAAAGGTTTTGTCTGACAATATACTAAAAAAATTATAAAAGACATCGTCATTAAAATTAGTTGTCTTCGGCATAAGGATATCCTCGAATTCCATGCTGCAAATTATTTATTCCCGGAAATGACTGAACCGCTAACTTATCTTTTATCTTAAAAGGACTGTGTCTGTTATTAGTTTGTAATAGAGGGAAAACGGCAGAATGCCTTTCTTTGCTACTGTTCAGTTAGTTTCGTTGGGGGTATTTATTGATTTTTACAATTTAAGCTTGAAAATGAAAATAGGACAGAGAACATAGTCATGTATTGAAGTTAAAATTGGTACTAAGTTTTCACTAGATGGAGTAAACACATAAAATTATTAATAATGATTATAATTCATTGTTTTTTTTATTACTACAAATAAGTAATTTCAAATATTGGCGTGATCATCTATGCAGAAAACGAAACAAAAAATACCGTAAATTCCTTCCGAGAAAATGATTTTGAAGCTTATTTCTAAGCTATGGAATTGAACAGGGGTTCATAAAAATTTGTGTGGCTTCCTGTCTGTGCTTTTAACTGCGTGTAACATAAAAACTATCAAACTCATTTGTATGGGTGTATGCATGGGGAATAATACGAGACATTGAGCGCTTATAAATATTTGTGTTTTTTCTGCAAGCAATCACCTTTTTTGAAATATTTACTGAAATATTCTTAAACTAATATATTTTTTATTAAAAATTAAGAATGGTAAAGAAAACTTTAACAACATTTTCAAATATCTATCCAGTTATGACTCTACTCGGTAGCACGTGATATAAAAAATTGCTAATATTTTACAAGTATGAGGAGATACATTAAAAACACATACCTTAAGGTATTACTAAATAATAATTGAAATTTCCACATGAAGCATGTGCTCATAGCAATTTCAGAGAAACAACAAAAACGTGATATAGAGGAACGGATAGATATATAGGCATAACGAAACTACAAGGGTTTTCTTTTTACCATTTGACTAATCGATCATAAAAACCATAAATAAACAAGAAAACTGTGTTTTTGTTTATTGTCTAAGAAACTCCTAGATCTTCCTATATCAGTGCGTAATACCGTTCGTGTGTACCCTGAGCTATTAAATACATACGAAAAAACATTCGAACAAATATACAAATAAAATGTTTCATTGAAAATATTGAGTTAGGATGAATACCTCATCGAGATTACGTATCTCATTAATTTCATTTAGTAAGAGGTTACTAATTTCAAGAAAGCGAAATCATTGATGGAAAAATGTAAGCAAATCGAAAGAGTGAAATGCGTCGATTCAAATAGGACCCTTTATTCAATAACAAGTAACGAACGATAAGGGTAGCTGGCATCCCTCCAGGCATTTAATTTAAAGCAACTAGAGAATTTTGTCGAACGGTTACCCTTTACAAAATAAAGTTTTTCCTTCATTGAAATTATTTGCACACTAGAAATAAAAGTTTAAATTTTGAAACTTTCTAACATAAATCTCATGACACAAATTTTTATTGGATGTATTATTTTTCAAGGTTGCTCATTTTTAGTATGTCTTATGTCACAAGAAATTTAGGATATTTCTATACAGAAATGAAATAAATAACGAATAAATAAATCTATTTTTGGCGTACATATGGGATTGTCCATTGTGATCCGTTTTTCTTTTCGGTATTTACTTCCCAAAAAATTACAATTTTTAAATTATTTGTGTACCAGATATTGAAGTCATAAGATATATATTCAATTATCTCAGCCAAGGTACACAAATAAATGATCGCTTAATTCACCTTTAGCCAAGTTTTCTTATTTTTGCGTTTAAACTATTATTAAATATTTGATCTTTCTAAACAGGTCTGAAGCAAAATAGATATTTCTTATCAAAATAAGTATTTCAAGAATATAGTATTTTACATTATATGGCATTATTGGCTGAAAATATCCCTTTCGTAGCAAATGAAAATCTGAGAATATTGGAGATTTTGTCGAAGGTTCCAGTTGATTATACTGAACTATATGGAATTATCTCAAAATTACTGATTATGTGACGTCAAATGTCTCTATAAAGCCACACACGTGCTGTAGAAAATAGCTGTCTTGTTATTGTCGTTGCTATGATAATTTTTTTACTGTTCATTTTATGAATATTATTCTCGAAATTGTTTGTTGCTCGAGAATTGTGACTAAATTTAGACCAACACATTTTGTTTTATTTTCATTACTAAGAAACTAAGTCATTATTCTAACGAATTTGATGCGAGGCACAAAATGACAAAGGGCTTGTATTTTTGTTAAAATAAATTTATCATAGCTATTATTGTCATTACGTAGTGAAGTTAAACTCTTGTTCACAAAAATTTAATTAGGTATGCATTAAATCATACTCACTGGTGGCAATGAATCAAATCATATTTTAATAAAAACTGAGAATCTGGTAACTCTATATTGTAATGTAACAAAATGGTACATTCGCGATATAAAACTGACTATATCGGTATCTGATTGTAACCATATGTGGATCATATCAATAGGCTGATATAATTGTTATAGAGCTGAGAGCATTCATCATCAGACATAAAGCGTGGCTAACTTCTATGAAAAATAAAACACCCAGATAACGTTGTTTTATGATTTATGTTTCAAGCCTGCTTGTTTTAAGTTCGAATATACTTGATACATAATCCAACGTTATAATATTAGCACCGCTTTTTAAAATGTTGTTATCTTTATACAAACAATTGCTTAATATTTTTAAATTTGTAATTTTATTAAATGTCGGAATATACATTTCACCAATTTATATAGCTCAAAAGCAAATTTATACCAAAATTATTAAAAATGAAAATGCAGTAAGAAAAACGCAAGATAACTCAAGTAAAATATTTACGTGAATAAGACTCAGTAATTAGAAAATAATTGTGTAAAATACCAAATGTTTCAATAGACGTAAATAATTTTTATCTTATTGCCTTTTTATTTGTGGACGTCGCTGTGAGTAGATGAAACGAAATCACAATATCACTTTGATCTTGGAATGATTAGGATATTATACATAATAGATTAAGTGTACTAATTTTTTAATTCAATTTTTCTGTTTTAGTTGAAATTGTTTCTTTTTAATACTACTGTATCATATAAATAGTTAATAAATACTAAGCCGTCTGTTTTACATTAATTAACATCAACTTATTAAGAAAATTTGCACGATTTATTTTAATTACATGTTTCATTTTCCTAAATTCATTTACACTCCAATATGAAGAAAAAAGTTGTTTATCTGTTCATTTTGTATATAGATGCTAATCTCTGGAACTACTGGATAAAGTAAAATAATTTTGTTGCAGAATAAGTTATATAAATACAATGCGAGCGGAGACTTAACACTAAATATAAAAATACTAGGAAGAAAGAAGTGTTTCTTTGCTTTCTCTAATCAAATCAAGAATTATTTTATTATTAAACCGATAAATCTATAGGAACTCACTGGCAGAGACCTGATAATAACCAGAAGAAAAGATGTGGTTTAGGAGCAGGAATTGGGTATACCGACATTTTGTTCAACTATAAAAGTTCATTTTTCATTACACTTTAATATAAGTAGCACGTGACTGGGGAATAATGTGCTTTGTTTTATTAATGATTTGATACGATGAAAAATTTAATGTATGATGAGCATTAAACCTATTTAGTATCTTTCCTGATGATAAGGGTATTATGCTTATGGTTATAAAATTATCGTGAAGTTCTTATTCTAAAAAAATACCGCCTGTCACATGCGTGAGAACTTTTTTTATCAACTCGTCGTCGTCGAAGTCTTTTTATCAACTTTGAAGTACAAACACCAGACTTAAATGAATCTGAGTAACGCTGGATATTATCCATTAGTTTATGTAATTAATACATGCGATGTATTAATATAATTAATTTTTGTAAAAAAACTTAAATCGCAAATCATATATATTGAAGTGACATATCGGTAATACGCTAATATTTTCTTTACATTTGGTCAAATATACTTGAAGTATGTTAATTTCTTTTATTCTTTACGTAAAGGACAAAAATATGAGTTTGTATGTCATTTATTACTTTTTTTTATATGTACCTCATTCCTAGTTATATCTAGAAAATTTTTTTTAATTCAACTAACATCACAGTATCATCGATAAATTGTATCAAAAGGTTTAAGAAAGGTTTCCCCGTTATATTCAATTTCTTTATAGCCTCATATACTGTGATTGATTATGGCACTGTTCATAAAGTCACGCCTTTACAAAGTACCTGCCTCTTTTCTCGTCTTAATGCTTTTCCGGTAACAAGGGTGTGACTATTGTTGAAGCAATACAAAGAGTTTTTGCGCGTGTTCTCTTATTTTTCAGGCAATTTAAAGGTTAGGATATATTTTAGCCCATATTTTGAAGGTCCTGTATATGTGTGATTTTATTTTTAGAGTTTTTGAACGGTGGTTGTTCTTGTTATTTATTTACATTGCAAATAAACTCTGTAATAATGTTTTTCTACAGATTAAGAAAAAATTAATTTTTAAATTTAATGGTTTTCAAGTAAACAAGCTTGTAACAAACTCTTTTTAAATCAGTTATAATTTAAATATATTCTTTTATACAAGTGGATAATTCATTAATATGACTTTTATTAATACACCTTTTTACTGCCCGAAAGTGAATATTAAATGTAGTTTCTTTAATTGTGTATGAAAATGAGATCTATATTAAACAATATTTTTAATGTTATTCTCGTCCATAGTTTGATCAGTTGTGTACCGCATGAAATGCAGTTCTATAAAGTTCTATATAAAAAAATAGAATTTAAGGCAATTAATAAAATGAACGTTATTTTAAAATCATGGAAATACGTATAATAAAAATACAGTTTCTCGTATTTCATAATGATGTTACTAAATTCATTGAGTTAGAAAATATTTTCTTTAAGCAATTAAAATGCGAGCTGATAAATAATTTCTGAATAAACATCTAAATTTTGGCTTCAAGTTGCTGGAAATGTTATTTCAATTACTTATAAATTCATTTAACTGTACCCTAATCTTAATAAATTTTTCAAGTTATTCCTTCAGACGTTCAAAGAAAATTAGGTCATGTAATAAAGAAAACAGATATTCAAAACTCAAGTTTTAATATTTATATTAGTTTTTGGCAATAAATCTCTACATATTTTACTGTAATAAATATATTTTAGCAGTTATAAGAATAATTTATTTCGTTAATTCAATTTATTTTGTTGTAATAGTAACCGATTCTAACTCAGACGTTAAAAGTTAACCACTCTTTTTATTTGATTTCATTCAGAGTTGACATTGATTTTTTATGATTCCATATCTAAAGAAAAAATGGAATGCTTGGAAAATAACTCAGGGTGCGTCTATGCGGCAGTCATAGTCGTTTTTCTTAGAAATCGTTTGACGTAGAAACATCAAATATGAGATAGTGGTATAGTATATTAACTCGCATATACATCAATAGTTAACACCCGAAAATATTTTGTTTAATTTAGATTCCGTGCCTTATTTACGGATATACCCAAAAGCGTTAAATAAGTGGATACGTATATGCAATACAGGTACATAAGAATAATATCTAACAGAATACAAAACAATAACAACAACAAATAAGAGAGGTACCTGCAACATTTCTATCAAATTTAATTTTATTATCGTGAACCACCGAGTAACTCCATAATACCATTTCTGAAACTGTCATATAAAATACTTTTTATTCCATTATTGATTAGTCAAAATTATAACCAAAAAGTAAAGTTGTAACTAATATTTTAAAAAGTAAACTTTTACGGAAAAATTTTTTTCATGAAGGTTTTGTTTTTAAAAATTTGACAGCCGAAACTTAAAAGATAATGTCATAAATAAATCCACGTGTATGCATAGAAAGTGATCTGAAGAACAAATGCTATTTTCTTGCGAGTAGATTGATGAGATAAATTAAACTTCTACTAATAAATTCTTTTATCAAATTTTAGTTAAATTGTAAAAATAAATGTCTTAAATTATTAGAAAAATCAACAAATTCTTCCACTAATAGAGGAAATGTTACTCTATGTCACAAATATTTAGATATTTAGATTTTACGTAACTGGCAATACCGCATTTAACAATATGAGTGTACGAAAAATGGATGAATGCTCAAAGATATTCGCTCGCATTCTACGCAAGTGAGATAAACTAATATCTCGTCCTCTGTAGTAGTCAGTACCATTAAGTGCTAAAAGCTTAAGGTCGATATGATTTAATAATTTCAAAAAATACATGTCCAAAACCATTGCCCATCGGAGTTGAAGGAAATCATATCCGAGTTTTAGAAATTTAATTATTTATATGAACATAAAATTTGTGATAAATTTCACTAACTTAAAGGAATAGCGCTAATATTATTGAGGCAATAGTTGTATTCCTTACTCTTTTAAATTTATAATTTACTAGTTAAAAATAACGTAGTAAACATGGAAAAAAAAATTTACAAATGGGTATAAGTTATGTATGCATGTGAGTTGTGTGGACATGTATACTGCTCTTATATCTATAGTCAATTATTTGTGTTATTAATTTTTGTGATGGACTAGCTATAAATTTTAGGTATGTGGTAGCCCCAAATAAACATTTTTTATAAAATTTATGTCCTATATTAAGCAGTAAAAATTTTATTTTTTGTGAATATTTTAATGTGTAGAAAAATAATTAAGAGCAAATAAGTTTTAAGGAATATTGCAAATAAAAATTATTAAGTTAAATTTAATATTAACGAAACTGTTACTATCTCTAATAAAAAAATATCTCTATAAAATTAACGGAGAAAATAATATGAACACCACTGTAAGGTCACCGGTGAATACACGATAGTATCAGACAAATATCCTATTTATTTAACTTACCCAGGAATCGATAAATAATTTCCAAATACCATTAATTAGTATTTGAAATATATCTTGAATTACTTTACTGGACATGTTTTCCAATTTGCAACTCATTTATTTAAATGCATTTTTAAAGTTATTCTTTGTATATCGGAAGAAAATGGGAAATCAAAATTCAAAAGTAAATATTTATTTATGTTCATAAATGTATGGTCATATTAAATTCGTTACTACTATGGTATTTCGTACTCTTCAATTTCTCTCACCTAAGTAGCCTGTATTTTAAATTGTGAATTATATTACTATTGACAAAGTTTTTCGAAACAAAATGTTTGTCTATCGTTTCAATTTATTTTAAAGAGCAGTTGAATTTAATAATACTATTCAAAGAATAAACCTTGAGAAAATAGATGAAGCTAGGAAAGCAATAATCGAAACACGTAGACTAGAAGTAAACTGTTGTTTCATTCGAATTGCATTACTCTGAGTGATAGTTGTACTGACAGACACCCCTCCAGTATTTTAATTTTTTCTGTTAGTGGGAATAATTTTTTGATCGATTCTATTAAATTGAAGACATTTGTTTTTACAATTAAACAAAAATTTGATAAAAAAGCAATATATTAGTAGAAATTTAATTTATCTCATCAAACCAAGCGCCAGAAAAGAGCAATTATTCTTCAGATTACTCTCTATGCGCAGACATGGATTTGTTTATGTCATTATCTTTTATGTTCCAGCTGCCAAATTTTTAACGACAGAATCTTGATAAAAAAAACGTTTTAATAAATTAGTTGCAACTTTACTTTTTTCTCACAATTTTAACTAATCAAGAATGGAATAATAATTATTTTATTTTATTCTATGTCGAAAAGCGTTTCGCGTAACAAATGCATACAATAATATTAAAAATGCAAATGAGCTTTTAATATCATTCCCAACAAAATGTTTATGCATATGTACAAATACAACTTTTAAATCGTACGTTTTTGGAAGCAAACGTTATTTTTATTACAAGAATTTTAATTCGCATCATTTATAAATGCTAATTAAAACTATTTATTTCATTTGCTAGAATAATTTCTTCAATTTATTTCCAAAACGTTTAAATGGAATTTCCAAGCTTTTATTTTAAATCCGAGACAAGTAAGATTGTGTAAATAGAAACCAAAATTTACTTTCGTTTTAATTTTATTGCTCTCAGATAATTTAAAAAGTTTGGGTAACTCATTGTTTTAGTAATTCGTTGAGGGAATTTATTTTGCAATGTAATACTTTAGTAAAAAATAATTTTTCAAGCTCTTCAATTTTAATTTGTGAATACGAAACTAATAGATGTTTTTTACGAAACGAAGTATATCCAAGTTTATCTCAGTTTATTTTATAAAAATCTATTGAATTTAATAACATATTTCAAAGGGCAAAGTACTCGAGAAAGCGACGTACTAACTCAAAGAAATAATTGAAATACTTTGATTCGAGCGAAGCAGTTGAAATGATTATATCGACTAATGTAAGAAGAGCGGGTGGAGCGAACAGTTTTGATCTAGGGCAGCTAAAACTTTCTTAGAAATGTTGTCAATTTATGTAATTTTCTTTATAAGTGGACCAAATTTAGTGATTTCTTTTTATTTATCTAGGATGTATTTGCTAGAAATTGGACTAGAGTTTCAGAAGATATTAAGTCGACCTCCTGCTTTTCTGAGCGAACCAAATATAAAAATGTGATATTAATACAATGATAACAATTTTTCTAAATGAATAAATTCGACTCATATTTTTTCATACCTACGTGTTTTTGAATACAAAAATTATTCATTCGTTATATTCATGGAAACTGTCATAATATTATGTGTATAATTATAACATCATTATTCTTTTGATTGTATATGTGGCGTAATTTATTCTTATTCTGAACTTTATTTTAAGGCAATAATTCAACAAATATATCAAAACTCTTCAAGCTAAGGTCCTAAACAATTACATGTTTCAATTTGTGTGACCATGTAATGCCGAGGTCACTCAAATTCCCCTTACCATTCTGTTCATACATTTAATATTTCTTAAATGTTATGAGAATACAAGACAAAATGTAATATTAATATAATTATATATACCTCATAATATTAGGTATATTATTAACAGTAATATTATGTGTTATTCTAACACGGATATTACGGAAGTTTTAAGTTTATCATGAATAGGTGAGAATAAGTATCTTTTAAAATGTTCGTTTATTTATTTAATTATTAGAATTACAAATGGTAATATATATGTTTACATAAATTAATTAAATATACCTTTGTTTGGTTATTGATGATTAATCTAGTAAATATTTAGAAATGTTTTTCTGAATTCAATCATTTAATTTCATTTTAATTTACGTATTGGCATTATCCAGCAAATTAATATTTTGCTGCATATTTAATTTGGCTGTTCATTTCTTATACTAAGAAGTGCACCGATGTGTTGTTAAAAATTTGAAATACTATTATACTACAGAAAGACAAACAAAATGAAACCGCTTCCAATTCGATTGTTTGTCGCAAATAGTGTTAATATGCAAACAACGATGGCTTAGTTCAGAACTAAGCCATTGGTGTTTACATATTACATAGCAGCATGTTTGAAGCCTCCCCGAAGCAACTCCCAATGAACAAGGGATATTTGTTGAATTTAGAGATTTGCTGTCAACAATTAAATCGATTAGCTAATAACCTAAGCAGCTAACAGAACTAAGTTTATTTTTTCTATGATAAAACTAAACTATATACTGCAAAGTTTATCACCACTATATTATTATCATTTGCTCAGAGCTCTAAACGATCATTTATAATATAAAAAAATACAGAGTGGAAGACTTTTACAAAGTTGGTGTCGATTTTTTTAATCTAAATCTCCAAATGTATATATACCTTAGAAGTTTTTTGTCACATCTTACCAGATAGAGAGAGTTTAATTTCAGATATAGTAAACTTTTAAATTTTCTTAAGAGCAAGTAGGGATTGAAGACTTGTTAACCAACCCTTTAATTATAATAAGCAATACATTCTAAAGGCTAGATACATATATCTTGTTGGATTTTTTAAAGATTGTGGGATGTTTAACATATTTCGGATGCTATATTTTTCTAACCTGGTCGGAATAAGTAGTTTATGACATTATTTGTTATGCCAATTTTAATTACCAATGATAATACAAATTAATTAATATTGCATCTTAATTAGGATTTTACGTACCCACCTAATATTTCTTTAGAGAAACTCCCAAGAACCTCGATTGGTTTTATGTCATATTCTTCTGTCTTCACATTAATGTTAACTTTTTAATCTCCATTTAACTAACCGTAAAAATATAAGTTTTGATATTTTTGAAGAATCAAAATATGCATCTCCAAAAGGTTTATGACATTAGTTCAGTAATTAAATGAGAATTCATTAATCCAATCTAAAGATTCATTAAATGGGTTTTCACTTAAAGAAATAATTGTGTAAGCTTTACATATAAAAGTTACATTCACAAATGCTTTTGAGTATATTTGTATGCATACGCATTTGTATCTAACACGTAAAAAAATTACTAACTTCGAAGAGCGAAAAAAGAGATTCGTAAGATCCGGAGATCATGCAGTTAAATTGACTGTCAGTTGACATGAAGACTCCTGCGTCTTCGTGTAAACTTCAAGGTGAGCTGAATAAATTGAATTAAGTTTCTAGCAGATGTTATTTGAAAATCGGTTTGCGTGTGCAGGACTGATTAAATATTTTCCTGTCCTTGCTAAGTACTGATTTTGATGTGTTTTCTTACATTACCTTATAAAAGGAGTATATATTCCTTTTTTTGATGTAATAAATAGTATATATTTTTATTCTAATTTGCGACCACTTTATGCTGAAAAATAGGGAGCATTTTTTTGGAAAATTATCCTAATTTTTCAATGTTATTTGTGATCCAGCATTATACATCTCCACTCCTATTTATTTTTATAAATGTAATTAGTTAAATAATTTAAAATAGTAAATGCATGAGAATTAGTCACTTGATGAAATTTAATTTGCATAATTCTGAGATATTTACGTCTCATAAGAACGACATATTAAAATGAATTTAATTTTACTCATTCCAAAGAAATTATACACTTTCTGGATTGTAATAAAGTAATTACCTAATATAATACCTTGAAAAATTTAAGAATTTTGAGCGAGAACTATACTGTTTTAACAAATAGATTAATTGCGTATAAAATAATCACAAGACAAAAGTATTTGATACAATGTGTAAATTAAAGTTAAAGCAGGATATTTTGGACATTTTCAATCATCATATTCTGTAATAGGCCGAATTTAAGCAAATGAATAAACAATAAAACATCAATAAACCAAATAAGATACATATTGATAATAATTTTTTTTAAATCTGCTCCATTATAAATTAGGAATTTTAGCATTTACATTGAAATATTTCCAATTAAATGAAACTACGTGATGTAGTATTATTTCTACTTTCTTTAATTTCTTTAACCACGACCTAGATTTCGTTGCATTACAACATCTTCAGGTAGGATATTGGCAAAGATTCAATTGGAAAGTTCAATCTTTGCCAATATCCCACCTGAAGATGTTGTAATGCAACGAAACCTAGGTCGTGGTTAAAGAAATTAAAGAAAGTAGAAATAATGCTACATCACGTAGTTTCATTTAATTGTGAAATATTTCCACTGTAATTTATAAGAGAGAACATGGTATATTAATGAAGGAACTGGAAATCAATGCATAAGATTTATTGTCAATTAATTGGTTCAATCAGGAGTAATATTCGCATAAAATAAAACTGTGTACCTTGTAGTTTGCGTGTTATTTTTAAAGTGATGTGATTTTCTCACTTGTGTACTAATGACATTATCAAAATCAAAGTATAATAAAATGTTGTGTAAAGAAATATCAGATGAAATAAATTTGTTTTAAGATAGATTGCTATTTTGTTTTCCAAAATTTGTAACAGTTAAAACGACTTAAAATAATGGCTTGTGAAAACAAACTATTTCGTTTTTATTCCCTGATCTCTGAAGTAAAATACTTGTTTATATTATTTTTATATATTATATAACCCTTGCTTATATTAATTATTTCTTGATTTGTTATCAGCAGTTTAAGTTGATTATTTTTTAGTTTATTGAGGGGCAACGTGTAATATCGTCAACGTTATATCAGCTCACAAAAACTCAGAACTTGTAACGTTCCCCCGTAATCCGACGGAGTTAGATTAAAACAATTGAAGGAAAATCGGTAATAAAGCCGAAAGGAGTTCGTATTATGACGATCTTGGGTTTAAAAAACATGAAGGAGACCACAATATTTTTATATTAAGACGGACAAATACTTGGAATAGCAACTAACATTGCAGAGTTTAGAACTCGTGAACAAGTTAATGTGCGAAGGAATATTTTAACTCTATCAAAGTTCACCAGTGATTTCATTGAAAAAAATGAACTATTAAATTATATAAATACGTTTTATTTATTTATTAATCGCGTTATATATTAATCGCGTCATCCACTCAAGTTAAGCTAGCTTAGAAATCGGGAGTACCCAAGTATTGAATTCGAATACTGATCTAATTTCAAGCATAAGCAAAATTTAAAATAAACGATTTATGTAACAAAAATAAACGGAAAGATCCATTTTTATTTGGACATGTAATAAATATTGACTATATTTATTTATTCTATGCTTTCTTTTCAATATTCTGAATAATCCCTTTTCCAGACCGTAGGTTTAAAAAATAGTACCAATCAGCGAGTTAAATAAAGCAACGATACATTCAATGTTATGAAAATGAAGATAGTGCTGCATTACAAGTCAGGATACCTTGCAGGTTTTCTGAAAATTTTCAATGATGTGACTGTGAAATGTGAGATGATTATTGGTAATTATAAAGACTATTATCCAAAATTACTTACAGAAAGGGTAATTGTTCACAAATATATGTGTTTATTTTCTTTATCAGTTTATGTTGAAATTTTAGAGAGGATAAATGAAGTGTTCAAAAACAAAATTTTAATTTGTGTACCATGTTGGAAACCGAATTGTAAGCATTCGAAACCGATTTATTTTAGAATTTTATGTTACAGAGAACATTTCTGCAGATAGTACTAAAAATATTTACTTTAACATAACTCCGAAACTATTGAAGTCAAAATTATAAAAAGATGACAACGTTATTAGAAATTTATTTAACGCTTATCAGAAAACAATAAGGGTATTGTAAGTATTGTAGTTTTTGAAAAATGTCCGATATATTTACACCTTTTAAAGAAATATTAAGCAATATATTCATGTAGCGAATAATAATGTTAATTGTTGTATGCGTATAAAGTAATAAATCATATTTTCAAGCAGGTAGACAAGATTTTCAGAAACCGCCTGTGATCAAAATGATTTGTGCCCATAAAAATAAATAATAATGTATAACCGACTACTTCAATATAAGTCTTACCTCAATTATTGGAAAAAAATTATATCTGTTTTATAATAATAAATGAAATTTGAAATAAACCAAATAGAATCCATGTATTGATACATTAAAAGAAAACTTCTTACCCCTTTTTAAGCATATTGCGCTCAGGGAAGAGTGTAATATTTGCCTTAGTTAAAGTTTATATAGAGAAGAAGTACAGAAATCTAAAGTGTTAATATAATATGTCTACGCATGATCACATGAAAAAAAAATTATACTACTTTTTAAAGAATATTGGGACCAGGGAGTATTGTGAGATTTGATGTAGTTAAAGTTTCTATGGAGGAGTGCAAAAAGTTAAAATTTTGTATATAATACGTCTATGTATTAATAAGCGAAAAAAAAACTTGTACCCCTTTTTAAACATATTACGCTCACGGAGGAATGTAACACTTGACATAGTTAAAATTTATATAGAGGAGTGCAGAAAGCTAAAATGTTTATGTTATATGTCAATATATTAATATGTGAAGAGAAACCTTTGTACTCCTTTTAAAAAAATTTGCTATAGTTTATTCGTCTATTTTTTCAACTATGATCAACATTAAATTTTAAATTTTTTGGGTATTTCAGGGGGTTAAGGCAAACAACACATGCTAATGACGTATTTGTACACGCTCTCAATTGACGTAATAGAACAAAATTTTAAAAAAATATGTTTATATAAGCAATGATTATGGAACTCTTTAACAAAACAACCTCAATAAAGTTCAAACTTGAAAATTTAATGAATGACGGCCGAATTTTGACCACCGAGCGACCACTAGTTCATAATAATACAAGTGAAGCATATTAAATACGCCACCATACTTAAATATTCCTGTAGCCTTTCATTTATATGAAAGTAGTCCATCACTATTTAAATTGTAGGCGAGTGGTATACAATATTTCATTTGGCAGGTGAGACTCAATAAATAAATGAATTACTTCTATTTGTGCCACCTTAATGAACGCATCATATACCGCACGCGTGACAAGAGAGGGGAAAATCATAGCGCGGAAGTCGCGGCCCGGGGCGGGCGGCTCGCAAACGTAATTTTAATTCATTCTTTTTAATTGACACCTTGATATTGAGTCTTAAACAATGAGGCTCGTGTAGCATATCGTTGTAAGCTTTACTTTTAAATTTACCTTATATATTACTAAAAATTTAAATTGTATTATGTTTATTACGATCTTAAATTACACAACCTCTATATGGCCGTATACAATTTCTAAACAAAGTTTGTGGTTAGGAAAGATATAATGATTAGAAAATGCAAAAATTTATCGAAAAATTTTAAATTACCATATTAACTACATATGTGTATGTGTTCATTTTTAATTTGCTTTCGTACATGCTAGCGTGTAAGGATGCGTGCATGAATGCGTACATGCATGAGTGCTTACGCACGTTTGTGTATATGCACGCGCATACGTATTGTCGGTTTATTTATTACCTACTTGATTCTAATAACGAGATATTTCAGTTCGACTAGAGCTCCTTTGGAAAAAGGTACAACTTCACTGACAGATAATCATTTTAACAGATTTATAGTAATTTTAAAATATCTATATTTTACGGAATCTCAAAAAACGGGCGAATTTGAAATTGTTTAAACAAAATATATTGCTCGTTGCGCAAAAGATTTCACTATTATCTCTGATAACAAAACATTTTAACATAAATAATGAAGGATATAATATGTAACTTTTAGATCACAAGTTAAAAGAAAACTATAAACAGACAAATAACTTAATTAATAAAAGCGTGTCGATAATAATTTCCAAACACGATTACAAATTCTATGTTTAATATTCTTGAGAGTCTCTTTAAACTTGTTATCCGTGCATTTAAATAAAAAAATTTCATGCTTGATTTTCTATATATATACCTGAAGAAAATTATATTTAGTACTCAAGAAAATAGAAATTCAAAATTTTAAAAAATAAAAGGCGGAATGTGGGTCAAATTTAAAATCTTCTGATTATTGGAACTACGTTAACACTCATCTGCTTTCATTAATTCATGGAAAAAAATATATAATGGAAAGTAATATATTTCTATTATTATATTATATGCATGGAAAGTAATATATTTCTCACCCAATTAGAACAAGTTTTCCAAATATTTTAATTCGTGAATCCGACTCCATTATATGTTTTTCGGAACAAATTTTTTTAAGTTGATTAGTTTCAGTTTATTCTATAACGGAAAATGGACTTAATTATCAAACGAATGAATAAAAAATTTGACGAAATCTATTAAGTGGTGAAGAACAATTATTAGTACACCTAAGCTAGAGCAAAACTGTTCTTGTATTCGAGTATCTAAGGTTCCTTAGAAAAATTATCCGTCGATGTTATTTACTCTTTCAGCCAGAAAAAATTATTGACTTATTTTAATTTATCCAGGACAATATTTTGTTAAAAGTTTAATGAAAATTCAATAAATTTATTATTTCTCAGCGATGCTCGATGAAAAAGGTTTTTAGTTTTGTTTTACTTTTTCTTAGCAAACCGAGTATCAAGACAGGAAAACTTGTTTTCAGATCACTTAGCACTCAATGAAAATTCACTTTTAAGAATTATTCTTGGTACATTACTTAGATTACTTAAATAGTAGTAGCACTTGAAAACGATGATAATCTTTTCTTGAAATAAACAATTAATTATTTTTCATTTCATAGGTCTAGTGAAAACGCAGCAATCTCGGCGTGCGTACGTGCGTGCGTTTTTCAATGTTATTATTCTATAGATCGTCTACATACGTATCTGGTTTATCGGAAAAATACCATTTACATCCAAGCCGTTAAAATTAAAGTGACTTGTATTGAATAAGGTCACGTTTAAAAAGAAAGGTTGTACGTTAATATGATACCAAAAGTTATCAGTCAATTCTTCTATTCCTTAATTAAAAAAAGCTAAAACCTTACGGGTATAATAAGGTAAACACTAAAATGAAATGCAAATAAAGTCCATCCTAAGTCTAATAAACATATTCTAAGTGTAAGCCTGGTAATCGTTCAGAATGTTTATTTTTCAATTGCGTATCATGTGGGTGTATGCTTTATTATAAAATACCATGCCAGTCTCGAGTTTTGGCCATATATAAGTATGTAATTATCATTTGGGTAATTTTACAAGTAATCGACTTTTAATTTGACTTCATTAAAAAATGAAATTTTTCTCAAAACAATTATTTATTGTTTCATTTATTAAATTATTTGACATGTCGCAAATTTGACTTTCCAAAAAGACATTCCTTTCCATCCGTTGGTTTGAACCTATATACGTATAGTATACATTATATTTCGCAATTTTGATCCTATTTTAATAATACTTCTTTCCGTGGATTGGTAAACTATAAGAATATTTTCTTATTAATTTTCACAAAGATTTATATAAACAGATTCAGCTTCAATATTTACTAAAAAAGCTCAGTTTTTCGTGTTCTTCAAGTGTCTTCGACCTTCGTTTTATGCGCAACTTTTTACCCATTTTTCTTGCTTCCTATCGCCTATGTATTTTAAACCCGTTCTTAACTTTTTTCTTAGGTATATGATATACCAAAGTGTGGTTAAAACTTTCATTGATTTTTGGTAGATTATTACTTTTAAATAATTAGAGCAACTTTAATTCTAGCAACGATTTTTACTGTATATATTTTACTTCTTACCAGCTTTTGCTGCAAACTTTATTAATGTGGACTACTAAAATATGCATCAAGGTTTCTTAAAAAAGTGACTTAATTGATTATGAAGAATGGTGTGATTTTATTTACATATATTGTAATTTTCGAGTGCTACTCATGAATGGTATTATAACTGAAGTGCAACACCGTTTTAAATAGTCTTAAAATTTCTTTAACTTACTTATAACAAAAAAAATAGGTTTTTCCGCAAGAAATTTTAGCAGTTATTTTTTTTACAGAACATAAAGTTAATGGATACGTCACTTAAGTAAGAGCAATAGTGTAATTAGTTTATTGAGCAGAAGTAATATTGCTTACTCTTTTATCTTAAAATTTGAGGAATTAATTGTATATCAGATTTATTTCTTAGGTAGCTATTATGTTAAAATACAATAAGGAGCTATTAAAAAATTAATAAATGCTCATAGTTCACCTTTATTTATTACATTCTCCAATTTAAAAGAGCAAAGTTATAAGTTACGTGTGCATATGTGTTGTGTGGGCATATATGTCGTGAGTGAACATAAGTTATGTATGCATGTATAATGCGAGTGCGTATGTACGTACGCGCTCGTATTTATCATCCATTTGTTTGTTTTATCTTATATATTTATAAGTAGGGATAAATTTTAGATATATTGTAGCCCCAAAGAAAATGCAGTATATATGGCAGTTAAAACTTTATTCCTTGTGACGATTTTAAGGTACGGAAAAATAATTATATTTTACAGAATTTTACAAATAAAATTTATTAAGTGGAATGTAATATAAATAAAGCTGTTACTATCCTTAATTATAAAATATCTGTACAAAAATCATGATGAATATAATATGAAAACAACTCTAAGCCCACATATGGATATAACATAATTCCAGACAAATACCTTATTTATGTAATTAAAGCCATATTTAGTATATAATTTCCAAAAATGGTATAAATGAATTTCAAAACGTTTTCTTTGTGTATCCGAATAAAATGGGAAACCAAAATATGAAAGCACAAATTTATTTAATTTCGTAAAGTTAACGAAATTAAAATCTTCAGAAAATATCCGAAGATTTCAATTTCTTAAATATCTTTTGCTTTCATAAATCTTTTGGGAAAATGTATTTGGCGTGCTAATATATTTCTCACCTAATTGGAATATTTATACATACGATTAAAAATACATAGTTTTCGAGTTCTGTGTATTTTATTCGCTAATATGACACTGATAGATTTATTTTTCGAAGCAAAGTATTTCTTAATTATTTCAGTTTATTCCTCAAGGGCAGTTGAATTCAGTAACGCGTTTCAAATTATAAAGGAGAAACTATATGTAACGACGAAAAGTAATAATTGAAAAACGCAGACTCGAGCAAAACTGTTGTTGTATACAAATTGCCTTACTCGACGAGTGAGGAAAGGGCGGGCGGCACCCAGTATCAATTTTTCTGTCAATTGAAAGAATTTACTAATCCGTATTTAAGACATTTATTTTTTAGGGTTTAACAAAAATACGGTAAATAAAACAGTAAGTAGAGGTTTTCTTTTTCTCTGCAAACCAATCGCCAAATAAGTTAATTATTGATTAGATCACTTATAGCTCAATCTGTATTCGTAAACATGGATTTATTTGTTTCATTATCTTTTAAGTTTCAGCTACCAAATTTTAAAATTATTTAATCCCGATAAAGAAAATACGTTTTGATATTTTATTTACAATTTCCTTTTTGGTTGCAATTATAACTAATCAATAATTGAATAAAAATAATTGTATTTTATTTCTGTTAAAAATTAATTTGTGTAACATCTATACATGTAAAAATAATTATAACATAGTTAATTCTTTACGTGGAAAATATTTTAAAAAGATTGATTGATTAAGCATAAAGAGTGATAATAAAAACCAGAAAACCTGTTTAAGAACTTTCGTCTGTCTCTTTATATGTCAATTTGTTCGTCAATCACGCAAAATTTACTAAACGGATTTTGATGAAATTTTGGTGCAGTTTTAGTCTATACACAAAAAAAAACATATGTGACAAAAAATTCTAATAACTTTCTATAAGTAATGTAATGTAAATACAACCTTAAAGTCATACATTTGTGCAAGTAAACAAGTGTGTTTATTAGTTATTTACGAATGCGTATTCAAATTCAAATTGATAGAAACATTTCTTTAATTTATCATTGAATCATTTGACAGTAATTTTCAAGCTTACTTTTAAATATCGGAAACAAATTGGATTCAGTAATTATCTTAATAGAGGCCAAAATTTATATTGGATTATATTTTATTACTTTCAGATATTTTAAATTTTTTCACACTTTATTGTTTTCGTAATTCGTTGAGAAAAATTGTTTTCCAACGTAATACTTTGATAAAGAATAACCCTTCCACTTATTTTTATTTGAATTGGTGAATCCGAAACTAATAGATATTTCTACGGAACGAAGTATTTCTAAGTTTATCTCAATTTATTTTATAAAAAGCAATCGAATTCAATAATATAATAAAATACTCGAGAAAATCGAACGACAGAGCGACGAAAAGAAATAATTGAAATACATTGATTCGAACGAAACTGTTGTTCGATTCAAATCGCCTTATTCGATTAGTGTAAGAAGGGCGGGCGGCACGACCATTTTTGATCTAGGACAGCTAAAGCTTTCTTTGCTGTCGATCTTTGTAATTTTCTCTCCGATTGGACAAAATTGACTGATTTCTTTAAATTTATTTAGGATATTTCTTTGCAAAAAATTGGACGAAAACGTCAAAAGTAATTAAGGTCAAGATTCCATTTTTCTAAGCGTACCAATTTTTTTTATTATATAATTTATGCCCTATATACAACAGTAAAAACTGTATTTCTTGTAACAATTTTAATGTACAGCAACATAAAAACAATGAAATTTTTATAGGGCATAAATTACAACTTACGTTTGAATACAAGAGTTATTCATCGTTTATATTCGTTGAAACGTCATTATCCTTTTGATTGATGATATAAATGAAACTACGTGATGTAGTATTATTTCTACTTTCTTAAAGAAAGTTTCATTTAATTGTGAGATCTCATAAAATTAAGTATTTTATGGATATTAATATTACGTACAATTCTAATGCGGATATTATGTAAATTTAGAATTTATTATGAATAGGTGATAATAAATATATTTTGGAACGTTTGAGGATTAATAAACGATCAAAATATCAGTGTCAAATTGTGATAAATTTGTTTACATGAATTAAGTTTTCCATTTCTTTGATTAATGACGATTTGCTCAATGAAAATTTCTAAATATTGTTCGCTATTTGTTTTATATATATATATATATATATATATATATATATATATATATATATATATATATATATATATATATATACATATATATATTATAATTATTTGACAATGGGTTCAGATGCACATTTGGGATTAAAACATTTAATTTTCGTTTTGTTCGTGTTTTTGAGGTGATGTATGCGTATAGGGTTTGAGTTTTGTTTGTGTATACAATCAAATATTCCTATTTATCTCCAAAACGGTTTAACCGATTTAGATACGGTTTTCCGCAAAATGTTTGTGATTTATCGACAATGGTTCTAAGATACTTGATTACTCAAAATCGGATGCTGCAGTAGACATTTTGTTGCACACGAACGTTCCCATTTATCTCCAAAATGGTTTCACCGATTTAGACAGGATATTCTGCCAAATATTTTGGACTACTCGGCGATGCTTCTTAGATAGGTGTTAGCTTTTCAGAGGGCGCTGCAACATTTTGTTGCAAACGAATGCTCCCACTTTTCTAATTATATTAATAGGTTCTTACTTCCTTTTAGTCGGGGGGGGGGGTTCAAAAGAAATATTTAATCGTTCTTCAATTACAACCACTACATCCATCGTGGGCTTTTTCAATTTTTTTTATTTTTCTCTTTATAATTTCTTGTTGGTGTTCTAATAAATAGAAGCAGTACAAAACTACAAAATAAATACTAATTAGAACATTATTAAAGCAGTAAATATAATTAAAAAATAATCAGATATAAACGGAGATATGTGTGTGTATTTATTATGTATATATATTTATATATATATATATATATTTATATATATATATATATATATATATATATATATATATGTATACACGAACACATACGGACACACACGCACGCAAGTACGCACGTACGCATGCACGCCCGCCTGCCCATACGTCCGTTCGTTCGCACGCACGCGCGTACGAAACATGCAAACAACGAAGGCTTAGTCCAGGATTCTAAAATAGGATATTAGGGGCCTGGTTCATTGAAAATTGCCTTGAAGGGATATTTGGTGGATATAGAGATTTATTGTCAGCAATTAAATAAAAAAGCTGACCATCTAAGTAGCTAATGGGAATAACGTAATTTTTTCCGTGATAACCCTAAATCACTTACCCATATCATTCACACAATAAAGAAACAGAATGAGAAAACTTAAAAAGACCATGTAGACTTTTTTAAATCTAAATCACCAAAGTTTACGCTTAGAGTAAGTCATAAATAAATATGATGCGTACGTAGCTCGATTTCAAACAAAGTTACATTTTAAATAATTTTTAAGAACTGGTAGGGATTAAAAACTAATAAATCAACCCCATGATTATAATAAGAAAAACGTGCTTTATGTTGGATGAATATACCTCGCTGGGTTTTTCGAAAGATTTCAGGATGTTTAAGAAATCTCAGTTGTCGTTTATTTCTAGCCTAGTCAGAATAAGTGACCATAAAAATGAATGGCAATATTTGCTATGCAGATCTTAAGTACCACTTATAATGCAAATAAATTAGCATTATATCATAATTATGATTGTAAGTCCCTACCTAATTTATACTTTGAAATAATACCCAAAAACCTCGATTGATTTTATTGCCATATTCTCCTTTCTTCACATTAATGCCAACTTCTTAATCTCCGTTTAACAAGCCGTAAAAATACAAGTTTTGGTTCATTCGTGAAGCAGTGGAATGTGGATTCGTAAAATATTCATTACATCAGTCCGGTGGTTCAGTGACAGTCCGTTAACTTAATCTAAAGATTCATTAAATAAGTCCGAGCATTAAGAGACAACTGTGTAAGTTTTATATTTAAAAGTTGTAATCACAAATGAATACGCCTGTGTTTGTATGCATATATATGTGTGTATAATGCTTACAAAAAAATACCAACGTCGAAAGGCGACCACAATTCCAACTTTATATCAATGAGGTTTGGAAAAAAAAAGAATCAGAAGTGAAGAGGAAAATCGTCCATGAAATTAAATTGGTTGTCAGTTGACGTGAAGACTCCGACCGCAACGGGGTTTCCTTATTTGTAAACATCTTAGTGAGACAAATAAATTGAATCAAGGCTCGGGCCGTTGTTATTTGAAAATCGGCTTGTGTGTGCATGACTTGTTGAATATTTTCTTTTCCTGCTTTTTATTGATCTTTCTCTGTTTTTTTTGTAGTATCTCATAAAAATGAGAGGTTTTTAATATAATGACTATTGATATATTTTTATTATAATTTACGACCGCTTTATATTGAAACAGGGAGCAGAATCGGAAAATTGTCTTATATTTTTTTAATGTTATGGGTTATCCAGCGTTTTACATCTCAACTGTTATTTATTGAAAATTGACGATAATCAAAATAGCGACATATGACGAAAATTAAATTGAATAATTTTGAGATATTTCTGACTTATAAGGACGACGTATTAAAATTAATTTATTTTTACTGGCAAAAATATAAAAACGTATGCGATTTTAATAAAGTAATCGCACTATAAAATGCGTTAGAAATTAGAAATTAATTTCAAGAAAGCACTATACTTTTGGAGTCCTAACAAAGATAATTCATGCGCAGAAAATAATCACAATTCATAATACTAAATTTATTATCTAATTTAAATATAAAAAGGATGCTTTTGTACATTTATAATCATCAAACTCTAAAAATTTTAGCGAAAGAATATTACACCAATAAACTACATAAAATATAAATTGAAAATATTTGATTCAAATCTACTGCATCATAAAATATGACTTTTAACCTTCACATTGAATTATCTTTTGCTGCGACACCACCACTGTCATCATTGTCGAATAGACTGCTATGACACCGCTGAACCATGCCTGATAGACCAGAGAAATACGATTTGAATGACAGAAAGTCAAATTGCCTAAGAACTGTTTATGAAATCGATATTGATAATTTATTACTCGAAATAGAACGAAAATTGATATTCAATTTTATTTTATTAATTTCAAGTAACTTATGGTTTTCGTAATACGTTGAGAAAACTTATTTGCCAAGGTGATACTTCCGCAAAACGTAATTCTTCAAAATCTTTTTAATTTAATTGGTGAATCCGACACCAGTAGGTGTTTATTTATAACGAAGTATTTCTAAGTTTGTCTCAATTTATTTTACAAAAACTAAATAAATTCGATAACATATTTCAACATGAATGAAATACTCGAGAAAATCAATGAAGTGATGAAAGGAAATAATTGAAATACGTTGATTCGAACGTAACTTTTGTCCGATTCAATTGGAATTACCTAATTTGATAAGAGTGGGCGGCGCAAACATTTTCAATCCAGGGCAGCTAAAGCTTCCTTAGATATTTTATCAATCTTCGTAATTTTCTTCGTGAGTGGACAAAATTTGCTCATTTGTTATATTTAGTTAGGATGTTTATTTGATAGAAATTGGACCACGATTCCAAAATATATTAGGCCGAGCTTTTATTTTTCTAAGTAAACCAGAGATAAGACGTAATAATAGCTATTATTATAATAATATTATTATTATGATAATAACAATTTTTCGATGTAAACAATTTTATCATTTATATCGTGTCGCTTGTGTATTTTTTTATACAAAAGTCATTCATCCATTATATTCGTTGAATCCGTAAGTTGTTCACTATATGTAGTAATTAAAACGTCATTTTTCTTTTGATTGTATGTGGCGCGTGTTTCATTCTCTTTCTGAACTATATATTAAAGCAATAATTTAACATATGTATTTCACCAAACATTTGAAACCAAAGTTTCTAACTTTGGTTTGAAGGGTTTGGTGAAATATATATATTTTTAAGGGGAATTTGTTTTACTATGCTATGTCGAATCACTGGAATTACCATTCTGTCCATATATTTAATATATCTAAAATATGGTGGGAATTATAAGATAAAAACTAAACAGAATATATTTAAATGAATCTTATAACGTTAGGTAAATTATGGGTAATCATATGATATTTTATTCTAATACGAACATTATAGAAGTTTAGAATTTATTATCAATAGGCGAGAATAAATATCTTTTGTGAGGTTATTGATTTACCTATATTTTGGGTATTAAATGGTGTTTTAAATATTCACTTAAGTAAATTAATTAAATTTTCCTTTTTTTGGTTATTACCGATACACTTAGTAAAAATTTATAAATGTTTTCAGCTCTTTACTTGAAGAATTTCAATTATTGATAATAAGTTTAGGAGCATAGTTGGAATTAAAGTAATTTAAATTCTCTTTTAATTTATCACTCGCGTTATCCACAAACATATATTGCTCGTGTTTAATTTTAGCTGTTCGTTTTTTATGTCAAGAAATACAACGATGTCCTGTTGAAAATTTGAAATACTATTTTAAATATATATTATAAATACTATTATTATACTATTTTAAATATATAATATATATTACAGAGAAACAAACAAAATGAAATCACGTTCAGTTTTAAAAAAAAACAAAGCTTGGAAATTTCACGAATTATCAATTACTCTCCGACTTTTTATTCCTAGTCGTATTTAAACTATATTTAAGTATTCTCTGTCTAGACGTACAAACATTTTTTTCGTTAACGTTAGTATTTTACACGATAGGAAAATCATATTACTCATATATACGCATCTGAGTATACATATGTGTGTGCGTGGGTGTGTGTATGTGTCTTATCTAAAAAAGGTTTCTAGAAAGATTCTATTTTCTAAGTTAATATTTAACAAAAATTATTGCCATCAAAAGAAAACATCGATTGGTTAGAACAATTAGTGTTAAAACGCAAACAACCATTGCTATATCCAGGATTCTAAACAAGAATATCAGGAGCCTTACCCATAGTCAATTACTTCGAAGGGAAATTTGGTGAATATAGAGATTTACCACCACCAATTAGATCGACTAGCTGGCAACCTAAGAATTTATTAGGACTAAAGTTATTTTCTTCACCATAACACCAAACCACATACCGCGAAGCATATCAACGCTATTTTATTATCATTCGCTCAGAACTCTGAATAATCATTCATGGTATAGAAAATTTAGAGTAAGGAAGTCTTTTAAAAAGATCGTATCAACTTTTTTTTTAATTTAATTTTTTATACTTAAAGTATGTTATCAGTTCTTACTAGATAGCGGTAAATCAAAAATCAGCATGGCGTATAGGTAGTTTGATTTCAGACGTAATTAATTTTTAATTTTTTCTCTGAAGAGCAAGTAGAGTTGAAAAGTTAATAACCAACTCCTTAATTATATTAAGAAATATGTACTATATACTGGATAAATAGATTTTGTTGAGTTTTTTGAAAGGTTTTAGGATGTTTAAGATATTTTAAATGCTTTTTTTCTAATCTGGTCAGAATAAGTGACGGAATAAAAATTTAATGAAATTAACAGTTATAATACAAATTAATTAAAATTATATCCTAATTACGATTTTAAATACCTACCTAATATATACTTTAGAAAAATACCCGAGAACCGTAACTGGTTTTTGGGCCTCGTACCTTTTTCTTTCAATCCTGACTTTTCAATCTCCGTTTAAGAAATCGTTTAAATACAGGTTTTGTTATTCTTAAAGAATCAAAATATGTTTCTCTAATAGGTTTATTACGTCAGTCCAGTGTTTCAGCAATAACCATTAACTCAATTTAAAAATAAAATTATGTATCTCTAAAAGGTTTAACACGTCAGTCCAGTGTTTCAGTAATAACCATTAACTCGATATATAAATTAAATAAACCCTTACATAAAGAAACAATTATGTAAGCTTTACGTATAAAAGTTGATTTCAAAGTGGCTATGCCTACGTTTGTGTGCATAGGTTTGTGTTTATAAAACGTATAAAAAATTAATAACGTCCAACGGCAACCACAATTCTATCTTTAAATCGAAGGAATTTGGAAAAAAGGAATCCGGAACTGAAGTGGAAAATTAAATTAAATTGATTGTCACTTGACGTGAAGACTCCAACAGCATTGAGGTTTCTGTATTTATAAACCTCAATGTGAGCTGAATAAATTGAATCAAGAGTCTGGTAGTTGTTACTTGAAAATCGACTTGCGTGTGCATGGTTTGTTAAATATTTTCCTTTCCTTGCTAAGAACAGATTTAGTTTTTTTTTTGCAGCATCGTGTAAATGGAATATATGTTTTAATAAAATCACCAATAATATATTTTTATTCTAATTTACAACCACTTTGTGTTGAAATAGGTAACACTGTTTCGGAAAATTGGCTAATATTTTTTAACGTTATTTATCGCTCAGCGTTTTATATATAAACTGTCATATATTTGTTTATATATAATTAGGTATCTGATGACGGTGGTAATTTACAGTAATTAAAATGAGATAGCTAAAAAAATTAATCACGTGATGAAATTGATGTCACATAATTTTGAAATTTTAACGACTCGTAAGAAATGCATATTAATTTTTTTATTTTCACACCTCGTATACAAACAATTTATGCGATTGTAATGAAAAATTCCGTAAAAAATTTGATAATTTTGGAAAGGAATTATACTTTGGAATTTTAAGAAAAATAAAAAACATACGCAGAAAATAATAACAATTAAAATGAGTAGATGTACCGTCTAATTTAAAGATATAAATGTATATTTTCGGTCATTTTTACTTATTAAACTCTATTATAGATAAAATTCAAGCGAAAGAACATGATTTATACCAATAATATTAATTTGAAATCTACTACAAATATTTAATAATACTCACTCATAATAATAAATAATACTCACATCAGCTAGGAAAAGATAAAATCTTAATAGGCATAACAATAAAATATTTGACTTTGTTAAGAGATGAAATTTAATTCTAGCCTAAAAACATTGTTCTTTTTAATCTAATAAGTTGTCTAATAATATGCAATTTTTGAATAATAGAATGTGAAACGTATGCATTATTGTTAATTCAGGAAATATTCAATAATAAAAAAGAATAGGGAAACACAATGAGATCCTAACATATACAACGTTAAACTTTATAAGAGAAGATATTTAATTAAAAAAATAAATACGTAAAGTTCAAACAGTTAACACACGAAAAGGAATTTTGTCAAAGAATTACAAACTCTTGATTAAATTTGTGTACTCGCGGTGATGTTAACAGATAACGAATGCGATTGGAGAACCTTTATATTGACTGACATCTCATTTAATTTCATGCACAACTTTTTTCCTCCGTTTCCTTTTCTCAAATCCCTTTGATGTCGGGAGAATAAGTATGTGCCCCAGTTATTTTTCATCATTAAAGCTTCTGAATTTTTACTGTAATTAAATGTTTATAAGGATTACTTGAAATTATTCAAGTAAAAAAATAAATAATTACGCATAAAATAAATGTGTTATCCACTATTGAACTCTAAAAAATATTTTGTTGGATAAAAGTTTATACCTGAAAAATTTTGTTCATTTTTATGTTAAGCATACTGCAAATAATCTTCGTGGGTATTCAGAACGGTAGTTTTGATTAGTTTTCCTTCAAAACATTGAACAGTGAAAATCTCACTTTTGATAATGTACACTTGTTCCGTCGGTAGTTAGTTATTTACGTTTGTGTTTTTTTTTCTACGGCTGTAATTTTTTTGGTCATCTCTTAATAAGTGCCAATATTGATCGTGATTTTTTATTAATGATTGTTTTCTTATATTTTAAAAAATCATTAGCTTTCATAATCACTAATATCTTTAATAAAATTAGGACTGAATATTATATGAATTAACTTTATGAAGTAACTTTTTTAACTAGCAATATGAATCAAAATGCATACTGTGTCTCGTTATATCTTCCAACCATAGATGTACCATGTTAATCCATCCAGACTCTACAAGTTCTTCAAAAAAGTCATGTAAAACTCCAAAAGAACGAAAAAGACATTCATTTTCAATGTTAGTTATCAGATTATTTTTAATTCATATAGGCAATGGCTACACATGAAAAAAGGCAAGCAGTGTTGATATTTTTTTTTAATTAATTCTAAATTATTATTACGTATCTAATTCGATTTTCTTTGTTATTTTTAAAAGAAAATCTTTATATCTTAGAAACACAACATATGTGCAGTTATGAATATATCGTTTTTTGTTTTCAATTATGATCACAATTTATATTGTATTTTTTCTCTTTCCTTGTGCTCAATCTCTGAATTTTTACATTCTAAAAAAATCCGCTTTTCTTTAAATCATATTCTGTTTCTGTAACGTTATCACCGGTGTCTTTTAGAGAAGCAAAAAAAAAAGAAAAAATTTTGTCATATCTTCGTCCAACGATTAACTTTTGAGCAAGAAATTATAACGATTAACGATTTAGGTTTCGAACGCTTCTGCAGATTTCAATTTCAGACAACTATAAATCCGTACCCGCAAGTTTTGTCTTATAAAACGTGCCTTTTCAAATCGAAATGAAGCATATGTTTTGTGAACTATGTTCCGATTTCAATCTATCATATATGAAACACGTTTTAAAAATAAATGTATAGCAGTATATTATGGAACTTACACATAAAGTTTAATATAATTTTATAAAAATATATTTCATCTTATTATAAATGCAAAACAGATTCGAACATAAACGAAATACAAAACAGATCGCATCTGATTTTTTCCAACCACTTATGGTAGCAATCGGTTTCACTTTTACGTTTATTGCTTTTAAAACAATTGTAAAGAAATAAATATTTTGTACGTCTCATTTTTTTTTAGCACGTAATGTGGTTATTTATGTATTGTCGGTTGCTGAGAACCCGAGTGATTTTATAAAAATTTTGTTTTCATAGAGATAATTTGAATGCTTTCTCATTATAGCAAAATGTATTTCGTAAAATATCATATATTCATGGAGTTAATATGTGAAAACTATTTATAATTTTCAATATATTAGTAATATATTCAATGTTTTATGGAAAACAAATTTCAATTATTAAAAATTGTCTAGAAATTTATTTTTCCATTGATAATTGCTTTTAACAACCAAAGATAAATGCTATTCAGTATCATATTTAATAATTATATCTACTTCTTTCTTCATCGTGAAATGCAATATTAATATTTTTATCTTCTAATACCATTTCCTTGGCATTGTGTTTTGTGGGATTGGTATCGTCATTTAGTTCAAATATTGCACTATACCGGTCCATTCTATACAATTTTTAAATATTTTTATTTTTTTGTTAATGACCTTTTTGTCCGAAATTCACCTGCAGGGATATTTTTGTCTTGATCATCCTTTGAAGTTATATAAAATGTGTGTAACCTAAATTTGAAGTCAGTTGTTCCCAAGACAAATATCATTAAATTATTAAGACATAAAAAGACATATATCATACACAATATCTTTCAAAACACATAAATAGTTGATTACACAATGAACTCTGACTCAGTCCAAATGAAATATGTTATATTTTCTCATTCTTAAAAGTAGACAATTTATACAATCTGTAGCGACGCAAATCAGTGCGTCTTATAATGAAGTGAAGCGTAGTAGCAACTCATGTTTTCATAATCTAGTAATCATCTGAAATAAAATTGATTTATAATGGAGAAGAAAATGGGACGTAAAAAATTATTAAATATTTTATTTCACTCGTCTTTGATTATCTATATACAATACTTTAAAAGCTTTACAAGGGATTTCAAGGCTATAGGAAATTCAGAAGAATTGAAAGTGACCACATATATTCAGAAAAACAATTTCATATTGTGTTTCCAACATATTTTATAAAAACACCCTTAAAGTTCTTCATGAAGATAGGTGATGGAGTATCCAAAGAAGTTTCTGATCCTGACGGCATCATAATTATATAGCAGATAGCTGACGGCAAACTGAACGGCAAATCCACAATATTGGCGTTTTAACATAATTCATTGACACAAAAGGCTTTATTATTTACAGTAAATTTTTAATTCAAACGAGTTTTTCCTAAAGATATGACACATTTAAAACAATTTCTTTTTGTGAGGAGGTTATATTTGATATTACATTAGTAAATAAATGCAGTAAGATTTATATTAACTTTCGGTTTGGCTAGCCGAATTGGCGTAAAATTTTAAATTATTGTTGGCATCTTTTTTTAAAATTTGTTCTCTTTCTTGTTACTTGTCTTATATAGCGCAATAGAGCGACTAATAAAGATTTCTAAAATATTTATTTAAGAATTTTCTACGACATATTTCTAAAGATATTACTGACAAGGTCAACAAATTTATTAGAATCCGTTTATCGTAGAAAGTTAAATTTATAGTAAAAAAGTGACACAGTATCATATTGAAAAGCGTATTAACCTGCATACATGTAAACAGAATCTTAATAGATTCACACAGATACAGAAATTTTAGGTAGGACAAATTAGATGCTTGAAATTTTTGATGATCAATTCATTCAAATTAGAAATGTAAGCTTTAATTGTTTGAAGACTCCACAGCAATTATTTTTATGTGTGAGCATAATTGACTTTTTCCCATCATGCTACTTAGGAAGTTCTGAATACGTTACAAAATGTAATAGTATATTATAAAAAGTTACAAGTTAATAAGTATTTTTTAAAAATTGATTAACCACCCTAGAAGCTGTAACTGAACCCTAGAAGATGATTTACGATTAGATAAGGAATATCTTCTCACTCGCCTTACACGTCTTCAAAAATCGTCTGACAAAGATATTCCAATCTTGATTCACAGCCCTATCTTCTGTCTCTATCCACGTTGATACCGAATTTAGATGCCATTAGCTTAATTTTTATTAGACAATTATATTACTAATTATTACACTGTAATGAATAGTTTATTCTTTTTAGTCTCACTTATGACCTATAGCAGTTTTCCAGGATATTATATACTTCTGGTGTTTTGGTTGATCAAAAGAAATTTCAAATATAGCAATTGGTTTGCCAAATTTGCAAATAATAATCACATTAGCTTCTTTAAAATTCTATATAATTTTACTAGTAGTGTTTATTTGATACCAGTAAAAGTTAAAAACGAAAATATAGTAATTTCAAGAAGCACAATTTTAAACTCTATTAATAATAATAACCTATATTTTATTATATTTCATATTTTAGCATATGTACAAATCTTCATTTATATCTTTTGTGATTTAAAAAGTGCAGACGGTATCCGTGTGCATTGTTTATATTAATATTTATATAAATTCGTTTGAAATATTTTGCATAAATGACTAACTACTTTTGTCATTTATGAGAGAGTAAGGTTCCATAAAAAGACTTGAATCTGTAAGAACCTGAAAGTGTTTTTTACAATAAGACGTCTTTAATGTACAACAAAATGAGAACCGGTTGATATTATACTTGCTTGAATCATACAAACCCTTATTAATCACGTCTACTTACGAATAATTAATCCAGCTTTACAAAAGACTTCTAAAGTATAAAGACAAATGTAAGCAATGAAAATAGAACAATGCTTTTAGATACAATAATGTCAAATCTGAAGGCAATTTAGCCGGACCATCAAGTTCACTTAATAATCTACCTAAATAGATCTAAGAGTAAATAGTAATAAAGTCACTCAAGAGAAGTTTAAATATAAGTTTCTTCCAGAGAAACATTTTAATAACATGACAAATTAAATTTCAGAGTAAAAGTGAAAAGTTATAATGAAATATAGATACAATGATAACATTGAAATTAAACTCTAGTTTTTGTATATTTATTGGATTAGCAACAACTTGAAGAATAGTTATATGAAATGTGGGTACAATAGTAACGTTGATATTAAATTCTATTTTTGTGTATTTATTGGATTAGCAAGAATTTGAAGAAATTAGTTTTGAAACCATGTGAAATGAAAACAGTAATTGTTATTGAAAAATGAAAACGATGAAAAAATGTGAAAAAAGTGTTGAAATAATTTTATTATTTTTTAAAATTCGAATATCTGGGAAAATATAAAATATTGGGAAATATACTTTTGACTAAAAATTACGAATTTGTCTTATTATGAGGTTTCCGTACCGATTGGGATTCTATGAATATGTCATTGTAAATTGCATTTGTATTAAACAATTTATAATTATTAACTTTAGATTTTATCTACTAAATATTGGAATATTAAATTTAGAACTTAAAATGACAACACAACTTCTAAATTTGCATGTGTGTGTGCATATGAGCGTGCATGCCTATGGGCGTGTATGCCTATGAGCGTGTATGCCTATGAGCGTGTATGCCTATGAGCGTGTATGCCTATGAGAGTGTATGCCTATGAGCGTGTATGCCTATGAGCGTGCGGCTGGCGCGCGTGTGTTCATGTATGCCTGCGGTATGCTGGTGAATGCATGTGTGCGTGTGCGTATAGGTTGGGGCACGTTGGACGGGATGGATAATAGTACGTTTTCCGGGAATGTACTAAGTAAATATGAGTGACAACATGAATATGATGATGAATTGTTGGAAGATAATAAAAAAGACGTAAAAACAAAACTTGTTAAGCACAAGTGGAACTCGCGCTATTAGAATTTCGTATACACTTGAGCACACGCTTACATTTAAATAAAGAAAGTATTTCTATTAAATAATTTACAAATGTCCAAGTTATTTTTCAGCAATTAACCTGTAAAAAAAATGTATATATGTATATATACACACACACGCACACACACACACACACATATATATATATATATATATATATATATATATATACTGTATATGATATAGAGATCAAACCATGGACCATTGAAAATCTAATAGAAATTGTTTTAATAGTTATTTGTGTATGTGTGAACAATAAAACGAACAAAATTAATTTCTTTACATACCAATGTAGATAAGACGTTGATATTAACAATTTTACGTATATGGGTCCTTAGCTTTAGTAACTCTTTTATAAATTGTCAAAATTGTTACGTTTTCTTATTCTAGTTCCATATGAAATAACATTCTGCGTATTGGATTTTTCCTTGAAATTTATACTGTATTCCACATTTACACACATTATTGTTATTATCAAAAGGTCATGAACTTTCAGGCTGTTTTATATCTTTCCACTGACAGAGATAATACAAATGATAAACAAGTTCTCGATCGAAGCTTCCGTCGCATTATAAAGAAACTCCCTCCAACAAGCCGCCCGCCCTTGAAACGTATTTCCGGCCGACCAAATGAAATACTCTTCAACAGAATATATTTCGATTATTTCACTTTTGCCATTTATTCGCCTCCGATGAAAGGTTTTGTATTGGCCTGACCTTTCAAATTGTATTTTGTTATGTTGTGCCTTAGAGATAAATTGCGAGCGTAAATGTGTTCTGAAATAATATTTAACTCTAAAGATTGCGTTTAAAAATTATTAATGAAAGTTGTTGATGACCATATTTCGTGCCATGGTTGAATTCTATGTTTCCCTATTATAATTTCCTGTTATAACTCTAACAAACTTGGTTTATTCCTCACTGTTTTATGTCAAATTGATATGCATTTCGATTCAGTACTCGGAAATTTTAATTTGTCAATTGTTTTTAATTATTTGTCCTTATCTATTAATATATATATATATATATATATATATATATTATATATATATATATATATATATATATATATATATATATATATATATATATATATGTATATATATGTATATATATATATATATATTTATATATATATATATATATATATATATATATATATATATATACGTATATATTATATTATATAGAATTTACATAATTCTCCTCATTTATAGTAGAATGCAGTAATGATCACAGTTAATATTCTCCTAATAAGTCGTATCAACGAAGCCATTTTTTTGTACGTGCTAGACCTAAAATCATTGTATCTTATGAAAATTATTTAAGATGAAAGATAAAATATACAAGAAAAATAAATTATTTATTTAAATTGTTTTTAATTTTTCAATTACAGTACACTAACGAGGGCAAGAAACCTCGAGTCTATTTAAAATATAAGATAGTTGCACAAATTGTACAAAACCATACAAATTTGTAAGAAACCCTCAAAATAATTTAAAAATCATCAATTATTTAGAAGATAGGTCGATACTAAAACATTGAAGATGAATCGACCCAAGTAAGATCCAGCTTAGTATTATTATTTTAAGATTGGGAGACAAATTACCCTCGTGCTATAAATTGACATAATACTGTTATTTATTCTGTCGATTAAGTGGGAGTCTAACATTATTTGCAAACTGAATCAGGCCAAAGAATGAAATTGCAGCATTCAAAGAAGTGTCTCACTAATTCGTCCAAGATAGCGTGGCCACTGACGGCAAATTGATGGTTTGTTCATCTCGGACAATAAATCTTTCGCTGCATGACTGAAGCTGGGTACCGTCATTAGTGCGAACTAATGTTTGGCGCGTAATAATGTTTTTGTGCACGAAAAATTTGGAAGTATTTAAAATAATTATTTTTAATTTTGATGAGTTTCCGTCGCCTCCGTGGTGTGTTGGGTTGAACACATGACCGCACACCGCGAGGACTCGGGTTCGATTCCCGGCCGCTCATAGAAGCGGGACTGGAAGAAGTCCAACCTTTCGAGGCTCTGGCAACCATTTTTCCATATGAGATATTCTTCATCTATATAACTCATGTTGTTGTTGTTGTGGACACGACAACAACAACAACATGAGTTATTTCTGAAATTATGATGTATGTTTTTCATTATGTTATTTCATGTAAGTTAAATTATGATGTATGTTTTTCAGAGAAAGCTATGGTCTATATAACAGCAGATATTAAATGTAATATTCACAAATTTTTCGTTTCTGTAACTGAAAAGACGTTAACTGTTAATAAGTGCAAAAAAACTAGAAGACACACGTTTACAAATTTTTTTCTGTTTCCTCTTTTTTAATACTTATATATAATAATTTAGATTTTCTTGGACTTCTTGGCAAATCATAATATGCGATAATACTTTATAAGCATACATTTTAGAATGTACGGATATACGGAAATATCGGAGGAAGCAAAGAGCTTAGTAATTTTTGTTGAATTCTTTATATCATGTGGGACGTCAATTATAAGAACGACTTATAATAATTCCAAAATAAACATAGGTAGGATAGCCTACCTGAAGATGTTGTAATACAACGAAACCTAGGTCGTGATAAAAAATTTAAATATAGCAGAAATAATGCTACATCACGTAGTTTTATATAATTGTGTATTTTCACAATTCTAGAGAGGCTAAGTCAATAATAGTTTTCTTAAAAGTCGATAGACGCAGGAATTTAATTTTTCTCAGTAATGAAGTCTATCCAGCGTTATATGCTGGATAGACGTAAGTACTAAGTAATAATTCAATAATATGTTAATCTATATGGAAATATTTATATATTTATATATTGTTTCAATAATATGTTCACCTATATGAAAATGTTAAGGACAAATTAGGTACTCGAGATTTTTTTAGGACTCTGAATTACCTTCAGTCAATTAGTTCATTCCACGTTCTTAAATATCACGCTACCTTCTACGAGTATCCCTTCATTCTAAATGCTGCCAAATTCTAGAAATGTATTAAGAAATGTTGTACAGAAAATTCTGGGTTAATCTGTATCTTTAAATTGCAAAAATATCACCACTATATGTACACAAAAATATGAAGAAGCTTGCCTAGAGTGGGTATACGATATGTGGTCAGGTGATTTTAAATTTAGTTTATGGTGTGGTCTACAACAAATAAAAATATTCACCTGATGTACAAAAAACTTCTTTATTTCCAAGATAACTTACATAATTTAACTTGGTTTTAGTGTAAAAAGTTGTGACTACACAACTTGTTTACAAAATGAAAGAGCTCTTATGCTATAACGGACGGGCAGATATATATGAAAATATAAGTGTTTCGTTTCTGATATTTAAAAAAAAAGTATAAACTCAAAAAAGTCGAACAAAATTTTTTACAAAAATGCTTATAGTTTCGACGATAAATACCCTAAAAAATTTGCTGATGCTTACAGCCCAAAATAAAAAGGGGAACACCCATAAAGCTATGTTGCTTCAACCTATTTTTTGTACTTATGTAGATCGAAATAAGGTGGTATCTCAACTGATTGACCTTAAGAATTACTGAAAGAAAATGTTTAAATCTTTCCAGAAAGGTGATAACCCATTGATAACACAATGACTTTCAGTTGAAATGTGATGTTTGTTGTTTTATCAATAAAAATTATGTGTGTAATAAATATGTATTAGAGATTATTGGCTGAATAAAATAACATATTTAGATAGAAACATTATCAAGTTGAATCTACAGAAGTGAAAAATTTCGGAATGATGATGATTCAAACGTATTTGCTATGGTTTTATTTCAAATAATAAATCATTACATTTTAAAAATTAAGAAGAAATTAAATATAATACAAACAAATACATCATAAAACGTGATAAGAAAATAAATATAAAGCCGTTCAGACAGGAAAATGAAGCTTTTGGTGAAAGCTTGTCAATTATTAATTAAGTTTGTGTACTCACGGCGATGCTTACAAATAAATAATATGATTTAAGAATATTTATGTTGACTGAAAACTGAAATAATTCCAACAAGATTTTTTTTAAATTATGCATTTAGATCAACTCTAATACTGTCAGTGTAATATGATTTGTTTAATTCTACGAAATAAGTGGTTGTGTCAGCTTTGAATGATCATTCGAAACGAATACTCATCCAATTGATAACCTGGATAAATACAGATTTAGAGAGGGGAAGCAATCGCTGGTACCTAAAATCTTGATCACAGAGTTCTACATCAACCCCATATGCATGTTCAGGCGCGTCATAGTTTAAAAAAATACTTACTTTTTGGCCATGTCGACTTTAATAGAACACTTAAATTTATTCAGTAGTGAAACCTGATACTAATTGGTTAGCTTTTCTAGATAACGTTTGGGAAAAATAATTGGACAATTCTAAAAAACCGTATTCCAGCAAAAAATGTCAAACATGTTTGTTTCATTAGCAACAAACGAGCGATTAAACGGCGCTGTATTACATTGAAACTATTATACTTAAGAAATATTATAGTGTTACTTTATAGTTTGTTGTCTATTTTAGTGTATACTTATGAAATATTATACTTAGAGATATTATTGTGTCACACTTGCGCCATCTCTATGTTAGTTTGAGAACTTATCGAAAGATCCTCACATACATTAAGTTGGCTGTTCAGGACCATCACTAATAAACTTAATATTTTAATTCGGCAAGAGTTTACGCATGATTTCACTCACACTTTTCAAATAGTGAATTGATAATTAACATAGATAATCTAGTGTAGTGTTACCACCATTTGCCTGCAAACATTTCCCCCTATTTCCTTTTACAAGCGCCTTTGATATAAAAGATGTGCCCCAGTTTTAGTTATCATTAAAACTCTTTATTTTCATTAAATGTCTATTTATATGCTAATATAAAGCTACACGTGTAGAGAAGCTTTTCTAGTCAACGCGACGTTTACTGACTTGAAAGCTTCTCTTGACATTATACTAACTTGAAACGCTACACATGTATGTGTATTGTTAAAACCTGAATGCGGCAGTGTAGTATTTGCTTATTTTTACTAAGATATAAGTGCACCAAAAACTATATGGTACTCATACCAATAACAAATTTGACCGATTGCAATTATTTTAAAAATAAACATGTTATTTAGTGGAGAACGATAATATTAGTAAAAAAATTTAATTCGTATATCATACATTTTGTTAAATCAATTCTTTTGGAAAATAAATTACGAACGGTGTTCGTGAGTATACAAAATAAAATTTAAATAAATTTTCCTTCAAATGTCAAAAAATACAATTCGCGACACATCATTACAATTGTTTTTTCCCGAGAATAAATGTTTCCTTTTTAAATGATGCTTGTCAATGTTTCTTCTAGTTTTAAAAAAAATAGGTTTCATTAGTTTAGTACTAAGTTTGTACTCTTTGGTTTAAAGAGAGACATTCGACTACGTAATTATGTATAAATTTGTAATGAAAATAGGGGAGTCATAGTATCTAAATGTGTCTGGTATAATTATTTCGATCCCTGGCGATATCACTTGAATAGAAGAAATATACTCTTTACATTTTTACGACTTATAATCCAAGTGAATCCATTTCAACAATATTTTGACAAATAATTTTTATAATCGCTAAAATAATATCAAGTGATGACAGCTAAAAGATAAATGTAGAGATAATGCATTTCCTTTCGAATAAAACAGACATCATTTTTATAGAAAACCAATATTTCTTGCCAAAACTTTAAAGAAAGTGTTCCCACTTGGTAGAAACAGTGAATTCTAGTAACTTAAGTAAATAAGATTTTTGCCGAAAATTTCTTGGGCAAAATTACTCTAACAAAATTAACAATCTAAATATGCAAAATCAAAACGATGGAGAAAATGTTCATAACCTCTTAGTTCTAAAATTTATTCCTGAAGATAAAATAATGATAATTAACTAGTTTTAGATTAACTAATTAACTAGTTTTAGACGCTGTTCTGGATTTAAATTTTAGACAAGTATAAATCCGCATAAACAACAATTTTCTTTTATCAATAAAATATTTTATGTCGAAATAAAACAACCTACTTTATGAACGTAAACTGAATGCTAAAGTTACATCTTTTCCCGCTTCTATAAGTTTTTATAAGTCAATTTGTAGATGTGGGTAATTTTAGTAACTTGGGCAAATAACTAATAAATACATTTTTGTGAAGGATTTACAGAGACGAAAATGACTTTACCAAAATTGATATATAAAAGAGACAACCTTTGCCATCTCTTGTCCTTAGTTTTTATTGAACACAAAATTACAACAGTGAACAGGCTGTAGATTCAAATTTCAAACAGATATAAATCTGCACCCGTAAAACTTATTCCCTCATTTGAACCATTTAAAGTCTGAACGACGTAACAGCTTGATGAACATGTCTATTATGTTAAGGTTATATATTTTCACGTTTTGTAAATTTATAACATCAGAACTAAATTATTTTTTTCGAAATAAAAGAATAAGCAAAATAATAATTGTGTAATTTAATAATATTTTTAACATGAATTTTTGCAAAATATCATTCATGTTACACAAAATTGTTAAATGGATTCAATGAAAGGAAGGAAAGTTGCAATTTACGTCATTAAATCAAAAAACTTTGAACTTGTTTTACATTAAGATCGTATTTTGATGTATTCTCTATAGCGATTTTGGCAATAAGTTATCTTCCGAATAAGTTTCGTTTATTTTTGTTATTAATTTTTATTCATGTATGGTTTGTACCGACGAAAGCGCTAATTTTTTGGAAAATAATACAATACAATTGAAGATATACCATCATTTTTGAAGGGTTTGCTAAAAAATGTTCCATGATCTTTGAGATAAAAATTCAAGTTATGCACTTGAATGTTTATGTATTACCGTAAGATAGCTATTTATCATATCCTTAATAACTATTAAAAGTGTAGAATTGTCTACAGTTTAATAGAACTTACTATAAGACGAAGCCTTACGAGAGATTACTTGTAGGTAAATACCATTGCGCGTGGGATAAGATGAGAAACTAACCGATTAGGAAAGGGATTGCTAAGCGTTAAACAAACAAAGAACTATTTATCAAAACTTTAGATTTTAGTGACTAAAAGAACGATTAAATCTAACTATAATAAATATAGTGAATTTTCCATTATTCTCAACGAAAACAATTCTTTCTATTCTGCATTCTTAGCCTTAAAATATCAATTAGACCATAATGAATGTATCATCTTAATAAATTTCAGCGATGATACCAACTTAGAACTTATGATTACGATCTCTTGATACCTCAACTTAAAAACCAAAAAAATGTAATGAAAAATTAAATAACATCGAATATAAAAATTGTGGATATTATTGTAAACTCTACAGAAATTTTTGAAGTAAATTTTTCAAATCCAAGTCAAAGAATAAAACATATTCAAAGATTATGTAGTCAAAGATTATGATGGATAATTCTATCCATAATATTCCATAATGGATTGAGAATAATTCCCTCAGTAATGTTATGTGAAGCTGCTCTCTGCATACAGAGCAGTTTTTATAAATGAACTTGAAACTGCTCTAACATTCAATAAAGTGTGTGATTCACATAAGTAATATGAATTCTATTGAATTATTAATATTTTAAGAAATATTAGAAAAATAAATAAATTAGTGTTTCATGTAATCCTATGTGGGCGTCTGTATCCCTGACATGGCGCGGACAGTTGAAAACCCATAACGTCATTATCTACTAAACTGGCATCTAAAACCGAATTATATCGAAATTCTCATTTTCCCACGGTTCGAGTGGCTTACTCAAGCGCCAACAATTCTAACACCATTCCAATCTTTACCTCTTTGTGGTCACGCTCATTATGCCAATGTTCTTCTTCCTTGCGTGATTTAAAATATACGTGAGGTCATCCGTTGACCTATATGCCTACAATATACACACGTGTAATTACTAAGCGTCAGGTACTAAGCGTCTTCTTTGTTGTTATTTTACTGATGCAATGTTAGTGAGTTTTTCAAAATATTAAATTTGCATATCTTCTTATATTATCAATGCGATCAAGTAATTACTAGACATTCTCCTTTTCTTTTATTTAATCCCTGTATTCTTCTAAAAAGTCCATCAGAATTTGTTTAATGGTTTTTAGTGATATGTATTTAAACGAACATGATATGTTGTTTTGAGTATTTGTAGTGTGGGTTTCAAGCAGAGACTATCATTGGACTCCGTATTCCAATTACTCAATCTTGATGCTGTTGTGGATATGAAGCATCTTCAAATTATGAAGTTTGAGTATTTTCTCTTTTAAATTAGTATTATGTATGTTAAATAGAGACTTGATTATGAAACTTCGGGTTCCAACTTCTCAGTTGTGATGTTGCAGCAGTATCGCCTGCAAAACCGTAAGAATTAAGTATTTGCTGGTTTTAAATTAGAATTATGAGTTCCAAGCGGAGACTATTCTTAAACTTCGGGTTCCAATTCCTCATTTTGGATACTGTAGAAATACTCCTATTAAACTTCGCTATCAAGACTATTACTATTAAGATTGTAACTCCTCAGTCTTAACCCTATGATGGTAACTCCTCCATAAATTGATAGACTTGGAAATTTTCTGCTTTAAAACAAAAGCCGTATTTTAAACTTCAAGCAGAAACTTTGCTATTGAAATTCGGATTCCTACTTTTCATTGCTGATGAAGTGAAGGTGCTGCCTACTTAAATAGCGAGACTTGAGGATCCCCTATTTCTAAATTAGCATTTCGGGTCTCAAGCAAAAACTTCATCAAACATTTTGGATTGTTATTTGTCGGCCTAATGATGCAGTGTTATAGCCTGTTTTATGTATGTTAACTCATATCTCCAACATTAATGGGTAAATTTGGATGGTTCTTTTTTATTTTAATGGCCCAATATATTATCAAAAAAAGAGTTGAAATTTTGACGTGGAATTTGAAGGTAAACCATAAAGTTCCTCAATAATGAACAGCATAGATTCTGCGATTGATTTTGAATGACTTAGGTTCAATGATAATACTATAGTAAAATCTCTAAAATTTTGAAATAAGCAAAGGTGATAAAATCTGCACTTTAGCAAAATCGGGGTACAATAATAAACCTAAAGGATAATAATAGAACCTCTTCACTTATGAAGAGTAAACTCTTGGAATATTAACTTCTATCACTTTTCTTGACATAAGCAAGAAATAACAATACAAAATTAAAGAGGTAGGTGTATACACGTCCATACAAATGTATAAAGAAACTAAAATATTCTTGTATAGGTAGATAATTAAAAAAAAATGTAAACAAATGCATGAAATGACCAATATAAGTACAAAGGTAAATAATTACGTAAGTGTTTATATATATATATATATATATATATATATATATATATATACATATATTTATATAAATATATATATATATATATATATATACATATATTTATATATATATATATATATATATATATATATATATATATATATATAGGTGGAATCTTCAGGTTCTTAACAAGATGTATTGAAATTTTAATTACTGAAGTGATTTAAGCAACCCATGGCAAGGTTGTTGGAAAATCCTAAGAAAAAGAAAAGGCTATGAGCTAATCTTTGCTAATTGCCCACCTGAAGATGTTTTAATACAACAAAACCTAGGTCGTCGTAAAGTACTTAATGAAAGTAGAAGTAATACTACATCACGTAGTTTCATTTAATTGTGAAATGATACTGGGTGCATACAAGATTGTACCTTGAAATCTTTACCATACTCTGTATTTATTGACATAGTAATTGATAACAAAAATTCTCATGAGCTATCTAGCTACTTTACGTCTTACCAAAAATAAAGATAATATAAATATTAAAGAAGTTGTCGGTTGAAGCTTCCGTCGCAACAAAATAGAGATATTTGCAGCAGAAACTGAAATTCACTTAAACCCTTCTGATAAACCGACCACCCTTGAAAAATATCTTCAGTTGAGGAAAAAAATTCTGTCCAAAATAAAATATTTTGATTATTTTGCTTTCGCCATTTGTACTATTTAGTCAAAACTTTTACTATTGGAAACTCTCCCTTTTGATTTAGATTTTGTGTTTTAGAGATAAATGAAGATAGATTACAAAAATGATTCCAGTACCTTTACGTGAAATGGTTGATGTTACTTTTTTATATTTATTGTTATGATAAATACACGTTTAAATAAACCCATCGCAAACAAATAAAACTCTTATCAAATTTATTAAAAACTTAGAATGTTATTTTGAACAAAATAAAATTTATTCATAGTGAACGACAATTTTGTTTAAAATAGACAGGAATTAAAATTTATATTTGTGTAATACACGAAGAATTTGCTGCCAGTATTTGTACTAAAATCAGTATTTCTTTACATGGCATCAAAACACATCTGACGAGTATAATAAAGTACTTTGTCTTCAAAGTGTCTTCGTAAAAAAAATACGACGACACTTTACTTATTTAGACTAAATATAGTATTTTGATCAGTTAATTAGTTTAAATGTATACAAGGTTTAGTGGAAAGTGTTCAAAAATTTTGCAGAAATTCGCCTATTGTGGAGATCTCGACTTTAGTACTTCGAAATGATTTTACTATATCTACATCGATCGTTGTCCCCAGTAATGAAATACAAAATCCCCGTGAATATTTATGTACAGGAATAGGATATATTAATATTTGTAGATGCTCTGGGAATCATATTTCAATCGCAGGGAAACTTAACGTAAAAATAATTCATATTAAAATCAACGTAAATTTCGTCGGTGGCAAAATGGCTCAATGGCGATAGGACTAAAGTTCAAAATGTAAACTAATTCGCTTAAGTTTATCTTACCAAAACGTAAAGACATGATGCGTTGCTGAAAAGAAATTTTAAACTAGTGTGACTTTTCCCTGAAAAAGGTTTTCTCATCATTATATTTGTTAATAAATTTATTAATAAGTAATACGCTCTAAATGCTATTTTTATATAAACGCCCCTGATACTTACAGTACCTCCTCACAATGTTATTTAATTTTAAAAAGATATTTTTTGTGACATACCTAGATAACCTCTTAAAACAAAGTTAACCGCCAATTAAATGACATAATTGAATTTAAAAATAATACTAAAAGATGACACTGTATTACTCTATAGAAATAAGGATATAATTTTCCTGAAATATTTTTTGGAAATCAAATTGCCCATTTAAAAGTAGATTTTTAGCTAACTTGAATTGTTGTTATTTATCCCTTCTGTCTTATTATTTTATTAACCATGCAAACAAATCTGTACGAAGTTCATTTTACCGACTTGCCGTCGGTGTTGTTATTTGTCTTGCGTAAATTTGAAAATATTAATATATTTATGTCACGAGGAATTTGTTTCACGTCCATAGAAAAAGTAACTAGTATTCAATATGATGATATGACGATATAATATTAGTCGTATTTATTTTGTGATCTTTAAAAAATTTATAATCGAATTGACACAAAAATATCAGTAATTCATTTCGAATCGCTATTGTCAGACAACGTAAGGTTTTATGTCAATATAATGTTTACTTGTTTATTCTTTAATGCAGAATAAATAATATTTCAAAGCGAAATGAGTAACAATACAGCAAAAAATGATTGAAGCCGAAATGCTGTAAAATATCAAATTAACTTCAAGCAATGAAAGCTAGGTTTTGAAATTAAAGTAAAATATTAGACTCTTAAATATGTTTCGTTGTATTAACAACGATAGAAATGAAGTTTCAATGAACGTACGTACTACGTAGACCGAATATGGCATTCAGCGTTTAAAAATTTATTTGACAAATGGTGGAGCACGCTGCGAGGCTTCCGTTGGCAACAGACAATCAATCCAATGTGAGAGAAAGTAAAAACGAAGATGTTTGAACGGAAAACAAATGTCCGTAAATAAAACAAGATGTTCGGCTAAGGCGCGACTTAAATAGTCTTTTGTCGAGATTTCACATTTTTAAATAAAAATTGAGGAATTCATTAAATGATTGAAAGGAAAATTTTCAAGGTACTACGATTATTGATTATTTGTGTATATTATGATATTATAAAAATTAGAAGCAGCTTATCTCAACCAAATTCATTAATATAAGAAAAATATTACGTATATTCGAACGTCGCTTTGAACTTGATATGCTCGTTACCAAATGGTTAATTTAGACTGTATTTTGTAATGCTCACTATTAACTGTAACAATTCTTTGCTTACATTTTCATTTCAAGTACTGAAATTTTCTTTTTAAAAATATATACCTACTTAGATGCTAAAACTTTGATTTGGGGTTAATATTAACAACCAAACATGAATTAAATTTTTATCAAGTAAAACGATAAGAATTTACTCGTGATGCATAATATTATTTTACTGAAAAGAATGTTACAATTGTTAATAATGTGGTATTTCATTATTAATAATTGTTTGCCACTTTAAACATTAACAAGTTATATTAAAATGATATAAAGTAAGAGAGAAATATCAATAGTTACGGATTTTTTTTATAACTAAGAATGAATTTTCTTAAATTTTCCCTAAAATCTAATTGATGTCTCTTTTCTTTCTTTTGTCTCCGCCGTTGCTGTAGAATGAAACCAATCACAGTACGAGAAATTCACCATCAACGTGGACATTTAACATAATCTGAAAAATACCACATTACATAAAATAAATGAACAAGTTTTTATGGAACAACTTTCCTCAATAAAGGGAAATTTTCACTCCACTATTTAACATGGAATCGAATCGGATATTGTTGTGCTTCAGTTAAACTTAATTTATTTTGTTGTATTCAAACAATACACCAAATTTAAAAAAACCTTCCTGTTACACACTTTGGAAACAACTAAATATTATAAATTGAAATTGAGCAATGTTATTCATTATTGATTCCTACTTTATCATTCATATTTTATATAAAATGAAATATAATCATTAGAATCATAGAAATCAATCAACATCGTGGAACACGACAAACTCATTGAATGACAAATAAAAATATTTCTTAACTATAGAAAGATCTATGCTTTCTATAGGTACGCCATTATTAAAATGTTTTTGCCCAATATTAACGATACTAATATAAAAATTTAAAAGAAATAAATACAATACTGCATATATTATTTATCAAGAAAATAACTAATAATACACATTATTATATACTCAGTACCGAAAATTGACGTTAAATTTTGGGTGTTCATTTTTGGTGACTTTTTGATTGAACCTTCCTTCTACACTGTATTGTTGTAGACAGGAGTCACAAAATAACCAATAAACTTTTCAATAATGGTATTATAAAAAATATTGAACAAAATTTAAGCTGAATTATTAGGCAATACAACTATTATAAAAACAGTATTCACTACGGAAACAAGCGAAATGTACACATATTTTTCTATAGAAATTAAAAGCCACTACAGCCATTTTGTTTCTTTGCGCTACTTTATTTGCAAATTTTTGGTTAATTTTTCCATTATTAAATTTGTCTTACATAATGAGATAAAGTTATGATAAATTCAGAAATAACTTTTGGCCCTCATTATTGGGTGATACATTAATTATAAATAAACGATAGTGACTTCAAGGGAAGGTAATTTTGAAACCAATGTCATAAAGTGGAATCTTGGTAAGCAGGAAATTACACCAGACAGTTGCCAACGATACTTTTTTCTGTCAATAAATTCTACCATAAAGTCTCATCTACTCAATGTGGCGCAAGTTAAAATGAACAAAAACAATTTTTTACATTTATTGCATCGAGAAATAACATAAAAATTTCGATATTACTTATGAACTCAATTCAATTTCACACTGATGTGTCTAGAAAAACAGTAAAATTAAACAAAAACAGTAGAATTTAACGTCCATCGAAAAAAACAAATATTTTTGGTAAATATCTCGACGAAAATCTACGTGAGACTGTCGTCGTGGAAATAAGCGCTGTATTAGGTAACAGTTCAAAAAACTCGTTGGAAAACCAAGCTATTTAGTTTTGTTTCATTCAGTTTATTTTAATATAATTGCTTAAATTATTCTACATTCGTACATATTCACGAATAATACAGTATTTCTTACAATAAAAGTACAAAAAAATGTTTTCTTAACATTGTTGTATTGAAATAACTGTATTGTATTGAAATTTTAATTACTGAAGTGATTTAACTAACCTATAGAAAGGCTGTTGGAAGTTCCTAAGTGCTAATCTTTGCCAATAGCCCACCTGAAGATGTAATACAACTAAACGTAGGCCATGGTAAAGAATTCAATAAAGTATAAATAATACTACGTCACGTAGTTTCATTTAATTGTGAATAAGGAATTTCTACGGAATTAACCCCAAATATATTCATTATTAGGTAAACGTATTATATTAGGATAAAAAAGTGGCATTTTTTTGGCTCTTGACCCTTGCCAAAAAAGGCGTACGTACGTTTAATGTGCACGTTTCAATTTGCTTTCTCGGGAGTGAATCAATACTTTTTTTGCTCTTAAATTATTTTCAAAAAAAGTCTGTAAGGTTTTAGTTATTAATCTCTAAACCCGTACCTTCGATGAAATTGCGATATAAATGTTATTTTTATTACGCATGAAAAGCAGCTTCATGAATGTTAGACGAAAAGAAAATGTTGATGGAAAAGTCTATTTATTGACGACATTGTGTTTACTATTATCTAATTATGGAGATATATGCTACCCTAGCCTCAGTAAACATTATGGTAACTAATATAATTTACTTAAATATACAGAGAAAATCCATATATCTACAGAGAAAAATCCATATATATATTACAGGGTTTTTCATAAGACATATTTTTCCTTTTTCCCCAATATCAAAATCAAAGGTACTTTGCAGAGTAAAATAATTTTCTTTGAACTTCAACAACTTCCGTCAACTTTTTGATATTTTTGGTATTTTATTAGCAAAATGATATGACGTAAAATGAAATAAAAATTTCAACAAACTTAATTTGGTTAAAGCACATCGAGGATACGCACACACACACACACATAAGCACGCAAGCATGCACGCTCGCAAGCATGCACGCACTCACGCACGTACACATGCATGCACACACTCACGCACGCACTCACGCACACACGTACGCACGCACACGCACACACAAACACACACACACACACACACACACACACATATATATATATATATATATATATATATATAAATTGAAGCAATGGATTTATCAATTTTTTCGTGAAGAAATCCATTTGATCAAGGTTTCAAATTATTCTATAACATTAGATAACAAAGATGTTACAAAAAGAACTGTCCTTTCTTCTTCAGAAGTATTCAGTTCGTTCTTATCAATATAAGAATAAAAAATCCTTACCAAATAATACTACCATAAAGCCTTCATTTAACCTATTTGTGTAGCTGTGATACACGCATACACATACGACAAGCCTTCAACGCGGTTCGAGAGCCTTCAATTCGATTGACAACTAAATTAATTCCAGGCACAACATTTCACTTCAATTCCTTTTTTCTCAATTTCCGTTGAGAGGAAAATGGGGCTGGAGCTTCCTTTTATTGCTAACATCTGAATCTTTTTCAAGGATAACAGTAATTTAAATGGTAATTTATATACAAGCAATTTTATGAATATATCATATGCTTGATTTCAAGTACAGATTGATTTTTACATATGATATTAAGAGAAGTATGAATGGTTCGAAAATATTGTCCATGCGGTACTACAGTTGAAATTAATTGTTCTTTTCTTACAAACAAGTGCATTTTGTAGTTAAGAATGTCAAGTTAAGTAAAAATCATTTTAAATTAATAAAGTCATATTTTGTGCCGTATTATATTCAATAGAACCTAGATTAAATGTCTACATTATAAATAAATTAAGATATATCCAGCTTACATTTCTTTTGCGAAAGAATACTATGTATATGTCAATATTTATTTTTTATTAGTGATGTAACAAAAAAGATTAAGAAGCAATACAATTTACAATTTGATATTTCTAATGTCAAGTAAAATTGTACAGGAATATTATTAATTTTAGCTCAAAAATAAAGCTGACTAATATACCTTAACTAATGCTAAATATGACTATAAATCCACAAACACATACATATACATATATATATATATATATATCTATATATATATATATATATATATATTTATATATATATATATATATATATATCTATATATATATCTAATGTCAAAGACCTGTGTCTTGTGTATACTTATCGATCAACTTCTTTTTTATTCTTTAGTAATCGTACTTTCGGCAGAATACATTGTGTCAAGCATCTTCAAAAGTTTCTTCTTCAAACACTTTGTCAAACGGTCCTATTCTTATTATTTGACGGTGGAGGTATGTGCTATCATGATCATAATTAAGAATATTTAAACAACTCAGAACTCTTTCAAAATTTGTCCATCCGATACATCTTCTGCCTCAATAAATATGGTCATATTTGTGAATACAGGCCAAATGGTTAAAGATGCGCAATTGAGCCAACTTTTCATATTTCATTGCCAAATTCGAAGATTTGTCTGCTCACGGCCTTAAGCTTTTAAAGCTCATACTTCTTATTTCCAAACATACGTCTATGTCCAAGTATCAAAACCATGGAATCAACTGGATCTTATTACTAAGAAAATATCTTGCATAAACGTCGTACCTCTCATAAGCTCATAAAACCTAAACTTTCTGAGCTCTTGTCTTTCCTTTTTTCCTTTCCAAACGACGTCGATATATTTATTAATTTTGTTTTGTACTTTACATTTTGTTTATTTTTATAAATGTATATATATATATATATATATATATATATATATATATATATATATATATATATATATGTATGTACGTATGTATATATACATATTTTTTTTTTCTTACAATTTAGAAAATTTCTTACAGTCTACGAAAAAAATATTTTTTAATATTATTAAATAAATATATAAATATTTGATTGACTATACCTTCTAATGAAATTAGAAATAATACAACTGGACTTATATAATTAAAACGTCATCAAAGTGCGTCTTATAAACAGACCAACATAAATTATATTTGCTGTCTGTTCATAGAGATCGCTTTCGTAAGTGGTTTTTGTTATATTTCGAGGAAGAAAATTAAAGTGTTTTGTTTGTCCCATCAATATATAATATTTATTCACTGGCGAAAGCAAATGCTCTATCAATTTGATTACCATACTCCTGGTACATAATCCTTACATAAAGAGACTTTATTAAGTGAAAATTGAAGCAATATATCTTTAACGATTTATATGTACAGCAAATTCTTTAATAGATAATTTAGCGCAATGGTATACGATACGTCTGCATTACGGTATACGGTGCGTCTACGTCCCAGTCTACAGTGTGATATTTCAAAGTCTATATGCGGAAATCTTATGATGCGGAATGAAACGGACTAATGCAACTTGTAATTAATGGATTGTAGCAATATTTGCTCATTGTAGTGTTTGAAAAATTAAACCCGTCCCATTTTATTTAAAATTGATGAAATACAAATAATTTCACAAATATTAACAAATATTTTCGTTTGTAACGAGATATAACGTGAGAAAAAAAAATTTTTTAACTTAAATTTGACTAAGCCATTTTCAATAATTTATAAATACCTCTCTATAATTTCAGTGAAAAGCATTAAACTCAAATTATTATTACCAAGAGCTGCACAATACTTAATTATGAAAGATTAATGCGCTGGGCAAATTCTGACAGCAAGAGGCTAACCCAAACCACGCGACTATTTACAAAAAAATTGCCTAGTACGAGTAAAACACTTAGAGCTTTCCTTATATGCTTAAATACCAATAACACTATATACATTTAAGGTTACAAAGTATTTTTATTAAATTATTTAAAATATAATGTTATGTTTCATTGTCTTTCACCAGCGTAAAAATATAACGATTTTCTCAAAAACTATGACACTTGGGATAGTCGCTGAAATAGTTTTCCGGTAATATTTTGTCAGATTGTTCCAATCCTATTTTCTTCAGTATGTTTGGTTCGGAAATTTCGAGAATAAGGGAAGTGTGATGTATCTTTTTACACAATTTGGTGCATATTTCAAAGGGTATGCCACTAAATATTCTAACGGAGAATTTGTTTCAGTTCTTTATAACTAACCCAAACGATGGCCTTAACAATACCAATTTAAAAAAATGACGTACCTAATCCTCCTCTCTAAAGTTGTAAATATATATTTGAATGTATATATAGCATAGCATGACTGCAAAATATGAGTGTTAATACTATGCCAAAATTAATATTTCCAGATCAAACTCACCTAAATATTTTTCCAAAATATAAATATTTTGTACGGATACATCTTTTTTAATTTCCATTTTCACGACCAACATAAATTAAATTTTATTTAACGATTAATTCTATATTAACTTTTGTTCCGTTTTTCCTTATAGTTTTATACTAATTTGTTTTTCCAATTTTTGTCTCAAATAATTATGATAGTGATAAAAATCGTTCACGACAAGAAAAATATTATAAAATAATTTTGATAACAATTTTTTTGTCGTGAAAAATTGTTACAAATTTGGGTCTCTGTTGATCTGTCGTAGAAATGTGCTATTTACCATACAATCATTTTGATTCAATAATATGATTTAAAAAATGTTATTTAAAAAGTGTGAGTAATAACTGTTTTAATCATTAGTAGTTAAATTATTAAAGTCATTCAGTCAATCAATCAATCATTCAGTCAATCAATCAATCATTCAGTCAATCAGTCAATCATTAGTAGTTAAATTATTAGTTAAAGTGTTTTTTTCGAATCCGATTAATATAGGTCCTGCGTACTCCACATTAATCGGATTCGAAAAAGTAAAAATATAAAATTGTACAACGCGGTTAAAAAGATTTTTATTCAGCATAACGTGTCTCCGACCATATGGGAGATGTCGTTAGTAGTGAGTAGATAAATTGAATAAAGACTTCATATAGCCTTAAATCACTTTTTATCCAGAGTCAAGTTCACGTACTTACACATATCTTTAATATCACTCATTGCCACACTTCACGTACTTACACATATCTTTAATATTACACAAACCAACTAATTTCATTTCCACACTTAAATAATGATTCGATGACGGCCTTACGTTCTGAAAGTTCACCCTTCTCAGAAATATAACTCTATATCTTACTAAGAATCCTCAACTGTCCAAGTAACAAAATTATGGAAACAAATGGATCTTAACCACCAAGACAATATTTCGATAAACGCCTTACCTTTCATAAACCCTAGCCCTTCTTAGTTTTTGTTTTTTCTCTCTTTCAATCGAAGTCTAATTTTTTTTAAGTATATGTTATAACTTTTTTCATATATATCTTATAATTGATATTATAAAATCTTTTACAGTCTACGAAATAAGCAATATTTAAAAACGCATTGTTATGATTGACTAGAAGAAATTACTTCTCTTGTATTAAATCCGTCACATGTACTGCATAATAAAGTTGTCATTTAAATATATAAATAAATGAATATATCACTGATTACACCTATGAATGTAATCATGGAACATACAGTTACAAGTTCCATAATTAACAAATTACACTTTTTATACTCCATCTGTTTTTGAAAAATTTATTTCTCAGCGTTCTCTCAAAGCATCACATTGTCAATGAATGACGTAACATCGGGTAATTTGTACGTGGTGCAAGACATTTCATCATCAACAATCAGTAACGCATCTATATTGAAATAAAAAAGAAAGCTATGTGTGTGTATCTCAGAGTTTTCGGAGACAGAAATAAATCAAAGTCTAAAACCTCACCTTTAATTGTATGAAAGAGGTATGCTTTATCAATATTGATTACATATTTTTGGGGTGATGTGAGAGAAACACTCCAAATTTATATTGAAAATTAAGAAGCTTTGCTCCAATGAGGTATTTTTAAATAAAAGAATGCAGCTTCTAGTAGACCAACTAACTTCATCTCATCTATTGTAATTTTGTATATATATTGCCATTTTATGATGACATGATTAAAAATAGATGATAAACCGTTTTAATTAGCAGTAAATACGATCCTTCCTGGTTTTAAAGTGCAAATTGAAATAGTGTTACCTGTTTTCTACTATTTTTTTGTCACATGACACATTACCTGTTTTCTACTATTTTTTTGTTACTTTTAATAGGTTTCGAAATTATTTCTGAATACACTGTATCATTTAGAGATATATAGATTTAGAGCAATACATATATTTACTAAGGATAAATCATTTCCTTATTAAACAGCACACCTCAAACAAGATCTAGCAGTTTAGTTTGAGTATGTAAAAGGAATTATAAAAATAGTCAAAAAATTGGAAAAGCAATTTAAGATGTATATGGTAAACACTTGCCTTAAGTTATATATTCACGAATTGTAAAAATGAACTTTGCCGCAAGAGTTCTTAAGATTTAATAGAAAAATCAAGGCATCTTACACTTTGGAAAGTGCAATAGTTTTTTTATTGCTACAAAAATTATTATTATTCGCTTAAAATATTTAAATTAAATTAACAAATGACAAAAATATACCACCCATCGTCTTTTATATGAATAATGGATTAACTTAGCAAGAAGTCTTATCCTCAAATAATTATGAAAATAGCTTTTAAATTAGAAATTTGAATGAATTGTAAGCTCATTACAATTCATTCAAATTGTATGAGAAATTGATCAGATACCAAATAACTCCAATTTCCATCCTTACATCTGCTAATTACATAGAATACGAAATAAAACACAAATATCTACAAAACATTTTTCATACAACTTTTTACGGTATCAATATATTTATGAAATCAATTTACAACTTATCTTTTTTCCTAACTGCGCATTAATTAATACAACCGCTTTAAGATACATACGTGTAAAAAAATTAAGGGGTTAACTTTTTACATTAAAATCTTGCGAGTTTTTTTCTCTACAAATACTTCTAACTATTCCCCTTTGACTCAAATTTTTCTTCAGTAACGTAATAGTGAACATTTTTGTAGCAAATTATAACTTTATTTGTTAATATTAATTAAAATGATTTTATTACAGTCCCCCAGTTATTTCTTAATATTTTGGCTGATAGAATTTAGCTGATGTAAAAATTTGTTATAAATTGCAAACGATGCTGAGGCAGGTCGGTCGTGCTTCATTTATATATAATACGTGCAAATTGCTTCCCAGTTCGTTTTCAAAAATAATATACCCTCTTCGACACAGTTTTATGTATTTGCTAATTTTAAAAGGTTCTTTATTAGGGTAGCATAAAATTAACATATAAATTGATATTTAATAAAGGCACAATACACAAGCATGAACGTTGGGGAACATCTCGGGCGCGACTTGCGTACTTCATATTAATGGGACTCGAAAAAGGAAGCGAAGAGAAAAAATTGTGCAATGCTGTTAAATAGATTTTCCATGAACATGACGCGTCTCCAGCCACATTGGAGACATCGTTATTTGTTAACATCACTGTGAGTAGGTAAATTGAATCAAGACTTCCAATACCCTTTATTTTAAAACCTTTTATTTCGGTTTTCGTATGTATTTGATTAGATCTTTATATAAATTGAATCGAATATCACGGCATTTTATGTATGTAACTATTTCTGATATACTTATATATGTTTATTTGCATTTTTAATTTTATTTATCAAACAGATTTTTTTAGAAAAAAAAGGCAGAAATATTATTTATTAAATCATTTATAGTTTGTTTTTTCTACTTATATTTATTAGGGAACACTCTTAATTAAAACTTACCACATAACGCTCATGTTGCTACTTGAAAACGAGGTTAAATTATTGATGGTTTAAATTTGTTTGCTATGCAATTGTCATTGCTGATATTAACTTTTGTTTTAGTTAACACCGCCGATGTTTTAGTTTTGTTTATTAGTAGTGTAGAAATTTTGATTTAAGTATTAGAATATTACTAATGGTCAGATAAAATACATCCGTTACTTTCTTTCCTTACTGACGAATGCTGTACAAGTTTTATAGTCCATATTAAAAATTAGTTTAGTAATTAAATATTGATGTAGAAATATTAATACAAGTTTAGTCAAAATATGACATTGTCTTCAAATTTCACTTTTAACTTAAGTGATGACAGCATTATACACTTAATACTTACAATATTGTTATGTAAGTCATATTAGTTTCGTTACAATAGCTATTGAATATATGAATCTACGTTACAATTAATTGCAATAGATTTAAATAATTTATTGAAAATTATATTTTTCAAATTACTGATTTCCTATGTAGTTATTTTCAATAGTGAATCCCAGGAAAATTTAAAAACAAGAATTTGAATTAAAGCTACCCTAATTGACTCAGTAAGTAATTAAATAACCAAAACAAATATGAAAAAATATTCTTTTTTTTTAAAAAATGTGGTTTTACATAAGATATCCGTTCCCTACGCCAACTGTATTTTGTTTCGTATATATAGGACATAGAAAATTAATTACTCTTTATTACAAAAATAATAATACTGGTAATCTAACAAAAAAACTACCACATGGATTTTTAATAATAATACTTTATTAATTATTTCAAAAGTTTAACACACTAGTTTAGAAAATCACAGTCAGCAAAATTAGCCATAATTATCTTATATACAAAATGTTTGTACTTTAGTCAGTCAGTAGATTAGTTTAATTATTATTCTTATTTAAAAAAAATACAAATGAACTAATGTACAACGTACTACTTGACTGAGTATACTGGCTTAATTATCAAAAAACAATTATCCTCCTCGTCTTACTGTATAACACTTACTACTCCTCTTACTGTATAACACTACCTCGTACGTTACTACCTCGTCTTACTGTATAACACCTGAATATAATTTGTTATTGTTTATAATTATCTTAATTAAATAATTACACGCTAGGATAACTATAGCATTCTATATCACAAAATAGTGTTACGTATCACGCCTATTTTATATAGTTTTCATCGTACTAGTAAATATTAACAATAAACCGAACTTAAAGCATATAAGTAGATGTATATTTCCAAAAACAAAATATTTCTACTTGTAATAACAACTATACAAACGAAGAATTGTTCAACGTCATGTAACATAATAATCGCATACTAATACTAGTGAACGTTAGAAAATAGAAGTATAAACGAACCGAATGACAATGCACCGATCAAACTCCATTTCGATATTCGGACACACGTAATGTGTTTTCTACATTAATCAATTTGATTAAGTTTTAAAATTTTCAAAATTAAATGTAACTACGTGATATATTTTTATTTCTACTTTCTTTAAATTATTTACTACGACCTAGGTTTCGTTGTATTACATCTTCAGGTGGGCTATTAGTAAATCTAGATTAGCAAAGATCATGGCTAATAGCCCACCTAAAGATGTCGTAATACAACGAAACTTAGATCGTAGTAAAGAACTTAAAGAAAGTAGAAATAATACTACATCACGTAGTTTCATTTAATTTCGAATAATGAATTTCTACAAAATTAACGCTAAATATATTCAATATTTGAAAATTTTACTTTCAAACAAATTAACGAATTCCTAAAAATTTTTCTTGTAAAATATTTTATATTAACAAATGTTTATTTAATTCGCCCCTTATCCTAACGCTTCATTTTCTTTATGGATATTTTTTCTTGTTCAAATACCTAAATTCACACTCAATTGACTGTCAGTTGCCAATGGATGCTCCACCTTTTGTCAGATTAATTTTTTAACGCTGAATCTTATTTACAGACTCATTCTTATTGCTATCTTAATAACGAAATAGACTGGAGATGCTAATATTTTCTTTTTGTTCTTTAAAAGTAGAGAATATTTATCATAATGTTACTTCGTATTTTATAGTGTCTTGACTTTAATATTTCTTAGCTTTATAATTACTTTCCGACGGGATTATGAGTAAATAATAAGTTGTAATTGTTTGAAAATCCAAGCTGAAATTCAAATTAAAGTTGATTCTAAAGTACTTATACAGTGAGGAACGAGCCTTATAATTGTTAATAAATACTAAAATATAAGTCAGACAATTTTTTTGTATAAAACAATAGAAGATACGGACTTAGGCTCTAAGTCCTAGTTTTCAAATACTCATTCCCAGCTAAACACTTATGAGATGAATGAATAAGTAATTACCGAATTAAGTTTAATCCATTAGTTTTCTTCCAAAAGTGATTGTTTCGAATTATTGGTATGAATTTGATTTCAATTGTTTAAATATCAAGAAATAAATACTTGAATAGTATTTATTACTGTATCATACTGTATCTTACTGTATCATATCATAACTTAATATCGAATTATTAATTGATTTATTACTAATGTAAAGCAAATCCATAAATATGTATATATATATATATATATATATATATATATATATATAATATATATATTAATATGGCTGTACATACACAAAACCAAAAATAACGCCGATGGCTAAGGCAATTCGTAAAAGTGAATTTCATGGAATTTCTGATTACCTATTAAATTAGCATTGTTAAATAATAATTAGCAACTAATAATAAGATTGACGGACAATAAAAAGAAACTAATAATAAGATTGAGAGATAATAATGAGAAACTAATAATAAGATTGACAGATAGTAATGAGAAACTAATAATAAGATTGAGAGATAATAATGAGAAACTAATAATAAGATTGACGGACAATAAAAAGAAACTAATAATAAGATTGAGAGATAATAATGAGAAACTAATAATAAGATTGACGGACAATAAAAAGAAACTAATAATAAGATTGAGAGATAATAATGAGAAACTAATAATAACATTGACCAATAATAATGAGAAACAGTTTGAAAAGATTAAATTTAACAACAATTAAAAGAAATTCACTTTGGAATTGGTATTTTCTTTTTGGGAAAAATATTTCCTGAAAGAAATTCCCTTTCTGGGAAGTTACAAAGCGCCAATTTCTGTTCTTATTGTTGTATATAATAATACCACTTGATTGGTGCTTAATTTCTTTCAAGTATCTAGTTTAGATGGTGTACCTTACCTACTCCAAATGGGACGAAATAAATGTTTACGAGATTTTGTTTAATGAATATTATATTGTATTTATTATATATATTATTGTAGTTATTATATTATATTATTGTAGTTATTATATTATATAATAACTACAATATAAAATTAAATTTATGGTTTCTCATCTAAGTAATTTTCAAAAGAAGATGATGCGTTAATGCGATAACTTACGAATAAATATCATGGACGCGTATGTTGAAATACAATTTAGAGCATTTCTTTTCCAAGAATTATAATAACCGAAAACCATTTTTAGACAAAATTGTATTACTTTAAAAGTAGTATTTTAAAAGTACTTTTCAATAGTGCATGATTCGTATATGTTGGTTGTAAGATGAATTTTAAAACTTTTTTCACTTTGTGAACTGCCATCATATTGAAATTATTTAGCCTTAAATTTTGTCCTTTACGAACTTAATTTTAATCTGAAATATTTCTATGCTTAGTGTTTAAAAATTTCGACATATCCCATTTATAAACTTTAAATATAACCTTTGATTTGTTTACAGGAGAATAATATCGATGGGTATATAGCGAAATCTCTACGAAATACTAAAGTCAAGATAAGTTCATCCCCAAGATAAGTTTATTTCTACGAATATCATCTAATATTTAAATACATTACAATACAATTTCTAATCTCATTAACAACAGTAAAACCTTTGCTTAACACTTTTATCTCCTAATATTACAAATTCAACTAATATGATCATCATATCATCAAATATTAATCAATTTTACTTAGTTTGGAGTTGCTATATATCGTTCAAATTTATTTAATACAGTTTTACTTATTTTTACAATATTTTCAGAAGGTAGTAATTTATCGTAATAAATGATTTATTCAATATGAAAACCAAATAGCAATCATTTAATGAAAACTCTTCAAAATAATTTTCCTAATGTACTTTTGTTTATGTCCAACGCACAAAATAACAAAATCAGAAATAAAAGGTCCTACTTTCAATAAGTTTCATCGAAACATTTCAACGAAATTGAACAAAGAGCAAAAGCAAAATAATGGAAATATTTTCTCTAGAACGAAAATTCTTTCGGTTGGAAACATTTTTCCAACCAAGGGCGGGCGGCTTGTCGATGTTACCACTAAGAAGGGCGAAGGAAGCTTTGAATGATAACATGTTTATCATCTTTATTATCTTTGTCAGTGAAAAGATATACTCGTAAAATTCTAGAAGACTTCATTAAACTGTGAATACAATATCAATAAATACGAAGTGTCGCAGAAATTTCAATGAACGATTCACGTTTACGTACAGAATATGATTTCACATAAAGCAAAAAATATGGTATAACAAAATAGGAAATTTAATAATTTGAAAAAGTTTAATTTCGTTGGCACGTTAAGTATGTAAAATTTGAAATATAATAACGTTAGACACGTATCTATTATATAAACAGAGAAAGTCGACTGCTAGATGTCTATATAGTGTTAGGCCCAAGTATTAGAAGAATTAAAATGACGCATTTGTAGATAAAATAAAAGAATACTCCACTTGTTTATTTTTTGAAATGAAAAATTATGTATTTTTTAATCAACGTAATGTTATTATTCGTAATAATTTTAAATCCTAATAAAATTAGACCGCAAGTTTAAAGAAAGTGGAATTATATTCCGTTGCATCATTTATCGTCAGGTAGACTTACTGGCATTTAAAAACGTATTATGTTTCTCCTTAACTGTCAGTAGAGTCGGAATAAGAGTCTACTTTACCGACCTTGCTCTATTATACCGTCCAATCCCTAAAGTATCTATACAAAATAGACTTTCAAATGTCAGTAAATCCGACTTAGATTCTTGACTGTATTTGGTACAAACGGGCGTATGCATAATGCAACATACTAATCCATTAAATTAACAGACACGATAGGATTGTTCAAAAAACCACGTAAAACTCGAAAGAAACAGAAATTACCTTTATTTTTTCAACAGAGAACGAATATCAATGACAGGTAACAGTTTTAATTAATTGAGGTATGGCTACACATTAGAAAAACTTATTCGTATTTTTTTTTAAACAGTTTCAAAAAAAAGTTTGTATCATTAGATAATTTTCCATGTAAACATTGATATAATGAAAATATAATATGCATATATTGTTAATGTAGATAACATTTTTTGTATTATGTTTACAAATGGCATTTCATTTTTTACTTTCAAGAACTATTTTCATCACCTTCTTCGTTTGTTCGTTTCTTTATTCTCATACAATCACAAAACTAGTGGATTTATTTCGATGTGAAAATCTCTAATCAAGAACAAACTATACGTAAAGGGAACTGAGTACTGAAGAATAACATGAATATTTCTAAATAATTTATTAAAAATGCTATGAACTCTCAAATTTTTCATACTTCTAAACGTATAAACCAAACTCCCCTAGTGATAATAAAAAAATTAAAAGTATTAATAAAGTATATTTAAAATAATGTATTTAAAAGTTATAAAGCGGTAAAACAAATTAGTAATACAAACATGTTTTCTTCCATGTTTTATTATCCTCCAACAACATATTTATCATCAATTTCATGATGTTACTCACATAACTATACTATGTAGCATTCTAGCAATGTGTGTTAATACCCATCACAACGGACAGCAACTCACGCACGCACACAAATACGCACGCCCGCATACATAATCAAAAGTTATGTTGCCATTCAAATAAACATTTTACATCCTGATTTTCAGTGCTCGCAATTACAAAATAAGAAACAATTCTCATTAATTTTAGAAAATGTAGAATTAATTGATTAATTTAGTTACATGATTTGTTGTAATTACTTACCTGAAAAAGATGAAAAGGAATCTATATATTCACTCACGCGTCCATTCGCCTATCGCAGCCCTGTGTCTCACTTACTATTTCATGTAGAAAATCGCGCATATACCTCAATATATAACACTTAAAAATATTTGTTTAAAAAATTTGTAAGGAGCCAATTAAATGCTAATTTATTTTAATTTTATGTAAAAAAGTCATTCAAAATCCTAAGTAACATGAATTTCAGAATTATTTTTTCATAAATTTATGTAAGATATTTCTACCTTTGAGACTGCTGAAGTCAAAATTATAAAAGAAACAGTCTTATTGAAACTTTAGCAAAATTTTCCTGAAAACTGTAGCCAGGATTTTAAGTTTCTTAATTTTTGAGATATTCATGATATTTATACGCGTTTGAAGAATTACTAAGAAAAATATTTCCACTATGAAAATTAATTTTAATATTTGTACATAGTTTAATAGAAACCCTATATTCCATTAATTGTTTCTATATGCCTAAATCTGAACGCAACAGTCGTACTACGGATTCTATTCGTAACTGATATGTTACTTTCATTTTAAAAATATGTTTTGCAAATCTTTTATTTTTTCAGACTTAAAATGCTGCAAATCTTTTATTTTTCCAGATTTAAATGCTTCTATATGCCTAAATATGTACGCCACAGTCGTACTACGGATTCTATTCGTAACTGATATGTTATTTTAATTTTAAAAATATGTGTTGCATATCTTTTATTTTTTCCAGACTTCAGAAGTTAAAAAAAAATAATAAAATATTCTTTAGTAATTAGTCTTATTTACTATATTAAAAAGATCCCTTTTTTATTCATATGGTTGTAAAAATAAATATGTAAAACCATATGAATAAAAAATTAAAATGGTTTTTCTGATCGTTTTTAAGTTATTCATTTCTTGACATTTTCATTTTCCTGGGAGTAGTAAAACTTGATATTTTTAACAAATCAAAGATATCAAAAGTTATAATCATTTTTTTAAATTTTAAATTTCGAAAATTATTATCTCGGAAACGGCTGGATTTTTTTGCGGTCAGTGAAAATATTTTATTTTCGGAATAATGAGAGGAATCAGCCCTGCGAAAATATGTCGTAAGGAAAAGGCATCCGCATATGTACATGCATTAATCTGTATTTAAATGAACTTTGTGCACAAAACTGAATACACCGTAAATGTATTTAACAACATTGACATTGTTAATTACATGTCAATAAAGACACCTATTGACAACTGTAGAGACTAAAAATGATTCTACTTTAGAACATTACCCCTACATGATTAGTATTTTCTAATAGCGATATTGGTTCAACTTTTCGTAATACATTAAACATACAAAAATATGGTTTACGATCAATTTTACCGTTATAGCTATATTTAAATGAAGCTATTAATCATTTATTCCAACCTAAACGCAAATATTTAATTTGTAAATTTTCCTAATTTTTCTCATATTGATATCCAGTTTCATAGACATACAGACTTGATATCTAAACTCCTCCTGCCTCACTTTTGTTCTTATTTGTAACTATATTTTGGTTCGTAATTCAGTGAACTTTACTTTTCTGCGAAACTGCCTTTTGATTTGATATTATTATGATCGAAAAACGTTACTTCGGATTAATTTTTTCCATGTCCCTTCATCTTTTGGAAATCTTTTTCATGACCAACTACTTTACACGTAAGTAGCCGCAAATTATTAAAGTAATCGTTTTCATGGTTTGGGTGGACGTAATGTTCGCAGGTTCTTCCTGAAGACGTTTTATTATGAAAATCTTTCATATTCCTACAGATCCATTTCAGATTTCTCTAAACTAAAGAAACCATACACGACTACTTTATCTTTCTATTGCAATCTGTATAAACCTTTTTTTATATTTACACTAAAATTACACTTTAACTACGCTTGCTAGTCAATAAGTCTATCAAAACGTTTTTAAATTATTTGGTATAAGTAATGTGTTAATACCATACGCTAAATTTAAATTATGAAGGAAATAAACTAAAATCAGTAGGCATAGTAAACCGGTAAATATATTAGAATTTATATTAGTTACATAGTAAACATTGAGCATGTTTTGAATTATTGCATTTTTGGTTCTTGCTTACGGTTTAAGTTTTAGTATGAGTTATTAATTGAAAAATAATGGAGATAATAAATCTTATTTTAACGTGATTGACGTTATAATTATGTTGACCGTAAAATGTCGTGGCCGTGGCGTCTTGGATTGTTCACAAGGCATACGACCTTTGTCCACACAGGTTGGTGTTCTGGTCGACTGTAAGAGATTGCTCTTGCAGCAGTTAGTCCGCCATTTGGATTAACTGTATACATTAAACTATACAGTTGTATAAAAGTAAATATGGACTTAGGGATATCATTATATTCTTAATGCTAAATCTGACAACTATGTTATTAGCAGTTTTGCACACTGTAATTTTATTAATATTGAAGTAAAAATTGTATGTATTGTAGTTTTTCTTTTTGTATTTTTGAATCGTTTCATACATACAACCAAATTATTCCTGTATGAGAAATCGCTTGCAATCAATCAAAAACCAGAATTTGAGGAATTAATACTGTGGAACACTGCAATATAGATCATCAATGAGATTTTATAAAAGTCACTATTTATTGCAATGTAACAAATTAATAATATATCTAACTAATAAGTATTAATCCAATAGTGACTAAATTAACAAATTATGGAGGTATCTATACAAAAATGGAAAACAGAGAAGATGGAAGAATAAGGAATAGGGTAGTGACAAAGAATTAAGATCGAAATGTCTTTTTCAAACGACTTTTGAAGGGCATATATTTGGCAATGCGTTTCGAATGTTACGATGAGGTTTGTTGCAAGGTTTGGCAGTATGCACAGTGAAAGTAGCGCTATACTTAGGAATAAGGAGGCTAAGGAAGGATTATAGGTTTTGAATCTATTAAAAAATGCTTATTTCAACTACTTAAAAAAAGACTTTAAATTTATTTAAAACATACTATCACATAGTATAATATATCAAGAATATTTTAAGCGGCATTATATAAACAAAATTAAACGCATAATTTATGAGTAGTGATACCTTTTATTCATACGTTACCATTACCGTTAAATGTCGTAAGAATGAGGTCAGAATGATGGGTAGAATAAAAAGAAAGAATGGAAGATAGAGTGCCTCATGAATGTTTGTACGTTAAATTTAATAATAAGCATTAAACTGTAGTTTTAGAATAATAAAAAACGATTGAAAATTCCTGACGAAAATAAAAATTTCCAATGATTTCAAACCGACAAGATTCGGTAATTTTTTAAATTCCGTTACAACCTTCCTTTATTCCTAATATCATATGCATTGTTTCTGTCATTTACTTTTTTTATTATCACATTTTTATATCTTTCTTGTGAGTCTGTATTAATCATCAAATATATTTTGAGTGACAATACGAACGAATAAAATACATTAGGCAAAAGATGACACACGGTACACGGACCATCAAAAATGATACGTAGTATGAGAAATAGCAATGGACGTGAATAATTGTTAGTAATAGTGACGTAAGTAAACAAAATAAGCCATTGAGAACAATTATCAATAATTAAGGGAACACAAGCGATCAATGATTATTACACAGCGAAGACAAAGTAAACATCTCTTATCAGGTTTCGGTGTAGTTGTACACTTTAACAAATAGTTACAAATTATAGATAAGTCCAAAATTGGAGAAAAGAATGTCTCGCTACAAAAAAATTAATTAATTATCAAATGTTTACTACACTCAAACCTGTAGCATTGAATCTGGATGGAAATTTGTTAACTGCGAGAGTTCCCTGCAAACTTAGATGAAAATATTTAAGAGTATGTAATATATATATATATATATATAGATTGTCAGTGTTGATTTCGTACGTGAAAAATACCGTTACTACTTCAAAAACTTTAGCAATTTTGGATATAAATGTGGGGATAAGTTCGCATGAATATTTTAATATAGCGTTGCCATTCTTGTAAACTGCTCCTCCAATTAATCTCACAAGAAAAATACAATTAAAAAAGTTGGAATACCTCATATGGTTTTTCCGAAATTTTCATATAAGTTGTAATGCTATTGAATTATATGCTGGTTAATATGCTTTATCAATATGTCAGATTCAAGTTTCAACGTCAAACTGTTACAGATAAAATCATTGTCGTGCCGTTTTATTAATAATTTTTATTTTAGAAATTTCTAAAATAGATAAGGAGTGAATACATTTTGGTTGACCTTGTAAGGAATACCTTTAGAATTGTGGTACAAAAAATTCAAAGATAATTACATTTCGAATTCTCACAAATCCTTTTCAAATTAATGGCTCACACGATTTAGAAAATTTTAATAAAATTTAATATTTACTGCTCTCCTCTAGCATTTCTTCATACATATTTTAAGTGTTATCTATTGATATGTATCTGTTTGTAACTGCGTTTAAATTCTATGACACGTAATAATTACATACGGATAGTAGGATCGTAATTTCATATATCATTTATTGATTATATTTGGCGTATTTTTAAATTCGTTATTCATAATTAAATGAAACTACGTGATGTAGTATTATTTCTACTTTCTTTAAGTTCTTTACCACGACCTAGGTTTCGTTGTATTAAAACATCTACCGGTGGGCTATTAGCAAAGATATATAATTATAATATTTTTTTTATTGCCAAGGTTTTGCTGTAATAAAAAGTCCTTCTAATAACTTCTATAATAAAAAACACTGAAAACAATCGGTAAACTTAATGATTGAAAATATAATTTTATTCCTTTATGGAGGTTTCGGTTATGGTTAGTGACGTATTTTCTTCACAAATAAAGACAAAGGTGTGTATTTAATTTGTAATGTCTTTCATTTTCGCAAAAGTACTTAGTTCTCATTTCATATTCGCAGACGATTGTGCAAATATTGCAAGAAGTTATGCAAAGCAATACATCAGTTATTTATTTCTTTTTCCAATATTTCTGTTTACTTAAATTTAAAATGAAAATTTTTAACTCTTTTAATACAGAGGAATTAAATTTTAGCTTCCATCTTCTACCAGATAGGAATAATAATAATTATATTGTAATACATTTATAAACAAAACCAGTGACTTATTTTAAAAAGAGTTAGAGTGAAGTAAAATTAGAATACAGTAGAGTTTAAAAAAAAATAGTTTAAAATTAAATACGTTAAATTAATATTTTTATTTTGTTCAAGCGACAAAAGGTTACCATCAATTTTCTTTGTAAAAAATCCAGAAATATAACTATATATTAATGGCGCCAAATAAAGCGACTAATTACAAATAAATAATAATTTCTTCTTTAAATATTACATTCGAGACAAAGATTTTCATTTATTGTTCATTGGCCCGCAACTTTTACATCCGTATGAAATTTATATAAGACTTTATATCTATTAAATTCTAGGTGGTGTACATCATAATTCTGCTCATATTCGAACTCGGGAGTTTTATATGGAAACTCCCGAAAACTATGTTAATCAGAGAAAACGATCCATTCATTTTTTGTCTATATGCTTCTTGGTTATAGAAAAACGAATGCTTATGAATTATCGGGGCTGGTTAACATTCTTATTTCACTGATGTATAAGGTATATACAGGTCAACAAGATTAGAAAACAGTACAAAAAGAGTTACTTCAAATACTTCTTTAAAAATTATTTAGGGGCCTAATTGCATTTAAAATTTGAACAAGAAAATAACCACCTATAAATTAAATGTATTAAAATTTAAACCAAAAAGAGATAATTTGATATAGATCCTAAACGCAACGATGTTTATCTACATGTAATCTCTTGTAATATCCTTCTTATACTAAAACTATAGAAATTTAGAACGTTAAAATTTATTAAGCATAAAATTTTAATATTTATCGTTTTAAGCCGTTTTTTATGAAATTTTGGCACACAGAAGCCATTCTTTATAAGTAATGTCACTTTATATTTAACTAATCTAAATAGTAATCACACCATGGTTCGCAACAGATTTTGCAGGCTTCAGATTTTTTATTTTAACTTTTTTAACCAATAGTAATACGTAGACTCAAAGCATATTTAATTTTTATCTCAAAAAGTATCGATCGACGTTAACAAAAGCTCCAAATTGTAAATACCCCTTCAATGCTTTTTACCAAAATTTGGGAAAATCAAGGTCGAAATATATTATGAACAATAAAGTGAATCAAATTTAATGATAAAAGTGTCTGTGACAAATATTAAAATTTATGTCTCGCTTAAAACCATTGTATATAATATAATAGTGGTACCATAATGTATTATGAGTTCAACGCTCCTTGATAGCATAATTTAACAACGTATTTCATATGCCATTTTTATTGCTTTCCTCAATTATATTGAATCCATTTTGGTAACTTGAAATAATATGAATAATATTATTCTAATATTCGTATCAAAGATTATTGGTAAATTCGATAACATACACATGCAGATTTATTTCTGTGCCTCTTTTATTAAGAAAAATGTATTATTTTTGTGATATTAATAACAACTACAATGTGATTTAGAAAGTTTTTTTTTAGAGTAATATGATTTATGTACTCATTAATAAATTTCATAAGAAAATATTTAGAAAACAAAGAAAAGGCGCAAATTTTATGAAAGTAAAACATTCAAAAAGAGGTGTTTGTTAAGATTAAAATATTTAATTTAGTGCAGGAAAACTATTGTAGTTGCGGATTTATAATTGCCGGTAACTTAAATCGAATATTCGTTAATTATTGTTGTTTCGTGCTCAAACGTAAATCTTACAACGGAAAAGTAGCGAAATTTTCGTATTTTGACCACGGAATTTTTGTATTTGTACCAGAATTTGCCATATCTACCCAAAGGTTTAAATAATATTATCTTGAGTATATTGGTATCAAATATTTGTATTCAATACGGAATGGCGTCTTCTCTATTAACACGAAACTTATTTGTTACTTATTTGCCCCAAAAGTATAAGGTCGATCTTGGGTTGATGTGGAAATTATGTATCACTAAACAATATTCCTACCTAGAAAACATATGAAGCCATATTTGCATAATAATTAGTAATTAAAATAGTTTTCATGTGAATAAATTAAATAACGTATTATCAGTCAAATGAAAAGTAAATGTGTTTTTTAAGATAATTTTCATTCTATTAGGTTTATAATCCATTAAGTTAACTACGACGACTAAAACTAAAATTAATATTTAAAATTTGACATATTTAGGAATCCTTAGGGTACCTTTATTACAAGATTTAAAATAATTTTATATATATATATATATATATATATATATATATATATATATTTATATATATATATATATATATATACATTAACGGTGTTTGGAAAAAGGAAACGAGGAAAAATTTTGTACATAAGAATGAATGAATTGTCAATCGATACAAAAGTTTCTCCAATCACATTCGTCATTTGTTAACATCACTGTGAGTATACAAATTTAATCAAGATTTTGTAAATATTTATGGAAAAATTCGTTTTAGTCTGTGAACGATTTGATCTTTTGTTTTGTTGAGTTTATTTTTTTCTCTCAATACGTTTCATGATTTATTTGCGCGTGTCTTATTTTGTCTTTAGCCTCTGTTTTTTAGAGCTCCAAGGATCTATTAAATAAATAATGACTCATTTTCTTGATTCAGAACTTTTATAAAATTAAACGTCGTCTATAGATTCAATCAAATAATTTTTTTCGTAAAAACTTCATACTCATATATATTCTTATATTCGTATACATTTTATCGTGTAGCTTCTGTAATATTACTTAGTATTAAGCTCTATAACTTTATACAGAATTCGTGTAAAATAAAGTGCTTTTACTTCTAATGATGAGGTCGCTTCTTATTTTGAGAGAATTCAAAACAAACTTTCCCTTTCCAACAAACTTTCTACTACCTTCGCTTGAGTTTTAAGTTTAATATAAAATTAAATAAAACAAAAGAAGAATTTAATAAAAATACTTTTATACAATTTATACACAAAACATTTGTCACGTAATGTTTGAATTTACGTTAGAAATGTCTTATATGACTTTTACATTTTATTATGAAAGAGCTGAATTTTATTGATCTCATCTGCAATTGTAAAATTAATATAAATTATTTTGGTTAATTTTTTCCTAACTTTTTTTGCTTGCCTGCTCATTGTTATGGTGAAAAGATTAGTTTATTAAACCAGAGCAAGTTATGTATATTCACTGGTTGATTTATCGTGTTTAATAAATAGCTCTTACAAAAACTCGCACCATCAAAAATATAATTTTAGTAATATTTAATTTTAATTAAACTTTCAATACGTTGCTTTTGGCCATATTTATTTTGTTATACGTGTATTGATACATAATGGACTACTAATAAAGAATACTAATACATATGGCTTATTGTATCTTAATGAATAATAAATACAAATACAAGGAAATTTAGACATATTTCTAATCACAATATTTTTGTTTTAAGTAAATAGTCCATCTGTTAGTCTGATTATAACTTATTTGTTTCACTAATTTTCTATTACACTAATAAATTAACTGCGTGAATCATTTTGTACATATTACACTATCAGTGAAATTATTTTAATATTATAACACTTACAGATATGACCCAACAAAACCTCAAACAAAGCCACTCATTACGGTATTGAAATTATGTTACGTGCGAATGACAAACACGCTCTGCATAATAAAAACAAGGAACAAATCATTTGCAACTAGTCTCGGGTCAGACGTCATCATTAGTGGGAAGATAGTTAATCTAAATATAAGAGGTCTTTTGCGAGTTATTATTTGGAACATACTATGATTTATGTTAAATTTTCTATTTGGGTACGTAATTTTGAATGTGTTGTGAAATGTATTTAATACCAGATAATAATCTTACTATTAAATATTAAAATCATATTATATTATGTGCTTACTAGCCGTGGTTTGTGGTGGCCCAACTGTGGTGGCAACTTGGGAACTCGAGATACGTTAGTAATAAATTTAGTACACGTGCATATCAACAATTATGGCGATTTGTTTCTTTACTACAGAGGTACTCAACGACAAACAAACAAAGAGAATCATGAATTTATTATCTAGGAATTTATAAATTAACTTCACGTATATTCCGTCAAATTTATATGATATGTGATGGAAGTATGGGGCACGTGGCGAGTAGTACTTTTAAGTTTATTTCTTTGCCAATATTGCTGTGTTCTACATATTTGTTACTTTCATGATTTCTTCTCTACATTGGGAATATTATACATCATTTTCTGAATCCCCCCATTAGTTTCGCATTATTCATCTATAATATTTTGCACGATATTATCTTCTGAACTTCTTTGAATACTATGATATTTTCATAAATTTCAACGTGATATTTCTACATGTTAGTTACAACCTGTGACATTATGTGATAATTTAAATGTCTTCCTAGTAAACAAACTGACTAAATATAGTGACTAGTCAATATCATTAAAACTGTCATCATATTTAAAATTTGGCATTTCGAAAAGAGAAAGTCAAGTGAAAGTGAAGAAAGAAAAGTGCTTTCGATAAAAATTGCATGTTTTGTACAGATGTAAATCGCACGATCATTAATGATTCTTTAATTTCTGATCTGCTTTTTTGAACCTTGGATTCTTGAATTCTAAAATTCCTAATTCATTCACTAATAACAAGCATACAACAATAAACATATCATTTTGTTTTTTAATAAATGATAATGGAATTACTAAGTTCAAAGCTTCTAAACGTCACATAAATTTAGATCGAACCAACAGACTTAAACCTAATATTTTATTGATAAATCACTCGTATAGTATTTGGATCCAGGTGCTCTCATTAGGCTGCAGGTAATACATATCAATAAAAATATCCTTTCTCACTTTTTTAAGATTGCTTTCAGTTTTATCTTCAAGCTTAGGGTTTGGATGGATTTTTTTTGGGAAGTCAATTATTTATATATATATATATATATATATATATATATATATATATATATATATATATATATATAAATAAATATATATATATATATATATAAATACATATATATATATATATATATATATATTTACCACCAGATATATTTCTATAATATATAAAAATGAGACCTCAATCTAAACATCAGCAATAAAACTCTGGTACGTAGCTTATTTCTTCACGTCATTGTAATTTTGTTTAATATCGTTGTAGGTTCTGAATACATTATATTTCATTTGAAATTATTTTAAGTCTTTCCAACTCATTTAACGTAAATTAATTTTATTTTAAAGTAATTTTGTTAATGCAGTTTAATTACCATATTAAATAAATATGGAAACCAATCTTTCAACGTAAAGATTCCAAAATTGCTTTTGGAATCTACTTTGATTTATCTCGAACTCCAAAATAAAATACAAATTTTAAGATGGTATTTCCAATACAAAACAATTTCAGTGATATCGAACAATTAGCAGAAAATGAATAATCGAAATATTTTCTCTGCAACAAAATTTCTTTGATCGGCCGGAGATGCTTTTCAAAGGCCCAAATACCTTCTAAGGCTTCTGAAAGTGAGGTAGAGGTGTATGCCAGTGTACCGCTGAATGTTCTATGTAGTCCGACGGAAGCATCGATCGACAACTTGTTTATTTCTTATATCTTATCTATTAGTGAAAAGATATAAAACTTCCGGAAGTCTATGAAACGTTTAGTAATAATCACAATGTTAATAAATAGAGACCGCTGAAGTAATTTAAAAGAAAGCTCCAATGTGTAGATACAGAAAATAAAAATAAATGTAGAATAACAAACATGACAATTTGACTCATAACTTTTGGTCCGGATAATATATAATCACCAGACTTATTAATAATATTAAAAAGATACAGAAATTTTTATTTTACGGGCTTAACTAATTAAGTTTTATTTTTATGCAAAGATCAACAATTTTGTCACTCACTTACTCATCACTTACTTTTGATCATCAAACCTGCTAGGGTATTTCTTGATGTCAAAGATGACAAAGCTAAAAATACGGGCTGAACTTGGTGTACAAATAAAGATAAAATTTTAAAATGGGATTTTCCCCTTTTGAACTTTACTTTAAATGCTTAATTTATCAGGAGCATAAGGCACAAAATATCATATTACTTCTAGAGTCTGTTGTGAAGAAATAAACTACTGACGCTTTGCCAATTTTTCGTAATTTAGCCCCACTGTTAAGCCCATTAACTTTCTTTGACGAGATATAAGTAGACTCATTTAGAGTTTGGCTCTACAAAAAATCTCATAACTTTTTAATAATTAAAGGATAGTAAGCCTTGGTAATATTTTTACATTAAATATTTTGGATGTTATCGGGTGGTTTATACGTTCATATTTACTTAATACACTCCCGCATACACATGCATCCGAGCATAGTTTCACGCACACACATAGGAACTAAATTCAAAAGTTATAATTTCATTTTAACTTACATTTATATTCCAATTTATGTCGTTTGATGAAACTAACAATCAAAATTGTGTATTCCTTAGAATATATAGAATTATTTAACCCGTTATGGTTTTTTTTAAAATATTTTTCCCCATCTCAGCACGAATAAACGGAATTCTTATATGATCACTCAGGTGTTCACTCCTTTGTCCAGTTGATATTTTTCTCAGAAACTGTTTGAAGTTAAAATTTTAAATTTGGCATTTAAGTGGATATCCATCGGAAGAGCGATTTAAATGGATAATAAAAAACAATTTATTAATTATTCTTTGTGTAAAATAGTTTGACGACGTTCTTGAAACATATAAAAGTTCAAGGATTTTTCCACGAAATAAATTGCAATATTTTCTGTATTGAAAAAATGAAATGGATAAAAAAAACGTTTTTATTAAAATCTTATAAGCAAAGTTCTGAGTTACTGCCAAAAAAACACAAAATTTATCCCCGAACCGTATGGCATTAAAATTTCGCTCGTGCCTTTTTCAGGAAATACTTAAAATAACTTTTGCATAAATTTTAATCCGGTTCACAAAGTGACTGAGTTAATTTTTTAAGATTTGTAAATCGTGGAAAATATCACTCGAATGGTGGATTTTATAGATTCCAAAAAATTGTTTTTTTCATGGCGGTAAGAATATGCTTTGTTTAAAATAGTTTTAAAATGCAGATACTTATAACATACTATTTTTAAATAACGTAGTTTTCCAAAATATATATCTACATTCCCGACATTTTCCATAAACTAGTAAACGTCTAAAAATGTAATTTACAATCAACTCCATCGTTATAATCTATACATATTTTGTTATAATTTTGTGTTTTTCATTTTCAGTCTAAACACAATTATTTAATTTGTCAGTTTATCCCAATTTTTTTTCCATATTGGTATCTCAGCTTCGACATTTAAGTTTATCTCATATATTTGTATTGTTGTTTAATTTTAGATATTTCCGATGAAATGATGAACTTGATATTGCGAAACCGTTTTCAGCTTATGTCCAATTTAAACAACAAAGAAAATAAATAAAATTCTACGAATGTTATAAAATATTAACAACAACAAAGTCTATTGTAATGGCAGAGTAAAAATTGAGCCTTTTCGGAATTATTTTGTTTTTCTTTATATATACATATATATATATATATATATATATATATATATATATATGAATAGGGAAAAGGAATGGAACAGAAGAAGATGGGTTAGGGTTGTGATAGGGAATTAAGATTGGAATATATTTTTTTTGATAACTTTTGAAGACAATTAAATGAAACTACGTGATGTAGTATTATTTCTACTATCTTTAATTTCTTTAACACGACCTAGGTTTCGTTGTATTACAACATCTTCAGGTGGGATATTAGCAAAGATTAAGATATCCCACCTGAAGATGTTGTAATACAACGAAACCTAGGTCGTGGTAAAGAAATTAAAGATAGTAGAAATAATACTACATCACGTAGTTTCATTTAATTGTGAATAATGAATTTCTACAAAATTAACGCCAAATATATTCAACTTCTGAAGACATAAATCGGAGATGCATTTCGAATGCTAATATGAAGTTTTTTTCATAGTCCAGTGTTATGTATAGGGAAGGAGTAATCGTAGAAATCATAAAAGAGACAGAGACGAGATTCTGTGGATTTTAAATTATTTAAAAACTAGTTTACATTTATTTTAAACCTATTACCTCATATTAGAATATATTAGGAATTTTTTAAGAAACTTTGTAGAAAAAAATTAAAAGAAAATTTGAAGAATGAAAATTCCTTTTTTTCCGCGTTACCAATAAACATGGTAGGAATGAGGCCACAAAAATGATTAAAGTAAAAGGAAAAAATAAAGGAGAAAGAGCCTACAGTGTACGCGTGACGCTTGTAAATCAACAATATTTACACGTTATAACAATCATTCCACGGTCTTAAAACAAAAAGAAATATCTAAAACTTCCAAATTTCACTGAAAATATAAAATAAGTATTTTAATTACGGCATAATTTAAAATCAACGAAACTGAATAATGTTCTGAAAATTCTCAAATATTGTGTTTTATTAAATGCAAATGAAAGAAAGACAAAAACCTAAAAACATTTGAACAAGTGTTTACATATTTATGTCTTACGACCTACCAAAACGGATAATTAGGATGTCTCTTATTATATTTAATTACTGCTCTAATACGAAACATGATCTTCTCGTAAAAAATAATACTTGTAACACATATTTTTAAAGATAAATTTTAAATATAAATACTTGAAAAAAAGTAATAAACGTATAAAGAACTTTCAATTATAAACAAAATTATAACTATACGTGATAAAACAATTTTTTGCTACGAATTAAGTCTTATAATTGCCCAAAACCACAAGGTCGATGATTTTTCATTCGCATAAACATTATTATAATATTACAATATTTTGGGTAATGAAATAAGTTGTTTCATTCTAACAATGGCTCCTGATATCAGACACCCAGCCAAAGATTTCTCGTCGGAGATGAACAAACCATTAATTTACTGTTACGCTATCTCGAACATTTTAGTCAGATGCTAATTTATATGCTGCAATGTTATGCTTTCACTTGGTTATTTTAGCTGTAGACGCACTTGATCGAGAGAATAAATGATAGTAAAATATTCAACATGCAAAATTGCAAAATTAGGGCATTTTACCTCACAATTTTAAAATTAAAATTATAACCACCAACTTGTTACGTCTTTTTCTTTTCATCTCCAAACTTGTTGTCTGGTCTCTTTAGAAATATTGAAGGGTCTTAAATTACTTTGGGAATATTTTTAATAATCTATGTTGTATATATATTTTGTATATAGGACTAGGTACAGTTTTCTGGAATCGAAAACACTATAGGACTTTCAAATTTTTTTTCAGAAATATCGTACTTAAAAAAAAGATATGGATAGTTTAAATCCTCTATTTTCCATAATATATAAATACAGTGCATTTCATTTGGATTGAGTAGCTTATAATTAATTATTTAATTTATAAGTCGGAAACAACACTATTTGTGTTTTTTATTAATTGCTCACGTTTCCATTCAAGTCATAGAATGGTCAAAAAAAAAATTTCCATGCGGTTGAAGATTTAAACAAAGCAATGTTGAATATATTTGGCGTTAATTTTGTAGAAATTCATTATTCATAATTAAATGAAACTACGTGATGTAGTATTATTTCTACTATCTTTAATTTCTTTACGACGACCTAAGTTTCGTTATATTACAACATAACTTAATGCTATGAAGATGTAATGCAACGAAACCTAGGTCGTGGTAAAGAAATTAAAGATAGTAGAAATAATACTACATCACGTAGTTTCATTTAATTGTGAAAAGCAATGTTATTAATAAATAATGAAAATATTAAAAATATTTGTCACTTACACTATATATGTATATATATATATATATATATATATATATATATATATATATATATATATATATATATCTATATATATATACATATATATATATATATATATATATATATATATATATATATACCTTAAAATGTGAAAAAGTATGAAATAAGGTAAGGCCTTATACGTTTTAACCAAGATAGTACTAAAAGGATCCGTGAACGATTGTCAACATCTCTCCACTTATGTTTTTTTATTCTTACAATAAAGCCGCCTTTGTTTAATATAACGTCTACTATACCATGGACAGCGTCGTCTCCGGTCAGTCCGATTATTCAGGGAGATAGAGACCTGAAATAAATTTTGCTGCAAGTGTTATCGTTCATGGTTGGTCACTTATAATTAAACGCGTTACACTCCATTATTTCCCTTTCCCCGTTATTTGGAACCCACATTTCACCCCTTTATGATAACTTTGGCAAAGTCCCTAAAATTATAATTTATTTATTAATTGAATTAGAAAAGATTGATAAAATAAGAAGGGATTAACCTAATTTAATTAGAAAGGATTTATATATCAATATTATAATTGCTGTGAATATACTTTGACTATCGAATTAAAATGACGTACCAATGTAGTTTGAAACAATGCGAAAGAAGTTTGATATCGTTCAAATAAAAAACTTATCAAACCAATGCTGCATTTCACCATGGAAGAGAAAAATATGTGAATATAAATAACCATTTTATGAATTATTGAAAGAAAAACATAATTTAAGAAGCGTTTACGCGCCTAATTTTAAATAAATTAAAAAAAAATTAAGTTTCTGTATACACGTCTTTTGTATTATTATATGTTCAGTACAGGAAAACATGTACAAAATTATATATAGTTTTACGATTTTTAGATAAATTAAAAATTTATAAATGATTTATACATGAATACAAATGTCTTTGTTATAATTATGACATACCTTTTATATCGGAAATTCACGTCAAAAATCGTATATGGTTTTGACGTTTTTTAAATAAATTAAAACTTATTTAACGATTTATATACACGTGTATTTAGCTATTATTGTGACATAGGTTCAATACGGGAAAAATAGGTTTAAATTGTATAGAGTTTTGACGTTTAACTCTAATGACAAACCTGTCTAGTAATTTATTGAATAAAATAGTATAGAAAGCTTTCAATTAAAAGTACCTAATTTTCATACAATCGAAAATTTCCCAGCATCCCCTTCAATAACCGGCTATACCATGCCCATCTAAAAAGAAAATGAAGAAACAAATATTAATATATTTACACTCGTTGACTGAAAAAAAATTGCTAAAAGCGATACCAATTGACAACATTAATGACTGTAAATAACGAATTGCGACAAAATTAGAATTTTAATTTCTTAAAAGGGCCGCCTACTATTGACGAGAACGTTTTGATAGGTCTTTTTTTCTTCAAGCGGAAAGAAAATATTATTTCCCAAATGTAAAATATTTTTAATTTTCCTAAAAGTATTTGCTCTCATCTGATTTTCGCAGGTTATTGTTAAACATTTTTCAGAATTTAGAGAAAATTGCGTGACAGTTTTTAATTTCCTTTGCTGTCATTTATTTCGGCGTAAATTTCAACTCATTTAATAAAATTTAAAACAATTTTAGATTGGAATTTCTCTAGGATAAATAAAATATAAACAATTAATTAAGTTCTAATATATAGCGTTTTGTACTTCGTTTAACCGTTCAAAATAAATGTTAGTCTAAGCTAAATGTATTATTCTAATCGAATCAGAGTGATTTGCTTGCAGAACTTTGTAACTTTCAAAGTAAAATGAAAAGCTCGCACAGTAAATATCGTACTCCTCGGTCTCAATCCATAGATAGCAAGAATTTATCAAATCATAGGTTATTTGGGCCAACACAACAGCTTAAAATGAAAAGAATTAAGTTAATATTTTTTCAACAATATCATACCATCATTTTATTAATAAAAATTAATAAATCTGGAAATATAACTATAAATTAAGTATTGATAAATCAGATAATAAATAAATCATATTTTTGCCCGTGGCTTTGCTCGACAACATACAACAGAAATACTTTCCCATACAAACTTAGCCACCACTTTTCACCCCCTTAATGGATGAATCTCAAAAAATGTTGAAATACGTATTTCATTATTTGTATTGAAGAGAATTAATGCCGAATTTTATGTGAAAATTTGCAATAGAAATTCAATATAACTCCTTAAGGGTTGAAACGTGCGTTAATAAATATTTTATTATTTGTGCCAATGAGAATTAATAACAAGATTTAAGTGAAAATTATCATACTTTTTTTTCCTGTACAATTTTTAGCCACCCCTTGTCACCCCGTTGAGGATTGAATCTCGGAAAATGCTGAAATATTTATTTCATAATTTGTGTTGAAGAGCATTAATACCAAATTTAACGTAAATATTACAATATAAATATTTTCCCATACAAATTTTACCATTAAAAATGTTCATCCCCTAAGGGGATGAATTTCATGAAATACCTTCTTAAACGATGCTTCTAATATAAAGTCAACATATTCTCTGAATTTCAAATTTCTATTATTAGCGGTTTGGGCTAGGCCTTGATATGTCAATCAATCGGGACATTGCCTTTTATAAATTAGATAGGTAATAACTTTTCATTTTGATTCTTACATTCAAATATAACATTTTAATCTAACCTTTATAAGACTACATCTCTCCCCATGTGAAATTTGTGTAAATTGCAAGTATTTTATATTAAGAAACTACTTCAAGTGGTCTACTAAAAGCTGTTCAAAGATTCAAAGGCCGAGCGCACTTTTGCAATTTGTATCGCACATAAACTTTCGATTCTTTTCATACATTTTGAGTGTGCACACTGGGCGCGTTTTATATCCGTTAGAATCAGTTATTTTCTGTTCCGTTCCAGTGAGACTCGTGCAAAATGAATTTGGTATTTCTATTTCTTTTGAGATTTCCGCCATGATTTGTGTCGATGCTCTCTTGAATGATAATATGTATCACTGTGACCACACAATTGATTGTATCCGTGCACTACATTAATCAATTTTCCAACATTCATGGTGACTCGTTCATACGAAAACATAAAATATTCCCAACAAAATGGAATCCGTGTCGGACGACTTAATTATACGTGCATATAAGCACGGCTAATTCGTATCCGGTCTGCGACTTCCTATAATACTACTATGTTTGAGAAGCTTCATGCGTAATCGTACGTATTCGTACTACTATGTTCAAAATATATTCAAAGTGCGATCGGCTTAATTTTATTTAATATTTAAAAACGAAATAATCGCTAATTTACGCTTGTTACATACTATATTGAACAAGTTTCTAAAAAGCGACGATATTTTATACTAATGTAAACGATATTTACTTACAATCTTTTGTAAATTCTCATCTTGTAAGTTCTGTAACATTATACCCAATGTAATAACATTTAAAGTTATCAAGCAATTGATACTAAACTCTTTTACCTGAAATTTTTAAGACCACGTAATGAAATATTGCCACACTGTAGCTATTTGTTTTAGTTCATGTCATTTTATATTTAACTAATCTAACTAGTCATTACACCAGTGTACACAAATGACTTTATAAACTTGAAATTAATATTTTAATCTTTTTAATTTATAATACTATATCAAGAGGTCATTTGATTCGTATTGTTTCAGAAAGTTTCTACAAGAACATACCCGTAATCCAAGAGAAGTTCAATGGTCTTTGATAGTGTAATTTAACAACGTAACTTATATACCCCATTTTTATTCATTTCATTGGTTACATTTACTTATTTTTAATAAGATGAATGATATAAGGAATTTTATATTGGAGTTTCGGAATAATTTCTAAAATATATTCGTATGTATTTATTTCTTTGCCTGTTTTCTTAGTTCAAGAAAATGTATTGGTTTATTGATGTGCATAAATGTTTTCAAGACATTACGGAAGAGCGTTCGTCAATTTGTTTAATTTTGCAAACATGTGTCTATTATGTTTGCTAATAAATTTATCGAAAGAAAAATTGACAAAACGGTAAAAAAACATAACTTTGATAAAAGGGATACGTCCATGAAACGGGTATTTTTTTATACCGGAAATATTTCATTCGATGAAAGAAAGACCTGTGGATGCGGATTTATAAGTGTCTGAAACTTAAATATTAAGTTCATTAATTATTATTATTATGTTCTGGAAGGTAAATCTTCGAAAAGAAACACATAGCAAACATTTTCTCTCTCGTTTTTAATTTTATACGTCTAAATGAAAAATTTTGGTAGTCATTTTTGTCCTTAGAAATGATTCTGAAAGTCTTACTCAAGTCGAGAAGATTAAATATAGAACCGTGTCTACTTAATCCCCGAGAAAATATTATATCTGCACATCTATGTTTAATCTATTTCATTCCGTTTAATTTTCCCCTAATATTATCTTCTTCAATCCCGAGAACACACAAGATCCCCATATCTATGTCACAACTGACTAAAAACTATTTGATAAAGTTTGGACGAAACCGGATATTTACCTATTACGTATTCTCAAAATTCTTAAACATACATTTAACCTTCAAATAATAAACTCTCATCTTATCGCCAAGTATTGAAATACTTATACTAGAATAATTCATACACTATCAACCCTTATTTTCATAGGCAATTGTCGGAACGGTGTCTAGTTTAAATCACCTATTTTTAGAAAAAGTTCTAATGCCAATGAAATTCAATACTCTCTAGATACTTGAGTAAACGTTGACAAACGTTGCAAATTTTTTTTTTATATATTTTTTCATAATAAAAAATAGACAGTGAATGTAGTATCTTGAGTTGAAGGAAAAAATAAAATCATATCCACTGACAAGTGAAGAAGCGTATATTATCGAAAATTATTTCTTCGTCATTAACTTTTTGAAAGAAAACATATATTAAAATTTATTTCAAATAGTCCCGAAGAAAATCTTTTGTTGTAAATTCGTAATAAATAACACGTTAATTTTTTCTATTATTAAGTCATTTTTTACTAAATAAATATAAACAGTTTTATAAACCATACATGCGTTATTTTTATAAGATTGTACTTAATTTAAAAAAAATAAAATGGCCAAATTTTCACTTTATGAATAGTACAATTTTAGTCTAGGAACAATAATCAAATACTATACGTCTACCCTCCAGAATATCTATCTCGGCTCATTAATATTGGTATATATGCCGTAATCCCTTACGCTACATCTAGGACTCCTTTTCCTTAATGATTTTGCTTGCTAGTCTCAAAATTTTTTCCCGTTAACTTGTTAGGGAAGTAAAATATTGATCTTTTGGTAATATAAAAATTATGTAATATCAAACAATATTTTGACCTAGAAACCACAAGAAACCATTCTTTCAAAATTATACCACCGTGCTCCGAGTCCGAAACTCATATATATATATATATATATATATATATATATATATATATATATATTATATACATATATATATATATATATATATATATATATATATATATATATATATGTCATTAACACAATCTTCGTATTACAATTAATTTGAAAGCAGTATTTAATAATTAATAATCAATTAACAAGTCATCAGAAAAATTTTAAAAAAATTGTCCACTTTAAACTAATCTTACCTTGTATTTGATTTACATCTTTATCAAGATAACTACGACTATCGACACTAAAATTAACATATTCCATTTCGTACATTTTGAGGAACCGGTAACGTATTTTTATTATTAGATTTAGTTTTAATTAAAACTGGCAATATTTCTTTATACCTACATAATTCGTGCGTCTCGGTTAAATAGAATTTTCACCATTAAAATGTATACTTAGCAAAAGCTGCTACACGTGTAGCGTTAAATTTGCATTTAAATTGACATTTAATTAAAGTAAATATACAAGAGCTTTAATCATGAAAAATAACAGGTTCACGTCCTTTATTTTATGAGGATTAAAATAAAATAAATTGTCAGTTAACATCTCCAATAAATTCGCTATTTGTTAACAGCACTGTGAGTGTACAAATTTGATCAAGACTTTGTAAGCGTTTATGGAAAAATTCGATTTCGCTTGTGATTGGTTTAAATTTTTTATATTTTTTTGTTATAATATATATATAAATATTATAATAGCTTACCCTCCGTAAATATTTTTTAATATTAAGTACTGTAACTTGGTACGGTATGGAAATAAATATATGCACTCTTGCTTTTAGTAATGATGTCGCTGCTTTATATCAAAGAATTCGAAACAAAAATGTTCACGAAATTATCATTTCAGTTAATGTCTCTGTAAATAAGTTCTCCAAAGTGGCTCTTTCAAATACAACTTCCAATAATTTAACGTAATTTACAAAATACTTCTTTTAAAAAATAACATAACGATAGACAACAAGTACATAAAAGTTCTAAAATATATCAACAAAACATATTTCACTTAATTTTACAATTTACAAGAGAAATGTTTCATGCGAATTTTAAATATTTATATCATAGTGCTTATTTATACGCATATAATCTCTAATTATATAATTAATTTAAATTATCTAATTTAGTTTTTTACTAAACTATTTCTCTTTATCTCTTAAAACTTTCTTCTTCTTTCTTTTTCCTTGCTGGTTTAATCACTATTAATAATTAACTTTTACACAAACACGCGCCTCGAAAATGGATCTTTGATATAATATTTGATGTCATACATTTATTCACACATATCACGCTAATAATAAAGAAAACTATATTACTCGATGTATTCAGGTTTAGGAAATGAGGTATATAAAATTTAATATCTAAAAATGATAACAGAAACAGAGAGATGACTGTGGTGAACACGACCAGTGCGCAAATTATTTCTGTAAACTGATATATTCTTTTAGATAATTAATTTTACACGGCTCATTTTGTACTTTCAGTTTTTCTAAAATATATTCTTAATTAAAACAATAACCCATTGAAGCAAGTATTTTTTTCTGTCAAGTTGATTACAATTTGTTTTTTTATCGATTTATTATTTTATTACAAATAAATTAAATACGTATTTTATTGTTGTCAAGTTTCCATGCAAGACTCAATAGCATTAAAAGCTTCAAACAAAACAATGCATTACGAAACCATGTCTCCGGTACAAATGAATGACCAACTCGCTGTGCGCAAGAAAACTGATAAATTGATGATTCCCTCATTTGAAGCGATAAATCATTTGCAGCCTGTCTGAGGCTAGACGTCGTCGTTAGCGGGAAGATCTTAATAACGAAGTCTTTTGTCTGTTTTTATCTGAACCAAACTCCGATTTATCTTGAATTTTCCGTTGCATAGGAAGTTTTAAATATGATATAAAATGTATTTATTTGAAAAATTTATTTAACCGGATGACGAGAACAATTTTTCTATTTTATATTCCGTTGTTTACTCACAAGTGGTTTCCTACGATTTTGCTCATTAGGAATTAAAATTAAAATGGCAAACTTATTGTGCAACTTTTTGGTTCTCCTCATACTTATCTTATCTATACTTATCAAATTTGAAGGCAATTAATTTTTTTATTGCAGAGATACTGGATGACAAAAACAGAAAAAGTTTCATTTATTTTATTGGGATTTATTTCTTAACTTTACATTACACATAAATATACATTTAAACGGTCTGTTTTTATAAAATCTTTTACTGTTTTTTTTTTAATATCTTCCACGTATGCACAGATGCATTAGGCAAACTTAGTAAATATTTTCAGTCATCCATTAAACTTTCTTAAATGTGATAGAAGTGCCACGTCCTTAAGATATATTTAACTTAGTAATTTATGTATTGTATTAACATAAATAGAAAAAATTGACATAGATAAGACAGTAAATAGAAGGGATTAGGAAAATTCTTAAATGCGTTATTTTTATGAGAATATAATTATTTAAGAAATAAAAATGGCCAAATATTTACTTTTTGAATAATGTAATTTTAATCTTGCAACAATAGTTAAATACTCTGTAATCACGAATATCTATCTTGGTTTATTAATGTTAGTATATATGCCGTAATCCCTTATGCTATCCCTCGAACTCGTTATCCTTAAACCCTTTGCTAGCAAGTCTCAAAATTTGATCTTTCTGTTCTTTTCCGTTCGAGAAGTAAAATATTGATCTTTTATTAATATAAAAATTATGTAATACCAAACAATATTTTGACCTAGAAAATACATGAAACAATTCTTTCCACCCCGTGCTTAAATTTCGAGACTCCGCTTCGGATTTTTATAATTTATTATTTAAAACAGTTTTCGTGTTACACTGTACACTGTACTACAATGAAAACAGTATTTAATAATTAATAATCGATTAACATTTTATGAGACAAATTAAAAAAATGTCTCACTTTAAACTAATTTTTCCTTCTATTTGATTTATATGTACATCAAGGTGGCCACGGATATCGATACTGAAATTAAGATATTCCATTTCCTACATTTTTGTGTTAGAATTGCCATGTTCTTAATATCTCTTTACTTTAGTAATTTATGCATTGTATTAACATAAATAGAAAATAAAGACACAGATAACAGAGACTCTTACAAAAGAGAAGGGGGCAGAAAACAATACGGGAATATCTTGATAAATTTTCAGATGGCTTTTGTATGTTGGAATCAAGTTTATTATTGATTTTGACAGCACGCACTATGACGAAGTACACTTAGAAGGATGTTCTTCATTCAGGAATGAAGAGTGTGGGGATGAATTCAGAACACAGTACAAGATCAGGAATGCTTAATGCATTGAACCCAAAGTTAATTACAGACAGATGGTTTCAATTAATTTCAAGATCCTCCAAAATATTGAACACACAGCCAGAATTATAAGTTAATTTTTTTTTCCAAATAACTAAAATTATGTATTCTGTATTTTGTAGGACAAATGATAATTTTACTCAAATAAAGATTTATTGTACAATGGAATGGTAATTTACCAAACAAAGGGTTTTATAAAAAAATTTCATGTATACGAGTATTTTCTTGCGTAAATGGTTTGAGATTTTTTTAAATATCTGAATGTCTGACATTGACGGTGAGCTTTAAGTGCTCTGAATAATTAAAAAAATACTTTAGAAAAAAATACTTTAGCCACAGCGCAGATACATGAAATTAGCAAATCTATTGCAAAATATTATTACTCATCTTGACAAATGTTTTACCGTTATTACCCGATAATTACTGTGTCAACTCTTGGAGAATATCAGCCATGAAACAGAAATGTAGCCCTTCAGTAATATACACTATGTGTATATTTAAAAAACTAAAAATATTTACTTAAAATAACTTATTTATTATCATAATTTTACATTCAATTGTTTATGGTCTAAATTAACCATATGATAGTATTATCTATGACAGGATTATTAGATCAAGTTCTATGGCGACTTTCGGGTACACGTAATACTTTTTGTACATTAACCAAATTGAGTGACTTTCAGTGCTACTGATTTTGACATTATTATATGTCCAAGTACACTGCACTATTTTCTTGTTTTAATTATGGACTTTTCTTTCTTATTCAACTAATTTTCTTCATATTTTGGTTCACACTTAATTATTTACCTGTTTTCAGTGAATTTCTCCCCGCATGTTTTATTCAAACGCACACCTATTGTTGTATTTATAACAGACCAAATTTAAAATCAAACCAATATTTTACTTTCCTACTATAAAAGTATATAAATAGTAAACCAATTTATTTATTCATTTATTTACTCTTATGTAAACACTAGAATATTTATATCCATTTTTACTAACGATGTCTAGACAACAAAACAAATTAAATTACATTAAAATACATGATGACACGCTTCAGTAAGTTCGTTCTTACTTGAAATCACAAAAATATCACACTCCGGAGCAATCGCGATTAAAGAAGACACTATCGTTTTAATTTGGTTTTAGACAAAAGCCTGTAAAACAAAAGGACGATGACTAGATGAAGATTGATAATTATCATGTACAAAGGGCGAAAGTTTTGCAATAAATTAGGCCACAATATTTTCCTTTTAATATTCATAAAGTAAATTTCATCAAAAAAACTTCTCTTTTGTGCTACAAGGTATAGTAACCCAACATACTCAAGAGAAGACCGATAAGAAATAGAAAAAAGCAGTGTGCAAATATTCTTACGTACTAACATTTTGGACACATTTAATCCTCTGGCTGTGTTTAGTTTCATGAGGTCTTCAAAAAATAGAGCTGATTTCTAACTTGATTAATACTAAAGCCACATATACCATGTTAATTGAAGAACCACATCGGAAGTACCTGATGCAATATAAATCCCAGCCTCTCTTACCATATCCGCCAAATGACTGTGTAGTCAGGCACAAATCGAGTTAACTACTGAAGTAGTTAATTGGATATTTCGATTGATGATGTCGATGTAGTGAACTACAACGACATAAGGACGTCCCGTCAATGCTGTACTCGAGAGGAGAGGGTGCTCAACCGTGGCTCATCATAGAGCATTTCCTTGAATAGATCCGCAGACCGCTCGCAGCACCCCATCCGAGAACGCCATCGATATTGCACTGCACTAACTTACAATCTGCTTTTCTTTTAATAGCTGAGAAAAAGTTCGTATCATCCGCAAATAAAAGACGGTGTGCAGTGTTAACTAAGTTACGAATATAGTTTACCAGGGTAAAGGCCAAGATTCGAACTCTGACTGATATTTCTGTTAATTAATGATACAGTGTGTTTAATTATTTTAGTGTCAATATTATTTTGCTCCACTTATTACTTACCAATATTATTATCATTAAATTCCAATAAAAATAGGAGTTAAAAATATATTGTAGTAGTGAAAATTCCAAAACCAATATTTTTAATGAAATTTGATTCTAAAACACTTATAGTGTGTGGAAAAATGCGCAGATAGAACACGTACGGGAATGTGGGTGCCTGCGTGCATGCGCACATGTGTGAGTGTATGCACTTGCTTTAATCGTCGTTGAGCCGATTTCTGGAAATATTAAGACGTACGAGTTTTTCATAAATGTGTGAAGGTTAATACAATTGAAAATAAGAGAGTTTAAATGAAAAGCTAATTATTTATTATAATTCAAGACTAAATAATTCGTTTATTTTTTCATGGGCTATTTAATATTATGTGATGTGATAGCTAACAGTCTTTTTAGCTATTAATTGCTTTTTTGCATTTTTGCTAATAACGCACCAGAAGATGTTGTAATACAACGAAACCTAGGTCGTGGTAAAGAACTTAAAGAAAGTGGACATAATAGTACATCACCTAGTTCCATTTAATTGTCAATAATGAATTTCTACAATATTAACGCCAAGTGTAGTCTAGCAACAATAACCAAATAATACACTCCTATACTCTGGTTCATTAATATTCTTGCCTCTTATATAAATACAACCAACCGTTATACTTTGCACTATTTTTACTACTCTGTATACAAAGTTTTCTCTTAATTTTTTTGCAATTTGATGTTTCATGTTTTCCTGTTTATTTGCCCCCAAAGTAGATGCCTAATTTTTTTATTAATGTAAAAATAGTATAGCATTTCGCAATAAATATAGCACTCCGACCTATAAAAAATATTAATTAATACTTGCACATTTATATTACCATGTGCTTAAACTCAGTAATTAATCATTAAATTGTCATTAGCCAAATAAAATAACATATTTCCTTCAATTTACATTTACATTTTATTAGGTTTATAATCCATCAAGTTAACTACGATAATTGACTCCAAAATAAACATTAAATATCAGTAATATATTTAAAAATTCTTCAGGTGTTTACGAATATTGTCGGTATCAACTAAAATTTTATATTTTTTATGAGATATAATTTTAATTGATATCGACAATATTCCCTTACAGCTTCACATTTCGTTCGCCGTAGTTACATAGATACTTCAACGTTAAATACAAAGGTATTTACCAACTTGAAAAGCTTCTGTACATGTGAACCGTTAAACATTTATATTAACATTTAATCAAATTAAAAATACAGGAGTTTTACATTAAAGCAATTTGGAAAAAGGAAATGGAGGAAAAAGGTTGTACAAGGAATTGAATGATTTGTCAATCCTTATAAAGGTGCTCCAATCACGGTAGTCATTTGTTAACATAGCTGTTGATACGCAAATTTATTCAAGACTTTACAAATTTTTGTTGAAAAATTCGTTTTCGTTTGTTATTTTTGAGTTATTTTTTCTCTCTCATAACGTTTTTGATGTGTTTGTACGTATATAATTTTATTTTCTTCCTCTTTGTTTTTTTATATACCTACCGTTTATTAAATAAATAATTATGCCTTATTTTGACGTTTTATTGTCATGGAAATTTTGTAACTTATGCACCTTAAGTAAATTTGAAAGAATAAAGTTTCTAGACTTGCAGTTATATTCCACTGTCAAAATATCTAACATTTATTGGTTATATTTATTTAGATTCTATCGTGGCTTATATTTTGTAAATTATATTTAATTTCATCAGTATTATAAAAGTTATTACTGAAAACTGGCTTTTTGATTTTTGCATCTTCTTCATCATCTCGAATAATAATATGAACAATAACATATCTTTATAAATTACTAAGTTTATTTGGTAAGTAAAATAATTTTTCTATAAATGAGGCACCGTTTTGTTACAAAAACAAAAAGGTACCTTTTAATAATTCCGAAAATTAATTGCAAAAGTAATTCCAAGTAGAAAATGTTACTGTATGCCGTACAACAATTTTTAGAAGCAATACAGCTTCATACGTGTTTTCGGTCTGTATTTTGCCCTCTGCAAATAGATAATTTTTGAAGAACAATAATTTAAGGATCTTTAATTATTTCTATATGTATTAACTTTTTAGGACTTTGCAACCGAATGGATAAAATGAAACCCTCATAATTTCGTTATACTTGTCTGTTCGCCCAGGTATCGAAGCGTTATACCTTTTTCATTTAAAAAAAATATAATAAAACTTTTCAGTAAATATCAAATTTATATGAACTGCCCGTAAAATAAATAAATTATTATCACCAAAGTCGAATTTACTTGATCACATATAACATGACCTATTTTCTTCAATTAACTGCTAGTGATGTGGAACCCACTCCAGGGAACTTCTAGTTTTTCTCTGAGAACTACGACTTTTTTTTTGTTTTGTATCCCTTCGGGCCCATGCTCCGTAGCTGCTTCTCTAAAGAACTTTGTATCTCACCTTGTCGCTGCTTTTATAAACCAACTTTTCACCATAAAGCTGCTTCTGGAAGTCAATTTTTGTCATTTCTCACCCTGTAGCTGCTTCTGTAAGCAAACTTCTTGTCTTTTATCGCCTTATAGCTGCTTTTGTAAGACAACTTCTCGTCGTTTCTCGTTTTGTAACTGCTTCTGCAAGCCAACTTCTTCTCGTTTCCTACTTTATATCTGCTTTTGTAAGCCATCTTCTTATAATTTCTCACCTTGCGGCTGCAACCATGAGCTATCGTTTTATTATTTCTCACCTTGTAGCTGCTTCTTTAATTTCTTGTTGTGTCTTACCTTGTAGCTGCTTCTGCAAGCCAAGTTCTTGTCGTTTCTCAACTTGTTCCTGCTTCCGTAAGCCAATTTCTTGTTATGTCTCACCATGTATCTTCTTCTATGAATCAAGTTGTTTTCTTTTCTCATCCTGTAGCTGCTTCTGTAATCCACCTTCTTGTCATTTCTCATTTTGTAACTTTTCTGTAAGCCAACTTCTTGTAATTTTTCACCTTAAAGCTGCCTCTATAAGCAACATTTTGTAATTTCTCACCTTATAGCTGCTTCTGCAAGCTAATTTGTTGCCGTTTTTCACCCTGTAGCTGCTTCTGTAAACCAACTTTTTTTGGTGTATCACCTGGTAACCGTTACTGCAAGCCAACTTCTTATCGTTTCTCACCTTATAGCTTTTGTAAGTCAACCTCTTTGTTTCTCATCAAATGGCTTCTTTTCTAAATGAACTTTTTGTCATATTTCACCTTTGAACCGATTTTGTTATCTACCTTCTTGTCATTTCTTATTTGTAGCTGCTTTTGGAAATCAACTTCTTGTTGTTTCTGACCTTGTAGTTACTTTTCAAAGCCAACTTATTTTGCAAGTTATATCTCGCCTTTTAGCTGCAATTTTTCCTGACAGATGACAGCTTCAAAAATTGGTAAGCGCCACCACAGTGGAATAAGACATAATTGTAAAAGATTTTCAAAGATGTTTTAGATGCATAGTCTTAAATGTATTATTATTATTGAAGATGGTGTTTGCGGTACTATGCATAAACTTTTGATAACTATACCTTACGGTTCAAAAATCGTTATAAAAAACGTAAACGCAAGAATCAACTTTTAAGGTAATAAGTTGATTGGGAAAAAAAATTAAAAATCATAGAGGTTAAATATCGGTACACATAAGGAAAATGTAGAAGATTGTCTTTTGCATCTAAGTAAATAAATAGTAGGTGCTAGTTACTTAAGAAAAATATAAAATATAAGTGAGGTATATAAAATTAAAAATCTAAGAGAAAACATTAGAAAAATGTATCGTGCATATTGCAAACAGAATCAGTGCACAGATTATTTTTGCAAATGACCCATAAATAAAAATATGGTATTACAACTCTAGTACCATATTTTTCTCTCGGTACATGAATAGATATTCAAAAATATTAACCCGTTTTGATGAATAGTTTCGAAAATCTAATACTGGTCGTGGCAAATAACTGAACAATTCCAGTCTGTAATTGCAAAGTTTATCGGAGGAAAACGTGTGAGCTTCACGTCATGAAGGTTGTAAAAACATAGTGTTTTGGCCCAAAAACAGCATGGAACAGACAAGCAGCGACTCATGCTGCAAAAAATAATGAATCATAATACAGGGCAAAAAACAATACACAGAAAGAAGAAAAAAGAAATTAAATTACCTAAGGAAAAGAAATTAAACATTTTCAGAAGCAGCCGCTCCAGTAGTGAAAAGATCTAGATGTGCGCCAGGCGAGCACTATGGTGCATTTAACTAGAAGAAGATATGCCTATAGAAATTTTTAAGACAAAGAAAAGAAAATTTTCTGACTAGTTTGATAGTAACAGAAAATCAGAAAGGGATACCATTAGACGGAGTGATAACGATTTATGGCAAATGGAGTGACGAAAACAACTCACCACCTCAAAATTGGGTTAAAATAAAAGTGTTAAAAAATATCAAACTTTTTAACGATAAAATACCTGCCTTATTCAAATTTTACAGGAAATTCAACAAAAAAATATGAAGAAAAGCGTGAATTTAAAGTGATTCGTGCATTTTCAAATAGCACAAATTTGGAAGTAAATCCATGTGATTTTTTTTACGAATCATAAAATAATAGTTAACTGCAAGTCAGGATGGACTTATTAAAGAAGATATAATAGAAATAAAATACCAATTTTCCACTTTAATTATACCACCTTATTAAGCTACTGAATCCAAGAAAATTCCGCTTTTTCAATTACATGACGGACAAATGAACTTGAAGATAAATAACGATTATTATTACCAAATAGAAGGCCAGTTTCACATAACTAACAGACAATTTTGTTGTTTCTTTGTATTAACTACAATAGTGTAGCATATGAAAAATTGAGCGGTCGGTTTAGAGAGCCAGTACTAATAGACTCGACGATACGGAGGAATATAACGATTTAAGAGAGAATATTATAAAACATTTAATTATTTTTTTTATATTTTTTACTATTTTAAAAAATTACACCTTATAATTACAAACTTTTATTGTTTTTATTATTTCCCTCTCTGTATTAGAATAACGTAACTGGTGATACTGATATCCCTAATATGTAGTTAAGTTAGTCATAATACATAAAAAGAGATGTAATTATCTCAATTGTGGTCCAATTGAGATTTAACTAAACACATCATGTCATGCATTATTTATTTTTTGCCTATATGTCTATGTATTATCATGCTTGAACCAATGTTTCCAGCAGTAACTATAGAAATGAAATGGGCTGAAAAAAATACTCGTTCGGTTCCATGTTTTTGCACCCATATCCTAAAATATTTAAGACTTTTTCGCATCGCTGTAATACACATTCCAGATATCGAGGACGAATCTATCACCCAGATGAGCAACATATTACGATAGCACAGGGAGAAGCCTAGATACGAGAAGGAGAGTAGGTAATAGTCCACCATATTAACCTGCGGCCTTTATTTGAAAAAAAAATGTAAAGTAAACACCTTTTAAAACGAAAACTCAAATGTTTAGAAAAATAGTACAAAACAATTTAACTATCTGAATTCTCACCTATTCTCTAAGGTGATCAATTTTAAATAAAACGACAAAAGAAAAGACAGATTAATGGACTAGGCTCGATTATGAAGGCAATCTCCGGTAATCCCGATAATGGTGATCCAATTAATATTGACTAAAATTTTAACATAGCCACTAAATAATAAAATATTGGATAAAATTGCAAACGATATTTCAATGTGCATTAATTTCATAATAATTAGGGTTTACAATAAAGCCCGGAATAACTATTTCGTAACAAAGCTATAATTCGGGATAACTAGTTTAAAATTAATCTGAAATAATTACCATGAAACCTGTGTATTCGCACAAAACGGGATCCTACATCCTACAATAATAAATCAACTACACCTAGCAAGTAGTATGGGTAAATTCCAAAGAAACTAAATGTAATTAGAGATCTTTTGATATTAAATGCAAACACAAACCCTAAAATAACGGTACAAGATAATATAATAATTTTCAATTCTCTATTCCTCTTGTTTTCAAAGGTCGCTTTAGTTTATAATATATTCTACCCTTAATAAAGAAAGTGAATGAAAATTTCAAAATTATAATTATAGCGCCAGGTACATATTTTACTGGAAGCAAACAAGTGTATAAAGCAGAATATTGTAAACAAAATTATATCAATCCTTATTAGTTAATAATTGCACCAGATAAATAATACTGAATCAACAGCACGAGTATTCAAATGTACTAATCTATTATCCCACGGAATATTCAATTAAGATATCTACCGCAATATATTATCATTACCGAGAAATGGAAAGCTTAGTATAAGATATATGCAGCAATGAAAAAGTGTGGATCTCTGGATACAAGAAGAAGATGAATCTAATATTCAAATCTACAAAACAATATGGACAAAACCTATCAACGTATACACCATAGCGTTAACAACGGGAAACGACAAAATAAAAGACCAACTGAGTATAATGGATAAATCAGTCCATAGTAGGCCAAATCCAATTGACATCGGTAACTTTGTACGTACTGCTGACAATTTTGATTTTTAGCCATACCTTTTACGGAAAATACCCAAATGTACTTCAGGCTGGGCCAGTGAAATCAAAAGAACAATACCCGACAACAAAACAAACCTATTAGCAATAACGCTGCTGCACAGGAAAGGACATCGATTATCGCCTCCAAATTACCAATCAATTTTTATAGTATTTTCAACTAAACCAATAACTTCACGCCACCGTAAATGACAACAGCTATCAGCTACTAATTAAGAAAAGTCAACTATTAGCGAGTAATACCCCCCCCCCCGACCCCAAATGACAATACTTATCAGCTACGAGCAATTAATTAATTTTAATGTTATTTTTAAATACATTTAAATGTATTTATCATATACAAATGATGTCATCTGTATTTGGATGTAAATTAATAAAAAGACCAGCATGCCCTAACTCCTGGTCAATAATTGTCACACCTAACAAGTGTACTCTATTTTTAAATAATAAATTCATTTTTACGTCAACTACCCCTCACATCCATTAATTCGGATGACGACGTTTCTTTCACTCTAAACCTTCACTGATTTTAATTGTCATAGTTTCTTTTTTAGGCAAAGGATATTCTAAGACTGTACGTTCAAATGTTTATTATAAGTGCGGTAAATATTTATTTAGAAACATTTTAATATCACAAAAATTGTGGTTAAATAAAAATGGTGGTAGATTTTGGGGTATTAATATCTATAATTTTAAAAAGTAAAAACGTGCAGATATAAATTATATGAGGTACTCTGTAAAAAATCGTGAAAAGCGGTGCGGCTTTTTGTATGAAAATTCAGCACTTTACTATGGTCTTAAGATAGCAATATGATAGAAATATTTGCAGGTTTTGGGCTTCAAACACATGTGAACATTAGATTTAAAATACACGTGTACTAAATTCGGCAATGATTTATTTCTACTCTGCTGAGTCATTAGGTAACAAAAAAATAAGAAAAATACTTTTGCATTTATGATATTAGTATTTATTCATTAACTTTGCACATTGCCCGTAAAATTTATATAAATTTATATAATTTTAAGGCAGTAGGAATGTATGCAGTATTTGAAAGAAACGGAACTAAGCTGTTGAAACTATAACTTTTTAAAAATAACTATTAATTTTTTTTGTAATATTCATAACTTTTCCTGAAACAAAATGCACGCCCTTTCCAATCTACAAAGACTGTCGTAGTATAAGCTTATTCGGACTCTAGTCACCAATTTTCCATCGATAGCTTTATTAAACTCAACAAGCAAATGGGAAAACTTTACAAGTTTTTGTGAGTTAGTATCACATTGATAATATTGTGCTTTTTTTTTAAATTACTTAAAAATAATATTGACAATAAAAATAAGGTGATGAAAAAAATAAAGTAAGCAAATTCTTAAAAATCATTTATAATCAAGAAAAAAAGGGAAAATAATAGTTTCGTGAGCAATTATTCAGTTACTTGACTCTTAATAATGTTGTGTCAAAAATGGCAGTCATGGATATTCAGACTAAATTAAATTGAATCATATTTGTCTTATTTACCTATCGTTTATGCTGCATATTAGAAACAATAACCGTCTGCCTGATAGGAATTAAATACAGAGGTGAGAAATTTACAATAGGGTAACTATGATACACAAACCTATGAACGTATATATTTATTTTATATGAATTTTACCCCAGACGAAAGTAAATAATTGGCAATCGATTAACAAACCTTATAGTCATTTTAATATTCCCACTTCATTCCTAATAAAATATGCAAGATATTAAACACATTCTCCATCATAAATAATAATGGAAATATTAACTCCAAAGTAGTAAAATCTTACAGAAATCCATATTAAGTTAATATACCCATATTTAATTTTTCATTGATCTTCTCTTACACGCTCATGACAAGTATTATCTTCGCTATCACGCTCATGGCAAGTCAAAAGAAAAATTGATGATTCCTTCATCGCTAGTAATAAATCACTAGCATCATATCTGTAGCCGGGCGCTGTCAATAGTCTGTAGACTTAACAAAGATATCTTTTCTCATATATATTTTTAAAATTTATCTCCAAGTTTTACGCTTGAATAAAATATTTTGGTTGAGTGAATGATAATGAGAAATATTTTAATTTAAACAAATATTTCAGTTATTTATTTAAAATTTAAATTTTACTACCGAGATGTAATTCGATCGTTCAGACAATTGTTTAATAACTACTTTTAACTGCGTTTTCGTTCATATGGGGAATAGAAAAAATGAAGAGGTAATTTAAAAGTGAGAATTCTTAAGAAAATAGTTAGAATATACAAAAATGCGAAAATCCAAGCTAAGTCATTTAAAATACATAAAATTTAAAAAGCTGATTGGAAAAAGATAAGCATTAAAACATTTTCAGAAATAAACAAACATTTTAGCATTTCCTTAGAAAATTGGAATGTTAAGGTCATTATTTTATAAGACTAGCTGTACGCAAGCGACTTCGTGCGTGTGGAATTCGGTATAAGAAAAATAATTAAGAATTATTTTGTGTTTTTTTCTCTCCCACAACTCTGTGTGCATAAAGTTTACTAAAACATTAATAGATGGCGTTAGTAGTAATAATATCTTAATATTCATGAAATTAGGATTTTTTTATCCATAATATCCAGACAAAAAGTATCCTATATTTGCTCTATATAATATAAAGATATAAACTAAGAGGTATAAACTATTACTATACCAAATTTCATCAAAATCTGTGCACTAAATTTCATATGACTGAATAATAAATTAACACACATACAGACAGACAGGCAGACAAAAACTTTAAAAACAGGTTTTCTTGTTTCTATTACCATTCTATACGCTAAATCACTCACTCTTTTTAAAATATATTTCATGTATTGAATTCACTGTTACAATTTTTTTCATATATATAGATTAAGACAATATTATTTAAATATGTATATATTTACTTTATACATCAAAACTTTTGTCCACCTTTAAAAGAAATTGAGTTTCCAAAAGAAACGTTTTTTCGTTTCCATAAATATCACACAATATTGGCAAGCATTATGTTACTATAAAACCTTTAACGAAAATCGTTGTATTACCATACGCTTGTAGTGTTTCCATTATATCGTGTTTCTTTTATAGTTATTAACATCCAGTGATCGATGAAGGCACTTATCACGACGTCGTGCTTTGATAAAGTACCTGTTTCACTTGCTGCCTAAAGCTTACTTCGTAGTGGAATTTTCGTGCTTCTTCTTTTATTTTCAAGTCAAATTGAAGTTTTTTTCTTACTTTGCTTTCTTTGTGAGTTATATTTCCAATTTTTTTTAACTTATTATATTCGAGCCTAGTGAACCTTTTATTTTATTTTGCCGATATTGGAGTATTAAACGCTTTCTCTATTATTTTTTAACTATAAAGAAAAGCAAATGTTTATTGAAATGTTTAATATATCGTAAGCTTGCGTTTATAAATCTTTATTAGAAAATTTTTGAAGTTATACTTCTTTAGGCGCGTTATGAAAAAATGATGAGAGTGAAATTTTAAGATTCGTCACACAAAAGTTACAGTATGAAGTTGCAGCGGTTGCAGTCTCGAAACAAAAGTCGTCGCCTCTGTTCACTGTTTTCATATTCATAGTATTTATCCACATGTTTCTAGTGTCTACATTCACACACGTGTTTTAGTTTCATATAAGTGCGATTTATATATGTGCTGATAAATTATATTCAGTAGTAATTTAAATTCAATATTTTGATTAATATATTTACTATTCGTAAATATTAGTGAAAAAGTTGTGTTTATAGACTTTTTCAAGTGCTCCAATATAATTGAGGTTATCTATCCGTATGTATTATTTAACGATGCCAAAGAAGTATAATTTCTCACGCGCGTACATAAGTACACGCACCATTTCTTTTTATTTATGTTTTTAAAATATAAAACTATAACTTAAATAAAAACGCACTTAAATATAAAGAACAAGTTTAGAAAGAAAACGAAAAAGATATTGATTGCGCCAAATCCATCTAGCATTAAAGATTTTAAATTTGTTGTCACAAAATATTGTATATCATCAATTTATGTAAAAAATTCAATACTTAATTTAATTTCAATTTTAACTTAGTTTTTCTCTGGTGACTTAATTCCATTAACGAATATGCTTCCATAGTTAATTACCAGATAATTAATTTGTTAGGCAAACATTTATTCCTAAAAAATTTAAATAAATATTCCATTTCTTTTCCCACTCTCTTTAATATATTATGTAAATCTAATCCTGATAAATAGTTTTTGCAATAAAAAAAAATATTTATCATTATTAGATTTACATAATATAAAATATCGTCCGTTAGCTTTAAATGGGGCTATTTAATTTACACATATATTTTAAAGAATGTAAAGTTGTAGTGAAAAGCAAGTGCGAGACTCGATTTTTTTCCGTTACGTAACTTTGAAATACCTATTTATGTGAAGTGTTATGACTCTATTCGCAACATATAGCCTCGCATATATGTAAATTTCTCTTGTCATCCCAACACTCTTCAGAATAATTTATGTTCGACTAAAATAGAGCATATTTTTACCATTTTTTATCACCACTTCATATCATTGAAAACATTTTACGTATTAACTTCATGGCAATAAGAATATACCTTGGACAAATGCATCTCGTAACTATTTTAATATTAATCTAAATGTTATATTGATACTAATTATTAATATCTTTTCAATAAAGCTACTAGGATATGAACGGTCATACATAACATATTATATGATCGAAACAAAGATTTTTGTAAATATAATGAATTATAAACTGTAACTAATTGAAAATATGTTGTTAAAATATGAATCCTACTACCATTATAAACGCCAATATTTGCGGGGATGTATGGATGAATCTTTGTTGCTTTATCACGCAAAAACTAATAAACGGATTTTGATGAAACTTTACAGTAATCTAGCTTATACATCATTATAACACATAAACTAGAAATAAAAATTAATATATTGAATAGACTAGACACAGACAATTCATAAATGTATTGTATAATTTACCTATTATATAACGATAAGAATCAAATAAGTCGAAAAAATGCCTGTATTCTGAGAGTTATCTTAGCGTGCACTGCTTAAACCGTTAAAATTACATGAAGAAAAGTTTTAGTGGGATCGTTTCTCTTAAATAGTTCTAACTAAAAGTTCGCGACTGCAAATATCTATATTTTATATGGAAGTCATTATAACCAAAATAGTCAGGCATATATACTATTAATTTGTATTCTTTTTTTGCAATGCACCTTTGTAGTATTAAATTAATTTTTATCTAAATAAATAAGTTTATCGGTTTTGGTATTTAAAGTTTGTCTTTTACAATATGGACAAATAATTTAAAAGTTATCACGATGTGGATGACTTGAGCGGAGCGCTATTAAAACACTTTGGTGATACGCTGCCATGTGTCGGTGGCGTGGGTGGTGCGTAGAGCGGGGGGGGGTGGAGACTTCATATAAGGTCTAAAATTCCATCAGACATATCAAATTAGATTTTGGTTTTGTTTTGTTTTCTTTGGTCACTTTTTTTGGTTACTCTTATATTATCTTTTAAATATCATTTTAATATGTGGCTTCCTACCTATCCTTTTTTGTCTCGTTTTTGGTTTCGATTATTTTATATTTTACATATTGTTATTGTATCCCATTTTGTCCCTATTCCATTGTAACTCTGGTTAATTGTAAGAGATTGCTCCTGTAGCTATTGCTAAAAGTTCGCCCTATGATCGTTCATTAAAGTTTTAAAAAACTAAATAAATAATTAGATAATAATAGTGTCACAAAATTAGAATTCTATGTTTAATAAGGTGGGAAATGTATACACTAACCACTCTAAACTAATTAAATTGAGAAAAACAAGTTATGATGATCCCAAAAACAATAGGTTTGGGTTGGTCGCCTTTGCTTTAGGATTTTTTCTTAGGTTGCGTTTTAGTTTTTGGGTTTCGATGTGTTGCGTTTGCTTAGGTTTGATTTTGTTGCTTTGAGATGGGTTGGCTTTGTTATTGATGTATATAGGTAAACTATAAATTTTTTCAATTTATATATCAAATACCAAGAAACTTCTTTGTTTTCGTACTAATGCAATAGAACAATTTTTTTTAAATATTAATTAAGCATATCTTCTGATTAAATAAATCAACTTCGATGAAATAGAAAATTAACATTACTTCAAAGCAATCCCTATATTTTTTTCCTAAAACTCCAACTTAATTGGGTTAGTAGTTTGTAACTGATGTGTATTCAAACAAAGAGAAAAAGATGAACAGACGTCCAGACAAAAATTCTAAGAACTATATTTTTTATTCTATTACTATTATTTTTATTGTATTAATCCCCTAAATTACTTTTTTGTAAATTACTTCCATGTAAAGATATGCCAAATCTAGAAAATTATTTTAGGAATGAATTTATTTTTGTTTTAAAAAATTTCTACATACTTACTCCAGGTATATATTTTTGTTTAGAAATAAATGTATGCATAAAATAAGTTTGTAAATATATCCGTACGCAAAGAATCTGAATTTCGATCTTTGGGGTTTTAATTATATAAATAGTTTTCGGATACCAGCGAGAATACATATATTAACCGAATTGAGAAGAAATTAAAAACAGCAGAATCTACTTTACCACGATGTAAATATTTCGTTTTTGGTTTTGTACGATTTCCTCGATAAGTTCGTCGACAGCTTACAACTTCAAGAAAATTTTTCCGATTATCTTCTCATAAAATTGTAATAAGATTTTAAAAATTATAGACAGTTATTTACAATTATAATTCGATGCGAGTTCAACAGTAATGAGACATAAAATTGATCCCGTGAATAATTCGCCAACAATTAATGAATAACACTGGATGTACGGCTATATTTTCGTGATTATTTAGTTGCAACAAAGAATACTTAGATTTAAAGGCTAGAATTCGTAATTTATAAGGAAATAGATTTCAAATAACTATTTTCACTTTATATCTTATTCGAGTTTTGATGCAAAGTATGTGTCAACAACATAAAATACAGTTTGATGATCATATTATGTGTCAACAACATAAAATACAGTTTGATGAAACTAATATTTTTGAACACTTTCAGCGTTCAAAAATATTAGTTCATTTAATTATAAATTATACCCTAAACTAATTCTATTGTCTTTTTTCTTCCAATTATTTTCTATATAAGCCAGATTTCCATTTTAAAAAACTTTGAAAGAACACTTCTTTCAAGAAATTTATTTTCGTTTATTAAGTGGAAAGAACTTTCTATTTTCGAGAAGATCATGTTCTTCGTACCTAATAACTTTCGAATTTCGCTTAATTAAGATATTTTTGCCTTCGATGACTGGAAATAATCTATTTTTCGATTTGCTTAGTTATCTGAACAAGATTTCACGAAAGTTTTATTTTTTTAGGGTTTATGTTTCTTATTATTTAATTATTTATAATAAATAATAAATTGGTTCTTATATATCGTAAAATTATAATATTCCAAATTCATCAAAGGATTAATTTTTTTACCTTTACTAAAATGCATAAATTTTCACTACCTTTGGAGAAATAACTATATCCACATTAATGAATAACGATTCAGATATAAAAGGTTTAATTACAAATAATATTAAAAAATGGAAGAAAACTTTCCAAATTACCTCTCCCTCTCTTAAGATACCACTCTATTTTGAAATGATACCAATATATCCAGAATAATAAAAATACACATCATTATTAAATAAAATATATATCTTTTCTATTACACAATACTTTCCGAAAAACAAGGAAATCAATACTTATCAGCGTTTTTTCAAGTAAGAGCTGCCAGGGTCATGATTCAATTTATTAATCTTAATAAAATGTTTGCAAATAAAGAAACGCCGATGTATTTGGAGTCTTCACGCTAACTGACAACCAATTTAATTACCCGCACAATTTTCTTCTTCCCGGCGTCTTTTGTCCAAATTTGGAATTTATCTTTGAACGCTCGCTTGCTCATTGTGTGTATGAACATGTTCTTAAAAACAACTTTTACATCTAAAGCTCAAACGGTTGTTTGCTTGTATAAGTACTGATTTAATGAATCTATAGAATGAACGTTTCATGTACTGCTAGACTGATTTGATTAAACTTTTAGGGATTTATATTTGATTCTTCAAGAATATAACAGCCTATTTTAATGGTTTGTTAAATGACGGTTAAAAAGTGAGCGTTACTGGGAAGAAAGCAGAATATGACTTAAGGTTAATCGATGTTCTTAGGTATTTCTTCAAATTATACGTTAAATTAAATTAGCTTTATATGTATTTCTCAAGTACCCTATGATCTTTATAAAAACTTAATGAGCTATACTTACCTGTATCCAGTTTTAATTGTATTTGGTTGCTCTCTGCTCTGTGTGTAACTGATACTTTAGATAAAACAACATTGAATAAAATATAGCTTATAAAATAATAATACATATACTATTTCTCTATGGCTACTTAACCGTGTATGATATATATATATATATATATATATATATATATATATATATACACATATATATATATATATATATATATATATATATATATGTGTGTGTGTGTGTGTGTGTGTATACATATAAAGTTAAATAACCACACAGGAATAATATAATCAAATAATATTATGAACACAATTTAATTATGTTCCTTTTACTAGGTTTTATCACTTAACTCCCTAATAGTTGAGTTGAATTCCCTAATATTGATTGAATATTTCGGCCTCATATAATCATACAATTCTTCTCAAAAATATATCTTTGTTTGTTATAATTCATCTGACATTAACAGTATTGTGAAATAAGGAATTATTACCTTAATATTACATTCGGAAAAAGTTATGATGGGTCAAATGGATGGATAATTATTGTGTTTAAGGACAAATAATCAGTGAATACGATGGATGGAATACGAGGGTATTAGTAACAATAAATGATACGATTTAAATTATAGAGTCTAGTCTATTTATATTGAGAAAATATCGTTGTTGAGCTAAAAATATTACAATTACCTTCAGTTTACTGAGAAAAAGTGAACCTCTCCTAACAAATTGTCTTGTGAAATCTCGATGAACAATGAATTATTTTTCCAATTTTTATTCAATTCCCAGGAAATAAACGTCTTACATAAATATAAAGAATCAGCGTATTTTCCGACTCATAGAGAAAATTATAACGATGGACAAAATTTCGTAAAATATTGACAAAACGCGCCGCCCACCTCACACTCACCAAGTAAGGTAAATCAAATTGAACAATAGTTTTGCTCACATCAACAAAGTATTTCAGTTATTCTTTCTTCGCATTGTCGATTTTCTCAAGTATTTTATTTTTTTAAATATATTATTTTATAGAATAAACTGCTAATATGCTTATTATATAGTAAACTGAGAAACATTAAATATATTTGGCGTTAATTTTATAGAAATTCATTATTCACAATTAAATGAAACTACGTGATGTGGTATTATTTCTACTGTCTCTAATCGTGAAACTGAGAAACACTTTGTTTCGTAAAACATTTGCAAGTATCGGATTAACAAATTAAAACAAAAAGGACTGGAAAAATTATTCTTCAGGCAAGAAGATATACACAAAGAAATGTTAATCAATTTTAAATTATCTGAAAGCAGGGAAATAAAATTCAATATAAACTTCTGTTTACTGAATTAAATTTATTTCAGATATCTACAAATAAATCTGGAAACTCCTTTTAACTTATTCGGTATAAATGTAATGAAATTCTCTAGCAAAGTATTGTTGAATGCATATTCTGTCATTTATGTGTAAATATTTTGTTATGAGTAACAATAACAAACCCATTTGAATCATTAATAATATTATAATGTTATTCACACCATATAAACTTTACAATTCAAGAAAATAGAATTGGTCTTTTCTTCCAGAAAGTAATAAAACCTTTTGATATAATTTGCTACAGATGCTTTCAAATTTGTTACTCTTCCATTAAACGATTTGGTTGCATATTGAATTATTTCTCAAAAATGAATTTAAAAAAATTAAGTACTTAACGTAAATGATCAACAGCAGACTTAACAAATTGCACACGGCCAGACTGTAAGCGTTTTCAGCAGACCTATAAAATGAATAATTCTTAATTTTAAAAAAATATAATAAATATTTTCAAGTGGTGCTGTTGTAAGTTATGTAACTAATATAACACAAATAATAAGGAAATATTTTTTTAAACTGTACCTACGTTAATAATAAGTAATCGGAAAAGTAATTGTCCTGCTTTAAACACTTCGGTCACTGAGAAAAAAAATCTTGTTAACAAGCTGTTTCGTAAAGTATCACGGAACAATGTATTACTTATTGACATTTCGTAAAACCCTTAGCAAATAATGTCCTAAATAAATAAAAAAGTCAGTAAATTTCTCCCACTGAGAAAGTAAATAATAATGATTTACGATATTTCTAAGAAACCTTCAGAATGTTGGGCAGAAAATATTTGCACCTTTCTTCCAGTCATAAAATACAACAACAGTTTTGCTGGAGCCTACATCTTGAAATTATTTCTTTTTGCCGCTCAGTAGATTTCGTAAATTTTTTATTTGTTCAAATATGTTATAAAATCAATTTTATCAATGCCCTTACAGAATAATTGAAACAAATTAGAAATACTTTAAAAAATTCAAATACTAATCATTGTAGTGCTCACGAATTAAAACTAAGAATATTGAAGAGCTTATTCTAATTGGGTGAGATTTACATTATCCTGGAAAATGAACGTTCCGGAATAATTTACGAAAATAGAAAAGTGCTAAGGAATTAAAAAGTGGTAATCAGAAGATAATAAAATAAAACTAAATTCAGGTTTTCACTTTACAAATATTTTAAATTTCCATTTTCTTGTTTACGCGATCTAATTTTCTTAGAATAAATAAATAATAAGTTTGAAGATTTCATTTAAATAAATTAATAGCAAATTGAAGAAGCATATCTAGCAAAACAAACTGAGGGTTTTTATTCTAACAGGGAAATAATTTATTTAGTCTTGCTTTAATTACGTGAATAGTAAATAGGGAAAGTAATTTGACTGTTATTATTTTGCGTTAACCTCTAACCTTAAAGTTACAAATTACATTATATATTAATTATGTACAAATATTTTTTAATGAGAGGTGATAACACAGCTGCCAAAATATTTTGCACAACTGGCAATACATTTTATTCAAATAACTTCAATTTCCCATCTTCTTGAGATTTCATGGAATAACATTTGGGTTCATTATCGACCTGTTAAAACTATTACCAAAAAGTGGAGTTGTATCTTTTTTCGACGAAACTCTCATAGAACTGAAAATTATCGTTACTAAGACGTAAAAATTAATAAATTAAGCACGTGTATGCACAAAGCACCCATATTTTTCCTTTTCTATTAAATGAGGAAAAGTAACTAGTGATGATCGCCCAATCGCTACGGAAATAACGAAACAACCTCAGTGGCCTTACAAATTTTCTTTTTATTATGTCTCGATCAGATGAAACTTGGGCATAATAAAAAAATAATATACAAAAAAATTAACAGGAAAGAATGCATCCTTTATATACGAGTATTTACTGCATATAAAATTGTATACTGAACACAATTTTATCTTGGAGTAATTTATTTTATTTTATCTTTGGGTGAATTTTATTTTATATTTTCAAAATTGTTTTTCGGAAAAACTAAAATGAAAAGACTAGAGAAAAGGGGTCTTAGCCATAACTTTGTGAGAAATAATCTTGTTTTTTTTTCTAATTGGGTAACAGTATCACAAACTTTACATACAACGCATCTTACATAAATTACCTCTTATTTTTCTTGTAATTAACATTACGGATTGCAGTTACTAATAACTCCAATATGATACTGAATGGTCGAAAGACTCGCTAACGAATTGTAGCTCTTTCTTCTGCTTTGGTACTTCTTTTTTTAATCCCTTCTCCACTAATTCTTATAAAATCGTTCTCCGAAAACCATTTTACTGCACTTTATACTGCACACCTTGACCATTTCATAATTTTCTATATTTACATTGGAGACTTTTCCCGCTTGTATAAGTACATAGTTTTTGAACATCATATATCACTGAAACCCTTTCTCGGCCAGTATTTACAGAAAAAAAAACTTTCTGTCGCAAAAAGTTTCTATTATAGTGTATGATTCATATCACTGGTGACAAATTATGACGGCTATTGTGGACAGACACCTGTGATATTAATTCTATGTTTGAGTAGCACAGCTAATAGCTTAAATATTATTTATTATAAAATGACAAAATTTATGATAAAACTTTGAAAATTAGCCATACACAAATAAAAAAAAGGAAAATAAAATGTTTATGCCTATGTTTTACACCATATCTCTCTTTTTTCTTTTGTTTACACCATACACTCTTTGAAATTAAAAATATTTGGTAAGTTGTTGGAATGTATGGAAAGCAAAATAAACGCAAATGTGCTCTTACCTCTAGTGATGAAGTTGCAGCTTAATATGAAAGAATTAAAAACAAATTTTCTTTTATTTAGTTGATTGAATACAGGTGAACAAAGCTAATGTAAGATAATAAGCAAAGACGATTGCTTTATACTGCTGCTACGAAAGTTTAAAGAGTGAAAATCGAAACAATTTCAGAAATCAATTCCCATGGCCTTCTGGTTTTTCAGAAAACCCTACTAATAAAAGCAATAAATAAATTAAAATGTTTATTGTTCAAATTGTCGTCACCAAATAGAAAAAATTAGTGTAATTCTATTAATATATAACGTTACTTCATTTTTACTCATGTTATGTCCTTCAAAAATGGTAATGCGCGCCATATGCCCATGATAATCCACTAAAACGACTACCTTTACTAAATATATATAAGCGCCCTTTTGAATGAAATAAAATAAAATACTAATTTAAAATTATGTGTGTATAATTAAGTATATAATAATTTCAAAAGTTGTACATAAAAACATTTTTCTATGACACTAGATTCACATAGTTTTCCAATAAATGAGAATGTTAAATTTTTCTGCCAACATGTTTTTCTCGGTTCAAACTTTGCTTGTAAAATTAATACATGAAACCAATTTTTATTTTACCCTTTTTTAATTTATTTACCATAATACTACGAAAACGTTAATATAGTGGAAACATCAGTTTAATAATGTACTTTCATAGCTCATGTTATCACCATTAATAGTTGACTGTTATTCCCACATGCGTCGTCAATTTTTTATTTTAAATGATTGACTTTAACTTATTTATTTATTCAATACTTATTGGTATATATCAAACTACTAATGAAAAAAGGCAAGTGCTAGTCTGAGTCGCAAATTGAGGATTTCGTTATGCCTGAATTTACCTTATTTTTTCATAAGTGTCACTTGTCGCATTACGTAGCAAAATAAATATTCAGTAATAACTAAAATTATTAATTAGAGAGTAGATATACATCATTGTTAATACCTCAAAAGCTATTACATCTAGAATCATGGTCATAGCTTTATTACAACTTTGCGCAGACTTCTGAAATAACATTTTATCTTTTTTCACATTCATTGATTTAGGAAATAAGAGTAAACGTTTTGAGATGTTATCCTTGTATCCCTGAAAAGATATTACCTAAAATTACTGTATTCCTGAAAAGATATTACCTAAAATTATGAAAAAACAATTTTCAGATCTTTACAATTCTTCCCAAGAATTCCCACACCATGCGGCCAAATATTTTTTGAGTACTGAATTTGCCTCCTCCTCTTTATCTTCCGACGAAAATTATTAGGGGGAAAATTCAGTACTAAAAAAAGCTCCTAAAATTTCCAGACTTATACGAGAATGATCCCACAAAGGAGGAATCACAAAAACTTGTGTAACTATAAATAATCGTAAATGTAAATACAATTTTAATCACGACAATAACCCCCCTAGATGTATCCTTAATATATGTTGTGTAGCATATTCATCAATATTAATGTCTTTCACAAATTATTATTTTATTACAGGTCAATTGAGTCTAATTCAATACCTGAAGACACTGAAGATAATTTAATGTTGTAAAATGTCTAGGTCCATAGATTCCAATAGAACTAAAAGCCTCAAACAAAATAATGCATTACGCCTCTATTATCCTTATTATGCCTCTGTTACAAAAGAATGACCAACTCACAATGACCAACTCATCATTTCAAACAATAAATCATTTGCAGCCTGTCGGAGAGGCAGACATTGTCATTAGAGAAGAAATGGCTAATCTCCTTAACGGGGTCTTTCGTCCGATGTTATATGGTCCATACCCTGATTTATGTAGCAGTTTATATTTTCGTATGTGATTAAGAACATGTTCCAAAATGTATTTATTTGAAAAATCAATTAAAGAATTTGACCAGAATATTTTTAATTTTTTACATATGTAATTTAAGTATTAGCTGTAGTCTGCAGCTTTCCTTCCTTCATGGCGATATTAATATGCAGGATTTGGACTCTCAAAACTTGTACGTTTAGGTAGATTAAGCAGACACGCGTACTAAATTGACAGTAATTTATTTCTCGACTGTAGAGTTACTAGATTATAAACAAAGAGAAACACTTTTGCTTATTGATTATTAGCATTTATTCATTAAATTTATAGATAATCCGTAAATTTGATAAAATATTAAAAGGAAGTATGACCGCGTGTGCTATATGAAAGAAAAGTAACAAAGCTATTGAAGCTATAACTTTTTAAAAATAACTTTTAAATGTATTTATAATACTTATGATTTGCATTGAAGCAAAATACGAGTACCTTGTCAAACTCAGAAGACCATAGTAATAAGAACTCCTTCTAGCTGACTTAGTCATCGATTTTCCATTAATAACTTTAATCCCACTGAACTCTTATGGAGAAACTTTACAAATTTTGAGATTTGTGAGTTATTATAACAGTAATAATATGTATTACGTCTTGCCTCTCAATAATTTATAATTACCAAAATAAAATTAAAAATAACAAATCAAGAAATCAATAAAAATAATATAAGTTCTCTTCAAAAAATAGTGTTTCTTAAAAGTTACGGAATAAAAGTAAAAACGTTTTTTTTCATATCCAGTTATTCGATATCCAGTCGTCTTGTATAATAATAAATTAAAATTAAAAATAGCACTGACAAGTAAGTACTAAGACTATGATTTGTATTAAATTTTCTTTATCTTATATACTTAATATTTTACTGCACTTTGTACATACTAGGTCTCAGCCTACAAGTAATTTAATACAGAAATAGGAAAATTATAATACGCAAACCTATAAAGAGATACATATATATTTTATATGAATATTACCCTAGATTAAATCAAATAATTGGCAATAAATTAATAAATATTGATACATTAATGGTAATATTCACACTTCATTCAATATTAAAATGAATAAAATATTAAATGTAACATATTCTCTGTCTTCCATTAAACTTAAGAAATTTTATTTTTTTAGCCAAATATTAAGTAGGGTACAGTCCACTCTGATTATAAGCCCTGTTTCCTTTTTATCCAATACAACATTGGCATTATTTGGATCGAATTCAGCATGCCCTGCCGCTATTTAATATTTACCGCATAATTGAATTAGAAAGAAAATACCACATTATTACCAAGCTACGACTGCATGAGGTTGAGTAATTAGCCTACACGAATTTAGTCTATCTAGTCAATAATTTTGGGTACAAAACCGAAGTTTTTATCAAATCTTATTGGAATCTATGTATCTATCATATGTAAAAAATATTGAGTTTTGTGAACGCGTAATAAGTAAGAACGTGAGAACAAATTTTAATTAAACTTTAGAATTTTTTTGCTTTGGGGATTGGTACATAACTGCATAAATAATCTAATCAGACAATTCTCCACAGATATCAGGCAGTCAATTGATACATTACTACTCAATTATTTTACATCTCTTTCTGTTATAAGTAACTGTTACCAGCGTAGCTTTATAAATCACCGACCAATTTTTAATAGACGGTTTTATATTTATAATCAGTTTATATTTATATACAAGTAACTGAAATATTGTCACAATCTGTCATACTCCAGAATCACTTGTTATATTCCAGAGGAAAGCGATTGAGCATCTAGAAATATTTAACAATGCATAATGTTGCCCGTGAAAGTTGCTATTTCGGAAATGAGCCTAAACTAAATGTAACTATTGAATATATTAGGCGTTAATTTTGTTAATAAAATTCATTACACGCAATTAAAAGAAACTACGTGATGTAGTATCATTTCTACTTTCTTTAAGTTCTTTACCACGACCTAGGCTTCGTTGTATTACAACATCTTCAGGCGGGCTGTCAGCAAAGATCTTTTCTAATATCCCACATGAAGATGTAATAGAACGAAACCTAGGTCGCAGTAAAGAACTTAATGAAAATAGAAATAATACTACATTACGTAGTTTCATTTAATTGTGAATGTAACTAATAAATATTAATAATTATTAGGGTTTCCTAGTCAAACATTGAACCCTCATAATTTCTTCGTTTGCATTTACTTGTCCGTTCGTCTATCTTATCATCCTAGGTTCTAAAGTTTTATATCTAAAGTATTCGAAATTTTTGAAGTGTATAACCACTATTTTCATTTTCATTTTCTCAACAGTGGAAACAGCAATTTGATTATATTTTTAATAAAATAACGCATAAAACAGATTATTATTTTCGCGATGTGTTGCACACAAGCAAACTTATACTAACAAATTACGAATAAGAAAATATAAATATATATTTTGTTTAATGTTTAATATTATTTTTAGCTCCTTCATAAGAAATCAATCTCCGTCTCTATGAATATCGCTCGATATTGCCAAGCATTTTATAACTATAAAATATTTAAAGAAAAGCTTTGTATTACCAGACGCTTGTAGTTTTTCCATTATATCGCGTTTCTTTTGTAGTTAGTAAAATCCAGTGATCGATGGAGGCACTTATCATGACGTCGTGCTTTGATAAAGTACCTGCTTCACTTGCTGCCTAAAGCTCACTTGTTGACAAGGGTGTGCCTATTGTCGGAACGACATAGAGAGTTTTCGTGCTTGCTCTTTTATTTCCAAGTCAATTAAAATTTATGTTTTGCTTGTATTTCTTTATGACTTATTATGCTTCAAAAATTTTAACACGTTATGTACAGCTTAGTGAACTTTTAATTGACTTTACCAATATTGGAGTACAAAAAGCTTGCTCTGTTATCGTTTTCTCTATTAAGAAACGCAAAAGTTTCTTTAAATGTTAAGATTATATTAAGCGTGCATTTTTAAATTCTTTATAAGGAAATTTTTTATTTATATTTTTAAAATGTAAAACTCTCACAAAAATGAGAACAAACCAAATACAAAAAATGAGGTTAGAAAGGAAGTAAAAAAAATAATATTTATATACCAAATCGATCCAGTACCGAATTTTTCAAATTTGTTTTTGGAAAATATATCATAAATTTATGTAATAAACTAAATATTTAATCCTTTTATAATTTAGTTTCTCTCCCGTTATTTAATTCCATTAACGCTTACACTTTCATAGTTGATTCGTGGATAATTAATTTTTGAGGCAAACAGTTATTACTGAAAATTAAAATAAATATTCTAATTCTCTTTCCACTCTCTTTATTGTAAAAAAATAATAATGATAAATATTTTTGGGTAATAAAATATCGCTAGTTGCTAGCTTTAAATGGGACTACTAAATTTAGTCATATATTTTACACAATGTAAAGTTTTAATGAAAAAATGTATTGGTGAAAAGAAAGATTGAAAATATCTGATCCTCTTGCCTTACTTTACTATATTCAATGAGTGATAGTTAAAAGCACATGCGATACTAGATTTTCTGCCGATACATAAATTTGAAACACCTTTTTATGTTTAGTGTTATGAATATTCTTTTAGTAATATATGGCCTCGTATATGTGTAAATTTCTCTTGTCTTTCCAACACTCTTCAGAATAATTCGTGTTTGAAGTAAAATAGAAAATATTCTTACTATTTTTTTCCCCAAGTCTTGTCGTTGAAAACAATTCATGTATCAACTTCATGGTAATAACAATTTACCTTGGACAAATGCTCTTAGTTAATTACTTAGTAACTATTTTTTATAATTATTTACCTACTTAGTAATTTATTTTAATATTAATCTAAATTTGATATCGCTACAAAATATTAACATTTTTGCAACAAAGCAACAAATGCTAGTTGCATTTGAATAGCCATACTTAAAATGTGGCATGATCGAAATGAAGATTCTTGTGAATATATTTAATTATCAGTCGTATTTAATTGAATATATATTAGATGAATACAAAATAATCCGTATGAAAAAAAAATTAACGTATTTTTGCTTATGTTTACAGTATTAAAATTATAGATACGCTCACATATGACGTGTTTTCAAAAACGATCTGTATAAGTATTAGTTGGAAGAACATACTTGCTTTAAATAAATTAATATTACTAATAAATTGGCATTTAATCAAAGCAAGAACACATAAACATTGGCATCAAAGAGCGACCACAGCTTGAACTTTACTTTCAATCTAAATTGTGTGTGGAATTAAACTGTTTGTCAATTGAAGATTACTTTGAGACGATTACCTTGAGACTACACTGGGGTTAATATATTTACAAATGTCACTGTGAAAGAGTAACTTAAATTGAGCTTTTGGTAGTCAGTATATGAATCTTGGTCTTAGGAAGCCTTAAAGTTTGTTATAAAGGCTGTATATTTTTTTCTTCCAAGTTTTAACGAGTTTCAAAAAACTATCGATACTTTCTTTTATATAAGTGTCAAAAAAATATAATATAAAAAGTTTATACTTTAATCAGATATTAGAAGTACTACAAAATTACAATGCTATTTTGAATAACGTGATAAATTTATCCACTAATCACTTGAGAATAATTTAATTGAGAAAAATAAGTTCAAAATTTTTTTCCGAATTCCATTTAACATAATTCTAGACATATTGTCGAAAATATCCTAAAAGCTAGTGATTTGCCGACGAAATAGAAAATTAACGTTACTTCAAGTCAGCCCTTGTACTTTTTGCAAAACTCCAATTAAAACGGGTCAATGATTTTTACGTGATGCGTGTTCAAACAAACTCAAAAATAGACGGATAGGCAACCAGAAAACAATTCTAGAAACTATATTTTAATATAATTATAGTAATAGAATAACTGTAACTTTTATGACGTTCCCCTAAATTGTTTTTTCCTAAATAGCTTCAACGTATAGAAACCCCAACCCGTTTGCGAAGAATCTGGGTTTCGACCTTCGTGGTTTCAATTATGTTAAATATTTTTCGAACACCAGCAAGAACATTCCTTAATAAATTTTAAATTAGACGCTTTACTAATTCTTTTTTCCACAGATTATTATCTGCTTATGCCCAAGTTCCATTTCTTAAAAAATAGTTTTGAAAGAATAACAAATTCTCTGAAAGAATAGTTCTTTTGAGAAATTTATTTTCCGATTATTAACTGAGAAGAACCTTGTATCGTTGAGAAAACTTTTGCACTTCGTAACTAATAACTTTCGATTTTCACTTAACCAGAATATTTTTTGCCTTAGGAAAGTGAAATTAATCTCTTATATAAATCTCAAGATATTCAATTAATCAGTTATCTAATTAGGACACACGAGAGTAATATTTTTTTACGACGGATGAAAACGGATCGGTCTTTTTGTGTCGTCCTTACTAGTTATAATTGTATGATTCCAATTTGAGATTAATTTTCCTACTTTTACTCAAATGCGTACCTTTCCACTACCTTTGAAGAATTAACTATATGCAAATTAATTCCAATTTGAGATTAATTTTCTTACTTTGACTGAAATGCGTAACTTTCCACTGCCTTTGGAGAATTAACTGTATACAAATTAATAAATAACGGTTTGTATATAAAGTGTTCAATTAAAATTTAAAAAAAATGAAAAAGAACTTTCTAAAACGCTATACCCTGTTTCAAGATACCAGACTCTATCTTGAAATGATACTACTACCCTGAATTAAAATAGAAATATACATTTATTATTAAATCAAATGTATATTTACCTTCTACACAATGCTGCCAGAAAACAAAGCAAAATCAACACTTACCAGCATTTTTTCAAGTAACGGCTGCCAGGGTCTTGATTCGATTTATTCGTGTCACTATAATGTTTACAAATAAAAAAATCCGGATGCGGTCGAAATCTTCACGTCAAGTGACAACCAGTTTAATTTCATGCACGATTTCCCTCTTCACTTCCGGATCTCTTTTTTCCAATTCCCGTTGAATTAAAGTTCGAATTGCTCGCTCGCTCTTTGACGTTGATGATTTTTTGTGCCTGTTATACAAACATATGCGTATACAAACGCATTCGTGAATACAACTGTTATATATAAAACTCATACAGTTGTTTGTTTGTATAAGTACAAATTTAATGAATCTGTGGACTGAATTATTGAACCTTTAATGAATGGATAGATTGATTTAATAATACTTTTAGAGATTCATATTTGATTCTACAGGAATATAATGATCTATATATTTTCACGCTTTGTTAAATGGAGATTAAGGAATCAGTAGAATTAGGAATAAATTATATAATAAACGATATTGATAGATATTTCTTCAGAGTAGGAACTTAAACACGTTATTAATATTATAAAATTATTTAAAATTTTAAAAATTCGTAATTAATTTAATCATAACAAATACCGGCAACAATTTTTGTTTTGCCTCCTATCTTGATCAGATTAAGAAAAAAGCTTTTGAAAAATCTTAGGTATCCAAAAATCTGTTTAAAACCCAACAATTTTCTTGTATCCAGTATTAATTACTTTTCTTTCATTGATTGAATATATTTGGCGTTAATTTTGTAGAAATTCATTATTAACAGTTAAATGAAACTACGTGATATAGTATTATTTCTACTTTCTTTACCACGACCTAGGTTTCGTTGCATTACATCTTCAGGTGGGCTATTAGCAAAGACCATATGCAACGATGTAATACAACGAAACCTAGGTCAAGGTAAAGAACTTAAAGAAAGTAGAAATAATACAACATCACGTAGTTTCATATAATTGTGTACATTTCTTTCGTTAGAAAGAATCTGTTTTATTAAAAATAAGTCGGAAAGTAATTGACAATTCATAAATTTTGAATTTTATTTTGCCTATTTTGTTTGTAGTACTATAACAGCTCAAATATTCAATAAGTGTCGTTGAACTCGTTAGTATTATGTATATATATATATATATATATATATATATATATATATATATATATATATATATATATATATATATATATATATATATATATGCATATATATATATATATATATATATATATATACATATATATATATATATATATGTATATGTATATATGTACATACTTCCATACGTTTATAAAATTAAATATCCTTATTGGACTTTTTCTGTCATAAAAGTTCTCCTTATAAATATGTCTTTATTTAATACAAATATCAAAATATTACCCGAATCTGACGATCGGAAAAAATAATGACAATATTCTTTTAAACGGGATGGATGATTGTCGTGTTCAAGAACATATAATCAATACGATCGTGTACGAATCTAACAAAAAATAATACGATATCCGTCATAAAATCTAGTTCATTTATGATAAAAAATTATTATTGTTGAACTAACAATATTCTATTGAAATTCAGTTTGTTGAGAAATACTAAACTTTCTTTGTAAATCATTTTGTAAAACATCTGTAAATAATTAGTTAATTTCCCAATTTTCATCAGATTTCTAACAGAAAAACTTCCTAAATAAATATAATAAAAATAACTGATTTGTCTCACTCAGAAAATGAGAAATATTGTCAAAATTTCTAAGAAAATAAGGCAACTGGGATCAACAGCGTGTTCCGATTATTCTTTCCATCGTTTTGTTGATTTCCTCATGTATTTTATTTTTTGAGATATGTTATTAAATCCAATTGCTATTTATAAAATAAATTGAGATAAACTACGATATACTTCTATCTACGATGTACTACGATTGCTCCGTAAAAACATCTGCTGGTGTCGGATTAAGAAATTAAAATAAAAAGAACTGGAAGAATTATTCTTTAGACGAGGAAAGTATTACCTTAGCAAATAATTTTTTTAACACATATATATTTTTAATTTGGAATTGAATGCAAAAATGCAACTAATAAAGATGATTCAATGGTCTATAATCGCAATATTTCAACTGGACAAGGCATAAGTGATTTTTATTCACTTATTGATTTTTTTGTTACGCCCCTTTCAAACCTCAAATAAAGGAGCAATTATAATCATTTGCATCTCAATTATGGCAAACTTCCGATACGTTATAGCCGCCCTAGCTATACATTAATGTATCTCCTAGATTTAATAAAAAATGTCCGGTTTTCTACCTACTCTTATTACGCTTTCAAACTCAATTATAAACTCTATTTTGGAAGTAAATTCGATCCACTTTTCCTTCATCTAATATATATCGATATCACTATGGCTTTGGTAAATCTCAAAATGGAAAAAAGTAAGAAAAACTTATCTTTTCTTGGATTGAGGAAAATATATAATTTTGCTATTTTTTCTGATTTAAATCATAGCCTCATAATATATAAGTAAACTATATTTAAGTATTAATCTATGAATATATTATAAAGAAGCCACTGCCCACAGAAATCTTATTTCATTGTAAATGTTCACGGTTTTTATTATTTTTCTAGGCCACTTCAAATAGAAAATAATTTATCTAGTCTTTCTTTAATTACATGAATAAGTAATTTGCCTCTCGTTATTTTGCGTTAACCTCTAACCTGGACGTTACATATTACCCTATTCAGTAATTACGTAAAATAATTTGTTATGAGATATAACAACAGTATCGTTTGTACAATGAGCAATATATTTCCTTCAAGCGACTTGAAATTTGTTTCTTTTCTTTAAATTCCATAAAATACACATATCTTCATTTTTTTATCATCTGTTAAAACAAATCAAGTTTAAATTATAATAGTGTTAAGTTTATTATCTATGTATTAAATTATAATTTTTTTTGGAGGAAATTCTCATAGAACTGGAAATTATCGCTAGTAAAATAAAATCTAAACGTTATTGCATTAATCGATTGCAGGCGCGGGCATATATATCCTCACAAGCATATGCGTAACACTTACGAGTACAAGAGCCTACGTCTCTTTTTTCCCCCTTTTAACAAGAAAAAGTAACTAATAGCAATAATTTAATCTTTACAGAAATTCAAATATTATGTCCATGTTATGTCTTAATTAGATAAAATACGGACATAATAAAAAATAAATAAACAGAAAGAAATACTTCGGAATAGACTGTATATTTACTGTGAATAAAATTGTGTACTGAACACAATTTTATCTTTGAATTTGATATTTTCATGATTTTAATTTGGTTAATAATAAAATAAAATGACTAGAAAAAAGTAATCTTAACCATGACTTCGTGAGAAACAATGGTGTTTTTTCTGTAATTAGGTGCGATTATCATAAACTATATAACTTATATTCAACGGATTTTACGTAAAATTACCTCACATTTTACTCATAACTACTTTTTATTTTATGCATAATTCTTTTCATATTTCAATTATTTTCCTTAAAATCAATCTTCAGCTCAATGTTATTTCGGTTATTTATATTCTGCGAATATGTAGTGCGGAGATACACCAGAGCCACGCCATAAAAAAAATTCATTTACTTCGTTTTTAAATACGAGTTGAAAAAATTATAATTTTAGCCAATATTTTTAACATTTAATATAAGTCAATATTAATTATTACCGTACTACTTTTATAATAATTTATACATTTAAATATTTACACATTATTAAGTATTTTTAATCGCGTAATCATTTCATATTCCGTAATCCCCCTATTTTCTTAAGAATTAATTCGAATTGTCTTTCCCATCTAATACCAATATCACTTATCGAAAATTAAAATATCGAAGAATCCATAAGACATGTTGAAAGACCCAGATGGCTTATCAATAAATCGAAAATTGAAGAACTATTTTTAGATATGAAAATATTATTGAAATATTCTAATATGGTGGCAAATTTCACTTGTATTTATTATTCTGTTTTGTCGCGTCTCATATGGAATTTATTCTTGTAATACTCATTTTTTTTCCCTTAATAACACATTTTTTTTCCCTTAAAACAATTCATTTTTAATGATTTTGACGTCAAGGAATTTCTGAAACACGGAATATCCGCTTGAAAATGTAATTATTGAAGTATATACTTATAGTACCATATTTATTTATTGAAAATTGTGTATGAGTAACGTAGATGGTATATTTAAATAAACAAATTAGCATTTTCAATCCAACCTATGTCTAAGTAGTTACCGAGTATTTTATCGGTATCATATATCAGTACCTTTTTGTGTTTTTTCATTCATACATTTTTTGCAATAAAACCTCCAATAGGCCTTTATTTTTTAATAATATTTTTTTAGTGTTGATTATAGTGTTTAGAAGTAACAGAAAATCTTTAAAATATCAAGTAAGCTTTACAAACTATTAATAATACAATTACTTGCTTTATTTAAATTAGGAAGACGGTTATACTCTAAGAATTTTATCTATCACATTTTTTTCGAAAACCAAGGTTTTTAAGCACCAATACGAACGAAAAAGCATTCCAGTCGTACCATATGGATTAAGAATTTTACTTACAGACTTACCATTTTTTTAAATTCATTGAAAACTTTATAAATCCTCAACTAAAATGGAAATTGGAATACATTGAAAGGTTTTGAGACAGGTCTGAATATATGACAGGTTAAATGAAAAAAAAATATGATAGTTTGTCAACATCCAAAGAAAGCTTCAGTCGCTCTAGGTAGAAAATATTTACGTCTGGCCGCCCATCTCTCTCATTAGCATTATTTAATAAGGCGGTTTGAAATTAAATGAAACTACGTGATGTAGTATTATTTCTACTATCTTTAATTTCTTTACCACGACCTAGGTTTCGTTGTATTACAACATCTTCAGGTGGGATATTAGCAAAGATTAACTATTAGGAACAACCAACACCATTTATATGTTTCAAACACAATAGCGGAAGACTGGTTTATGCGGATTTTTCCATTGTTTATGTTAGTGAGTTTATTGCAGGGGCGCAGACTAGGTTATATTACAGAGAGTTATACAATTTACCAGTATTTTAGTGAGGGTAATAAATTCAATTGTTATTATTATGTGAGGTTATACAATGCAAACTTTACGGTGTATGTAATAAAATTAAATGGAAGTTATTGTCGGTAATATATTTGTACAAAAGCAAGGGTATTTGAAAGTAAGGCCAAGGTAATACACTAATTCTACATATCTTATTATCGGTAATATATTTATACAAAAGCAAGGGTATTGTCGACGACTTGTCGTGCCTATGAGAGTCATGGAACCATATGGTACAGCCATGGATGTAGGATACAATGAGAAAAAATCTACATTTTGTTTTATCTCCCTAGTTCAAAGAATTCCGTGGAAATTACATTTACAAACTATTATGAAAAATAACCTAAATATAAAATAAAAGTTATCTCTTTTGTCTGATTGACGATTTTGATAACACTTTTAAGGAGTATTTTTCGTTTTCTCTATATTGCAGTGCAATTTTTGTCGGTCACCTTTATAGTAAAAAATATTATTGTGTACTTGCAAATAAAATATTGTTCCGGGACTTTTATGGTAGTAGCCTCATAATTAAAACAATGTCAAAAATGAAAAAAAAAACATCTTGCTGCATATAGCTATAAAATAATGTAGTTACAACGGATAACTGCAAAATATCAGTAAAAAAATTAATAATAATGACCGCAATAATAAATTACTCAAATTTTGAGGAAAACTTTTAGAATATTCGTGATATTATCACATAATAAGAAGTCAATATTTGAGGATAAATTGTATTTATATGGACATAAATACAAATATTAGTATTATTTATCACTACGTATATATATTTCGTAGTGCATATTTCAGAGGTATATAAATGTAATGAATTTTTTCAAAACTATATATAGATTTATACCTCTTGTTTTTTCTGATACGTTTTAGATATATTTCAAGTAACGTTGTTTTTTTTCATAATTTTGACTTCACGCTTTTAGAGATGGATTCAAGTGAACATTTTCAACAATATCTGAAGAACTAAACCACGTTAAATTGTAAAATGAATAAGTCCTTGTCTTGATTATAATTCTTATAACTCGATTTCCCAAACAATACATAAATGAAATTTTATTTTCGAACATTTCATTTGTTTTCTACAAAAATTCTCGTACAAATATTTTTGGATATAACTATTGAGTATAGGATTATGTAGATTTCAAATTCGAATTTCCACATCAAACTATTTTTGACGAAAACGACCATGATGTACAGATCAATATTCCTAATAGCTCTGTTTTTTTCTTTCCTTTCAATTTATGAAACCCCAAAAAGGATCTTTGTCAACGTCGAATTTATGTGTGAAATAAATTGTGACGGGAAAAGAAAATATTATTCTAATTCATAATTGGTTACGAATTTTGTTGATAACCTAATAAAAAGAAAAGGGATACGAAGGGAAAAGCACTAAGTATACATTTATATAACATGGCTTCACGCTTAGTTTAGGTTAAGTTAAAATTTTACAAAATAAATTAAAATTATACTTTAAATTACTTACTAATTTCTCGTAACGGCCCATATCAGATATGTAAGCTTTAAAATTAGCAGAAATTTATTGCTAAAAACTAAAGAAAATATTAAAACTTGAATCTTGAAAATCTACTCATTTTATTACCAAGTCTTATTTTCTTTGAAAAGCTGAAGGACAAGATTGAACAATTCGAAGAGAAGATTAGGGAATAATTTAAGTGAATTAATAGCTAATTGAATTAACGTTTCCAGGAACTTGAAGTAAAATTTTAGATTTGGGTTCGTAAATAATTTATCAGCTTCCGTTCCAAATATTTGAAGAAAATATTTTCCTTGTAATAAATTTTGTTTCGTGTTTATAAAATATGAGAAACCTAACTTCAGTTATATATAGAGGAAGAAGAACATAGGCATATATTTTTTTCGATGATTTCAAATGATGTTTAATTTTAAAATTGACTGAAATTCTACTTGCTCATTTTTTGTTTGCTGTTACATATTTCACTACATGTGTGTAAGATAGATTGGGAATTCAAATATAGATAGTTATGTAAATATGCTATTAAGAAAAAGGCCTCGATAAGTAGGATTCGACATTTTATATACAATTGTAATGATTTTTTAGGGTTTCTTTCCTAAAAAGAAAAAAACGAACCCTTGTTAAATCACTCACGTGTCAGTCCGTAAGAAATTTTATGTGATTTTAATTTCTATATATAGTATGATATGTCGTATCAGAGCTAGTTATAAAGGTCTTCGAAATATTTTTTTAAAGTTTTAATCATCAGAGATGTACTGAAAAATATGCAAAAAATATATTCCTCGACCCTCATTTTCGAAACAATTCAACCTGAAATTATAAAAAAGTAATCAGAAAAGAATTCATCAGAAACCATGCCACACAGAAATTTGAAATTGTGCACAGTAATATATCTTATTAACTCATATATTTTTCACTTCATAGATTTTTAAAAACTATTTACATAAGAATTAAAAAGATTGTCCCAAAAAACCAAAATCATTTAAAACACCTTTTTTTGAGGAATATAAAAACATTTTATTCAAAATTTTAAACTATATATTTTAAAAGATTATTCAAAAAATATGCAAAAAGAGAAAATTGCTTAATTGCCTTATTTTTGAAATAGTAATCGAAAATCATAAAATACAGCACTGGTAGACCTGAATAAAAGATTACAGAAAAGCTGCAGCTATTATCGTAGATCTTATAATTATTGAAATATGCACCATGTTTCTACGCCTGTGAAATATAGCAGCCAATTTATTTATGTTGTGGAAAGTGAATATTTGTATACAATTTAATAGAAATACTATGTAATGTTAAATGTTTGTAATTGCCATTTTATGATATTGATAAAAGTAAAAACGTCATTTCTGACATTGATAAAAGTAAACTCCTTTCAAATAAATGCTTTTTGCATTGAAATTTAAAAAACCATATCTTCTTTTTAATTAGCCTGTTGCCACGAAACTTAGTAAAAACGTCTCAGCGGAAACTTCATCGAAATCCCTTTCTATGACTTATGTGATGCGCGAAAAATTAAACAGACTCACAAACAGACTAATTACATACGTATATATATATATATATATATATATATATATATATATATATATATATATATTGCAAATAGTTTTTGACAGAAACAAATCAAATATTGCAACATTCATTTGATATAAATATGTGCATAATAGATTTGTTACTTTTTTATTACAAAAATATCCATATATATATTAAATTAAACATGCCATAATTTAGTATTCTTACTTTACGTGCAATACGAATCCAAATATTTTTCACATCAAGATAAAAATATTTTATTCCATAAACATTTATTTGTAATGCAATAAATTAATGAAAAAATAGTAGAACTACGTAAAAATATTCAAGCAAATATATTATGAAAATAAAAGTATTTAATATTTTCATAATAGATTTTTTTAATAAAACACTTGAAGGCGTTTAATGACGCTGTATTTCTTGAATTAATTATTTTATTAAGATTTAGTAGCACAATCACAAAATTCAATTGAACAACTTTTTAGAGTTTAACAACTGATGATTGACAAACTAATTTTAAAGTTCATTATAAGGAATTTGTTGTACTTGGATTAATTAAGACATTCAGAAGAAATTAAAATATATCTTGTACAACGTCAAAATAAAGTATACAATTAAGTTGTCAAAGTGGTGAGTTCAAAAACATCCTTGAATTTCAGGTCGTCATTCGATGGAATTTCTTCACCTTTATTTTCATTGCTCTACTATCTAAGTGTTGATCACTTAAATATACGTTGATGATAAAGTATGATAAAGGTCTCCGTGTTATACTGCTTGTTATGGAATAGTAACTTCATGTGGTAACACAACTGACAAAACTATGAACGAAAATGGAATGAAAAATATTGTTTTATTATATTCAATTAAGATTGAATCAAGGAAAATGTATCGCCCAACGTAATATAAATGAATTAGTTACTAGTTAAATAAATAATATTTAACTTATCAACAGTTCGAAACTATCTTTTCATAAATTTTTTCAAGTTTCAAAAATTAAATTTTTCCTATTCCATCGAAGAACACTTTTAAAAAGACTATTTGCAATGAATAGGGATATTAAGAGAAAATACCCTTAAAATATGTGACAGTATATCTCAACTTTCAACTTGCCTGAAAAATAAGAGGATACGCACAAAAACTCTTTGTATAACTTTAACAATAGTCACACCCTTGTCACCGGAAAAGCTTTAAGGCGGGTAAAGATGCAGGTACTTTCAAAAGGCGCGACTTTATGAACAGTGCCATAATCAATCACAGGATTTCATACTAAAAGGAACTTTAATATAATGGAAATACTTTATATCAACTTATCAATAGAACGCATTGATGGAAAATGTTATATTAGTTAATTTACAAGGGAAATGAAATGTTATATTCCTTTTTTTAAGAAATGAAACATGGTTAACACGACAAAGGTTCGAATTTATACATATGGTAAAAACGTAGAATTAGTGTGTCGGTATATTGAAGACATTTACGAAAAAATTGTTAAGGGTTACATAATAAAAGCAAGAGAACCACCAACGTGTAGAATTTATGTGTTTGTGTGTGCGTGCGTGCGTTCTTGCATGCGTTCATGCTTGCGTGCGTGCGTACGTGCGTGCGTGCATGCGTGCGTTCGTGCGTTCGTGCGTGCATGCGTGTGTATGTGTGTGTGTCTATGAATGTGCATGTGTGTGTATTTAATAGATAGCGCAACGTAAATTTTAAGTCGCGCAATGTGGAGAAGTGTAAGAGAGGCAGGTGCTTGGGTAAGTAACTCAAATATAGATAGACGCATGAGGGAAGATACCAGGCGGTCATACTATCGGTCGTCTTTCAATGTCTTGTAATATTTTTTTTCGATATTGTTATGTTCGTTATAAGCTTACTATGTTTCCACAATTTCTTTTAAATTCAAATTTGTTGTGAATATTAATAATTTTATTTCTTTAATAAGGTCAGTATTTGATTACATCAATTTATTTCTTAAGTACATTTTTACCTATATATTTAAAAAACTGCAGAATTAATTCATGAATTGTTTCCAAAAAATTTCCTTTTTTAACTATTATATTGAATGGTGTTACGTATTAATCTTGTAGACAACTAAATATTTTCTATGAGTCCAGAAGCGAACGAAATTGCGACCACAGCTTGTTGTAAATTATACGCAAATTTGTGTTTTCATCCTCTATATCGAGGAAATAGGGTTTAAGTTACAATAAGTAATAAATAATTTCACTTAACACAGAAATATTAATGTCAATAATTAATGTTTTAAATCTATTTAGCATAATATTCTCGTCATTCCAAAATGAACATTTTCATGGCGACTTTTATTTTACATGTTCATGGCGACGTATATATATTTACAAAAGATAATCCAAAGTTTATTCCAATAAATTATATACATAATCAACATAAATGTCTCATAAATAATTTTTGGGCACTAGACATATTTAAAGAGAAGCTAGGTTAAGAAATAATACGTTATAGACAAATTTGGAATAAAAGATTTATGTTTGAAATGTTTTTTACTTAAACTTTTATATATATTATGCAGATAATCCAAATACGATTTCATGTATGCAATTTCGACAGAAGCATCTAAATGCAAAAATACGAATTACAATAGGCAATCCAATGTCCATGCCAATTAATTATAACCATCGTTTAAAATTTTATCATAAATAAAACAAATAATCCAAATGCCCAAAAAATAATAAACTTTACTTTCCTAAGGGTAATCGTTGGAACAAGTACTCCAGTTGCTTTGAATGGAAAGCCTGTGGCTATGACAACGTACCCGCTTACCCTTATTATTCATTACTGGTTATTTAACAAGGAATTTTATTCAGATCTGTGTTTTTCCCTCTTTCGATTTGTTCAAAACTTATATCTGTAAAGACGCTTCCCTAAGAATATTAATCTTTTACCAAAGAGCATTAATGAGGTACTTGACCTCGATCCGGTATACCCAATATTATAAATGAAGAATGTTGTTTGTATATTTCTTTGAAGGTAGTTTATCATGAACTTATATAAAATCCAGGAGGTTATTAGACAATAATAGAGGAATAAATTTCCTAATTATGTATTTTATGTTTTAGGATACAAAAAGGAAACCTCTGTAGTTTTGTTATATCCCTCTTTTGCCCCCCCTGTCGGTAACATTCTTGTAGTTTCTACAGTTTTGGGTTTGCTTAAATGAAATCTGGAAATAAATTGATTCTTATGTGGGTCTCAATTAATATGTAATAAAATCTTACAATATATTATATATTTTCAATGTACCTGCATGCACGTAAAGTAAAACGAATATTTTTTCTCACATTTCATCAAGTAAATCATAAGAAAGTTCGACTTCTTTAATTTTTTAACTATACCATTTAATATATCAAAAATAATCCTAAAACCAGCATTTAGATCGAAATTTAATGTAAAATTATTTCGGGTAATTCATGTCAAGAGTTTTAAATTGTGTCAAAAACTACAGAAATCTATTTTATGCATATACTGATACGCCCTTTCCCGATTTGGTTATTATTTATTATTATTATTCATTTAATGAAATCACTATTCGTTTAGAAATAAAATTACTGATTTTTATTTCTATTTCCCTCAGTATACATACACTACTTTACACATAAACATTCGAAATCATTTAAAATAAAGTAATTACATTTTATACGTAACGTATGAGTATTCACACGACAACAATAATGTTAAGTAGTTATTCCATGGGTCTTACTTCTCTCCCGAAACTTAAAATATAAAGTGAATATAGGAAAGTTTTCGATTATTAAAATTTTCTTTTTTTTATTAAACTATTATCCTAATTTTTAGTGCCCACGTGTAAATCTGTTGGTCCGTAGATCGCAGCCGATTTTCTTTGAAATTATATCACAAAAAATTGAAATTTAGCATAATAATATATGTTATAATATATGTACCCACAAATTTTGCATCTTTAAAATGTTCATTAAAAAAACATTTTATTATATGTATCATTTGGAAACGTTTATGAAAAAAAATATAGAAATATTCACAATTAAATGAAACTACATGATGTAGTATTACTTCTACTTTATTTACTACAACCTAGGTTTCGTTGTATTACAACTTCAGGCGGGCAATTAGCAAAGAATTTGCTAATTGCCCATCTAAAGATATTGTAATATAACAAAACCTAAGTCGTAGTTAAAAATTTAAATAAATTAGAAATAATACTATATCACGTAGTTTCATTTAATTGCGAATATTGAATTTCTACAAAATTAACGCCAAATAAATTCAATACAGAAAAATTTTTCAATATTTTCAATTACATATTTACCTTACAGTGCTTGATAATGCTCCAGTTTTAATCAAAACACAACTACTAAAACTTAATAAACTTCCACCAACAATTATATTTAAGTTCAGCAACTCTCGGCCAGTAACTAAAATGTTAGAGGAACTGCTGCCTTCTGGATCAAAATTTCTTACCAACATTTCTCCACCTTAGTTGAAGTATAAAAGATAATAATGACCAAGAACCTGACAAACAATTAGACTACCCTAAATTGTACAGATTCATCAATATTTTACCTACAGATTCTAAAGTGTATGAAGCATTACTAGTGACTCGCGTGATGCAAGTGATAAGCTTCCTCCACTCGATCACCTGTTTGAATTCCAGCACGCTGCTATAGACCAGGTTCATAGACTCACAGACAAAATGGTAAATTGCTTCGAATGTTTTCGAAGCTTTTGAACGCTTATAGCACAAAAGATTATTATACGAGATTAAAGCAAGTATGCCCCCATTTTATATGCAATCGACAAAGCTTTAACAGGTAGATATTTTAGGGTGCAATGTAAAAATGAAGTGATAAATTTATGCTCTATACACTCAGGCAAGGAAATGTACACTGCCCAATTCTCTGTCTACTTTCTAGAATTAGATTTGCTCAAATGCCCAATAACCACTAACAAATTCGCGGATTATACAGCCATTTTGGTCCCACATAGCGAGCTAAAAATTGCAGCAAAAATGCTACGGAGCAGGCTAGACAATGTAGCTATTTGGTGAAAGAAGCGGCGGATTAAGGCGAATAAAAACGAGTCAGTCAACATGACATTCACGCTTAGAAAATACACTTGTCTACCAGTTAAATGGAATAATGTAGAAGTACCCTTAATGGACTATGTACGCTACCTTTGTCTATACCTGGACAAAAGACTAATTTGGCAAAAGCATATATTCACCAAACGGAAACAACTTGGTCTTCGGCTCAGAAAGCTTCATATACTGGTCGGGAGTAAGTTTGAATTGACAATGAGAAATAAATTGCTACTGTATAAAGCTAAATTTAATCAGTTTGGATCTAGGGTATCCAGCTGTAAGGTGCAACTTCCCATTCTATTATTGACATAATCCAAATATGCCAGAATAAAATGCTACGTATATTTACAAATTCCCCGTAGTTCGTAACCAACGAACAATTGCAGAAGGGCCTACAAATACCTACAATTAAAAGTAAACAAAGATAGAAAAATCCCCCAAACATACTTGCGTAAAACTGATGGATAATACCCGAACCATATGATGATTGAAACGCAGAAATCCCCAAAATATGTTAAAAGAGGCACATAAATATAAAATTGGTATAGGACATAAGCCATCCTCCTAAACGTATCAAAGCAAGGACCAATAAGCTTACCACTCAATGTCCCAGCGAGGTACAGATTGCAATAATGACTCAAGCAAAAAAAATATTTAAAAATATAATATGACAAATATTGACTTAAAACAGTGACCACATCTTGAAAAAGTTCCGCAGAAATCGAAAAGTATGCCACCATAAGCATTATGTGGTTGGAGAATCACGAAAATCCTAAAATAGAAGAGGTTCTCAATAGGAATATGCGACGCCACTTTAAGAGAACTAAAGCGCATGAATCGGTGGTCTAAAATCCACTAGAAGACCTGTCCTATGATAGAGATCCGCTCACGTTTTGATAACCGAAATGAAATAAAAATTACTTGACAGTCTACATTGGGCGGATTACGATTAAGGTGGTATTTTTGCAATGGGCAAAATACTCATCAATCTTGAAATTTTTTGATTGTCTTGAAATTTTTTTCACCCCCTATTAAAACAAAAAAAAATTTGCTACTTTTAATGTCCACTTGCTTTGACATATACTGAATATACAAGTCCCGTATAAGTGGATACTTAGACTTTTTATTCCAAATTTATTTATTTAAGTATCTATGTAACGGTTTAATTAATATCTGCATCATCAAAATTATTATGCAATACTTTTCAACAAAATAAGTAAATTTTTAGTATAAAACAAATAATCAATTTTCTAATAACATTATTTTTAAGATGTGATAATTCATGTTAAAAGATCACGAATACCCAAATTGATCATAACAGTAAATATGAGAAAAATAATTTAAAATCCAGAGAAATTGGGGGCACTATCATCATTTTTTTAAGTAAGTACACAGCATTTTCATGAACCATATTATTTTCTAGGAATTATTTCATCAACGTTTGTGTTATTCACAGAACTATTCAATAATAATTGCTAGCTGTAATCTGCTATTTGAAAGAAAAATTACAGAGAAAAATGATTTTTCAGGTGTTAAGCTCAATAGTAAATAAACATTTTAAACAATCACAGGAAAAAAGTATCTTTCTAGTCGCAGTAACCTTAGCTTCATCTATATACAGTGACAATTTTTATTAAGTATTGGTCCTCGCGAAGATGTCTGATAAAATTTTTGATTACTTTGTTGACATCTAAAAAATGAACTGTGATGAATAATTTGGTCAAAACATTATATAAAAATTATTAATACTAGAAGCTATTTAAAAAATATCTGTCAATTGTGTCATATGCTAATTTCCAAGCGACCAGTAGGGAAATCAATTTCTTGCCAATAATGAAATTCCCACGCGATTTATGAAGCTACTGGTTTTATTGTAAGGTATTTGACATTTTGATTTATCTCATTAATCATAATTTTAAGGCTGACGACGAGGGTTAAATTGTTTGGCAGGTCTTAAAACTTAATTATAAATAACCCTTAGCAGCTGAATGAGTAACAAGTTTAAACTTATTATTTATGTAAGGAAGACACTAATAAATTATGACTTCATGTTTAGTATTATCAATGTATTCTAGTAGAACTAATCGAACACGGAGATACCCTTGCTTTATGCTTTCCCTACTAATAGTGAAATTTATCAGCTACATATATCGCCACTTATTTCTGATCTGACTTCTATAATTTTTTTCCATAATGCTTTTTAAATTAACTTTTATTGTAATAAATAATAATCCAAACCGACAAATATCAAATTTAGAAGCACTTAATAAAAATAAAATAATATCCGACCAGATTTATTTTTTGCATATTTGCACGTCCAAGCTAATTTTGAATAAGTAAATTTGTAGTAATTTATTAGAAATAAATAATATTTGTTTGTTAATGTACTGCAATTTGCGTTACATTTTTGTTTCGTTGTTATGACATTAAAAATAAATTATGGATTGTTTCAAAGTCAGACAACTAACTTTTTTAATAATACTTAATTTTTTAATTAATAAACTAATTTTTGACTTTCCTTATTTATGAGATATTAATATATGAAACAAATATCTTTGGTTATTTATTTTGGATTATTTAGAATTTATTTTAAACACGTTTATGAAAACCTCCAAAATATGGCAACATATATACATGCTGAAATATTGATCAATATTTTAAATTACCTGAAAAAAAACACGCTCAAAAATGATATATTTCTCCTAAAATAGAAAAAATATTATTACCAAGTAGGTTTTAAATTAGTAATAAAAATGCTCTTAAGAAGTTTGGTTCCAGGAATAGCACCATAATTACTCACGTGATTTTCGACATTCAAGTTACTGAAAAAAAAATTAGTTAGTCGATTAATGCTCGATATACTAATTAAAAAATGTAAAATAGGCCCTACTACTGCAGTCTCAGCATAAGGAATTGGAATCTGAAGTTCACGGATAGAGTAATTGCATGAGTACTATTTTAAAAACATCTAATCCAAAGAGCGGTACTCCACATTACGGTTCCTATATGTATGATCTAATTCTTAAAAATGTATAATTTTATATTTTCATGGAGACCGAATATGTTTACAAAGCTTTGTAAGGACCAGTTAACAAGAAAAATTTCTAAATCATAAGTAAGGTAAAACTAAATAAAACCATTTAAAACGTCACCCTAATATGTACTCGTAAATACTTACCTACCAATTTACTTTCTTACTTTCTTGCTACGTCAATAAAAGTCAAATAAGCTAAACTCGATGAGTTTACTCCTTATCACTCAAGAGTTCCTGTCACCATCTTCCAGATTATGCCACATTTGGTCATTTCTAATTAGATTATCATTTCACCTAGGTATATCATCCAAACTTGATTACGGCAATTACTACCCTACCGTTCGGTATTGAAGATTTATATGGTGAACTTTCAATTTTCATGTTTAGATTCTAATCAAATTATACTGAGAGTATATATTTCCAAGTAAAAATAATTATCCAAATTGATTGAGAAATGCCGGGAATGTTAGATATATACACAAAAAAAAATACAATCCAATTGGTAACCTCCTCCATTTTTGGAGTGGGCTAAAAATGTTAAAACACTCAAAATTTTTTAAACCCTTAAATTTATAAGAGAAGAGCAGTGATCAAAAATATAAGGAAAGCTGGGAAACATTTCTTAAATGATGTAAAGTTGAGAAAGATTGGCTTATTTATTGACTGATAATCAGGAGTATTCCTGCCGATATATAACCGAAACCGACGATCAATATCGTTTAGTGAGCGGAGTACAGACGTTTCGTAACGGCGGGAATGAAACCAGCGTAATTAAGACAATTCCACGCTCGTGAAGCCGTGGGATACAGCTAGGATGTATACATAATTACGTCATTGCTTGAAGTTACATAGTGCACAGTGACACAATTTACAAAAGGGTTTAAATATAATTATAATAAAATGAGAAATTATTCCGTTTTCTATACTTTTCCATATTTGTGTATTTTCTAGATGACTATTTAATTTCAATGTCAATTTTAACACAAACCCCTGTTCTATATTCAAATTTCATTTCCATTTTTAGATTCAAAAGAAATTTGATTTCAATGTAGACTTTGACACACAACTCTATCCTTTATGCAATTTTATTTTTATTATTAACTATGCCCGCCATTTCGTACCCGTGGAATTTAGAGTAAGAAAATTGATTAGAAATTATACCTTTTTTTCCTTTTTTGTCTCAGAACTAAAAGCTCAGAGCATAAAGCTTACTAAAACGATAAAAGTTGGCGTTGGCAAAACCAAATCAATTCCGCTGGTTCTAGTACTAGCATATACAACGAATGTAAACTAAAGTTGGGCATATCATTTTTATTGTACCGATTGATATGAAACCAAACGTAAATAAGACCAAAAGCTAATGTTAAAAACATCACTAAAAACCGCATCCAAATCAGTTCAGCCATTGCTGGGATTAGCGTGCACAATTATCGTGTATACATATAGACAGACGAACAGACATACCGACAAACAGGCAAAAATTCTAAAAACTGCTGTTTTAAGCTTAGTAGCGTGTCCTTAGTAACACTTAATTTTATATATATATATATATATATATATATATATATATATATATATATGTACATATACATAGATTAAAACTTAAAGAATACCCTTCTAAACAAATCGAACAGAAATAAAGTAAAGCTGCTACTTTGCGTCTATTGCAAACAGCAAATTAATGAAAAATATAAGTTAACGTTCCAAAATCTGATTAATTCATTGCAAGGCTTCAAAAGCCCGGAGGCTTAGCAAGCGCAAGATGGTTAATCTTAACTACAATGTCTCTCAATATTTTTATCACGCCATTTGCTTCATTTATGTTAAAATAAACCTTTTTAAAATGTTTATGGCTTCAGTTATACATAGAAAGATAAAATCCATTTAAAATTAAAAGTGAACATTTTAAATTAAAATCCGATAATGAGTAAATTTACAAACGAAAATAGATTCGAATGTAAAGACCAACAAAATTCAATGCAATTCACCTGCGTCACAGTGATGTACACAAAGAAAAAAGTCGCAACGGACGCTAAGAGCTTTCGTATTGATAGACAGTCTATATAAATTCAATCACCGCAATAGTTGACTTCCATTTTTTTTCCCGAATTCCATTAACTTATAGTTAGATTCGATTGACCTGACTCCGTAAATGCTTTACCATTCTCGCTTCGTCTAATTGACAATTCAGAAGTTTATTTTGTTTCACACACTGAGTAGTACGAAGTGGACATACTTCACACAAGTGTTTAAACTTAATGGTCTTCTACGATTTAAGCAATACGAGCTAAATATTTTTATTTATTTCTCTATGTCTGTTACTTGATTTAAAAGTTATTAAAATCCTCTTAATAAAATTCAAATTTTACAGTAATCAGTGAATTCTGTACGCCATTTAAAGTACATTATTCTCTAGTCGCATTCTAATTGACAATATTGTTAGGGAAAACAAAATTTATAGTATATTAACAAACTTGGTTTTTCCAGTCACTCCCGCATTGTAATCATTTTTTTTTCAACTAAAAAAAGAATCTAAACCTAATCGTTTAAATATTAGTTTCAAGCCATACATGCATATAAAACATTTAATTCTTTGTATAATAAAATTATAAGTTTAAAAATAGTACGCTAATATTTTATCTAAAATACAAGACTATGAAAAAATATTTGAAGGATTCTTAAATATATCAATATAAAATATTTTTATCTAGTCGTTTCATTTGCTGCTCGTCATGCCTCTAAGAAATGTGAGACTTACATGATTAATCATTAACACTCAGCTCTAGCGTTATTGTATCTGAAATTATTGACCCGTTCTATTGGTATATACCCTTACATAGGTAGAACTATTAGCAATTATCAACATGTAGATCATAATTAGGCATTGACATATCGAAGTTTTTTCTCACAAAAACACGTTTTGTTATATTGTACTATACCTTCGGCTACCACTAAGAAATGGTTTGTGTATCAATCCAATCGTTCCCTAAACCAATAAAAATACAATGGCTTAAATATTCAAATCCTGTTTCTTTTCAAACTTAATTTGAACATTTCATTCACTAGGACCAGTATATTTCATTTATCTGTACATAATAAAATTGTAAGGGAGTGAATTCTGTACATGGAGAATATTTTAAATACAGTAATTGATTTAGCGTACAGAATGATAAAAGGAGCCAAAAAACCTGTATTTACAATTTTGGTTTCTATGCATGTTAATTTGTTCGTCAATCACACAAAATCTACTCGATGGATTTTAAAGAAATTTGATACGGTTATAATTTATACCCAATAGCAATACGTGAGAAAAAAAATGTGACAACTTTTCTTATTCCGAGTTACAAGCAAACAAAGTTGTAGGCAGAGCAGGTACTAATACGATTTTATTAATATTAATCTAATATCTCTATATGACATTTTTTGTAAAGTCGTTGTTTTATAAGTAATGTTACAAATACCCTTCTCCGAACGTAATTCGAATCTGGTGCGTTATAATATTGAGTACAGTTTTTACCCAATAAAATTTATTGACTAGATGGTAATGTTCAGCCTACAATTAATTTAACTACGGCTTATTTCATTCAATTTATTGCATAGCTATTGTTTGACTTATTCAAATTATTAGTTTATTTAAATAAATTTATTTTGAGACAATTGTTACCCAATACTCGGCACGATATCCTATTTGATTTGATCAATTTAATGTCAATTATTTGAATTAAATTTAACATAATTTCATTTTATTAATTTTTTGCTCTCAGTTAATAAAATTTGAATAATGCATAATTTAACTTCATTCTTTTTTAACTAGTTTCAATTTATTTTCATTTTATTAAATATTTAAGGCTTTTAATTGTGTTTCATTTGATTTAACTTTAATCTACAATGTAATTATTACTTTTGCTCTACCCAAGAATTACTAGTTCCATCATAAGCAAAACTACGCTAAAATTATTTAAATATATATTATAATTTAACTATGCAGTACTGTGCGTGTGCCAAATATATTGAATTAAAAATAAAATTAAATTAATTTATTGTATCAAATTTAGACACAATTTTCAAGCAACAAACGAAACATTTTATTTTCCTAATTATGAACGCTACTTTAAATGGAAAACCTGTGGTGATGACATTGTCCTGACTTAACTTTATCATTAATTTTTGGTTATTGAATAAGCGATTATGTTTGGATCTGCGTTTTCCGCTCTTCCGATTTATTCAAAACTTTCAATCAATGAAGACCATTCCCTGGTATAAGTAAACATTTTAAAACTTAATGAATGAGACACTTGATCTCGATGCATCATTACTCAATAATGTAAATAAAAAATTGTATCTGTAACTTTATTTGAAAGTCGGTTTGTATATACTTCAAGACTCAACATATACAGACATTGCATTAGAAACTAACATTGAAAAACTAGGGAGTTTCTTATTAAATATAACCCAAAATATAGTTTTCTTGCATGTTTATTAGTTATTTTCAAAAATATGTAGCCAAATACCATAAATCCATGTAGTTTCATTATGTCCGTTTGTCCGTTTGCTCCTATGTGTCACACTCTTGTAGTTTTTACAGTGACTTGGAGTTATGTGCCCGAAATTTTAAAAATATTTGTATCATATGGAAATCTCAATAAATATACAGTACATATATGTAATTTGGCAGCAATTGTTTTCTCTCGTCCAATGGAGAATAGTACAATTGAACGGATGATTTAAACCGATATTGGAGTTGTCTTTGCCGTTTTTCGTGTCTAAACTCCCTTTGCGAATTATTAAATACTAAAATAACGTGCGACTTTAAAAACATCTGACACTTTCTAAATACCAGCATTTGATTAGAATTTTCAGTTAACATACATCGATCATTTAATGAGATGTAGACAGCCAAAGAACTATATTCCGTACGTGTCCTATCATTCATTCTACCGGTGTTATGTTCATAAATATTAATTTTGACAACATTACTATGCATTTGAATATGACATTACTTTATTCATAAGTTTTTCTTGTTAATATACAACTATTACATATTTTTTTCGGAAATACATATTGCCTAAAATATTAATCTAAATTGTAAATAAAATTATTTTGGTTAGTTTATAAGTCCGTGGGTTATATTTTCGTCGAGAAAATTAAAATAACATTTAGGAGGAACGGAGGTTTTCTGTCAATAAAATATTAAACGGTTATTCTCATTTTTACAGTTTTTCTGTCGAGCATGACAATACATAAAAAAAAATTATTTCTAATTCATTTGATGGTTATTTTTTTTCACCGATAACGATTCGATTTATAATCCATTTTTGTCAGTTCCGCAGAGGAGTGGGCGCCTTGATGAACATCCCTTACTCTTATAAGCTTCTGCAATTTGCTGATTTGAGAATAGTTTCAAATTCGTTTAAATGAAAAATGGTATAGAAACTAAAAAAATATCGTTGGGTATTGAAATTTGCTAATGCGTTTTACTATTTTACTAAATTCTTATTGAACAAGATGAAATCTATTAAGTAAGAATAGAACTCGCAATACGCGTTTTCAATGCACACTTGTTCGTATATACAGAATGTCCCATTTTATTATTTTTTTAATCCATTTAAAAATATTATTATCATATATCGCCATGTAAATATATAGATTAGCATATCTTTCATGGTCGTAAAAATGTTGTGAATATTTCAAAATCCATGAAATTTAGAATTATTGCGATAGTTTCAGATATTCTTGAGTAAAACTTCTAATAATGCTATTTTCTTACATAATTTTGATTTTAATAGTTTTAGAAATAGAAAGAAAAAGGTAAGGTTTAAGTGAAAAATTTTAAAAGATTATAAAGTCTACATGTTTTTCAATTTATAACGCATATGATATTTTACGGTTATAGAATATTAAAGCGCACATATCTAAATAACATGGAATAATATGCATTTAAAAAATTTTGAGAAGGTAAAGAATTAGTAGATTTTTTTAAATTTTTTAAATTTTTTGCGTCGGTTTGGCTGTCAATTTCCAAAATATATTGTAAAGATTTTAAAAGTTTTCTTCATAAATTTATGAAAGGTAATTCTTTATTATGAAAGATCATATTATTTATAGAAAAATTGTTAAGAACATCCAAAAAAATATTATCCTCCCCCTCTGTTTATGAAATGGTTGAACCCAAAATTATAAAAAAAAAAATTATTGCAAATTTACCTAAAATTTATTGGAAATAAAACAATAGTTCCAAATTTTGTAGTTTTTAGATATTCACGATATTATTACGCTTGTGGATCTTCCACAGGTGTAAAAATAAATGTCAAAAAAGATGATACTTTTACATGTTTGGGAAATGATATTGATATTTGCAAATAGTTTAATCAAAATACTCGTACTCTAGCCACATATAAACATTGAAATGGTAAATGTGGCTAGATGTGTACAAGATTCTCATAGTGTGAATTATACTCGTATTTAACAAGTTTATTTTTCTAAATACCCATATATTTAAGTAAAGCCCAGTCAAGAAAAAAACACTTTTAATTTTATTAACTTTTATTTTTTACTATTGTCTTAATGCAAAAAAACTTAATATTGTTTTGACATTGAGCGTAAATCATGCTCTTGGCTAAGCCTTAGTTTAAAATAAATACTGTATGAACAGAAATAGATCAAAAGCATGGTTCAATCAAGTAGCTTTGTGCAAAAAGCTCATCGATATTTCAATGTAAAAATATTTGTACACCACAAATCACGTTTTCTTATTTAAGTTTATCCTAATTCAACTACTTCTTCCTCTTTACCCAACTATGATAGTCTTCGGATTTTGCAGGACTTTTTAATTTTTTTCAAAGTTTAAACAATTTTCACAAAGTAGGCAATAAATCTCATACATATATACGACAAGACACATACATATTAAAAAACGAAATTTTTTCACGAAGAAAAATTACCGAAAAAGAAAATGACACATTTGAAAGTCTTTTTCTCATAAAAGCCAACCGCGAAATTCCCATCTAAGTCTAATTATTTTTAATTCATACACAATCAAAAGAAGAAATAAATAGGCAAACAAATTTTTCAAAACTAAATTGTTTCTATTTCAAATCTTATTAACAGAGTTTAGAATCATTTTCTCGAAATAAATTAATTAAGAGACTTTCCGTATTTACGATTTCGTTACACATATATTATATACTACTTGATAATACTTAGTGCACAACTATATAATATAGAAATTAATACATACATAATTATCTTTCACACCATACTATAGAACTTATCATGCACATAATTATCTTTAATCCATCCGGTGAGCTTAATTTTGACACACGACTCCACTGCCTGTCTTATTTTTTATTTCAATTCCTAAATTGTGAAATTTGATGGATGTTCGCCGTCAAACTAACTGAACAGAAACAAACTAAATAAATAGCTATGTTACTTTTCCATATTAAAAACGGGTAACTAATAAAATCTTCGTAACGAAATTAATTAATATATTGGTCGTCCTTGGAAATAAATAATTTCCGGCGCGTCTAATGCTAGATGCATCATTATGCAAAGATGGCCAATTTTAATAATCGAGTGTTTTGTTAGCAAGACAATTACATTATACAAAAATAAATCCGGGGTATAAATTTTAAAAATTTTAACATAACATAGCTTCTGAATAAAATACGTGGTATATATATTCAATAAATGAATACAAATATGTATATTTTCGATTATGCATAAAAAGATAAAACTACATTTGAAATAAAAACCAACATTCCATTTTAAATTGAAGTCCAACACTGGGTCAATGTACAAACGAAAATAAATTCGAATGTAAATATCAACAAAATTCGATTCAATTTATTTGCATCGCAGTGATCTATACAAACCAAAAGCCACAAAGGGTCCGAAGAGCTTTCGTGTTTAATGACAGTTCATTTAAAGCTAGACACAGCATTAGCTGACTCCAATTTCTTTTTCCGATTCCCATTAAATTAAGGGTAGGTTCGATTTAAGCGACCCCGCAAATGCTTTACCATTTTCCCTCCATCTAACTGACAATTCTGATATTAATTTTATTTCACACGTACAGGCGTACGACGCAAACACCTCTCATGGATGTCTAAACACAATAGAAAAACTATTGTGTGTCTATGGTCAAAATAATAAGAGCTAAATATATTCATGCATTCTTGTAAATCTTTTACTTTATTAAGTAATAATCATTTATAAAGAAACCGACCAAGGTTGAATCTACTTCGCGCATCGAGAGTTCCGTACCTAGTTTGTAGTGAAGTGACTTTATTAATCATGGGTTATCAGTAATATAGACTTACCAATACAATTTTTTTTTAATAGCTAATAATCATTTATTAATACCTAAAATCAATTAGGGTGCAGATATATTGTCGTAAATATGTAAAATTACGACATTAAGAATAATATTTATATTTTTTCCTACAATCTTCACATAGACTTCCAATAATCCTAATTTTTTTAATAATATTAAATTTAATAGTTTCAAAAATAAAGAGGTAACACATTTTTATATGATTTCCAGTATGTACCTGAAGATATAACTACCTAATATTATGAAAAACATATTTTAAAGACCCTTGGTCTTTTCGGCCAACGCCTTACACTTACATTTACAAAGAGAATTCGAGTATTTACATTTTTATTCGAATACTTTTTAATGTTAACGATTGAGTTAAGTCCAGTTTAATATCTTTTATTATTATGAGAAACATATCTTAGAGACCCTTGGTCTTTTCGAACAATGCCTTGAACTACATGTATACAATTTAAAAAGGGAATTCGAATATTTAAATGACCTAAAATTTTATTTAGTAGCGATTGAATCACGTGCAGTTTAATAATCGATTTAACTGACTAACCATTTTCACATTGACAAATTTAATTAGAAACTGCTATGCGTCAAAATATGTGAAGCAGTTTCCGAGAAAAACATCTCTTGCATACGGACTGATGAAAAGTAAATTCTATTTCCAATTAAATGAAACTACGTGATGTAGTATGATTTCTACTTTCTTTCAGTTCTTTACCACAACCTAGGTTTCGTTGATTACAAAATCTTTAGGTGGGCTATTAGCAAAAATAATAGTCTACCTGAAAATGTTGTAATACAACGAAAACTTAGTTCGTGGTAAAGAACTGAAAGAAAGTAGAAATAATATTACATCACGTAGTTTTATTTAATTGTGAATTTTTGCTATTAGCCCACCTGAAGATGTTGTAATATAATGAAACCTAGGTCGTGATAAAGAACTGAAAGGAAGTAGGAATAATACTACACCACGTAGTTTCATTTAATTGTGAATAATGAATTTCTGCAAAATTAAAGCCAAATATATTCAATAAACTCTATTTAAAAATATGCATTTGGAAATTTTAAAGGCTGTAAATTACATACTAGAAGTTTTAATTTTTTAATTTTAAGCATCGTACCGAGTACCAATTCCAAAAAAATTGTAAAAAGAAATGGTACTCGTAGAAAGGTACGGTTACTCTCTCTCTCTCTCTTTGTCCATGAAAATATTAAAACCAAAATTATGAAAAAAATTCATTTCAAAATTTGCCTAAAATTTAGCGGAAACTAAAACGATACGAGATTTTTACGCCCAAAAATCTTCCACTGGTTTAAAAATAGCATGTATATCTTATAATAAATAATACACTTACATGTTGGAAATTATTTTTCCAATTGATATTTGCAAATATTAAATAAAAATACTCTATACATTGAAATATTTATAGGTGGCTAAGTGTGTACAAGATCCTCGTAGTGTGAATTATACCCTCTCTAAAATTTTACAGTTGTATTTAACAGTTTTTTTTCCAAATACCCATATATTTAAGTGAAGACCGTGCAATTTATTTTTTTAAACTATTTTAAATTTATTAATTTATATTTCCTGCACCTCCTTTAATGCAAAAAAAACTCAATATTGATTTAACACTGAGCGTAAACCTTGTAGGTCTTGGCTAAGCCTTAATTTAAAATGTATCCACTTCCGCTACCACTTCGTGAGACTCGTTACTGCGTGAACAGCAATGCATCGAAAACATTGTTCGATCAAGTAGCATTGTTGAAATACCTCATGGATATTGCAATGTAATAAGGGTGTACAAATGACGTTTTCTTATATTACATTCTCCTAATTCCACTACTCCCTTTTTTTAACCATCCTAGACAATGAATGTGGCGTAGCTTTTTTACTTTTTTCGAAATATAAATAATTTTCACAAGGCAGGCATTAAATCTTATACATATGTACCACAATAGTCACACACATTATGAAACGATTTTTTTTAATAAAGAAAATTACCTGAATAATAAAGGTACATATTTAGAGATTGCGTTTTTTCCTGAAATAAATGCACTTTAATCGTCAAGTAGCTTTTTAATTACGTAAACACAGGTACGTACGTATAGTACGCAGGTACGTTTTAGTAGTTTGGCCCTTTGAACATCGTCATAGTTACTAACTGGGTTTTCAAGATGCTAAACAATATTTGTATGTTGAGCTTAATCTCAAGATTGGCGATATAAGGCATTATTTTTTTTTTCTTTCAACAATTAAGGAGACAACAAAAGTTTAATTTAATGTTATAAAAAAAAGTGTGAACTAAATATAATTCTCCACAGCAGCTAATATTTTATAAATTTCCATTAGAATTGAGGGGCATGCCATATACGAAAACAATTAAATATATCTAAACGATAACTTCTAACTTAAAACACCTTAATACGATACAGCGTCTTGAAAGTAGATGATAATACAACAGAAATTGATAACTGAGACTATTTCCAACAACGATATCCTTTCAAAGTTTATTTCACAGTTTTCAATGTTTGAATGCCAAGGTTGAAATGTAAATTGGTACATAACTTACATACGTAATAATCAAACTAAAGTGGTATTATTAACGGAAATATTTTTATTAATATGAAAACACTCGATCACCTAATTACCTAAGATATATTACTAATATTTGTAAATGTCTAAGAATATTGCATAAGAGCATTCACGTAAATATATCAAATCGATAAACATATCAAATAAACTGAAATCTAAAAATCTCAAAAATTTCAAGTATTGAATTATGTAAAACGATAAATAATAAAATAGCTAAAAATGCTAAAAAATTCCGAAATCCAAAAATTTAAAAAGCTAAGGCCAAATATATGCAAATGATTCTTAGTTCTCTAAAAAAATGGGTCGCGAAATATCGCACAAGCATTTAGAAAAAGACAAATAAACTGGCAAAAGTTCATGGGTTCTATTTTAAAGCTTATTTTCAATAATTTTCTCAAAAAATATTTTACCGAGAGCTTTTTGCCTTTACAACTTCTTTATTACACAACGATATAATTTACAACTTGATTCATACGTGATTACCAAAATGGAAATGGCTATAAGCTTCAATATTTTTTCCATATTCATTATTCTTGTTTAGTCCATACAGTGATATTAACTTTGACACACGACTCCATGGTCTATTCTATTTTTATTCCTATTCTTAAATTGCAAAAATCAGTAAATACTCCCAACAAAAACGGTAACTGAACATAAACAAGGCAAGGCGATGTGCTACTTTGCTGCTATTACAATTTGATTCAGAAAAATATGAATGAATGCCAGGGATATCTCCGGAAATATCTCATTTGCAGCGCGTCTGAAACCGGGAACATCATTAAGCGGAATATAGCCAATCTGAATGACGATGTTTTTTTGTTATTTTCATGAGTAAAATTTCCGATACAAAAATCAGGGGTATAACTTTTAAAATGTTTTACATAAATAGGTCTAATCTAGAAAATATATTAGAATGTAAACAAAAACAAAATTCAATTCAATTTATGTGCGTCACAGCGACCTATAAAAACAAAAAAGCCACAATGACCCCGAAGAACTTTCGCATTGAATAACAACTTATTTATATCTAGGCACAGCATTAGCTGACTCCAATTTTCTTTTTTCGAATTCCATTAACTTGGGAGCAGGTTTAATTTAACTAACCCCTCTAAAGTTTTAACACCGTAATAATCATTTATAAAAAACCTACCAAGACTGAGTCCGATTTGCGCACCTACAGCACCGTACTTCGTTCGAAGTGAAACTATTTTATTAATCAAAGGTCATCACAAATGTGAACTTCCTAGTGTAATAAGTATTTGATAATATCTAATAATTCTTATTTTATGATAATTTTAGATCGAGTTGTTTCAGAAATAAATATGGAAGACATTTTTGCACGATTTTCGGTATCTTTCTGAAAATATACCACCTATTATCATGAAAAACATGTTTTAGAGACCCCTGGTTCTTTCAAACTATGCTTTACATTATGTATAGAATATATATATATATATATATATATATATATATATATATATATATATATATATATAATATATATATATATATATATATATATATATATATATATATATATATATATATATATATATATATATATATATATATGCCTTACACTACATATAATTTAAAAATAGAATTCGAGTGTTTAAGAGATTCAAATTCACAATTAAATAATACTACATCACGTAGTTTCATTTAAATGTTTTGTGTGTATTGTGAATAATGAATTTCTACAAAATTAGCGCCAAATATATTCAATCAAGACCTGAAATTGTTATTTTAATATGTTTAATATTAGCGATTGAGTTTTATATAGTTTAATATGCTTTATAATACTTTGGCAAATTTCAAATTTCCGTATGAAGCAGTTTCTGAGAAAAAGATCTATAATATGCGGACATATAAACACGTATGTAATTCTGTAAAAGTTCCTTTCTTTCGTTATTTAGCCACATTATTACCATCAAAAATATCATAACTACAAAGCTGTAATAGCTTCAAAAGAACATTTTGATCGTGATTTTTCAAAAGACAATCTAAAGCATTAAGATATCCTTCCTTAAAAATAATGAAGTCATCTGAATTTAGACTAATATGTTATAAAATTAGGGTAAAAAATATTCTGTTAATTATTTTTTTTCTTTGCCATTAGCCCACCTGAAGATGTTGCTTTATGACAAAACCTAGGACGTGGTTAAGAATTTAAATAAAGTAGAAATAATAGTACATCGCATAATTTCATTTAATTGTAAGTAATGAATTTCTGCAAAATTAACGCCAAATATATTCAACACAATAAATTTTTAACGTAATTAAAAAACGTTTCTTTTTCAAACATGTTTCAAAGAATTACGATGCAATATGTACTAACTTTGACGTATCTTATAACGATTTCATCATTATGTCTCTCCAAATATAATAGAAATATATTGCAAAGAAGTTTTGATAAGAGAAATATATCCCAAAGAAGTTTGTCGTTAAAGGTTTGTACCTATTTGTTAAGAGATTAATAGAGTTTTTACAAAGAATACTTGAGTGAATTTATTCCTTTCCTAATTACAATTTATGACTGTTTCCAAATTGGTGGATTACCCAAGAAACAAATTGGATATGACTTGGGAGGATTTTAATAAAGGTTGAAAGAATTATTTTAGTATTAATGCACAGTTAATTCAGACCAATGTTCAGAAAACATAAAATTTCATTTCTGACAAATGACCTAATATTTACATATTTTACTAAAACTAAATTATTTATTACTCTATAAAAGGAATTGCTTCAAATTATATAACAAAAAAGTTTGTTTTTTCCTTGGAGGAAACCAAATTTTGACAAATGAATAAACAGTCGTAAAAAATCCTTTTAAAATATTAATTTCGTTTGTTTTAAAAACCCTGCCGATGTTTATTTTAGTAAAGAAATTACGCCCAGTATATTCAAACCACTTGTACATTAACATGTTGGAAGGTCATGATGAAATTGTGATTTTTAGGTCTACCTTTACGTACCACCATCGCATGACGGATATAAAAATAGCGCGAAAACTTGAGCTGTTCAGTTCAATTCAATTCAACATTAGACTGCCGACAATAAGTTATCATATTTGACTACTTGCTGCCGGCAGTCTAATATTCTACACTAATGTTGACAATACTCAAAAAGGCAGTCTAATGTTAACCACCAAGATGTTACTCGGAAATTATTGTTCCATTTCTGGTTCACGTCAGCAATAGTAAACCAATACAGTCTATAACATTTCAAGTACGTTTTTAAATTTCCGTTTCTCGCACTGATGTTGACGTCATTGAGCTAAAAAAGGAAAATTTTCAATAATAAACTAACTTTGAAGAAAACTAAAAGGTTCTTGAAAAACGACCGTTATGCCAATGTACAAATGTTAGGAAGTTAGTAAGGAATGGAGAATGTTAACAATATGATAAATTTAATAAATTTCCAATGAGCAATAAAATATCAGATGAAATATTAAAAGAAAAGATATAATAAAATTGGCAAAATAAAAGAATTTGATAAAATGTTAAGAAAAAGAATTGTGAAAACCAAGTGAAATTTTCTTTAATATGTATAAATCTTGTTGTATCTATTAAAAGGCCATGAAATTTTAAATTTGATAGAGCAATGAATCTGATACATTAGATGGGATAAGCAAGAAAGATAACTAATTTTTTTTATTTACTATGGAAATTTAAAACTGATTATAAAAACTTAAGAAATATTTTCATATAATGAGCGCTGTGGTATTTAAACTCTTGTAATTAAAATTTAATAAAAATCTGATAAAAATTATTAAATGAAAAGAAATTGTGATTATATGCCACTAACTAAAATTTTTTTGATAAAGCCACAACTTACTCCTGGTTAGTACTCCAGCTAACAATAAATAAGTGATGTTCAAACGCGACAATCTAACCGGCGAGAAAAAAACGTATAAGTAATATACCAACAAAATATGTAATGTGTTGTTATCTGAAAAAGTAATGTATAAAAACACTAGGCACAAATAAAGAATAGATGCCGCTTACCAAACTAGTTCCAGGTTTCGCAGAGGAAGGCATGTGCGAAGAAATTAATGCTAATAGTATAACAGCCGTTTTAGTTTTGTTGCTAAATGAATTTCATCTCACTTACTGTAACACAGTAAGGGCTTCGATTTTTTTTCAGACTTTATTCTCAAATCTTATAGCGAATATCCTTTTTATATTTTTTCTCTATATACTATCTTTGACTTTTGTAACGTTACAAAGTAAAAAGCTTTAAAGTTATGTGCTACATGTGAATAAAGTAATCAAATTAATATTGTCCCTTTAGAACTTGCACAAACTGATATTTGTATACTGTAAATTATATTTTCATGTTTATTTGTATTTGAAAGAGGTGTTATTATAAAGTATAAACCTAATAATTTAGTCAGTCACGATGATTTTCTCAAATTTAAAGGTTTCATTTTTAAAATTAAATTCATTATGGTTAACCTACTAATATCGAGCAACCAAAAGGCTATATCTCTGTTTCCATACAATGTCACTTGTAATAATCTAAATAATTAATTATTGTTTAGTGATGGCTTTACCTACGTGTTATTTACTGCATTGATAAAATATTTATGCAAAACTACGAACAAAGTGTTTTTTTTATATTAACAAATGGTATAGAATATCATGTGGGATAAAGTAAAAAGAAATTGAGGTTTTCCACATTAGAGAGAAACGAAGCTTCTAAATTTGTTCAAATTTAAAATAAAAATTTTAATTATTAATTAAAAAAATGTAATATCGATGCAGTAATAAATAAATAGACATTATTACAAATAATTTTTTAATTTTTTTAATTTTAATATTCATGACACAATAAAAAACGCTTAAGAAACAAGATCACTTTAGCAAACAAAAAGCAAAATATAAAAACAAGTTCATTCCCAAAATAATAAAACAGTGCTAAATGATCAAAAAATGAAGGCACGGCGATGTAAATTATAATATTTTCGATGGACTTCAAACAAATTACATAGATAGAAAATTGCGATAGTGCTATGGAAATAATAACACCTAAGAGAGCGTGGTGAGGGTGTTGGCGACATGGCCATCGTAACAAAGTATGTTTCTTTAGTCAGGTAAAAATTAAGGTCGAATATTAGAAATCAAAGTAAATGAATAAAAAACTCAACTTCTAGATAAATCTTATAGAAAAATACGATTAACTTTGGCATATAATTTGACAGAAACGTAAAGCGGCACCTAGCGCCGAACACAATAGACGTTAAACCCCTAACGCAGGAAAAATTTAAAATAAATTGTTACGATAGCAAACATATGTTTCCTATCATTCGAAAATATCAGTGCAAGCTTCGTGAGCCCATCTGGGACAGCTACAATACTGGATCGAGTCTTCATCACAGTCCTCTAAACAGACCACGCAACTTGTTTCAGTTTTTTGGGTATTTCTGTTTTAACGGTTCACTTTTCTTCTTGGCTGTTTTTTAGATATTTAACACAGATCTTTTTTCCACTCTTAGCTTGCTCTTTATTTTCTTTTATAACACCTTCCAACTAATTTATTTGCTTTCTTAAATTTCTTTCCGTTTTTATTTTCTTCTACAATATTTTTATAGGAGGTTGAATTGAGGATTTCAGTTTTTTCGCACTTCCTTTTTCTAGCAGCTAACCGATTCTTAGCAGCGTCTGGTAACGGGAATAACTTATGAATCATTTCTATAATATCTGGTGCAGAGCTTGTTGATGGTTGGGGATTAAAGCTAGTGCTAGTAGGCAGCTAAAAAATGGTGATAGTACTCAGGTAGCTCAGGAATTGAATTATTTGCTAATTCTACCCCAGGTATAATGTTGGTCACCGGCTCACACGTGGTGCTAGTCACCAGCTTAGAATGGAAGTTGGCAGATGTTTCAGGGAACGAGTTTGAGGTCGCCGTCAAAATGGATTTAGTGGGAGCAGTTTGCGAACATTCACTTTCTTCTGGTGTTATGTTTGTCATGTTAGCAGGCAAAAACTTTAGTTCTGAAGAGAAATGTTTATCAAGTGAATAAGTTCCTGTATAGTTAAAACCTGATAAAGCACCTCAAAGATAAAGATCTCGACTTGGGTTAATTTTGTAAACGCTCCATTACCAAGCCGGCAACATCGTAATCCATTTTGTGTGCTCAGGCATTTGATCCACATGTCACATTTTTTTTGTGATAGGCGGGTTTGAATCGCTTCAAAAAACTCCTGTCCGATGGTTGCATTTCTTGGGTTTTACGAGATGGTGAACTTGTGAAATGAATGTAATGCTCCCGGAGAAAATTATGAGATCTAGTTTTTTTATGGCTACTATGGCCATCTGGCTGAATTAGCACAGGATTTTTTTAACGGGCCAGACGATTTTATAAAATGATGCATCAAGAAAAAATTCGCTTTTCATTTAACCCTTTGATGGGTCACGCCTACGCTTTGATTTGGAGCATTGATCATAAGCGGATCGTTCATTCTCTGCCTCGGGAATACAACAAATGGGGGTATAAAATACCTACTCTCACACAGTACCGCTCATACAGAACAAAATAATAATGTTTTTTCCTTTCTCAACTGAGGTGAATTTTTCAATTTGTTTAAAAGCCTTGGGAGCAATGGCTTTTGAAAGTTTTTACATAGCTGGCGCTTGTGTCATCACAATTATATGTATTAGATGATGGTAAATTGTGAAGAGTCATCAAATGCTCAAGACTCGAAAAAACACTCTTCTTGTGGCTTATTGAATTCTACTATTTCCATTAGATTAATAAATTCAGACATTTTTAACGATAAGTCAGGATATCGGACCATGAAATCATAATAAAAATGCTTATCAGCAGCACCTTTCTCACAATAAAAGCGATGTGGAATCTTTACCTTGAGGAACTCCTTTTTCATAAACGGCATACATCTCTTGTTAAATCCTTTACATGTTTCACTAACAGTTCTTCATATTCAGGTGAAAACGTTTTATTAAATCTACCTATTTTTGGTTTGACTTTAACTTCTTGTTCAGTCTTAATACTAGCTATTTCATCATGCAGTGTACTTTTAAAGATGTTATATTTCTCCGAAGCTTATCCGCAAACTTATTTTTTTCGACATGACCAAATCGACGACAGTCTTTTAGTTTTCCTCATTCTTTTTGGACCCTTTTTTATTATTTTTTTCTATCAATAGATAGTCGGTCGATCTTCTATCCTCTATAAGAAATCATAATCCATAAGTATAAAAATAGACGCGTCAAACTTACTTATTTACTGTACGGTACCAGGGTACTGACGATTCGCAAAATTATTGAAATATTTTTTAAGGTTTCATGCTGGCACAAAAAGGACTTATAAATTTTGTGAAATGACTATCAAAACTACTGGTTTCAATTGTCATAAATAAATTAAACACAAAAACATTTCAGCAACACTCGCTCGAATATTATCCGATACCTTGTTTTCCCACCAAACGCAGCAATTGACTACTGTTACCTCTTTGTTGTGTTTATTGTGGTCTCGCGTACACGCAACATTATCCACCCTTACCCCTTCCATTGTACTTCCAAGTCGAACGTGTTTCAACTTGCTCAGATAATAAATGTGTCCGGCGTTACCTGCCCTCCGGGATTAGTGAGATTCCCTTACCCAATATCTTGACATACATATGAATAGTATCACAGACTAACATCAAAAAATCCAGAAGTATCTTTAACAATAACCCATATTACAATTTTCTTACTTGTCTATAAGTTCTTCTTGTTTATGCTTACTTGTTTATTGTTTCGCACCTCCTTCTCTGTCACTCTTTTGTGATTTCTATAGTTTAGATTTATGTGCATGAAATTTGCAAGCGAATATTTCATGTGGAGATGTCATATAATATATAGAATCTTTTTTAGGTTTCCGAAACTTCAAAAAAACTTCAAAAAAAGAAACCCTTATAAGATCACTTACGTGTTTGTCCGTCCGTCCGTCACAGCCATTTTTCTCAGAAACCGCTTCACATTGGAATTTGAATATAGCATAATAATGAAATATATTAAATCGCACACATCTCAGTATTCAAAATTTTAAAATATTTATTTGGAAATTTTGAGAAGTACAAATTTAGAATACAAAAAAATCCTAATTATACTTATAGTGTGGAGTACGCTTTAAAATACTAGTTATGAAAGTCTCAAAAAGATTTTTTATAAATAATTTTAAGCATTATATCTTTGAAAATTTACTGAAAAATATAAAAATTTAAAAAATGTGCATTTCAGCTCCAATGCGCGACTGGAGTTACTCCTTAAGCACGATTGTCTTGGAATATATAAATTACATAACACTGTATATAAATATAAATATCAATATAATTAAATGTAAATGAAAAGTTATTTAATAAAAAAATGCTGACAATATAATTATTTTCAAGTAAAACACGAATGAACGAGATCAAATTTATACAATAAAATTAAAAACATTTAGTGAAGCCAGGCTAAAAAATTAAATTAAAAGAGACTTTTTATTCTATATCTATTTTGTGGGATGGAAAACAACAAATATTCACACATAATGGCATTCAATAATTACATCTCGATATAAGCGAATGATAGTAAATTATGTGTGTCACACTCCGTCATTGCGATTACACCATAAGAAAATGCCAAATAAACATATTGATATCTTACTCTAAAGATACGCAGAAATGTTGCCCGGAGAGGCTACCTGACGGTTACAAGTTTTTAACACTGAACTTCGTACGCTCCGAACTTCTGATTCGGGCTCTACATAGGAAAATCGATTTTTAAGGACTAAACTCCAAAAAATTGTCCCCCATCTCTTATTTCCGAAGCTACACAACATAAGTTTGTGAAAAAATAGGGGTTTTAAGAAGCCCACGCAAAAGTTGCAGTATCTTGAAAAAAAAACATGATTGACAAAGTCTAACTAGAAGATTACAGAAAAACTATAGCAAAATAATTTTATGAAATATCTATCACTTTTTAGTCCTATCAAAGTCATGGAAAGCAATATATTGATGTTGTGAACAATTAATATTATAGAATAGTTTAATTGAATTATCATGTACCCTTAGATATTTGTGCCTCCCTAAAGTGTGTGGAATGTCATATTTCTACGCGTACTTATCAGATTGTTTTAATATACTTCTCCATACATGGAAAACAGGATCGTTTCTTTTCCACATCCCATCGAATAAAATCCTATTAGATGAGTGTTTCAAAATTATATTGAAATTCTTTTTTTATTATCAATACCAAGTTTCCTTATCAAACTGTTAAGTTATAAAATGACATACAAGTTCAAAAATAGAAAGTGAAAGGATCTGAATACCAACTCTTGATTAGACAATTTTAAGAGATGTAGACAAGTAGAGGAATCATACTTTTTGTTTGTCCCGAGTTGCACTAGGGCGGATCTATTAATATTTATTATTATCACTTGGATGATATAATCGTACATGTAATAACATAATTATTACATTCCCTGTTTTTCTAATGCGTCACATCATCTAAACATATTCAAAGAGCGAGTGAAAAAGTCCTGCCTCTCGTAACACCTTTTCCATTGTGCTCTTGTGCTTCCCTGTCGTTCCCATCCCAAATCATGTCAATAGTTTTTATTGCTCATAATTTCTGTCTAATGTACTATAAATAATTTTCATGGTAAAATCTCTTACAGTCTGCAAATCAAACTTCAATACTAATTGTTATGGTCGACTGGAAGAGATAATGTAGGCATAAGCCCGACATATGTATTATGCATAAAAGTTCATAAATAAATAAATTATTCACAGAGACTAGTTTGTCTAAAATCTTAAATTAATTATACAATAGACATGTTAAAATTTTTTTTTTAATCCGCAGCTTTTCACTTCCTTCGAGCATAATAAAATACAAGATAAAGAAAATATTTAAAAGGGAAGTAAACTTTCTGTTAATATTTTTTTTATTTTTATTACACATTACACCCACTTTTCGCGTTTTTCTCTTAAGAATAACAACATATAAAGAAATTTAAATTCTGAGGCGAAAGGGTAAATATTTAGCAATAACTCCAGAAATATCGGTCATGCATTTATTTTCACAGCTATTTTATTAAAAAATCCCTCCTTTTATTTTTTCAGCTCCAAAGGGTAGCGCGTGCCTCGATGCATGTTTATATTCTTTGAACTTCTCTATTTTTCCGGATTAAGGGATATTTTGTACATAATTAACCTTGAAAAATAATACCATTAAATAACACTAGCGTGACCCGTGCGAAGTCTTCGCATTATTTATTCTATTTTAATAAAATTGACATATAGAGGCGCAAGTATCAAAAGCATTGAGCTAAAGCGCCACTTTATTTATACGTGAGTGGATTTAAAATTAAACAAAAATTTTACCGACCGTCAATCATATTGACGTTGAGCCGTTAGATGGCAACATTGCTGTTTTGTGTATATAATTTTAATAATTAATTAATTTGCAAAAACAATAGCAATAATAAATTGTTTAGTTGTGGATGCCGGTAGAGCAAGCAATTATCTATAAAATGATATATAATTTATGTGGATTAGTTGTGAGGTTTTTTCTAAAAAGGGAGTGTAACATCTTAACCTTAGCGTATTAATATATATGATGATGATGATGATGATAAAACTTTTTACGCAAATGTAGAACTCGCAATAGTAGTATACTGTACAAATTTATCCGTATCTGCAGATAGAATATATATCAAAATATTAATATTTCCTTTAAATTACTCACGACTATTATTGTTATTTTGTCCACGTCAATATATTTCCTAATACATCTTTGACAGGCGTGAAAACGTCTCAAATTTCTCAAAAACCATCAAATTTACGACCATCGCTAAACTTCCAGTAACGCAGTCTTTTTTATATTTTGACTTTAGCAATTTCAGAGATGAGGAGGAGAGTGATATTAACTTATTTTTCATTACTCTAACTTTGCCAGTTTCCCAGAGAAATTGGGCATAGGCATATTTTTTGTGAAAATATTTAGCAATAACTCCAGAAATATCGGTATCATTAAAAATATCCACGAAAACCTCAACCATCCCTACCTCCTACGTAGGAAACTGCCGAAATTGAAATGTAGAAGAAAAAAACAATGTTATTAAAGATTACAGAAATTTTGTCGAAAAACTATCAATATTTCAAATTTCATAATTTTGGTAATTTTCATAACAATGTTAAGAAAATCATAAAAAAATTAAACTTAAAAAATACATTCGGGCAGTTAATTTACCTGGTAAATCATTATATTATTTTCATCATAAATGTGTAAATTCAATAGTTTAGTAGAAATAATACACCAAAAATGTTGTACTAAATGTGTATGGAATTCTAATAGTGAGAATTCAACTCATACTTGTCAATATTTACAAGAGTAACTTGTAAATATTAGTTTAAATAAATACAGTTAAAAAGGTTTTCCTCAAAATTGTTTGATTTGGTTAAACACTCTATTATAAGGTAAATAATTCGACATTGTATTAATACCCTCTTTAAATCTTATACCGTTACAATACATGGAACTTATGATGGTGTTTGGTGCATATCACAGAGTTTTCAACATAACAAGATGTAAAAATCAGATTTCCTTATGTCATTTTCTCCTAATTTCCCGATCCTTTCCCCATTTTTTCAAGAACCGAACTTGGCGCAGTTTCCCACCTTTTTTTGAAAATTTAAACCATTTTCACAAAGCAGACAGATCAAAAACGAATGTCATGGAAACCACCTTAAAATTCTTACTCAGGAGACTTTTATTGTAATGTTTAATCTAATTTCTGTTAATATTTTTTTTGCTCATTGCTGTTGGGAATTTGAATCTATCGATTGGAATGCAAATATTGAACTACTTCTTTTCATATCTTCTTTATATACTTCGACATCTTAAATAAATATCTGAAATTTTTAAATATCGTAATATGAATATTTTTTTCCTCAAAAAGTGCGCTTCAAAATTAATTTATTTTAACATTTCATCCCCACTTAGATATTTCAACAGATACAGAATATAAAACAAATATGATAAAAATTGAGAAAACCAGTTAATTTATTAAATAAACTTAGTTGAAAAATAACAAAAACACGCCCAATTTTATCACACTTGCTATGAAATAAAAGAAATAGAAGTACTTTTCAGAAGTTTGGCCATGCAAAGAGGACCATGTTCTTCTAAAATTTTCATAAAATGTTATTCTAAATTTTACATTTCTTCTAAAACCATACAACTAAAGCTAAACTTGAAACTTACGCCTTATTTAAAATGTGATATCGCACAAGAATTAAAGAGACGATAATAAATGAAGTCTTTTACTAAAGTAAAAGGAAAAAAGAAATAAATTATACAATAAATTTAAACATGAATTAGGGTTTTCATTAACAAAAATATTTTAATTTAAGAAAATTCAAAGAAATATATCAAAAAAGGTGATTGCTCGCTCAATCAAATAATATCTATTGCAAGACAGACACCCATAAGCTAACAATCTAAAATCGCTCAGTATCCGATATTCTTTCCCATGCTCTAAAAAATCGACGGTTATACCACATCTAAAAGTGGCTAGTAGCTTTATGTTATATGCTGTCAAAGCACAGGTAGAAAAAAACATAAAAATAAGATTTTTTGTCTTTAGTTTGGTTACATGTACATTTAATTGTCATTATTTTAAATAACATAGTACCGTAGTGTCACCGTCTGATGAAAACTTGATTTCTATGTTAACTTGTCACATGACTCTTATTCCATTTTTAAAGTTTATAAATCAATAAATGAAACTAACTGAACCAAAATAAGTCCATCGAAATAGAGCCAGTTATTCTATCATTTTGACTCTATTATAAACGAGTGATCGATATAGTCTGTGTAAGGAAAAAGATAAGTTAGCGGTTCGTACATCTCCGGAAACAAATAATTTGAAGGTGGAAGTTGGCTAATCTTAACAACGATATCTTTTATTATTTTATCAGGATATGATTTATATTCGGATATAAATTTTTAAGATATTTGATATAAAAATAAGCTATTACCGGCTTCTGAATAAAAAATATTATATTTGAATATTTTCACTGAATGAATGCAAACGTGTATTTCTTCGATTACGCAGAAAGAGATACAAATTCACATAAAATTAAGAAATGACTTTCTCCTATTTTAAATTAAAATCCAACAACGAGTCGATTTACGAACGGAAATAGATTCGAATGTAAAGACGAACAAAATTCAATTCACCTGCGTCACAGTGACATACGCAAAGAAAAAAGCCGCAACGGGCGCGAAGAGCTTTTGTATTGACAGACAGCCCATTTAAATCCAAACACCGCATAAGTTGACTTTGATTTTATTTTTCCGAATTCCATTAACTTAAGGTCAGGTTCGATTTAACAACTCCACTAATGCTTTACCATTTTCGCTTCGTCTAATTGACAGTTCAGAAGTTTATTTTGTTTAACACATGGAGCAGTAGGAAGTACTACTCTGTGTGTGAAACAAAATAAACTTCCCGCATTTTCCAAGTCAATATTTTTAGTCTTGGCAATATACATATACGTGGTTTAAAATATTTAATTACTTTGCCAAATTTTAAATTTTTGTGCCAAGTTGTTTATGAGAAAAAACATTATAAAATCACGTGGGTGATCTTATAAAGGTTACATTTCTCCTATTGACGTACGAAACCCTGTATATACTTAAGATATACGAGTACTTAATAAATTTAAAATAAATTTTATAGAGTAAATTAACTGGTGAATATATTTTAATATCAGCTAAATATATAAATAAAGATGTTTTTGAGACTACGAGAAAAACTTGCGTAGTATTTTTTAATAATACGTGGAATTAAACTAGTAGAAGCAGTAGACAAAATTTATAAAAAAAATTTAATGACAAACTTTTCTTTTGCTGACAATGTGTTCATTGTTTTAGCTAAAACACTCTCTCGAAATATGAAACCAAAACCTATGGACTTATAGTTGGCATTTATAGACTCCATATAAATAATAAAATTATAATGTGAAAAAGTGAACAACACGCTTTAGTGGCAACACGAATTAAACAATAAAACGCAATCCTTAAATGTAAAGACTTTGGTCAGGAGCTAAAGGTGTCTCCTAACTCGGTATAACTTATTACTTTGTTAATAAATTTAAAATAATAATGAAGTGATTGATAAGAAAATAAATATACCTTAAAAAAATAAGGGAGTGTTCTCGACTTAAATTTATGACAACTGATATCAAGAACCGTATTGAAAAAATCGTATTCGCCCGAGTGTAAACAGTTTATGACACATTAAATCCAATAACAATAAACAATCTCATTTTAATTCTAGATTAGGAAACTTGCCGTCAAGTGTAGAAATTGCGCTCTTAGGGTTCCGCGTTTGCTTGAGCACTTATAAACATTTAAGGGAACATCGTGTTTCCATTAAATTGAGTGCTGTGTCTTTCACAGGAGGAGAAATATGGAACACATTTCAAAAATTATAAGATTAAGATAATCGCTACAGACGTTCTAAAACTTTGTTTAGACATTTAAAATACATGTTTTTTATAATTCTATATTGAATAGTTCCGAAAATAATGTAACGGAATAACTTATTTTTCGTTTCTATATTTTTATGTACATCTCTGAAGACACTCCTGAAAATTACGAACTAAACAACTACCCATTTCTCATGATTTTTGCCCCATCTAAAATTTTTGCATAAATATTTTTGAATGTTACGATTAAGCCATCTGTAGGTTAATACATTTTATTACTACGTCAAGTTTCAAGTCTACGTCAATCGGTTTCTGAGAAAAACCGCTGTAATCTACAGATGAACAGATACGTTAGTAATTTTATAAGGGTTCCGTTTTTCTTTTTGAGGCATGGAATACTAATAATGGCTAAATATCGAAACTCCGTCAAATTTCGATCATTAGTACTGATATATACATTATATGCACTATATTTAAAAATTACTCCATTTGAAATTAGAACTAAATATGCAAATTATACAATCACAGTTACATCGCCAAAATATCATTGTAAAAATGGCAGCTTCAAAAGGAAAACATTTCGATAAAATTTCTCCATACAATATACTGAATATTGAGAAACTCCTACTCAAAAATGATAAAATTGTCTTCAGATCTAGATGAATATATCATAAAGTTAATGACCTAAAATATCAATAATACTATAAAGGAAATAACCTAAGTTTTAACAATAACTAAGTGATAATTAACAATTATTTCTAAAATATTCACTGACGTATTTTAATTAAATTTAGGTTGAAATCTTTTTGTAAAAGTATTTTGCTGTAAAAAACCCGCTCGTACCTATTTCAGTAACTAAATTACGTATGAAGTATTCAAAAGTAGATGACGAATATTATACTAGTTTTAATTAATTAAGCAGATTATAATTAATTAGTTATAATTAATTAGTTATAATTAATTAGACATTGAATTATGGCTTCTTTAATATAGCATAATACGGCTTCAAACCAAAGAAATCCCTTACATATTAAAATGTTTAAAACAACAACGCAGAGAAGGTAAAAGTTAACTATAAAACTGAAATACAATTATGCTTATTACGGCTGATAGCACCCTTGATGCCGAACACTGAATCTAGAAGACAACTCTATCTCTGCAAGTGACACACAAAAATTAATGATACCCTCTAACTGTAAACTTAGTAATGTAATATTCGAAACAGCAAAAATTACGATTAATAGAAACTTGCCGAGACTAGTTTCGATGTGAGTGTAAAAAAGGCGCCAAAACCTACAAAACCTAGGAAGTTCAGTTCAGCAGCAGGTCGCCAACGATAAAAAGACAACTAAACAGACAGAATTCTATCCAGAAATCGCTGTTTCATTTCTGGGTCGCATCAACATCAGTCAACCAATACAGTCCATAGTAATCCTAGTATATTTTTAAGTTATTTTTTCAAACGTAAATTAATATTATAGATCATTACTCAAAGAAAGGAAAAAAGCATAACATCGAGCATACCAATAATTAAAAGCGCTAAAGTATTAGCAAAAATTGAGAATTTTAAAAATAACACAAAATTGTTAAAATTCTAAATATCCTCAATTTTTAGAATCATGAATACTTTCAACTTGCGATGCTCTTAATATAATAGCAATCTATATAGATTTTTAACAGGCACCCGCCCATAAGTCCAGTTATCTGCCACACGGCTATGAAAAAAAACAAACAAAAAAGCCAATAAATAAAACCCTTACGCCTTTATTTATTGGTTTTGAAAACTAAGTTATAATCGGAAATTAAATACTCCAATATCAGACTTTGTCTCTTTTCTTAAATTTTTATTACACAATAAAATATTAGATTTAAAATTGTTATTAAAGGTTTAAAGTTTAAATATTTAGGAAGCAATAAATGTGATATTTCTTTAACTCTGCAGTTATAAAACTTCGGTATATTACATAGTATGTAATGCAAACGATGTAAATTTTCTTCACTGTGTTTCCAATATTTCGGTATCGTGGCTTATTTTACCACACTGGGAAAAATATATTTGTGAAAAGATGTTATAGAAAATTTTTGAACCCTAAAATGTAGTCCCAATTTACTACTTTTATGTTATAAATATGGGGCACATAAAAAACGAAATTTTTCTTGTATTGAATATTTTCAAATGTTTAAGCACGTAAATTTAATCGCAAAAGCCGAAATATGAATAAACATTATTTTCTTGCGTAGTATGCGAAGATTTCATGAATGTTTCGTTGTGATGTTCTTAAAATAATAGTAACCTGATATGATCTAAAACAGACATCCGATTACAAGTCTATATAGCAATCTACGATCCAGCTGCGACATGTACAAGCATTGCGGGCTACGGGCACTTATGAAACAAACAACACTCGCATATATTTAATTGAGCGCCAATCTTATCGTTAAATCAACAATAAATTGATGGTAGTACTAGTCTGAGCTCATTCGAGAGTTTTACTCTTTGCTTTTTAAAACTTTAAATTGTAAACAGAAATTAAGTACGCAAATATTAGATTCTTACTAAATTTATTAATTTACAAAGCTTACTAAATTTATTAATTTACTGAAACGGATTGTAATATTTAAATCTACGCTTTCGTATAACTAAAACTTAGGATTTTATTCTCTTGTAATTGATAACTTAAAACTTTATCGAATGTAAAAAAAAATTCGAATTCTTTGCATTTACCTGAAATATATTTGGGAAAACAACGCCAAAACCTGTTTGTATTCGAAGTAACGTAGTACAGGCATCCTGATATTCACGCACGGTAATAAAACAGCTCAGAAATAAAATATATGTAGTGTACAAACATAATACATAATATGTTGTTATGTTTAAAGGAGATGAATAGAAGCGCTGGGTGCAAACACAGGATAGATGCCGCTTATCAACCTGATTCAAGGCTTCGGAAAGAAAAACACGTGCGTAAAAATAAATGTCGAATGCGAATAACAGTTGTTTTAGTTTTGTTGCTAAAAGGATTTCTTCCCACGGTAGTGTAACACGTTTAAGGATTTCAATTTTCTTTAAGACTACATTCTCAAATTGGATAGTAAAAATGAAATATTTAATATTTCGGGCCAGATGTAAGTTGTTCTGTTTAACCTTTCTATTTATACACCTACATAATACCGAATCGTATATTTTAAAAAGTCAAAAATGAAGAAACAATTTTCAAAAATAATTTGATCATCTGCAACTCTGTACACGTTACAGAAGTGAAACTCAGTTGGCGACCTAAATCTCGATTTGTAAGTAAGAGGTCAACGGCAGAGAGAGAGATAAAGAGAGACAGGGAGAGAATATACTAAATGTAAGTCCATACATTTGTATAAGAAGATTTTAATACTATACATTTAGGAAAATTAATAAAATGTCATTGTAAATCGACTTAAACGCCTAATAAAACCTTCATATAAATTTGTATAGACAATTGTCTATTAAAAAAATAGCCGCGGTGCCAGTTCCAAAATACGGCTTAAAGCGACTAAAGGAAGTCGGGATGTATTGCACTGTTGTAAATTACGTTTACGATAACTATATATACCCCGCATATATATTGCGTTATAAAGAAAATAAATACATATGTTGTTAGTATTTTATCGGATGAAGCACACGCAAAGTTAGTAATAAGTCTATCGTAAATGGATAAATAAATCGACAAAATTTTGCATAGTTTATTTTTGACACACATGACGCTCAAAACAGCTGACAGAAGTAGTGAGCGCCATTTTTTTTCGCCCATGCGTACACTTCTTGTCTTACTCTAACGTGTTCACGTGTCTCTCTCTGTTATTATCTAAGTACATATTTTCCGTCCTTCTTGGGATAGTTTCGTTACATTGAAACTCAAAGGAATATTACTTCAATAACAGTAGACTAAGATAGATTACAAATTACATATAAATATCAAGTATAAGGCCCTGAAGCAAAACAAAAACACACAACGCACGCGTGGTACCTCAACCGTTCATATGTGGCGTCTGAAGCGTTCATCTAAAACGCGCGCATGACACCATCGCATGACACGCGACACCATCTTATTCAATCACTTTATATCGTTGTGTATACGTCGCTCTCCTTTGCTCCACTTCCATAACGTCGGAATATATAGCTCTCTTTCTCTTTTGCTCTACGACATATCTTTCTTCTCTCTCATGTAATGAAATGTACCTAAACGAGGGGCGACCTGAAAATTGTACTCTCAATTCTCGTCCACTTATCGATTATCGAATCGTCGCCTAAGAAGTTTCACTTCAATAACGTTCAGTTTAAGAGATACCTAAATGTTTAACCTACCAAATTTTGATACCTTTATATTCATTGATATTTATTAATTATGTGATGCTGTAACTCTCTCACCACATAATGTTTCTAGTAATGATCCAAATTGAAATGTCAAAACCACTAAGTACTTATCTTCCACTAGTACTACACTTAATTAGAAATTAATACAGATAAGATATGTATGGAGCACAAACACAAAGTACCTTTTCAGGCAGAATTTTTTGGAATTTTGATTGAAATTTACTGCAATAACCGAAAGCAGCAATTTTCATATGCTATAATTATTAAAATAGCATTTTCCGAAACGAATTTTGTAACTCACGTTGCTATTTGTGTGTGCGGTGACGTTTAAGAAATTTATAACTTGATTCTCTCGTACCCAGTAACCTTTCATTCCCTTAATTTGTGAATTAACATGTGAATTTCTATCCATAAATTTTAAGAAAAAAAACTCTGAATTTTGATTTTTCGTTTACCTTATATATATTTACAGAATTTTCCATACCTGACAGTATTGAAATCAATTTAATTGTTGAAAGGTATATAAATATCTAAGTATCCGTAAACATACATACACACAGGCGTAGAAAACTGAAATCGTAGTCCTCGGTTTGATTTACCGCAATGAAGAAAATAATCAAACAAAAACATTGTAGAGCCAAAATGTTTTAGTTTCAATTGTTTCTATTACTTAATACTTAATCGATTGCGATACGTATAAAAGTACTCGTACTTAATCAATTGAGGTACATTTAAACAAATGAAAATAATGAAATGGTACGTTTTTAACAATGTTATTCGGCAAACAAATTCCGTCATTGAAAATACTTTGCAAAATAACTTTCTAATATACAATTTCTCAAAAATAATATTTTTTAATAATAAATGCCTAAGTACCTACCTATGTACCTTTAATACGAAGAATCGATAGAAATACGAAAGAATCATCAGCTCGCCTTGAGCATCCATTTTTTTTAGCTAATAATCAAGTATTTAATTAATCAATGTCGAAATTTGAATGAACCAATTTATACAATATTCACAGACATTTTTCCACAAATCCAAACAAATTTAATATGAAAATGATCCGGATAACGAATGATATAACATCGTCATTAAGGTACTCCATCTCCCTAAGGATAGCCCAGGAGACAGAAAATAATTTATCATCAGAGATGAATGAAGCAACGATTTTTGCTCAGGGCGGCTGCGGATTCTAAATAAGCACATTAGGTTATTGAATACGACTAGCCGAAGTGATATTTTTCTAAAGTTTGATTATCTTATTGAGGCTATTTGTTAAAAATTATATAATTTCTATATAATCGATGATAAAATTTACCCTAGTTGCATATATACAAACTGCATTTTATATATAAATTACTGAAATAACTAATTTTGAAGTTCAACAGACTAATACATAAGCGGATAATTTATAAATAAGCTAATACCAAGGACACTACGTAACAGTTCGTAGTAAACAATGAAATCAAATTTGAATATATATATATATATATATATATATATATATATATATATATATATATATATATATATATATATATATATATATATCTGTATATATATATATATATATATATATATATATATATATATAATTAGGAAATTTGGTCGATAATGAATATATTATTATATGCAAAAATATTGTGCTATATATTTAAACTGCAAACAATAGAAACAATTCATTTATTGCAATGGTTTAGGTAACCTTAACACCGTTCCCACTAACAAATAACTCTCACACGCATACCCCCCACAACTATAGACGTACATAATATATTTATTCATTATTACGTGTTACTTAATAGTAATATTGCTGTACATTTTATATTTACAAAAGGAAATCCAATTAATACATAGCTACTTAAAATGTAAACCAGTATTTTAAAGTCTAATAGTTCTTTGTATAAATAAATATAAATTTTATGAAATAAATTCTGATTTTGGAAATGATAATACAAGATTGTAAATGCACTTAATATTCCGAACTGGGAAAGAAACTACCTAAATGAAACATTATAATATGATAATTTCTGACTAAAAGTATTACGATTTTCTTCATTTAGTCCTGCAATATGTAAGAATATTTTATTAAATTTTGAAGAATCAATGATGCAGAAGATAAATCTTTTTGAATTATTATTACAAAAAGGTTTGAAATTTTTATTCACATTCGTAAGTTAAATAAAAATTTCTATTTTATATTTTTTTATAATGATAATCTAAAATAAACAAAACCAATAGTTCAAGTTTATTTCAACATCTCTTCAAATTCTTTATAATAACGTCGCATCATGTGTTTGCAATAAATGTAATAAATAACATAAAGGTTAGGCTCTGTCTCCAATAAACCAAATTAATTTTCTTTTATAAATTTCAATGTATAAATTTGTCGAGAGGTATAGATGAATTCATGTATAATTCATTCAAAACCAACGATAAATTATTTTGACGAAGTAGAATTTCAAGTACCAGTTAAATCTAAATTTGCATTCACATTTAATAAAATTTTCGTTTAAAACAAACTAAATAAACACGCTTTTGTAACCATATGAACTAAAAAATAATTTTTAAATCTAAATATTTTGGTCGAAAGCATATAGCGTCATATTTCTGATAAAAAAAAAAAAGCTTTAATTGTGAAGTGCTGTAGTGCATGCTTTTTATTGAATCAACATTCACACATTCACTCGCTCACCCACACAGGTAAACGCTATCTTGTGCGCACCACAAAAGTTTTACAATTGCCGATAACGAGTATAGATGTGCGAATAGCCAGCCCATTTTAGTATGTACATGCCTGTGAGATTCCTCGTTACAGGATGGGTTCTACAATGGGTGACGAGCAAAAGGTACCTATTGACTATTATTTTAGGAAAAATATAAGTGTATCTGGGAAAAAAAACACTAGTTTAGCTATGAATATATTAATCATTATAAAAATAAATACCAATTAAAGACAATATAATAATAAAATTTAGCACATTTAACAATCATTGTGTATTCTAACAATCTACAAAGACATTAGAACATGAGCAGTTAACCTAAATTATCTTTTTGTAAGGCACATGAATCCAAATCGTGCAATATACTGGGATCACGTGAAAATTTCTCTATTCGAATCATTATTTTCTATCAGTCACCATTTAAATGAATTGCTACCTTACTGGCAACAAGCGGTACTTCGTGTCTTACATTAAATAAACAAACTTGAATTTGCATTTGTAACTAGATACATTAGCCGTATATGCGACGACGGTACAGTAACTGTATTCACATGATTATTTTTCTTAACTACCTATTTTTATCTTTTGGCTTTGAGTATATAAACGTGCCGAAATATAATTTTTCTTTTTGTCTTTGTTGCTCATATTAATCTAATGAAAGAATCAGAACACAGTGTGACCTAGTGCGACAATGAGAAGTTCGGACGTTTATTATTTCCTGAGTGAATATTTCGACATACGAGTACTTCTGTTTCGTTATGTGGAAAATTATGTGGTAATTAAAATATGAGCCAGCTGTTTAATGTACATTAACCATCATATAGACTTTGTAAAATACTCGACGCATTAGATTATTTTTAAACTAAAATTTCAGGTTAAAGTTAAAATTTCATGTTAAAAAAGGGTACACGACCGAAAATACTACCATTAAATTGGCAGGTTGAGTAAAATGATAATGCCATTATATTGATAGGTTCAATAAATAAATTGATTGGTCGTGTAAAATGTTGCCATGAAATTGATTCCTTGTATAAAAAAACAATAAATAATCTCATTTTACTTGTATATTATAAAGATATTTTACAAAAAACTATGAAAATCCGCACACATTTTGGCACTTACAAACATTTAAGGGCCCATGTTATTTTTATTAATTATTTACGGATATCAATTTTTTTACAACGAAAGGTATTGCCAGCTGTGTCTTTCATGGGAGTAAAAACATGGTGCGTATTTAAAAAAGGACAAGATTAAGGTATTTTCTCCAGATTTTCTATAATCTTTGCGTAATTTCCTTTAAATCCATATTTTGTTATAATTTTAAGTTTAATAGTTTTATAAATAGGGAGGGGGGAGAGAAACGTATTATTTTGAATTTTTTTCAGTATATTTCTTAAAATATACTGCTGAAAATTAGGGGGGAAATTTACACATAAATGTTTTTGATTGTTACTATTAAACTATGTGCAGATTAATTTTTTTTATTGCTATGCCAAATTTCCAAAAATCAAAAAACTGCTGTGATATACAAATGGACAGAATAGTGATTGATTTTATAAGCGGTCCGTTTTTCCTTCTGAGGCATGAAATACTAAAAACGAGTAAATATCCAAACTGCGTCCAATTTCGATTATTAAACATATTTATATACTGTATATTTATAAATTGTTCTATTTGTAACTAATCTTAAATTCAAAGATCATATAACCATAATTATATCGCCAAAAAATACCATTGCAAAAATTACAATTTCAGTAAAAACATTTTGATCAAGATTCTTCAAACAACATTCTAAATATTAAGAAATTCCTACATGAAAATGATGAAATTGTCGTCAGTTCAAAATCAATATGTCATAACATTAGGATAAAAAGATAAAGACTGAAAACTCCAAATTATGACTGATTTTCAATTAACATTTTTTTCTTTTCAAAAAACATTCACGACTTGGTTAATACATGTTATGATGCTTAGAATTTAGACTTCAAAAAGACTTGTTCACATTTTAATAATCTGTATGTTTAATTATCAGCCAATGAAATCTTAATTTTGCATAATATACCTATATTTTATCTGATAAACCTCGCAAATTTTCTAACAGAGTGTGTGTACACTAGCCTCAAGACATCAACACCAAGGATAAAATAAATTCTAATGCTTAGATTATCCATAGTTTTTAACATATCCTTCCAAACCTTACCAAATCAACTTCTAAACCTTGCTTTGTTCTCGGTCACCGAGTTTGACTTCTTATAATTAATAAAAGAACAGTCTATAAAGAATCCCACGGTCATTTAAGCTACTTTAATATCCTTCTTCGAATTTCTATAAATAAATATTTTGATTGTTTATTACATATAATAATATTCCTTACAAATATCATTACGTGGGAAAAGAACGCGAAACAAAGGTTGGTACGTTATTTCCGCAACAAGAACGTTCTATTCTAAATATTGATATTAAATATAATTCCATTATTTAACAACGTTGATTAAAGAATAGCATTGAAAATCACAAATACGTTTGTAAGTTATTAGAATTATACGTTTCTAATCACTTCGTGATTAAGAGTGATCATTATGCAAATTTAATCTATTTTTATTAATCAGTTGCAATCGAGATTAGCTGGAAGCTCGTTTTTACTTTCTGAATATCGGAAAATTATTGTATACTAACAAAAAAGGAAACGAAACCCATTGTATCTGTTAAAAACAAGCAATCAATCGACAAAATGAAGGCACCCGAAAAAAAATTAATACCCACAATTCGAACGAGATATTGGAGTAACGAAGGGCTTAAAAGACCATTTGTCGGGATTTAGTACAAGAGATGAATCCATAAATTAATAGCAAAAGTAAAATTATGAGAATCGTATTCTTATATGAATATTTATTTTATAAAAAGTTCACATTTAACTATGCAGTGTATTAAAGGTACATTGCAGGGTGTGTATTAAAGCACTTCTTTATTTTCTAAATACGCTTTATTGTCTTATACGTCACGTTTTTTATAGGTTGAAAACAAAATAAATTTTGGAGAAAATTATTCTACTATATAGTACGTATAAGTTTATGTACATTATGCACTGCTATTACACAGTCTTATAATAATTTCGTAATTATGTACATTAAAAAAAAGAAACATATTGAAAAGGAACTTGTCGTATACGGATATACATATTTGAAAAGAGATTTGGTATCTTTAAGAGAGTTTTCACAAGATATACTTCAATGAATTTATTCTCTTTTTTAATAAAATATATATCATTTTTTAAAAGGGATCGTGCAATAAATTTGATATAATTTTCCGGGGCTTCGACACGAATTGAAAAAATATTTTGATATTAGTAATTTTTGAAAACGTAAGGAAATGTGAATTTTTGTTTCGCCGTCGATATTTATTTGGTAGAATAATTAATTTGAGAATTTGATTCGTTTTAAAAGCCGCGCCGGTATTTATTTCAGTAATGAAATATTCAACAGGACGCAACCAATAGTCTGCCAATCATAATTAATTATGTATTATTTATCCATTGAATTAGTTTTATCTTTGGTCATAAAGTTACTTCAAAATTAACAAACCACTTATCCATTAACGTTTTGGAGGCATAAACATAGGGAAAAATATTTATATAGAAATTTAGAGTTAATATTAAAAATTGAAATACAACAATAATTTTTGTTACGGATACCTGCACCTCTAATATCGAACACCGAATGTTGAAAATTGGAGCAGTCCATTTCTTGATCGCGGCAACAACAGTCGACCAGTACAGTTCATATAAATTTAGTGTATTTTAAATCGACCTTTTAATTAATTTTTAGTATCTGTGGCTCATTTGGTAGAAAATGAAAATCTTCGAATAATAAATTAAATTGGAGAGAAACTAAAAAGTTTTAGCAAAACAACGATCATGATGTTTAAAAATATTAGGAAATATGACAAATTTTCTTTAATTATTATGGTAAATAATTAAGAAAACAACGAATGTTATATTTCAATTACTTTAAAATGAACAAAACTTGGGTAAATGTGTGTCAAAATTTTTTTTTCACTTTAATTTCGTATTTTGTTATTTTTGCTTAATTTACCTTGTTTGATAGGTACATAATTTGAAAGTAAAAATTGACCTTTATGATTTTTTTAATCCTTTTGTGTCCGCTCTTATAACCAAAATGAGTAATGGGTCAATTTTGTCGCCGGTGTTTACAAGAGATCCTAAAACATTTTAATGAAGTATAAAACATCAATCGTATTAAAGTCTGTCCATTATTTTAGTAAAATTGTTATTGTAAATATAAGTAAATTTAAGATTTTTTAATTATTTCGTGCTGTAACCATTATTTTTTGGATAGTTTTCATCAGGCAGTATAATTTTAATAATTATTGAACAAAATAACATAAACTTATTTCTGAATAATCTTAAGACGTGAAATTAAATAATCCTGTAGATAGCTGTGTAATATGTGATATACATATTATGAGTAGAATTCAATGTGTTATAGTTTGAAATATGTATAAATAATAAAACTATAAAATTACCCAGTATATTAAAGATATTAACAAAAAATATCCATCACATCACACAATAAAAATAAAAGAACACAAAAATATTATTTTTGGAATTTTGGCCTATTTATATGAACACATATCACTTAAAAATTACTGACTTAGTATAGCTGAACTTTAAAAAAAAAAACCGATGACTTGAAATAATATATAGCTTTTATTTTTTCAGAATCGATTCATGGGATCAGAAAGTATGTGAATTAAATAATTTCAAAAGGTTACGTTGCATTATATAATTTACATTGCATTAGTATAACAAAAAAAATAAGTGTAGTAATTACTCAAATGTATATTTTATCTATGTGCCTCAATGGATTTCGAACGCGTACTTTACATCGCGCAACAAAATTTTCCACACGAAAATATATAGGTAAAACATACATGGCCAGAAGTGATGTATGGAGTGGTGCGGGAAGGGGCTTGAGTAAGCAACCCGAACGCGAGTAGACGCATCAAGGCAGACATCGTTGTCGGTTTGTTATGAATTAACCTGCTACTCCATTTTTTTCAAATTTAAAAATGTGATTCAATTACTTATGATATGATTCAATCACTTTAATATATGCAGTATTACATTGTATAAATTTTATTGGTACGTACATTAAAGTCTATGGTATATGTAATATAAAATTATCGAATTAGCGTGTCTGTACATTGAAGTTATTTAAAAAGACTATATCTAGGCGGAAATAAAAAAAGTTCCAATACTGTTTTTGATATGTGTTCCCATATTTGGTGAGCCTTTTTATTTTTGCACTCATCATGCAAAAACACTTGACAGGATTTCGATGGAATTTTCACTATACAACATTTTAATAAAAAGGAAATTATATATTATTTTGTAAATAACTTGCAATTTATTGTTAATAAAGTTTATATTCAATATTCTTTTTATTAAAATGTTGAATATTAACTTTATTAACAATAAATTGCTAGTTATTTTCACAAAAATATATAATTTTTGTTACACAAATAATATTAGCCTTCCAAAATAAAGGTAGTGATATTTCAAGTCATGAATATTACGAAGAACCAAATTATTCCTTTCGATTAAAAATCTATATATGACAATCCTAATATCAGGAGAAAATGTTCTCAAAACTTTTATGATACCACATTTGGAAAAGTTACTTTTGTAAATATTTTTGTTATTTTTTAAAATGAAACTTAATTGTTATTTGTTAATGTAAAAGAAATAATATTTTTGGCGTGGAAATCAATTCTCTCTTATCTGGTTTAAAAATTCACTTCCTTTCACCAATGTCCTTTTACTTAAAACGTAATCTAAATCTTAATACCTTTATTACCAATACCATAATTTATATATTGAAAATATTTGGCGTTAGCTTTGTAGAAATTCATAATTCACAATTAAATGAAACTACGTGATGTAGTATTATTTTAACTTTCTTTAATTTAAAGAAAGTAGAAATAATACTACATCACGTAGTTTCATTTAATTGCGAACCGTAATTTGTAATGATTTTATTATTTTATTATAATTTTTCTTCCCTTTTATGATTTTTTCCTTGAATGAGTATTTGGAATTTCTATGTCATTAAATATTTATCACTACATTTCTTATTTGTCGTAAATAATAATCGCGCGCTTTTCTGAATTTTATGCTTCGCTTAATTTTTCTGCTTACAATTCTTCCTATCCCTTGCACCTTTTAATAAATTGGCTGTAAGTCAAGTAAGACTAATAAAATACAAGATTGCATTTAAATCAGTTTCTAAAACGTCTTGTGAAAACTCTACTTTTGTTCGTGGCCTTTTAATGAAAATTTAATAAAAAAAACTATATTACACTTCTATATTAATGGAAATTTAATAAAAAAAAGTACATTACACTTCTGTACTTCTATATCATATGTATTTTCCTGAATCTATAATAATAGCTTCCCTCTATTATATTACGTGGTAATGCCGCAATCATCGCAAAACTGTTAACACAAAATCTTAAGAATCAGTACATCCAGGGTTTGTACCACTAATATAAAAAATAAAACTTTGCTTGTGGTTTTGCATAAAAATTTTACCAATACCATAAATATTGCACAGATTTATCATTTGGACCAGTTTGAAACGTTATATGGAAAGATAGATATAACGTTTTACGTTTTGAATATTGTTAGGTTCGCGATTAAATTTAAACACAAAATCTATAATTTTGTGAAAATAATGATAACGAGTTAAATTATAATATTTAAAACATCTTGTTCAAATATCAAAATATAAGTTATTCAAATAATCAATTCGAACTATTTGCAAAATAACATTAGGAAATTCGATTACTTTATTCACACATAGCAGATAATTTGAAAGATTTTTTTTAATTTTTGACTTTTCAAAAGGTGCGATATTTTGATGATGGATAGTCACCAAAGAAAAACGTATATATTACATTAAAAATATTAAAAATTTTATTTTTATTATCTAATTTGAGAAGAAAGTCTAAAAGAAAATAAAACACTTAAACGTGTCACAGTAATGTGGGAAGAAATCATCTTACAACACAACTAGTACAACTACTAACGTACTTGACGTTTATTTGCTAACACGTGTCTTCGTCTCAGAATCCTTGTATCAGGTTTATAACTGACAACTTTTCTATTTTAGTGCTAAGTACTTCTCTACATTACTTTTTCACATCACTACATATTACATTCTATTGTCATATTACTTATATATTTTACTTAGATTTATGGATCCCTATACTATATTACTTAGAGTAACCAGGTTTCTATTGTAACTTGAGCAAATAATTTTCAGTGAAATGAGAAGAAATAATTTTTTTTTCTCCTTTAATTATGCCTCTAATATTAATTAGAGGCCTGTAAAGTTTTCAACGCTAAATACACGAAAGCGTTGGTTAAAATATTACGGTCTATTTCCTGTTTTTTCCAGTTTATAATCTTTATAACTCATTTTGTTGAATACTTCAGGGTCAGTATTGATAAAATACTATTACAGTATTGATAAAATTTCATAGCATTTCAATGTACATAAAATTTTGAGAATTAGTTTTTTCAGCATTGTTATTTTGTAATTTGTTTTTTTTTATTATTCTATTATTTTACTGCTTTTCTTCTTTGACTTTCTTTAATATTAATTTTAAATCTGTTGTTTTGTTATATAAAAAAGGGAATGAAAACGAAATTGAGTCAGCTATACGGATAATTATTATCAATTTTAAATTGAAGTTTTCAAAATCAAAAAAGGAAATTTTTGCTTACTCAAACTAGTACCAATATTCAAGAATTATTTCGCAATAAGAATGACGCTGAATTAGGTATACGCACATTTTGTTAGTTTTTAAAAGAGTCCATAGCTCGTAATATTCATATTTGTTGTACCCTTTTTTATAACAACCCGTGTTGCGTAGTTTGTGAAAACACGCTTCGATCGCTTGATCAAATACACTGCAAATCAAAAGCTTTGCATCGTGGAAGCTCCCAGATTTCACAAAAAGCATTGGTTCACATATTTCAGCACTTCACCAACACCACACTCAACACCAAAAAAAATTAGGTGCATAAAATATTTCATCATATCAGAGAAACTAATGTTTCACTTATTACTAGGTATTACATGAAACTTGTTACATAATATATTCTATATTATGAGCCTGATACCAGCATTATAAAAGTGATAGATTGGAATTGAACTATAGCCGTTTTCTATTTATTTTCCTACCTTTTATTATATTGAATGAGGAACTAGAAAATTTAATCAAAATATAAAATATAAATAAAAAAAATAATTCTTATTTTTAATATTACTGTTATTTTTATCGGGTATTTCAAGCGACTATCATTCGTGATGCATATTCTATTGCTATTGTAAGACGATACCTTATTTGGAATAACCCGTACACCATTTTAAATGAAAACTTAATTATGAAACACGGAAACGTTATTTACTTAGAAGTCGTGAAATTATTTAATTTTTATATCAAAATTTTTGTTAAAATCACGCCTTTTGGAAAAAGAAGCCCTTTTCCTAAATATTGTTATAAAATTATCTTCATTGCAATCTTAATTAAAATCACTTTACTTAAAACCTAATTTTGCTTGTTTTTTCCCATATAAAATTGCGAAATCCGGTATTTGTTTTCATTTTTCATTACCTGTATCCCTTAGATCAATCTAGCAGTGCTACAGATGATAACGTATCAGCAATATTAATTCAATAATTTTTTAAAATACCTAAACTATAAGACTAACCATAATAATATTTACAAAAACATCGTTTTGGAGAGAGAAAGATGAATAACAGTAAATACGTGTTTTAAATGGAAATAATAAAACTGATGAATGGTATAAATATTTAACATAAATATCTCGTCTAATGTTTATATTTCCCATTGACAATAAATTACGATTCTTTTGGTAAATAATGCAAATAGCCATATTTTTTACCTACTCCGAGAAAAGATTTTTTGTGTGTTATTTTTAATCGACTTCTTTTATGTATGTTTAGCAATAATTCTTTACCAAGTGAACTGATGTCAATGACTTTTTTATTTCAAAGAGAGTATTTTATGGGTGGTTCCATATAAATACGATGATGATCTGGTTTGCAAATAAACAATGAAAGTCCATAACGAATAGCAGTAAATCAAATATGATTGATGAATGAACGACGGAACTCTTTAGCCAATGACATTAATCAAATATGAATCTAATTATAAGGTCGTAGTAAATCAGACAGGATTTAAGATATTTGCTACAAGTAGGTTGTTACTTTTGTTATTACTTTGCAAAATCTCATAATAGATTTCGGATTAGGAGAACGGCATTCCTCAAGTGGTAGTTGTTACTTTGCAAAATCTGATATTGAACTTCGAAAGTGGGAAAGTGGAACTCCTCAATTGTTAACAGCTAACCACTGGTGGCTATTTTTAGCGCGTCGTTTCTTTGCGCTGTTGATAACAGGACAAAGAGGAAATTATCTATGTACTAGCTTTAACCCGTGACTATTTGGAGAAATAAAGTTATTGTTAATAGTAAAGTGGGATGATTAATGTTATTAATCACTAAAAATTCTAAAATAAAATATTTTTTAAAAAACCCACGTCAAAAAAGTAGATACTAAAAATTAAAAAATAATTAACTCAAAATAGATATCTACTTATTCACAACAAATAAATCGGTTACTTAATTCTAAAGTCGGTGCCAGCGCCACCGATCAACTAAAAGGAATGTAAAATTTGATATTATAAATGCGACCTTTGTGAACGTATTTTGTACTGTGAGTACATTAGGAGATAAAATTTAAAACCTTGTCTTCTACTACATAAATACATTACAATTAAATTAAATTATAGATTTGTTTAAGTTGGTTGACAGTGCTGGCACTGACTACAAAAATAAATAACTTAGTTATTTATGGCGAATAAGTAGGTTTTGAGTTGATAATTTTTTACTTTTAGTAATTTTTTAAAAGTCATTTTTTTAAAGATATTTTTATATATCCAGCATTGAGCAACCAATATGATTTCTTTTTTACTTAGAATGGTATAAACTGACTATGACCGATATAAATTTAGTTAGAATCTGACGAGGGGAATTAAAGGTTAACCATAGAATTATTCAATACTGAACAGCCTTATGCTGAAATTGATGCGGATGGTATAGATCTAATTATAATCTTACTAATGCACTACTAAAGGCGACATGAAAACATGGTATCGTAAGATGACGCTATGAACTCTTCAGTGGTGAGGCTTAAACCCATTGAGTTTGTATTACTTTTCCTTTTCTTGATGTAGTAAGAAAGCAATAAAGTAAATAGATAAGTAAATATTGTACGAAAACCTACAAAAACCTTGAAGCCACGTTTGTAGATTGTTTTTTTTAAGTTTTACGTTCCACATGTTGTTGCTGTAGACCACTTTTCCTAAAGCTATTTGACATAAACGCAGTACACGTATTCAGTTCTCCTGACCTGCAACCTTTGATTCATAAATCTTGTTGCTGCAGGTTTACTGCCTGCCTATATGTGAAACTTGAAGACCTGCCGTTTTTAAATTAGTGTTCTGGGTCTCAAACACAGACTTTGTTATTGTATTCCAGGTTCTAACTCCTCAGTCCTGATGCTATAGGAATACTCCTAACCAAAATTGCGAATTAAGGATCTGTTTTTTTTAAAATTAGTTCTGTGACTCAAGAATAAATTAAATCATTCAATTGCAAGTTCAAATCTCAATCCTTGCGCTGCAGGGGTACTGTCTAACTAAACTATAAGAGTTGAGGATATGCTATTTCTAAATTAGTATTTTATGCCTTAAACAGAGACTTCGTTTTTAACTTACCAACTACTCAGCGTTGATGCTGTGAAGTTACCGCCTGAGTGTTGGGGATGTGTTACTTTTAAATTAGTATTATGGGTCGCAAGAAAACATTTTATATTTAAACTCAAAGTTCAAACACTTCAATTCTGGTCCTATTGGATTATTACCTGCCTAAATCGTGATATTTCAAGATTATCTGTTTTTAAATTACTATTTTTGTTTTTAAGCAGAAAATCTGCCATTGAACACAGGGTTTCAGCTAATAAGTTTTGAGGCTATAGGGGTTCTACCTGCTTCAACTACATCTGCTTAATTGGTTTTCTCAAAACGTCGGACACGTAGTCAATCCCTATTACAATACGTTATTATAATTATAAAATTTATTCTAACAATCCTGATTACGCAGGCGATTTGCTGTTTTCAAATTAGTATTTTGAGCTCCAAGCAGGAACCTGGTTACCGAATTCCGGGTTCCCACTTCTCAGTCTTGATAGGTAGTAGTAGGAGTACCAACTGTTTAAGCTGGGAGACGTGAGGATCTGCTATTTTCCACTCATCATTGCCGGTTTTAGGCGGAGACTGTGCCACTGAATTGTTTAGTTCCGATGCTGCAGGATATTATTTATAAAAAATATGAGATTTGAGGATTTTACATTATCAAATTAGTATTGTCAGCATCATGCAGAGATTCTCTCATGGAACTCAGGATTCCAAATCCTCAGTCCTGATGCTATAAATGTACTGTCCGCTTAAATCCTGCTTGCTTGTCGCACTTGGAGTCTACTATTTGGAAATTAGTATTATGAATCTTGAGAATATTATTATTTAACTTTGGGTTGAAACTCCTCAGTTCTGATGCTGCGTGGGTCCTGCCTGCCTTTACCATGAGAATTGAGGACCTCTTGTTTTTAAATTAGTATTTTTGATTCCTAAAAGGCATTCTATTATTGAACCTTGGATTCCAGTACCTCAGTCCTAACGCTACAAGGGACTACTTGCCCAAACGCTAAACTTTACGGTAATATCTGCAGTTTTTTTTATTTATGTTTTAATTCTCAAGCAGAGATGCTGTCATTGAACTTGGGGTTCCAACTTCCCAGTCTTGATGCCGTAGGTATCCTGCCTGTTTAAATCATGAGTCTTCAGGATTTACTACTTTTAAAGTAGTATTATGCGTTTCAAGAATGTACCGTGTTATTGAACTCTGAGGTCTAACTTCTCAGTTCCAATGCTGCAAGGGTACTGCTTGTCTAAACCATAAGAATTAATAATCTACTATTTATAAATTTACATTGTGTGTCTCAAACAGATAGTCTATCATTAAACTCCGAAATATAAATCTTCAGCCTGATGCTGCATGATGATGAGATTTGACGATCTTCTGTTCTTTAATTAATACTACAGAGCTACTACTTGCTTAAATCGTGAGAAATTAGTATTATAAATATCGGACAGACTCTATTCTCGTCACTTCTCAGTACTATTGCTGCATGAGTACTGCATATCTTAACCAAGAAACTTAAAGCTCTGTTATTTTTAAGTTTGTATTTTGAGTGTCACGAAGACATTCGGTTATTGCATTTCAGATACCATTACCTCAATCCTGACGTTGCGAGGGCTGTACTTGCCTAAATATTGAGATTTGAAGACCTGGTCTTTTGTGATTTTTATTTTAAGTATCAAGTAGAGACTCTGTCATTGAATTCTAGGTTGCGATTTTTAGTCCTAATGCTGTAGGGGTACTACCTAGTTAAATCGTATGAATAAGAATCTGCTATTTTTAAATTGGTATTAAGGGTCTCCAGCAGATACTCTCTATTAAAATTTCGAATTTCATCTCGGTATTCCTGTAAAATTTTTCGAGTCGGTACCAAGTCATTATATTTTAAATGCTTATTGAACCTTAAAAGTCAAATATACCATATTACTTTTCAACATAACACTTTTCGTTTACTTGCCAACAAAGTATTTTTCCGAGATTTTCGTTGGTTTTATCTATGCATTTTATACAATGCCATAATGTAGAAAGGCATTTTGACGTATATATCTACCAAATAATGATGGAATAAAGGACAACCACGAGCCATAAATTGCAGTTCATACTAACGACAACTAAGCTAAGTTATTACAGATTTCTCTATTTCTGAGTTGTTATTTGAGAATTACTTTTATGAATTACTTACGAAAATTAATATAATTTTTCCCCTCTTAAATATATTGTTTATTTCATCGTTCATGGAGCCTAAAGATAATAAATTTCTAATATATTTGTTTTTAAATAATTTTGACTTCAGAATTTTTTAAAACAGTTTTAATACAGAGCATTTTCTATATTTATTTCTTTTAAATTCTCGTGAAGTTAAAAAACTGACGAGGCTTACAAAGAGATACGAGAAATTTATGACGATTGCTTAACAGATTGTTTCTGTCAGAATTGATGCAAAATATTCCATATGGAGATTATGTAAAAATTTCCACAAACATGACCAATATTTTGAAATACATTATTTTCTAGAAAGAAAGAAAAAAAAAGAATTTACATTTATATGAAGTCTCCTTTCCAAATTACAAAAAGAAACCCATAAGACAAAGTATATGTTAGAAGGTAAGAGAATAGTAGATATAAATTAATTATCGGACTAATTTCATTATTAGTGGCAAAATCCTATTTTAGATTGTGGCATATCTCACATATGTAGGTTTTGTAAATGGAGAATAAGCTTATATTAAAAACTTACTTTTATATGCGATATGTAGAATGGGAAGTCTGATTTAGAAACAATAATTATTTAAAAAAACAAAGAGCTATTTTACAGTGATAATAATTTATAAAAAAAAATTGGGTGTGGCTGTGTCATAGACACGGCCGTATATTGTACGTGAATACGTCTATGTAACGGGTTATATTTTTTAAATAACATATTTTTATTTATGTATTTAAGATAAAAGCAAGGAAACAAATAATTATTGTGTTACAATAGCGTACAGTACTAACACCTTATTATATTCACTGTGACTTCTTTAAACTAATGTTGTATATATAGTCGATAGATTTAGTCGAGAGTCGACGATTAAAACTTAAACGAACTTTGTAGCTTTTCCTAATCAAAAGTTATACTAATCGCAAATCTCGATACGCAGCAAAGTAACCTCAAAATGGCGGCGCTTCCCCCTCCACCACGCGCGCTGGGTCACTGTTGTTGCTTATTGTAATTAATTGTTTGATCCTTTAGCTATCCGGTGGTCTAATTTAATTTTTGATGTAGAGGATAGATTTGAAACTGTAACGCCAAACTCTATCCCCCGATTTTGTTATCATTAGGTTTTTTGGATTGCTCCCGTATGGTAGCAAATTTAAAGACGTATTCACGTCAAAAAGAGATACGAGTCTGGCTTTGCGCATCGAAGTTTCTGTACCTCGAATGAAGTGAAATTGCTTTATTTATCTTAACTCTACAAAAATATGAACTCAATAAATATATTATAATACCAACGTAATCAATTGGGGTGAATATATTTTTTGAGTATGGAATATATTTGACATTAATTTTGTATAAATTCATTATTCAAAATTAAATGAAACCACGTGATGTAGTATTATTTCTACTTTCTTTAATTTCTTTACCACGAATCTTTGCTAATATCCCACCTGAAGATGTAGTAATACAACGAAACCTAGGTCGTGGTGAATATTTCAAAAAGTATGATAGCTAGAAAAGTCTTAATTATTTTCCTGTAACCATAGTTCAAGACTCCAAAAGTTCTGTTTCTTTTTTTATAATTTTAGATTTGGTAGTTTCAAAAATAAGAAGGTGAATATATTTTCCTAGTCCTCTCAAATATTTTCTTTAAATCCGTATTTAATATGGAAAATCCCATACTATATAAGGATTTTAAAATAATCAATATTTAATTGATCTCCCCTCCAAATTTCCACATGTATTCTTTAATATTATGCCACTGTCACGTTTATATGTCAAGCTTTTCTAAAACAAGACTGCTATAATATAAAGACATGCCGTTTATCCTATGTGGATTCCGTTATTCATTTGGAGGTACGGAATCAAAAAAATGCTTATAATATGGGGATATTTAATAAATTAAAATCAAATCCGCATAATGAGCGAATGGAACAGTCCACACAATGTTTTATTTTTATTTCTATTTATTTAATTTCTCTAATGGGGATAATTATTATGTGGCATGTATGCATAATAAAAGTCTGTCATTTACAAATTAGTAAAAAAGTAGAATTATGGCCATTCCTAACTTCTCAACTAACTAAACTTTATTCCACGATATGTTATACAATTAGTCTTTATTTGAAAGTGCTTAATTGTGTTTACATATTTGTATTGTCAGTTCTTCTGCCAATAAAAAATTTCTTGTTTAACTAAAGTGACGGAAAATATATACCAGTAGGCTTTACTACCCTAGAAAAGAGACTCCAACTACACATTCTACATATCTTATATCATTAGTTTTTATTTGAAAATGCCTAATTGCATTTACCTCTTTCTAACCCTCAATTCCATCAGTCCTTTTGCCAATAAAGAGCTTCTTGAATAAATCAGTCGACTAAAGTGACAAAAAATATTTATCTTTTTTACCCTAGAAAGGAGGCTCCAATTACTCACTCCACATAAGTTACAAAATTAGTTTTTATTTGAAAGCCATTAATTGTATTTACCAATTTGTAACCCTCAGTTCTATCAGTTCTTCCACCAATAAAAACATCCTTGATTAAATCAGCCGACTAAAGTGACAAAAATATTTACCGGTAGGTAAATATTTAAATTTTTATTAAAGTAATAATTTCTCGAAAATATGATATTTATCTCTATTCAAAATAGCAGTACAGATCTTTTAAAAAAAAATTGGAGGAAGGAATTTATTTGCATTCGAAAAATTTACAAACAATTTGTCAAATAAAGTGCTTTTTGTTGGCGATTTGTTCATTGCTTTGATAAGCAATATTTTGTTGTTAAATGAAATGTAAAATATGGATTAATAGTTTATGTTTATACGCTCCATATAAAAAATGGAGTGTATTGGAATTTTCGTAAAGACGTCAATCGTACATCAAAACTAATTAAATTGTTATCTTGAGTCTTTCAGTATATTTGCAACTTATTTTTATTGACCACAGGGTGGCTATGGTGGAAATAAAACGACTGATAATATAAAATAAAAACGTGTTATAAAAGATCGACACCCACAATTTGGATGAGATATTGGAATAAAGAGCACTTTAAAATACAGATCGTCTTCGAGACATCAGAGAGCAACTTAAATAACAGATGCTATTTGGGTGAGATATTGGAATAAGTAGCAACTTAAAGACAGATGGTCTTCGAGAGAGCAGAGAGCAGCTTAAGATTCAGATGATATCCGGATGATATATTGGAATAAACTGCAGCTGAACACAGATCGGGAGAAAATTTTATGGAATCCGTAAATCAGTTGCAAAAGTGAAAAAAAATATGGATTTCACTGTTCGACATTAAATGAATCTCGATATAATAGATGGTGTTTCTCAATCGTACACTAAAAATCAATTAACAAAATATAGTACTTTATCCACATACAAATTTAGTACAGTCATGGAACATCGCCACATCGACACTTTTGCATGAATATATTTTATTCCTTAATCACAAGCAAATAGTAAAATAATTCTTATGGCTGTGTTTTAGAGTCACAATGCGATACGAGTCCCCCATGAAGGTGAAAAGCGTATTTCGATTTATTTATTCAAACATAGTCCGAATTGTGAATGCGTAATTTCAAATGCTTTCAAATCGATCGCCACCGCACACGTATTTATGACAACTAGTACTGAGTGGGTGATTTTACATTTAATGTCGAATGGTTAAATACACGTACGATAAATATTTATTTTAAGTCAGAGAACATTAAATTCTTTAATGAAAATTTATTAAAGCATCGTCTATTTTTAAATGCACCTTTTTTATATTTTTATTGCCCAATTCACAGTTTTTATATAGATTTAAGACAAAATAATTTTTTGGAGAAAATTTACAATGCAATAATTAATTTTTATTTTTGTTAATATATTTTAGCAGATTTAAGATACAATATATACTACAATAACTACCTTATAATAATTTTATAAATATATACCTAAAGAAAATAAATTAAATAGTCACCTACCTCAACAAATTTTCATTATAGGCTTATATATATTTGAAAAAATATTTGATAGCTTTAACACAGTTCTTATTACATTTACTTCAGTGAATTTATTTCCTCCTCTACTAAAATGTAAGTCTTTTCAGAATGGGTCTTTTAACTAAGGAATTGCATATAATTTGCTGGGTTGCTATAAGGAATGAAAAATATTTTGATCTTGATGTAGAAATAAATTTATGAAAATATTAAAGAAATTTAAAAAGTTCGTTTCCTGCAATTAATCTAATTATACCTTGGTTTTAAAAATTAAACCATAAAAACTAGTGGTGTTAAAATTAAAGACGCAATTAATTCATAAAAACGCAATTAATTCATAAGTACGCGTCAAAACCTATCATATAAAAAGGGCTCTAAAGCCTAGCAAGTTAGTTAAGTTCAGCAGTAGGCTGCCAATGGCAAATATGGAAATAAAGCGCTATAATTCTACCCAAAAGTCGCTGTTCCATTTCTGAGTCGTATCAACAGCAGTCAGCCAACATAATCCACGGGTATTATAATATATTTTTAAATCATCGTTTAAAATGGCAATTAGATCACTGGGTAAAAAAACGAAAATGTTGAATAATAAACACAATGTTGAATAAAAACACAATTTCTTTTATCTTTAATTCCATATTTCGTTACGTCGCCGTGGTGTGTTGGGTTGATCACAAGGCATACGGCCTTTGACGATGCGACACACCACGGCGACCCGGGTTCGATTCCCGGCCGTTCGTCGAACGGGGCTGGACTGGTGTTGTGGTTGACTGTAAGAGATTGCTCTTGTAGCAATAAGTCCGCCATATGTATCAATTAGATACATTAAAATAGATAAATAAATAAAATAAATATTTTATCATATTTGCTTACTTTACCTCGTAGAGAAAAAAATATAGACCTGAAAAGATGGGTACAGAAATGGAACCCTGTATTTTACTTCCAATTGATTACTTATTGCAAGTATGGGGCATATATTATAAAAGGCATCATATAATCCGTATCAGGTAATGTTTGAAAATAAATGAAATATCAAAAAAAAAACAAATTTTACTTTCACATTGAAATGTTTTTTGCATGTAAATGTTTCCCTTCAATATTAACAAACGTTTTTAATAAAATATATAAAGATTTTAAGAATGACTTGCGATGATCTAACAAAGTCTATAACAAGCATCCGCCCACAAATCTACACGCTGATCTACAACGCGGCTATGAACGAATTTATTTTTCAATATACGAACATTATGGGCTACGGTCATTTGTCAAACAAACAAAAGGAATTTATTTTTTGATTTTGAAAACTTTAACTTATAAATCGAAATTAAATACTCAAATATCAGACTTCACTTTGTTTTTTTTTTTAATGGTTCTATTCAGTAAAAGATTAGATTTCAACTTACTGTTAAAGGAAGAGATATAATAAGACCAGAAAAACAATATGTTAATAACAATAAAAAATAAATTGCAAAGGCAAATATTTAAATTTCCTTACTATACCTGAATATCATCATATCTATTAAAATGACATTAAATTGTATAATTAATCATAATGGATCGGAGATGTTCGATAGTATGAGCTAAAAAAAGTTACTAAAAATTATTTATTTAGTGACCACCTTTTCGTATAATTAACGATAAGGTATTCAAACTCTTGTAATTAATATCTGCTCAAATTTTTAAATGAAAAAAAAAATGTAATCCGCCGAAAACTATTAGCAACACTAGATACTTGGTAGAATTCCAAGTAACTCAGAGTAGGTATCCAAATATTCACACACCATAAAGCGGTCTAAAAATAAAATATATGAGAGCATATAAACACAATATATAATGTGTTGTGATGCGTAAAAGAGATATACTCAAGCACTAAGCGCAAATACAGAACAGGTGCCACTTATCAAACTGCTTCAAGGCTTCGGAAAGAAAAGCACGTGTGCACAAAGAAACGTCGAATGCGATAACAGCCGTTTCTGTTTTGTTATTAAACGGATTTTGTCCCGAGTTACTATAACACGTTTAAGGATTCCTATTTTCTTTTAGACATTTTTCTCAAATTGGACAGTAAAAGCAAAATGTTTGATATTTCGTGCCATATAAAAGTATTTCTCTGCAAGCTATCCATTCATACATTTATATAACACACGTATATGACGTGAAACCTTTAAAATAAATAAAAATCAGAAATTCTCTCAAATCTAAGCTCACAAATCTCATAATCGAGTCTAAAATTTTAATTCTGCAAAGATCTGTAGGCTTGAAGGTGACGGAATTTCTAAATTTTTTATATCATAATTAAATTTACAATAATTTAGTTTTAATAACCGAGAAGAATATACTTTGTAAGTGCATGTTTTAAACAGAAATAATAAAATTAATTAGAAGTGTAAACGTGTGACAGAAATATTTCCTCAAATATTTACACTTCTCATGAATAACAAATTATTATATTTTCGACCAATAACGCGTATGACTATATTCTGTTTATCAGAATAATCGACACTTAGTATCGTGCTGTGTACAACCTTACATGACAGGGTTATTACTAAATCCATCTTGTGACACTTATATCGATATTGTCATTATTTTGTCACATGATCTTATGTAACATGCTAACATTTCTTAGACATATTGGAATCAATGTTGAATTCAAGCAATATTTTCAATTTGGAAAAAAAATTATTAATTTTACGGAAAGTATGTTATGGAATAGTACCTGTAGTAGTAGTAAACCTGTAGGAAAATATATATTTTATAAATACTTTTTGCAAACTTTAATAGAAAAGTTCGTTTTACAATCAATCATAAAATAAGGTAAATATTAAATTTATAGAAAAAATACAATAACTTTTTTAATTATATGAGATACTAAAATTCAGAAACTATTTCACAATCACAATCTCTGAAAATAAAGTTCCAGTAATACTTTAGACAATAATAAAAGTACAAAATGTTTTTGATGAACCTTTTGGTCTCTACAATCAACACTCCTGTGGTAATCATAAATTATATAAAAGGGTAATTCAGCCTGCAAAATACATTTTCTATAATATTTAGCTTCTAATTAATACTTAATGTTTTAGTTACTGCATAAAACATTAAATATCTCAAAATAATTGTGAGTGATATTTCTCTACTCAAAGGATATTGAAATGGATTTCTACACTAGGATAAATTGTATTTCAACGTCAATGAAATTACCCTTAACCCACGAAATAATAATAAGTCTTTTGTTATTAATATTTGCAATACAAGAGTTTCTTTGAGTAATGTTTTTATTTTTCTCCAAAATAAATAACGAATTAATATAAGTTTGGTAACTACTCAACCACCATTTCACTCATCGGTTTAAAATCATGTCGCAGCCAAAGGAAATGTTTCCACTTCTTCCTCAAGTTTTGGGATTGATTTTTATTGCAATATGAGAGCAGCTCTGTGAAATAACACGAAATTAATCTCTAATCTGCTTTAGTGACGCTTATTAAATTTTAAATATTTTTTTAATATAAAACATATACCTAGAAGAGGAACACCGGAGAGATCAAAATTTTCATCTTTGAATCATTCGAGCCAAACTTGTAAAACATTGAATATATTTTTGCCCTTGCTTGTATAAAAAACATTCTATACCTCGTACGATACCAAAGTCCTAACTAGGTAAATATAGTTTCTAAGGCCACTCGTCTCCCATTTTTTTTGGATACTTCAAAGGATGAAAATTATTATCATTTACAAAATTTCGCAAATAAAATATTTTTAAATTATTTTTTGATAGTTTCTAAAAATATCATTATCTGCTCAGAAAGTTCATTCACATTTCAAAACAAACTTATATCTGAAATAATTTCTTAATAATTTCTTAATAGAACACCTAATACATTTGAAAACTGAGGAGTCTCCGAAAACTTAACTACCTATATTATGAATTAAATAATTTTAAATTTTTCTTTACGAGATTTCACGGTCCTCTTCACAAGGAACATAGTTGGGGCTCCCTTGAAGAAATAAAATGTCTGTCTTAGGAAAAAGCATGGACTTCATTATTTTTGTTTTTCCTTACAGTACTGTTGGTACTGTTGGCGATATATTAAAGTATCTGCAAAAAACTCGAATTTTGTAAAATTTTTGATTTTCTTTTACCGTTTCCAAAGAGAAAAAAATGACCTATATTAAAATATTGAAAATAAGTTGTATAAATAAAAATATCTATCAAATTTAAGGCCAAAATTTGTTTACTTTGAAAATAATTTATTAATTTTTGCACATAAATGGAAATGTATAAATTTAAAATATCACTGTAAATATAAAAGTGTGGAGACAACAAGTGACATATATTTCTGTAGTGTTGGTTATTTGATGTGGCCAGATTTATTTTTGAATTTCCCTCGGAAATGTAAAATGTAATTAATTTTTATTCTTTTGGGTCTTTATTACTAAATATAATTGATTTTTCAATAACAAAATATTTTTTTCATTATTTTCTCAATCATAATTACATTGAAAGGTTTAATTTTCATAAACCCAACCTTTATGAAAACTTATTAAAAAATATTGAATGATCAGCATTATCAAAGTTTCTTTTTGTAAAATAATACTCTCGGACAATATTCGTATCCGAATAAGGTGTTTACCGCGTTCACTTGGACGATGCCGCAAAACGCTAGGTGTGCATACAAATTAAGACTCCACCTTCCAAAATTTAATTTTTATTTCAATACTTATTTCTGCATAAATACGAGAACATTTTTTTCTTAAGACGTATCTATTATATTTATAACATCGATGACTCGGAACTCCATTTCTTTTTCTCTTTTTTCCACATTTGGTACATTACCAAACATGTACCAAATAATTACACACGAACTTATGTTACTTTATTAACGTTGCATATTTCATATCAAAAATTTGAATTTGTTTAGAAAATTTCAATGATAAAATATTATTTTGGAAATACGACCAATATAAAGTAGTTATATAGTATTTGTGACTTTTACAATAATTGAAGTCGTAAATTCTACTCAAAATTTAAAAAAAGTAATGAATAAGTTTCGTAAACATATTTAAATTTCAATAAAAAGTAAAAGAATAAAAATGACAAAAGTTAAATTTATAAATGTCAATGTATCCAAACGAGTCTTGCTAAATTCAAATTTCTTAAGAAAAATATAATTGTCAATAAGTAACAAAATACTGACAAGTGGATAGGAAACAGTGAAATTGAAAATTATCCTAGAAATAGTTATTTCTAACGGTATTAATCATACTAACTATAAACAATAAGACAAAAACATAAAGATAGACATATGTTGTATAATCAATCAGTAAAGGACTTTTATGCACAAATCGACACAACGTTTCTGTTTTTACTTGTCATCGCTAAAAAGTGGCATTTATTTGCGATGTGTGTAGTCATCTTTATATATATAAGATGAATCTTTTTGTAGAAAAGAAGTATATAGTCCGTAAACTTTACCTTTTTAACTGACGAATTTCTAAAAAATTTCTTGAATTTCTAATTGACTACAACGTCCCAGTACGTGATTTAAGGTGATAACTAAGGTAATTCTCTACTTACGGGCACTAGAAATATCAAAGTTTGCTAAAGATACTTAGCTGTGAACAAATTACAGAAATATTATTTCTGTTCCACATTAATATTTAAAGTTTCTGTTAAGTTTTTTACAAAATAATTTAACAGAAATTAAGTGATTTGGTGAAAAACCTAACAGAAACAATAAAAATACAAAGACTTGAAAAACACAGTGGTGGGGCAGAAAAAAGAATCAGTCAAATAGATCGATAAATGAGAAAGAAAAAGGATTAAAAAAAGCTTTTATTTCTTTAGCATTACAAAAAGAAAAGAAATATCAGGAATTAGAAAAAGAAATTCCGGACTTCTTAGAAAAGCTTTACAAGTAACATTAGAGTTTATAAAAGGAATTGAGAAGAAATGTACAAAGACAAAACCAATAGTTCTAATTGTCAATACTCTAAGCAAAAAAATACAAATTTACAAAGAGAGAAACTCATTTAAAGGAACGCAATACTTTGTGAAAGATGATTACCCAAAAAATAGTATTAATTGAACCACAGATATTATTCTTTAACTTTGGTGAGCTGTCTGATTATTCTCGTTTTTGTATTGAAAACAGTCCTAACCAGACAGCTTCCAGCACAGTTCGTCGGTTGCGTCTTAAACTAAAACCCTTCATAAGAAGGAAACTGTACATTAGAACACTAAATGTACTCATTACTAAAATCGGGAAAACAAAATAAACTTGGAAACTCCCCTCGCAATGTTAAATGAATTTTCGGCATATTCAAAATTACAAAGAAGGAAAAAAATATAGAATATGAAGTGTACGGAAGGGGTATATGGTTTCAATGGAGTCGGATTCCTGGCAAAAAACAAACAATAAAAAAATTTTATAGCAGATATTATTCCAGTTTACTGGTGACCGCGGTGAGCTCTGTCTGTGCGTCCGTTGGAGTGACAATGTGAAGATCGTCGTCGGACCGACCTGAATCATATTAGCAATGGTTGGATGGATTTTAGAAGACAATGGATGATGCTTTTACTCGAAAATGGGCATCCAAATATCATTAACTAAAAGGAAAATAGTCAAATTTAAGAAATACTGGTCATTATACTTTGTTTCCAAATTTATCCAAAGTATTTAATTGCAAATAATGTTATTATTCAGAAACAGTTTTTTTTCCATTAATATATATATAATAGTTAATTTAATTAGGAGTTCTTTCTCGATAATATTTTGGAAGTCTTTTTTTTTCTTTTTCTTAAATGATGGATTAAATTATTTCATTATTTCAATACATATTTTCTTGAATTATATTCGAATAACACCATGTTATATACGGAAGAAACCTGTAGCCTAATAATATTGTATAACGAACCTGCATATCTGTAAGTCGTAAAATGCAATTTTGCAAATAGAAGTCTAATTAATATTACATTATTATAAATTTCATTACGACAACAGAAACAAGACATGTGCGGGACACAGAGATAGCAAAACCATTAGGTACTCCTCTCTTATTTGGTCAAACTACTGGGCACTTCTGTATTTTAACGTAGGGCACCACATAAAAGTCATGTGGGCTCCCCACATGAGTTTTTTGTGGTAATTTCAATGTCTCATATTTTGATAAAAAAAATACGAAACCCTACATTTTACAATACTATTATGATATATGTCAGGGTGACCCAATATGAAGAAAACTTCGACAATTTTTCTTCTTCAACACGTTTTAAAAAAAATGTACTACCATAAAAGGGTATTTTGGAATAAACATGAATATAATAAATAGGATAAATACTGTACATTTTACAATACTATTGAGAGATATGTTACAGAATACGAAAAAAACTTCGACTAATTTTTCCTCTTCAACATATTTTAAAAGAAATTGACAACTATAAAATGGCATTTTGGAATTAACATAAATATAATAAATAGGATAAACACTATACATTTAACAATACTATTGAGTGATATATATATATATATATATATATATATGGGAATACGAAAAAAACTTTGACAAATTTTTTCTCTTCAACATATTTTAAAAGAAATTGACAACTAGAAAATGGTATTTTGGAATTAACATAAATATAATAAATAGAATAAATACTATATATTTTACAATACTATTGATAGATATGTCAGGGAATATGAAAAAAACTTCGACTAATTATTCCTCTTCAACATATTTGAAGAGAAATTGACAACCATAAAATTGGGAAAGGGCCCCCTATTACTACTAGGTTCCATTCCTAATATCTGTTTTATGGTTAAACGACCAAAATCCTTTTTTTTGCTCATTCACTTTGATCAACATTCTCTTGACTTACATATTTATTAGCAGTAATATTAAAATTACCAAAACTATTTCACATATATTTAGTTTAAAAATTATATTTAAGATAAATATTTAAAAGAAAAACTTAATTTCCCAGGTAGTGGAATATTTTTATTACTTTCAAAGTTTCAGTTACCCGCCGCAGCTTTCAACCGCCCATGAATATTAATTGAGGAGAGTAATATTTCCTCACCACGAAGCGCAAAGGGAAACCATTCCTTCTTTCGTAATTTAATTTGATCAAAACGAGTTGAAGATAAAATCGATGACTAAATTCAAAGGGAGGCGAAAGTTATATTTTCAAATAAATTTATCGTTAGCTAAGACTGGGGCAGTTTTGATACTTCTCTCTCAATTTTCGGTTACGAAGTTTGACATAAAGGAGGTGTTAAATTAGGGTTAAATTTGACCCCCGGGTGAAAAAAAAGATGTTAAAAATTATCATTTGTGTCCTCCACCCCTTCCGGGATCACATAAGTTATTTGTCCTGGAAGTAATAAGAACATGTTTATAATATTTCATATATATTATAAAGTATGTACCTAAACAGTACCATTAATTACGGATACACAAATTTTAATGATGCATAATTGTCTCCGAATCTCAAAAAAAAAATGATTCCATTTGAAGCGAAAAATTTAACCTTTGTTCTCAAATTATCCTTTCCAAAGCCCACTATTCTGTCTATTAATATTATTATTGTGAATTAACTGGAATAATTTCAATTAAATGATTAAATCAATTTCTAATTAAAAGTTCTAATAAACATTTAAAATATTCTATTTCAGCGTTAAATAAATAATCGGGTAACGGAGGCTTCACAAGTTTGTTTGAAGCTCAATATTTTGGAAATATGAAAAATGGTAAAAAACTATGGATAATGCACGAAATAAATAGACTTCCTTTTTTAAATTGTATAAAATCTAACATTATACTTTGCTTTCCCTTTAGTAACTGAAATTTCTATTAAGCACTTTTATGTGCGTAATTTTATATACATAAGTGAACTGTGAGAATGTGACGGATAGCTGAAATGACTTAAAAAAGCCTAAAAGATGAACAAAAATGAAATTAGAAATATCTATTCTTTAACTACGGAATCTTAATAGTATTGCTAATATAGGCATAAAAAATATGTGGTACCGAAGTACACTCCAAAATAAATCTATCAAATTTATAGAGACGTAAATTACCTAGTGTCGACATAAAATAAACGGTCATTATTTGATATATGATACTACTTAACTTAATTGAATCACATACCAAATAATCGTAGTCCAGAAGGTCACCTATACGTTCATTTAGATATGGCATAATAAAAAAAGAAACTGCTATGTACTTTATGAGTTTTAGGCAGCTACAGACGTCCTGTTTTCCTGTACATCAAGAAAAACGGCATCCGTAGGGATCGTTTTTCCTATATATAAATAAAAGTGCGACCTATAGACGTCATGTCCTCTAATTCGACAAAAGCGACATCTACAGACATTTTTATCCTCTTTTACGACAGCAAAAACGCCACCAATAGACGTCATATCGCGATTGTGTTAAATGTAAATAATATCTAAATTCATAAGCAGATACTTTTAAGTATTTTTAAATGTAGTAATTCATTAATTCATTTCCTAAAGTGTAAAAGTTTCCCTTTTTAGAAATTCCAACCCGATAAAAAGATTAAATTGGAAACTTCCTTTTCACTGTAGATTTTAGAACTTATTCTCCATGGTTTGAGTGAAGCTTCTTTACTGAAATGTATTATCATTTATATGCACAATTAAATGAAACTACGTGATGTAGTATTATTTCTACTATCTTTAATTTCTTTACCACGACCTAGGTTTCGTTGTAAGCTAGGTCGTGGTAAAGAAATTAAAGATAGTAGAAATAATACTACATCACGTAGTTTCATTTAATTGTGAATAATGAATTTCATCATTTATATGATTCATTGCGATTTGATAGAAATTAAATATCATATTTCTTATGCATCTGTGTCCATTTATATAAAATTAGGGTATCTAATGGTTTCTTTTTTATATTTCATAATTTATGTCAGGATACAAACTAATGAAAACTGTGAACATTTTTGAGAATTCTTAAAAATATGAATTATAAAGGTTTAACTTAACGTGTAGATAAGGATGAAAATACGATATTATGACGTCTCGACTAATGATCGTAATATTCTGAAGGAGGGAATGAGACGTGGACATACCCCTGTTCCATCACTATCGTTCTATTTACTCATCTACTTTTTAATTGTTTCTTTATACTACTAGTCTCTAATTAACTTATAATTTCATGATATTTTACAAAATGTTAACATTAAAACTAGCTAATTAAGAATTGTTTGTGAATAAATAAAACTTAAAATATTGTTATCGATTTGTATAAAATAATATCGCCAACAAGTCATTTCAGTAATAATAAATCCATATCAGTAGCTATTTGTATATTATGAAGGAAACAACGATAAAGGATAACGTATAAATTTATATCAAACTTAAAATTACTTATTGAATATATATATCCACATTCCAGTTTTGCTTCCCTATTTAAAATATAATTTATCAGCTGTAAAGAACATTTGTAAATATAATATACACTTGACATCCCTAAATGAAAGGAATAATAATTATATGATGGCACCTGCAAAATGAAAAATTTCTATTAAAATAAACTTATTTACGAAAACTGGTAAGATTAAACTAAAATTACTTATTGAACATGTATCCACATTCCGGTTTTGATTGCCTACTTCAAATGTAATTTTTTGACTGTTTTAAATATAATAATTTGAATAAATTTATTCATCGTCTTGTCTATTTTAAAATATTATAATTTTGAAAGACGTGCAAAGATTACGTAGTTTTACATCTGCATATCCTAGACCTAGGCTTTTGTTGAAAATTAGGCATAATTGCATATATTACAAGAGACATACTATGAACCACATTTTAGAAGAAAAAATGAAATCGGTGAGGAAAAAGGATGTCTATTATGATATTATAGTATGATTACTACTCCCATGGAAACTCGTATATTTGGATTAAAATTAATTAAGCAATTCTATGATACTTAATTATAATTTTATGAAAGAATTAACACTTATTCTAAGAAAAGGATTGATTCACAGTACAGGAGTGAAATTGTTATTCACAATAAATCGTGTACTATCAAAACTTACATTTTGTCCTTCTTCATTTTCTTTCCATATACCAAATGCCAGAAAAATTCGAAATATCAGGAAGAATATTTATATTAAACTCAGTTTAACGACTAACACTCATTTAAAAACAAAATTTTCACTTCCACAGTAACCCGCATAACAAGAGTTTAATTTTTGATTCAGTTTTCTGAGCTTTTACAAAATTTGTGTAATTGGAGGATTTAACTACGATGAATAAGCATGCGACATGAAAATTTTAGCATTTTAATTAAAACTTGCTGCAATTACTAAAATTAGCCATTTTCGTAGGCTGCAATAACTGAAACTTTTCTTCTTCAACCTCCCTACTCTTTGATTTTGTGATGCTCAATTATGCTTTGGAATTACCTAGCACTATTCAATCCGTTAATCCTGAAACCACGCATTTTTTTAAGGATAAATTTTGAGAAAAAAGTTCTGCATTTAGTTTTTCGGTCGTCTTATCGGTATATAATAGTACTTAAACCAGCCTAGTTGTTAGGTATATAGAAAGATAAATATATAGAGAAATACCCACAAACTCACAAATACAAGAATACAGATATACATACGCGGAGTATCTAAATGGTGGTCCTTCCTTTAATTTTAGCCACAGTTACGAGAAACATAAAACAACACTTTGATGAAAAAATAAATTGTGTAAAAGAATAAATATTGTGAAAGAATAAATTTGTTAAAGAACACATCAAATATATACATAACAGTAATATTTTTAATAATAAAGATAATTAATCGCCTAAACATTATAAATTTGAATACTAAATAGAATCATAATTTCAACTTTGACGACAATTTCTCGCCGAGAATAGTCAAGTATTGAACTTAATCATTACCAAAATTTAAATTTAACAACTTCTACCATATTCATAAAAGTATTTCCAGAAATTCGATAAATTTTCTATATTAAAATAAAAGAATATTATAGCATAAAATAACGGATTATATAATGATATTGTCGTTAAGGTTCTTTATATACATAACACTCAGCATTCAGAAGAAAAAGGATTTATCAAGATGAATAAACCATTGATTTTATTATATTCTGAATAAATACGACGGCTAACTGAACATGAAGAAAACTTCCCACAAAATAATTTAAAATATGTAGGTAAATAATAAATTATTTACAGATATTCTCTGAAACAAGAGAAAAATAAGCCACAAAAATATACTATATTCTAAGATGTAATAGTTTTGTTTGAAATGTGATAATTTAATTAAGGCTATTCACTAGAAAATAATGAAAAAGTAGTCTGAGGATAAGATAACTAGATAAGATAATAAGATATGTATAATAAACTATAATATAAAATGTACTTCCATATGTCTAAAAATTGTTCTATTTATGAAATGTTATAATATTTAAATTCAGCTCAAATTGACTTACAAATGAGTCAATGACTTATAAATAATCTAATGCCAAGGACAGGTTCCTCTAAAGACAGGACAGGTTCTACTAATAGAAATATAAAAGTATAAAAATTTAAATTAGGTCATCCTAATTTAAATTTTGTAATTTCTAATTACAGTACCAAGAATTTTTAATTTATTTGAACATCGTTACAAAAAAATAGCTTCTCTAAATATAAATATTTATGATGTTTCTCTAAACGAAATATTTATAAATCTAAATTTAGAAACAAATATTTTATTCGATTTCGAATAAAAAATTTGGTCCTAAATTTAGATTTTAAGAATTATGTATCATTTTTGAAAGAAATATTTTATCATAGTAATGTTATTAATATAAATGTTATTTAGCTCATTAAATTATAATCATGCACAAAAAAATATTGTATGAATTGACTCGAACTTCATCCCATATACATGTTTTTTACTCTAGTTTTTTGAAGTGTAATTTTTTTAGGGAAGTTTGACTATCATACTGGTACTAAAACAACCCTATAACGCCCAATGTTTTGTCCCTGTTACGGTACTCATAACGCCATCCATTGGCCCTGGGACAAATAAATTGCACACGAAATGTGAATTGACTGATTTTTTTTTTCAATTATAGATTGCAAACCTCTTGTTAATACACTTAACACAAGTTAAGAAATTATTACCTAAATGAAGCTGTAAAGTAATAATTTCTGATTAAAAGTAGTAAGACTTCATTCGTCACATTCTGCAAAACATAACATCGTGCTACTAAATTTTAAAGGGTAAGTCATCCAAATATCTTCTGAAAATGATTTAATTTTTTTTTTCAATTGAAGATTTCATATTATCATTACAAAAAAAATAATAAACGTGAATTTTTATCCACATATACAAAGGAAAAATTTAAAACCAACAGTTAAACTTATTTCAATCATCTCGTCAAATATTGTATAATGCTATCGTATTATGAATTCATGTGGCGCAATAATTGAAGAGAGAAAATAGTAGGTCATATAGATATATAAATTATAAATTCATTCACAGCACATTATTATTTTTACAAGGAAGAATACTGAGGAATGTCTAAATCCAAAGCTTAGATCCCGTTTAAATATTTGATGAAACAGTGTCAGTAACAAATGATAGAGCGAGCCGTACCACAAGCGCTAACAACGGAAATAATAAATCGGAAAACGGTGTCCGCAGAAAGAAAGAAGGCCGAAAAGAAAAGAATGCCGCAACCGGAAAGAGATGTTATAACAAACAGCTCATAGGATCATTTATCAGGATTTGGTGCAGAGAATGTAAAGATTATTGTGATTATTAAATGGATTCCCATCTAGTATTTGTTATAAGATATTTCGGATATAATATTCTGCGCAGAGAGACCGATATAATAAATTTCTCTAGGGTTTGATAAAATATCGCCATTAATTATTTTTATTTAATACGTTATATCGTAATTAATCATATTTTTTTGGGTTTAAATTTAAAGAAATATTATATTTCTTTCTAAACCCTACAATAAAAACTTAACAACTTACTTTTAAAATTACATAGCTTAGTCTTCGCTTTTCATTTCCTAACTTAGTCTAGGTATATATACAGCTTATTCGATTCTAACCGATAGATATACCCCAAAAAGTGTATAAGACCAAGTTTAAAAAGAAACAAAAATGTTACGCACAAATATTTTTGAATTAAAGCATACTGAATTGAAGCAGATACTTTTTCAATTATTTTAATAGAAATCAGTAGTGATTTTGATACAGGTATCAAAACCTAAGCTCATAACTTACATAAAGCTATTTTGGCTTTTTCTTGTATTTATTTTGTAAAGATTTAATAACCAAAAGTGATTATGAAAAAAGAATTATAAATTAATTAAAAAAAGGATTACAATTTTTAAGCAAACATTAGTCTGGAAAAAACAAGAACAAATCTAACATGATATACATAGTCGAACATATAATTATTAAATATGTTTAAGGATGAACCACACGTAGTGCAAAATTTACTGAAAACGAATTAAATATATTGTTATGAGATCATACATCTTTAAAAATATGCGTAATGATAAGGACAATTAACTACATTAAAATATATTTTAGACCGTCTAAAAGTAAGGGAATCTAATAAAAGGGACTAGTATAATGTGGCTTCCATTATTAGTAGTAGTCTCGTCTCGCAGCTGTTGGCGGGAATTGGCATTTAGAAATTGAGTTAGATACGATCAAATTGATAAATTTAAATCGGATACATTTTAAACGTGTTTTAAAACCGATTCCAAACCACCATCAGTAACAAATAAAACCATAAAAAGAAATGAACTAGTCCTATACATGACATTCTTTATTAGTGGTGGCGATATAAATTATTAGCTTTTGTTCACAATTTCGTTCATATGGATTATTATAATGTAGTATATTTGCCAATCCAGACTATGGTTAACTTCTGTTACAAATTTTTCTAACTACATTTGCCTTCAGTAATATTATCGTAATTGAATTCTTTAAGTAATAACTTAATAAGCATTGAAAATATTTCGCACTAATTTTGTAGAAATTCATTATTCAAAATGAAATGAAAGTACTTGTATTATTTCTACTTTCTATAAGTTCTTTAGCATGAGCTAGGTTTCGTTGTATTATAACATCTTCAGGTGGGCTATTAGCAAAGATTCTCTATAAGATTTCTTTGCTAATAGCCCACCTGAAGATGTTGTAATACAACAAAACCTAGGTCGTGGTAAAGAAATTAAAGAAAGTAGAAATAATACTACATCACGTAGTTCCATTTAATTGTGAACTTAATAAACATTATAAAAAATGAATGCTGTCTTTCAGGGATTACTTTAGATTTCGATATAAAAAGTATATGCAAATTACAGCGAGCAATTAGTCATTCAAAATCGTGAAAAGTATTCGACATATTGCTGTATATTCGAGGCATCGCTATTTAATAAACAATCTCCCACAAACTTCGACGTATCGTCTAACCAGAGACACCTATATTCGAATTTTTGCTACTATCGAAATTTTTGCATTTATATTATTATTTATAACTACACTTGTTTGTGAAAGTCGAAAAAAAATGATATAATACATAAGATCTTCGCTTGCATTTGTTAGCAACAAACTGTTTTATTCTTTTGTACACGTGAATTTATCTTCAGTTCTAGTATTGCTAACGAAGTTGAAACTTTTACAAACTTTAGAGCATTTCGCGAAATAAAAGTAACAAATGTCCTCTAATATCCTCACGTGTTGTGGACTTCCGGCGAGAATTACTTCTTTCATTCCCTTTAGTAGCGAATGGAGCTACTTTTGTCGCAAAACTTTAATGCGATATCTCACAGTGTCTAACTCAACGCAACGAGAGGTAATCGAATGAAGAATATCTCTAAACTTGTTTAGTTATAACTTTGAACTTGTTTTATCACCAAGTTCTACATACGGTAGATTTTAATAAAATTTTCAAATATATTGAAATTGGATGTATTTTTAGTTTGAAGTATTGAATAAATATTGAATAAACATGTATTACTTCTCAGGTTGTGTTAATAACATACTAACACGATTCAAAATATAATATTTGATGCAAGAAAATTAAGATAATATTTTATGCAATTTATAAGTTAAAAAAATATGTACAAATTAAAAACTCACAATGTTAATTTTGCAAAATACCTCTATCATCAAAAGGCATGCTTAAGTCAGTTAATAAAATGGACTAGATATATTTATAGTAGGATTCTAAAAAGTATTTAAATTTATTTTTCCTAATGTACAAAACTCCTCATATGAGTTTCTTCTTATCTTCTACACTTTATCATCTGTGAGATTTAATTTTACTAAATCTATCATAAGGACATTGAAATGGTGACGTTCGCGTCCATTACGACCAGTCGACCTACGATTTCGTGGTATTTCCGTGTGACATGCACTGCCTCAATTTCTGTTTATTGCCATCTCTAGTTTACATTTTACTTTTGGCATATAAAAGGTCATGTCGAAATCACCAAAATTCATTCAGGTACTACTTGGAATTCTATTGTATTACATCGCATTCTACAATTGAGAAGTACTTGCTTTAGTACTCGTTTCATCTTCACTGTTTTTGATCCCTAGTTTAATAAAATTGCCAATAGATTATGGACTTCTATTGTATTAGTTAGCACTTTACACTTGACAAGTACTTGCTTTAGTACCCGTTTCAACTTCATTGTTTTTGGTCCCTAGTTTAAATAAACTGCCAATAGAGTTGTTATGGATTTCTTAATCAAAATTCTAAGAGTTATTAATTATAATAGATGTTTTTCCAGGATACATGATATGTTATATATATATATATATATATATATATATACATGTATGTATGTATACAAGAATGAAAGCAGGCTGTAGGTTGTAAATATTGCTCGATTTTTTCTTTTATCCATTGTTTATCTATTAGAATCAAAGCCTATGAATTTTCTAAATTATATTCCAAACTATTTAAAAATTTTGTAAAAAATTTCCTATAAAAACTCAATTTTTTCGTGGTTGGCAACTATTCACTGCGCACTTTTATTTCAAATTAATTTAATTTATAAACAATGAATATTTTCAATATTGTATATTCTATAAGAGACTCCTTGTACACCTTAATTTTTCAAATATACTCTTTGTACTGGAAAAATATACTCTTTGTACTGGTAAAATTTTTGATAAATAAATATTGTTAATATATTGTGGCAAATTATATTGTTTCTATTTCAGTTGCATCATTTCTGGAAAATCAATAAAGGAAAAGAGAATACTTATTATTAAAAACAGACAATTGTCCCCTCTTTTGTTGTTGTCCATAGCAGCTTCTATTCATTTACCCACGAATATTAATTGGGCGCGGCGATATTTTCTCGCTATTTCAATATTTATATCCATACCCATTTGCATAAATGTAACTGAAATAGAACCTGTAATTGCTAAAATATATGATATAATGTAAATACGATGAAAATTATACTTTAAATTGATTTTTCCATTTTATATTACTACTACTAGTTGAGACTGTCGTCAGATTCGCCTCGGCCCGTTTTCTTTAATGCTATTTAGTGTCAATGTTTTTAGATGATTAGAATAATTTTATAAGGCAATTGCTAATTTGATTTGCCTGTAATTCTTGCTAATATAATAATTTTTCCATTAACATTTAATGAATATTGTAATATTTAATTTTTCACAAATTAAAAATAATGAGTGATATATCATAAAGAAACGTTGAATGAAATTCAAGAAAAAATATTATAAAGAAGTAATACTTTAGTGTCATCATTCAAGCTGACTTAAAAATAGTCAGCAGTAAAAATTAATTCTGATTTCTGATCAATATTAAAGGAGGAATTAAAATTCTAGATAAATATTTTTTAAACTTAGCAGCTAAGTGAAGAGCTATTAAAAAGTGAATAAATTATGTATAATCTAAACAAATTTCAATAATAATGAATAATATTTACAACTTGGCATGTATCCAACGGGTATGTTGGGTTTATAATAAATTTCTCTAAACAGCTCAACATGTAGAGCTGAATTATAATCCAAGAGAAACATTTGTTTGAAAAAAATTAATAATATAATAATAAGCATTTTTAATCCTTTACTTGCCTTTAGTTAAAAATATTAGGTTTTCATAGTACTAAAATTAAGCCATTTATATAAAATTTAGATAGAATACAGAAAACCATCAAACTTTATGCAAACGTACTATTGTACCGGGGTACTTACTAATAGTGATGCTTATTATTATTTCCATATTAACATGATAATACAATTCGTATGAATCCTCTTAGATCAATCCCTACTTCCAAGTTGGTTAGCAAACTCCGTTCCCAAAATCCTCATCTTTCTTAACCTTTATAAACCCTGTAAGGAAGCCCAGCTGAGTTCAGACCATTTCTTTTCAAATCAGTCCTTAGTCCGCGTCAGTCGTAATCCAAGTCTAACTAAATATTTTATTATAATTAAAATTTATTAGTAATGATTTCAATAATAACAAATAATCAAATTAGACATAGTTTTTTATTAGTTATAATTTAAAATCGTCCTAAGAGTATTAACGACTATACGATCAGTAAAATTGGCAATTTCACTAATCAGGTAAAAATATCATACCACGAAATTAATACAATGATAAAGGTAACAAATCTAAAGCATTAGTAAAGACTGCTTAAATAAATAAGTCATATTTACTTAAAAATAATTTTCCAGTAAAACACTACACACATTAAGAAATTCAAAGACGCGACCAAAATATCGTTTCTAAAAAACAATCAATTGCAAATGGATTTCTTGTCTAAATGCACTAATATTAAATTCGAAATAAAATTACTATCTCGGCTTAGGCGATTATTTTTCTATGTTTATAATAGAGTACCTATGTAATTTATGTCAAACATATTTGTATAAAGTTAAATTTATGTTTACAGAATTGTTTTCACAAATTGCAATAATTTTAATATGATGATGACCTAATCATACAAAATATTTCATCATTCATTTATTGACGGCCCGACCTCCGGACGCATATAATTTACTACCGGAAATGGATGAACCATGACTTAGCTCTGGAGCTGCAGTGTTCTCAACGAATTTATCAGCTAACCAACTCCGACTAGCCGATAGTTCTGGCGTTTGTAATATAGTTTGAATTTTACTAAATGAAATGAGTGACTTGATGACGTCAATGAAAATTTATTTGTTTTGATTTGAGATAAATCTTTGCAGAGAAACATTGCAGTACTAATAAAATATTATAAAAATAAATATTACTATCAAACTAAATGATAAGAAAACTGATAACTCGAAGTACTTGTTAAATTTTATAACTTTGTGACTGAGAGAACAAACTACTCAAAAACATAAAAAAAATATCTATGAGTTATTTTTTACGGCTTTAAGTAAAAAAATAATAAGGCAAAATTTTCTGAGACAAATATCTAACTAAAACTTAAATTACTGAATAATAATAAAAACGACATAATATACTCCTAATCTCATATTATATTATCTGATGACATTTCATCATCTGTCACTTTGCATGTCAGAGCTTTAATATTATTTAAGTATTTAAATTCAGCCAAGTACAGATAGCAATTTGCTTCAATATCCCCTAATAAATTATTGCCATCAACAAAAACATGCTCCGAGAAATTTGAATTTCATCCAATTACGTAGTCTCTTCAAACTCACCTCGTGTTTTTAATAATTAGAGCGATAACTTTACACGTGTTGCATAAAATTAACATTTAAATTGTAATTAAATCAAAGCATCGTTTTTATAGAAACACCAACGCAAAAAAGCAACTTGGGCTCAACATTAACATTTGCGCAAAATTAAAAAGTCATCAGTGGAAAAGGAATCTTCACTCTAAATATATCACTGGTGAAATAAAGACTGACATAGATTTTCTTCACTTTAACTTTAAAGCCTGTTATTTGAGAACTTTTCTAAGTTTTTGTACGTTAAATTAATGTATTATTTTCTTGAATATTTTTAGAATTACAGAGATCAAACAGTAAAGGTGAACACTTATGAGATTATGTATCTGTTTGTCCGTCTGTCATAGCTGTTTTTTTTTCAGAACCCATCAGCCCTGCAGCTATGTCAATAACTAATATTAAAAAAATCGATATAAAAATTTTGGAGATGAGCTGATTAAATTCAAAAACGTTTTTTTTTAATTGCATACGCAGTGTGTCTTTCAATGGTACCCCCATTTGAAAGGGCTAATCATAAAGGTCTCAAAAATGTTTTTTTTATAATTTCAAGTAGCCAACTTTCAGAGATATTCAGAAAAATGTGCAAAATATATTTTAACTTTCTCTTTATTTCTGATAGAACTGAAAAGTTAACTACGTATGGAAGTTCATATCAGTGATAACTTATGATAAATAAAGTAATGATACCTGAAATAAAACTTCCGATGCGTGAGCCAGACTCGATATTGTCTATTTTACTTTAATATTTTGAAATATTCCCGTTAAGACATAGTTTTATAATTAAATATAAATAAATTGTTCTGTAAAGTACTTGCATGCAATTTTAAATGAGAAATTAGAGTTGAGCAAATAAATTTTATTAAATTTTTCCTCAATAGGGTTTTAAGATCAAAACCCATCTTTTTGCTCAAAATTCGCCATTAATGATGAATTAAAAAATAGCATAAAAGAGGGTTTTTTCTAAATATTACTTGGTATTGCTGATTGATAATATAGAAATTGAGTTATTGATAGCTAGTTTAGTTTTCTTTCTAAAAATTATTTATTTCGGAATTTTTTGATTAATTGAAAAAAAAACGCATGTTCAAAAATTGTCATGTGGAAATTGGAACCACATGATGCAACGTTCGTTCAATATATTCTTATACATCTGTGTTTCAAATGAATTGACTTCTCGTTTATTAACAAACGTATGGTTCGTTTATCAACGGTGCAAATTACTGTTGTGGAACACATTAAAACTAGGTATAATTAATCATTTCTAAATTCATACATATTTTTAACTTTTATTAAGCTTTAGGGAAGAAAGAATTAATTAATCCAAATATAAACCTTTACAAACCCATTTTCATAACAACAAAGTGTAATTGAAAACTTTCACCCCCTTTCGATTTTGAACTTCTTTGTCCCATTTATGAAGAGCAAATTTTGCAATAGCTAATCGGTTTTATTTAATTTCGATGAAAGGAATCCGTGGCTGGATATAAAGTTCTTTAAATTATTGTGTCAATTATGTTTCTTTATGTATGCTTGTTTATGGTTGCCTAATATTTTTGTTTGTACTTTTGTTTATCCTCACATGAAAGGTAATTTATGAAATATTGTAAAATGAAATATAGTTGATTATTTTATACTGCAATCTTAGTAAAAACTGTGTAATATTTATTAACAAATTAAAACTCTACACATCATACACAACTAAATTTTCTATACAACAATACGTAGAATATTACCCTTGGGCATTCCAGTTATTATTTTAATAATTGTATATGAAAGTCTATGAACCCATGAACCCCACTACACATACCTCTGTTTTCATTCAATAATATCTAAATATAAATTTGCAAAATATGTGACGTCATACTAGGGAGGGGGAGAGTCTCACAAATGTGACCAGCTGTGACAAGGACGGGGGGAGGGGCAAAAAATCATGAAATTCGTGTGACGTAATTTATGGATGGGTCATCCATCTTAGGTTTTTTTTTCTCTGTCAAATTCTATATGATCTTGAACGTTATTAATCATATTAAATAGATAAATACAAGGACCAGTATCTCTAATCGTTATTGTTTTCGAAATAAGCCGTGTTATATTATGCCTATTATTTTTAATGTGAAAACATGACATACGTGAATACCTTTTGCTTAGGTTTTTTTTTTCTTAATAATTTAAATTTTTAAATTGATTTTTTTGTCACATCTGCTTTACGAATTTTATACAGTTTGATCGTAAAAAGGGACAAATAAATGTGTACAAGATTTATGTCACGAAACGATTAATCTTTAGTGTGCTGCTCTCTTCAAAAATTACGTTTTAATGAGAAGTGTATTAAATTTGTTTTTCTTATTAACAGAATAAGTATATATTTCGTATGAGAAATTTGGACAATTATATTTTTGTTCACTTATTATGTCCTCTCAAAACATTATTTTGAAATATGCGAGTATCAAATGTCACTCAGTGAAACGAAACATGGATAAAATATATGTATTATGAAAATGATGTTATATTCAATATGTCAATTTATATTAAGTTAAAATTATATCCAATATAGTATTCAGTACAACGTAAATTAATTTCGACGGAAAAAATTTTACCAAAAATAATTTGGTTAAAGCAGAAATAGTGAGTTACTCTACAATCAATTGTTTACAATACTATACGTCGGTTACAATACTATACGTCGAATTCGGTAATGATATTTTGCTCTCAATTTTAGGGTTTCGTAATAAAATTAGGAAAATGAAACGCTCTATATGTAACCGGTATTTTTCTCTTATAAAACATAATAAAAATATTGAAATTTGACATAGTGGTAAGCAATAGCAGCTAACTAGTAAACGTTACAAAAATCTTTATATTTCTGCACAATTTCACCGAATACTATTAGTACTTGTCCTAATTATATGTTATTTTTATTAATCGATAACAGCTGTCGGTCCATTGCTAAAAGTAGGCATCTCCAATGCATCTATCATTGGAGACGACATCCATAATCGCCTCGAAGGAGACCGTTTCTTTTTATACCAATGACGCTATGTCTCGTTATAAGTCTATAATATATAACTATGCTATTACAAAAATCACTTCTGCCCAGAATAGAAACCAGGTCTGCAATCAACGCAATGCTCTACCCACTGGCGGTTTTCATTAATTATTTGTAAATTGTAGATAATAAAGGTATAAAATATGTAATCGATGTATATTTGAAATGAAATGTTAATCACATCGTCAGCGTTATACAAAACATTAGATGGTAGACGTGAATAAATTAGTCATTGTTACATTAGTAACAAAAAAGTACCACATCAAATGTATGGTTTACAACCAAATTATCTATCTCTCATATGTTTAACATAAAATTATCGTTACTTTGTCACTAATTTAGTAACGATGTAACAAAAACTATTTTTTGATACGTTTTCAAATTCATTATTGTTACATTTGTAACAAAAAAGTTTCGCATCAAGCTTATGGTTTTACAATCATATTTTTTCTCACATATGTTTCTTCCGTAAAGGCATTATTTCATTTGCTACAAATATTATAACGATGTAACAATAACCATTGTGTCATACTTTTATAAAATAATTAATGTTACACTTGTAACAAATAAGTATAATGTAAAGGGTTTGGCTTTGTAATTTTTTTTAATTGGCAATTATATTTCCTTTCCATAATATTTTCACATAAAGTTATTGGTACATTTATTACTATTCTTGTAACGGTGTAACAAAAAGTATTTAGTGATACTTATTTTATAATAGTAGCATAACAAAATATAATATAATAGTGTAACAAAAATGTATCACAGTGTAATAAAAATATATCACATCAATTATATGGCTTTAGACTCATATTTCCCCCGACGGGACTTATTTCATTATTTTTCATTCCACTTTTCCATTCTATAAAATATAAAAATATAACGTGAACAATATAAAATAAAGAAAACTGATCAAAAGATAAAATCTTCGGCCTTACATGTTTCCTGTATTACCATAACAAAAACATATAAATAATAATAAAATAAAATTAGTATTATAGAAAATGAATTTAGTAAATAATTTTGAATTCAATTAGCTGCCATTTTAAATTAACATTTCACATTTTGCTAGAAGTTACACTCTTTATAACTATGACAGTTAATTTAAATAAAATATTCTTTTTCTTAAACTCTATTAGAATTTTTGAACTTTATTCTCGCCTAGTTAAAAATCACACGATATTGAGAAATGTTATAGTTTAAGGCAGTGGAATAATTAAATCTAGATATATACCACCGACAGAATCTTACTATTAAGTCAGTAATGTAACTTTTATTTCTAAGGAAAAAATTTAAAATTAAGTTGTTGCTTAATATAGTCAAAGAATCTGAAAGAAAAAAATAATAATCATTGAAAATCGTTAGGAATGAAAATATTTCCATTTGTAAGGCGGCATCAATAAATACAATAGACTTTTAAAAAAATTGTTTCAAAGTGTTTTTATACAAATTCTCCCTTTTTTTTAAATAATTGAGTACCACTGACCTACAAAGTATCATTTCGATTTCTTCATTGCGATTGTGGTGGTATTATGAATCACAAGTTATTTTATTGTTGAATTTTCTTCGCTATGTGGAAAATAACAATTTAAAAAGAATCTGTTAGTATGGACAAATATCACATAACAAGTTTTCTTTAAGAGTAAAATAAGTCCGATTGTTTAAATATTGAATACTAATATAAATATAAATAATTACGAAATTCATAGATAGCTTTAAATTCTTTCACAAGTTATGAAATATTTAAAATTTATAAACTACCTAAGCTCTTCACTGTAATCAAATTCAACCGGAAACTTTGGTTCATCTCGCTTCAGACTAATTAAAAACACCTTTGTACTTTGATCAAATTCATATGATAATAATTTCACAAAACTTTGATCTGCTCATAGCTACAAAAGCTGCGAATCGATCAAAAAAGGAAAAATAAAGTACTACGCAGTTAGAAAAACCTAATTCCTCTGAAATTATTTGAAAAATTATTCTTTCTATATGCAGATGAAGAAGTCTAGACTCAAACTAAGAAAATGTAGAATTATGGTCGAAGTAACATTTTTATTGTTTCAACTACGTTCGCTAAGTAGACTATCTAAGTTTTCTCATAAGAATTCGTCGATTTGAGTGACATTGTTATCCTATACGTGATCTGTTACGGAGACGGACCAACTGTCACAGAACAAGAACATAACAAATAATCCTTTGAATGTTACCACTCTTAATTTCTCAAAGGGTATATGAAATATCTGTAATAAATTTACGAGGATTCAGGCGATTTATGTTTAATCACACAGCACGTATTATGTTTAATCACGACACATTTTGCAACGCATATTTCGAATTGTTTAGTTGACAAAACAAACGAAAAGTGAACTAACTTGTTTACTTCGAATGCATGAGAAACTCATTTAAATGTGTGAGAGATGCACGTAAAGGAGGATTTCATTACATATTTGTAGGTCAGTTTTATTTTATATTAACTTTACACACATTTCAAAAATCGTCACCCGATGTTACGTCTTTTACTTTTGTCAGAAATTCAACAGGTATTTGTAATAAAAAACCTGTGCCCGTAATTTTGTTCAAGTTCTCTAACTCTCTTAATGGGGTCAGTTTTATAAATTGTAATGACTAATTTGTACTGGTTTCTTAATCTTTTATGATTTTTTTATCCTAAATAAAATGACGTGTTTTGCTATCTGAAAACGATTACTTACAACACAAATTATAAAATTATAGCAAAGAGGAAAATTTTGTTTATTTATTTTTTGTCCCCAAAAACTGTACGTTTTATAAAAATACAATGTTTATATTACATAGCTTATATTACTTAGTTTCTATGATTTTGCGAATTATATAATAAATATAGTTAGTAGAGACAAAATAGTCGGAAAAACTAATTTCTATGGTTATCAAAACCTAGTTATCATCAAATGTTACTTACAAGTATTCATTATCGATGACCATCGTGTATAAACATACACATATAGTTCGATATAGTACATGCACTGTTTCCTATTTTCTAACTGATCCTTTGAACTATTGAATTAATACGGTTTCAAACCAAATTTGACTACATATTTAAGTATGTAATCTCTTTCTTATTAATTTACACTTTATTTATCAGTTTTACCAGAATCGTAAATATTTTTTTAAAAATATGATGTATGTTATATCTTTAGAGCAAGTAGTTTATAAGTTATATATATGTATATATATATATATATATATATATATATATATATATATATATATGTGTGTGTGTGTGTGTGTGTGTGTGTGTATATTTATACTAATACAAAATGAAAAACTACATTTTTGACAATTATTTCTGCAAGCAAACCGATTGTTTCGTGAGGTCACGCGTGAAAAGGTTAGACGTGGCTGTCCTTGTGAAAAACACTCAACGCTTTAATCTGTACCTGCGACGCTCAACGTGTTTCGTTGTGTAATGTTCATAGCAAATGAGCGTCTTACTGGGAATTTCAAATGTTTAAATTGAAAAAAAAAACTCCAAACTCCAACGTTATCATAGGAATTCGCGAAATTAACCCGGTTTTCTCTATTCCACGACTGGTCAAAATCGTTCATTCATCTAAAGACATTTTAAAAATTTAAATTGCAATCTTTTTCCGTTACATAGCTTTGAGGGATTAAAGTTTCTTAATTAAGGTAATTGAAGATCGTATTTTTAATACCAGTTTGTGTGGTGGAATTCCAGGAGGTTGTAACGGATTTAAAAATTCTATCGAATAATTTACTGCTCCATTAAAATCGAGCATTATAACATACACAAAAAAGTAGGCTTTGATTTTGGAGGCAATTAAGTCATCGACTTTTTCTACTTACTCCTTGGTAGTGATAAAATTTCCCTAAGTTTAAACCAAACAAATAACTTTAAAATAAAAAAAAAAATAAGTATTTACATTTTCAGTTTCTTTTGTTTGCCGAATAGGTCATACGTATTGAGACTCATTTTGCCATTGTACTGTTTCAATTTCTGAAAAGTCGGTCTCTATTAATAAAAAAACTCTCGTGGTGGCTTCAAGTTCCAATTTAGTTACATTTAACCAATGATAAGACCTTTCAAAAGAAATATTAACTTCATCATTACGTGTTTCCCTCGATTCAACTGGTAAAGTTTGGCAAATTTACCCGAGAACAAAATTATATAGCCACCAAAAGAATAATTTGCCAAACCAACGGAATAATTAATGTGAACAATGTATCAAATAGCGTATTGTTCTAATACGTGAATGGATGCTTTCTTTGACATTGAAGCCTCATCCCAAATTATTAATTAGCCATTCCGTATTAATTTAGTAATGTTGATTTGTTTTGAAATGCTGCATACACTGGTAGTATCTTAATTGGAAAAGTTAGGGTAAGTTATAAAGAAGAATGAGCGGTTCGGTTTCCCTCCAAATGTGTAGCTGCAATATTGGATATTTCGACACCTAATGCAATTTTACTGGTAGACCATATTATAACGAGTAATAAATTTATTAAAAATATTTTGCCCATGCCTCCTACAACATGGAAGAAATATATTTTTTCTTTGTTGTTGTTTATAGATGCTATTAAGGTATCGTATATTTTTCTGTGATAAATGTTTATTCCATATTCAACTTGTATAACAACTTGATTATGTAAAACGCTTGATTTGTCATACGACGTCTATTTTAAGCATTCAGCATTAGTCGTAATCGAATTCGTTATATTAGCTGGTATTGGTAATCCATAATTATTGAAATTTATCCCACTATTATGTTTAGTTCAACCAATATTTCGTCAAATATATTTAGACCATATTTAATATCATTTAGGAATAGTTCCCAGCGCTTTCTTATCAAAATGTTAGCCATAATTTCTTTAAATTTATTCGAAAAAAGTAAATAATCTATTACCTCAAAACACGTTACGATAATGGCAAATAAATATCTCAACAACCTTGATCAACACCATACAACTTCGATAATGTGTTGTACCAATGGAAATCTTCTTAGAAAATACCCATGTCTTTGCATGCTGGTATATATTATAAGTAATTCCTTCTAGAGTTTTAAGGGGCCCAAAAGAAGTAGAACCTTTCTCCGCGCGATGCAACATCGTCCAATAAAATTTTGCTCTTATTAGAATGAGTCGCATAGACTCTAACCAGAACATCTGTTTCTTTTTTCACCGGAAACCCTTTAACTGAAATATCTTGATTTCTCAGTTAAAACATTTCTGTTGTTTGGTTTCACATTTAATACTTTGAAACTTTGTCATAAGTTAGAGTTTTCACAGTCATCTTGGGCACACAAATGCCGTTAATATTGTATCCCTTGTATAGTTTAAGATATCATTGAAGTCGTTAAAAATAAACTCCTTTTTTTCTTTTCTAAATAAAAAGCAAGATGGGTAATCGAAGGTACCCTTTTATGGACAATAAATAAAACCCTCCTTACTGCTTCCAAAGGGCAAACGTAACGTCCGGACTTATATTTTTTAAGTTGATTTGATGTTTGTATGCAAAATATAGCTTGACCATTCCCTTTACTGATATATTCAGGAACTATTAGACTAATTTCATTGTAATACACAATTCAAAATTGATGTGAACGTCGAAAATTTTTAGGAGTATTACATTGTACAGTACTTCCCACAGATTTTCAGTTTCATTGTTGCATACAGTCACAGTTTGTCCTCACTCGCACATTCGTCAGTTGAAAGACGACAATATTTAGAATATCCATCGTCTCTAGTGGAAGTTCGCCTTTGAAATGGTTTCGAATTTTTTAGTGCTCCCACCATCATGCATACACGGAGAATTTGGTTTGAAGATGGGATCCATTTCTGTTTGGTAATTCCATTGAAATAACAGTAAACCACCTTTTCATCTTTAAATAATATATAACACAGAATGGACCAAATATACGAACTTTATTTACGAGGAACAAAAGTTTCTTTACTTTTAAATGGAACACTCTATTAAGTATATCGTAGCTATCTTGTAGAGTGGTATTGACATGTTTATTTTCTTTAATTTCGAGGCAGTTTGGATTATATATTTTAGTTTCAAAATTATCAGGTTTTTCATAGTTCTTAATGTAAGTCCTTGTGTCTTACGTTTCGACATAAAGATATCTAGATCCAAACGTGAACAAGGAATTTTCACCGGCTAATTTTATCGTTTCTTCTTCCTCAGAACTTGAATGAAATTATCATTTTTTGCTTTTTAATATTAAGAATTTTCTTCATAATCTTATTATTGTTACTTTCTATTTCCTTTTTTTCACTAATACAATCTAGTTTCCAAACGCTAGTAAGCAGTTCTACAACTGGGTACATATCAGTCAGATACTTTGAAGGCGGGTCTTTTTGTGAGCATCCTCATTAGAGCTTTATGTTAAAGATCCGGTCGGTGGTAGTTCTTTTTGAACCCATTCAGTCGTAAAATCCTTAAGCATCATTGACATCTCTTCAATAGCTCTGTTATTTTTAAGATTATCAGATATGTAAGCATAATCTGGAAAGAATAATCCGGAATCTAAATTTAGCGCCATTTATGAATTTGTTATTTGATTTGAGGTTATGTTATGGACAGGTTATTATATTCAACAAAAAAACAATAAAAACATAATAAATTTTAAAAATATTAACACTGCAACATCAAATATCAACGTACTATAAAAATATCAGGTAAATTGGAACTTAGAAATAGTCGTACAAAAAGAAAACACATTACGAGCAGCAAAGCGTACTAAGCGGAAAATAATATAATAATTGAAATATTATTCTGAATAGAAAACATATTACTACGTTTGTGTTTCGTACAAGAAGTTTAAAAAAGAATATATTTATGTCAGTGGCTGCGGAAAATGTAATGTTTACCTCGTCTTAAAATCTTCGACAAATAATTAAATATTTATTTTATACTGACATACCTATATTATTTTGTATGCTACTTGAATAATCTGAAAAACATTTGAATAGATATTAGAAAGAGAAGAAATGTAATACCCATTTTTTATGGTCAATACACCTTGAGGGTTAGTTAATAATATTATTTTGACGTCGTACTTTCGTTCGACTTTCAATAAATCATCCGTTTATCAGATAACATGCCGATTTATGCTTATGAATTTTTCCAGACAATAACCTTTATTCTCCATTCAGATATGTATATCTGGTAACAAACTTATTAGCCTTTGGTTTGAGGACAACCAATGCGGGTTCACATGATTATCTATCTGTCCGCCTGTTGCACAAACATGAAACCTAACAATTGTATTGAAGTGACCATATATAAATTTACGTAGGTCTGAAAAATCTTAATTAATCCGAGTGCACAGCTAGTATAATTATTTACGATATTCATTATTTATATGTTCACAAGGGACACACTTCTTGTCCAAAGGTATTTAGATTCAGGAGATCAATTATATTTTTTTATTTACTGTATGCACACGTATGATAACTTATTTATACAACGTATATTCAATGCTTGCTTGCAACACTTATCAACGTAATGGCGGAAGATCTCTGTACATCTTGTTTTCCGATTTCTCTTGAAATTTTGGTGTTTGGTGATATTTTTAAGTACGATTACGAGTTTAATTAAAATAGCGTATGTTCTTCTAAGGTCCGTACCTATACAGCTGTTCAATAATATATATCACTGTAAAATACTAAGATTGCCGTCATATCACTGTAAGATAAACAGAATCAAAATGATCTGGAAACAAAAGAAATGTTATGTGGCAAAAGAATACACTACCTTTAAATTAAACGATATCAAAAGATTTCTACTTAGAGCAATGTCATTTAATAAGCCCTGCGGCATGGCTGAACGAACATTATTATTGTTAATATACGATGTAATAGATAGATTTATGATGAATAAATTCTGCTAATATGTTCTGTAATAGATATGATATGTTCTGTAATACTATTTCAATATATATATAAAAAAAAATTTAATAATTACTCAAAAATTAAGCATTTCCGATTACTTTGTAATAATTTTCTGTATAATTTTCTGTTAACATTTAATTGAACGACTGTTTCTATCGAAATTTTTGGTATTATTTTATTATGTCTTTTTTATGTAATACTTTAAAACTGTTCGAAACACTTCATTTTACTTATCTGAATTTCTCATAAATATAAAATATAATCTATATAATATAAGTTACATATGTACAGATTGTAAATGTGCACACTAATAAAAACATATTTTCAATCATAAATAGCAAATAAATCCACATTAAATTACTACGCCTCGCCCCTTATCTGCCCGCCTCTAATTATTAATATTTGACCGCAATCAATAAATAAGTTCTATCTTCTAAGGTATTTACTTAAATTCCATGGTATAGCTGATAATGTTGATCAAGATTAACTGCCTAATATTTATTTTTATCAAAGGTTTACATTTTTAGCAAAAAATATTCGAAATAAATTACAATATTTAAAAAAAAATAAAAGAATATACGATATTGAGCTTTTGTGCAGGCCGTTTAGAAATCTACAATTTTGTTGTATGTTGATTTAACATATTTCTTATGGTTTTAAGAACGTAAGCCATGTAAGTGTCCAGAAAACAGTTTTACGTAGAGTTCATCAGGAAACGTTGCTATTTCTCTACTATTTATACATTAACTATTCATTTATAAGTTTTGAACTTTCCTGAGGAATAACCTATATGATAATGGAAACCGCGTAAAAATCCATTGAATAGTTTCAACACCTTATCCGGGTACAGAGAGTGACGCGCCCGGCAACTCCATTTATTACTGTCAATATCGAATATAAAATAGGGATACCAAATGTGGTTATGTGAGGTAAATGAACATTAAATAACTCTAAAAAAGATAATAATAATGGAAAAGGATTAACTTCGGTGATTATAAAAAACATAACCGTAATTACATTTACATTATATTTTAAGGAGTACCGTAGCAAGCAAACGTAGTGACATGTTTGTAGGTCCCGAATTCATTTTTGATGCATAAAAATTAAACAGCATCACGAACAATATATATGTAATTACATAAACTAAGTGGAATTAATTACACTTATTAGAATTATATTTAAAACATATTTTAGGAATATCAGACTAAGTACATTTAGTGAGATGTTTGTAGGTCTCAAATGCCGTGCAAACGATGATCAATCTGGCGGATACGAAGGCAACCGGAAAAGGAATGCCCGAAATATAAATGAGAAATTAAAATAAGTGGCGGCTAATAGAACGATTTGTCAAGATTTGGTGGGAGGAATAAAATGTACACGAAATTAATTAATCAGAAAAATGTTCGAACGCATTTCTTTTAAGGGAAATTGTCCAGGGAAGAGGACATCATGCTATCTTACTGTTTATAAGGTGTCACGTTACCACTCAGTTCCCTTTCATTATTTTATAATTCTAAATAGAAAGCACTGAAATGATTCGACCGTACTCTTTGAATTTAAAACTGAAACCTAAAAAGAACAATTTATGAATTAAATGATTAATATTTTAAGTTATTAACAAATATTAAATTTAAATGATATTATCGAAGTAAATTTTTAAAAAACACAGGGGTAAGAAGATTTTTATTTTTTTCCTTACGGACATTGTAATAAATACTTGCGACCAAAAGTTTGAAAATAACATTCCAGAATACTCCGTCTTTTACGTATCTCTTTATATATAAACCATGAACTAAAATTTAATGAAATGGTCGACATATTTTCCTCTTGAACCTAGTAATAAAATTATAAACTATTCCATTAACATTTTAAGAAAGAAAAACCAACACGAGAACTAATTGCCAGTTTGTGCTCTAATTAACGATATTTATTTCATATATCAGTTTCTTTCAGAGAAAATATTTTTTCAATATTTATACTGTCTTGTTGGCAAACATATAAACCAATCCTGTGTATTTCATGTTTGCTGAACAATATCTGTGATGGAAAATTGTACCATATTATTATGTAACCTCATTCTTCATAGAAATCCAATGTGATAAAAATCAGTAAATCGAGAACTGCCATTTATGTTCAGATATATTAAATAAATCGTTTATGTTTTTACTATAAATGTTTGATTTCTAATAATAATATTATGTGATTCAATAGGATTCAGCAGGTACACATGACAGTTAGAAAAGAGCTACTTTAGCACAGCATCGATATATATATATATATATATATATATATATATATATATATATATATATATTTATATCAATGATGTGCTAAAGTAGCTCTTTTCTAACTGTCATGTATACATCCATGGTCTCCATCTTTGCTCATTTTGCAGTTTATTTTTCATTCTTGCGAATAAATAGAAATCGCACAGTGCGGAGGCAGACCGTTATGACGGATAATCCATTATTTATACACTCGATGTAGTCTAATATTTGGCCGTTCGTTTAACTAAGTATGCGGAGACGTTATCATGATGATGGATTATTCTATTGCGAGAGCGTTGCATTGCGTTCTAAATAAATTTTGCGCATGCTTTTCGTGTTCTGTACTAAAATTGAGAAAATAAAAGCCTTACGATATCACTTTTGTGCCCACAATGTGCGTTTATCTGAGAAAAAATTTGATATAGACTTGAGAAAGAGCTGCTACAATTGTAATCTCTTTTGATTTGTTGTAATTTATTTTATTTATATATTTCATGTACAAATATGTAAGGCAAACTTATATTACAGGAGCGATTCTTTTCAGAAAACCCTTTGGTTTTCTAGTATAAAAAAATATAATACGTGTTGTCGATTCTGCAAATAGACGGCAGACTCATAAAATTACGGATTTTGTACACAATGTTACTGAACACTAATAGCGAAAGTCCTACTTGCAAAAAAATTCTACTAGCAAAAGTTTTACTTGCTTATTTGTATATAGTAAGTGAAAGTAAAATTTCGATAATAATATACTTCTTAGATTATTAGGGAGATTACGTGTTTAACATATATTTGTAAAAAATATCAATATCAAAATATTGATTTATACCGATATTTCTACAGTAAAAGGATATTTCTACAGTAAATCTGATTGAATTTCACCTTTGATGGGTATTATTTATTTTATTGAGAATATAGTTTTTTTAAAAATAATACATAAATGACAGTAAGCAAAGAACAATAGTAAAATGATAAACGTTGACGTTATATGTTTTCTTTGTTTGACTAAAGAAATTATTATTGTTCCTATTTATATAATTGATAAACTTATCTATATTTATAAACAAAAATTTAGACTTTTTTATTCCAAACTATCTATGCTCACAACTTTCATACCGTGAACTTTTAAAAAATAATATTAACTGCTAAATTAATATACTTTATACCATATATTATATTAATTATACAAGCGAGCTTTAAAAATAAGTACGTTTTGTACTGAAAAGTCAACTTACCATATTTTCTTTTCATTTGAAGGAGATATTGGCTAAACATAAGTAAATTATGATGAAATATAGCCTATAGAACACCTAATCTTCCTCACTACTCCAAATATAAACTTTGACCAAGCCCATTTCACCGATATGTGTCCAAGTGAAAATTTCATTGCATGATTTAAAATACACGTAGCGGCTTATATTGCCAGGGATAATCGATTTATTTCAAGTTAACCCTTGCGTTTTCTAAAAAAATCCATTTGAAAGAAGTCAGTAGTTTTTAATAATTTATAGTGCAACAAACATACGAACCGACAAACAGAAGAAATGCGAAAGACAGTGATTTTTTATTGCCACTTTTAATAATCTTTTTTACAAATGTATTCTAAGTAAAGATAAGCCAGTTCTATTTTGTTGTTAAGTGATAAATATTATTTTTATGGTTCCATACAACAAAGATATATCCCTTACAAGATAACTCAAATGTCCGTTTGCATATTAACCCAGTCATATTCCAATAGCTAACATTTAAAAATATTTACGTAAAAATGTTATATATTTTAGTTTATGTTAATGTCGCCCTTCCTGTTTAATCCATATAGTCTACGTTAGAAGATATATAAACCGCAACACCATCATTGCACTTCCTCTTTTGTCTAGTTGGTTACGTTAACAGAAGTATGACTATTTGTCCGAATTCCTCATCCAGGAATATCTCAACAATCAACTACGCGTTATCACCAGCGCAAGTTAATTTTAAGCCGTTAATTTGAAATGAATGATGAATGAAAAGATGATTTAAAGGCGACAACGAAAATCATATTGTCAGTTGGCTCATCGCTTTATGTTCACATTCAAGAAGGCTAGACTTCAAAGGAGGTCTGAAATAATCTAGTATGTGCTTTCGTTGATGCAGGGCTATCATACCGCGTTGAGTTACTTAGAAATCTGTGTGCGATAAATCTTGCGGAAAGTCAAAATATAGGAGATATTCCTGTATTCAGGGTCCAACAAACTCAGCCACAGAAGAGCCAAATATAAATCCGCGAAAATAACAGAGCACTTAAAAAATAAAAATATGAGCCACGCTACTGCTTTTACCGCTACGATCAACGACACTGCAGCATGGTGCATAGACTTGGGCGCCTCCAGGCACATGACAAAGCAGATTATTATTAGATTTATCGCAACTCAGCAACAAGGACGGCGTCGCCTGTCAAGACGATAAAAGGGGTGTACGATAAGCCACTTGTAGTCAAGGTCAAGTGAGCCTTGACGTCTCTATGGTAAAGGTCAGTACAACTAAATTATATTAAATAATGTTACATGTGCCCGATTTCGGAGCAAATCTATTGTCGGCCAGTCAAGTTACGAAAAACGGTGGCGAAGTAAATTTCAACAACAAGGGTTGCTTCATAATAAATTAAAATAATGAAACTGTAGCCATTGCTAGTGTTGTCAATAAGATGCACAGATTGAATACGTGTAGTAATATTTCATACATGTCGGATGTCGGCAAGTTTTCTGTGGCACCAGCATCTAGATTATCTAAATTGTGACGACCTTGAAAAGTCGGTAAAAAAAATCAAAGTGATACTATTATACAAAAATAATAAGAGGTTTATATGTATACATATAGAGTGGGCAAACTGACGTGGTAGTCTCTTAGATATAAAGGTTTTAGAACCACAAAACTGCTAGATTTGGTGCATTGCATATTTTTATATGATTTCTCAAAAAAGGTTTTTGTTTTCTTTCTGTAAAGGAATCCGGATGTATTGGAATAATTTAAAGACTAAAAATAAAATGAAAAATCAATTAAACTCTAAAATTAAATATTAGTAGTATAGACAATGTATTCGAATATATACTTTAAAAATTTAATTAAACAGGGAATTTAATGAAACACACTAAATAGAACTTTAAAAATTTAATGAAACAGGGCTGTAACTTAATATCCAATGACCATCCCATCATTATCACACCCGAACAAAACGAATTAGTCAAAATTATAAATTGAACACTAAACAAAAAGTCTAAACTCCTACTGATCAGTCATTGGACTGGAGCAATAAATACGGTTGCTTTTCTTACTAACAGAAACCTGACACGAGCACTGAAATATAAAACTTCTAAAGAGACATGGTCAGAAAAGATAAAAAGAGAGAAGAAAAGCTTTCAGTCACCTGAAAGTGTTTCGATGCGAAGCAATGGCTCATTTTCTGAAAGAGGCGCAAAATTGGGCCCCAGAGCAAAGGGCCGTCTTTGTCGGATACTGCGAAAGTATAAAAAAGAACCAATTTATATTGCCCAACTCAAGGACAATAATAAAAAATAGAGGCGTAGTGTTTCTGGAATGCATTTCTAAAAGAAATTATGTTCCTGTAAATTTAACACAGTCAAATACGAGCCGGGTATATCTGGTACTTTGGACGACTCCCGAAGTTCAATAAAGTGAATGGAAACAGCGTCAGACTGCAAATCTGGTAAAGGGAATACAGCTCACAATGAGTTCTCCTCAACTAAGAACCCGACACCTATTAATATGACATTAAAACTAAGAAGCAAACCAACACAATCACTAAGTCACAAAAAACAGTCACTTGTGGTATGATGAAGGTTTGATTGACAACACGCCTGGTCCAATCAGCAAATGCATACCGTGGCCCAGTCTGCAATAGAAGCGGGGTCCATAGCAAAATTTTGTAGCCCCCAAAAAACAATATGGTTGAAGCAGTTATTGTATAACCTTACTGAATTCGATTAAAATACTGTGTGTTTAAATATATATATACCACAGAAAGATAAATGTGTTAAAACACGGTGAGTTTATTCACAAATTATGCAAACATATAGACATTAACTGAAAAACTGCGTAACTGAAAAAGTACATAAAACACTATAGAGTTGAATTATGTGAGTACAAACAGTTAATATGCAGACGTGTTTCCAAATCTTTACCCAACACCAAATTTATATTAATTAAAAAAGGAATTGGAATGTCAGGGTAATTATTAATTGTAATGCAATTATTTATGTCTGAATGATCTTATTTGTGCAGTATCTGCTAGAATAACGTCAGCTATTTGCATATCTAAAATATATACAACATAGCTCTTTATTTGAACTTTACTGAAAATCAAACATCCTCTGTCGTATCTGTTTTTACAATGTATTTCATTGTAAAAACAGATACAAGCAGCAACATTTTGGAATAAAAATGAATTTTAGAATAAAATATAAAACCTACATATAAAACTCAAGCTTGGGTAAAGTAAGAAACACAATGTAAACTTGTATGTAAATCTCAAACTTGGGTAAGGATATTTGCATATCCTTCAGTCATGAATTTAAAATGTGAAATGTTTGTTTTATATTCTGATATTCTGATTGTCTATAGGCCTTCAATGATATGTAAAACACGTGAAGTGTGAAATAGTATTTAAGGAAAATTAGAATTTACTTAGATATATTAAGAATAATTCTTCCAAGATATATTGACAAATATGCAAAGCAAAAAGTATGTTACCCACTTTAAAAACTATTGAATTTAAAATGACGAAAAAGAAACATAATTTTGAAGCCAACCCGAAGGGTGTAGAAAAATTATAACAATGATTCTAGATGTCGTTAATATGTTGTTGATAATATATATTGCAACTCCTCCTTCGATGAATTACAGATAGATATATATATATATATATATATATACATATATATATATATATATATATTTATATATATATATATATATATATATATATACATACATATGTACATTTTGTCAAAAAACTCATGTTTGAAACTTATAATTTAATTAATTTTGTTTCAAACGAGGTATGCAACCCTCAATACAAGAGACAGACTTTTACTTGATATATTATTGACAACTTAGATATATTATAATGAATTATATTATTTTAATTTCATTAGTTTTGACAAAATAAAAGTAAAATACTGTTAAAAGCAAAACAGTTTTTTCTATTATCGGACACTCACCACAGCTCCAACCGTCCATTTACATTAAATGAACGAAATAATATTTTCTTTCCGTCGTACAATACATTTATCCTTGATATTTTATGACCCCGTTTAAATCAAAATGAACCAGTGACAAAAATTTTTTCTTAACTACATCCTATTATATTTTTTTACATATATATCTATTTATATAATAAATAGATGAATATTTAAATCCTTTCAAAGTAAAATCGAATGAAAAAGCATATGTAAATATTTGATTAAATTTTTGAGTGAAATTCAAAGACAATTCTGCGACAAAAATAATATTCCAATGCGACAGTGAATGTATTAAAAGTGATTAATTAACTTCTAATAAATATTTAACAGAAAACTAAGTTTTTTTTTAATTAACACAGAATTTATCTTACTATATTGGATTAGGTAACAGCTTTTCTTAATCGATTATAAATAAATGTCAAAATACACATAATATCAAATTTTTATTTCCGTCGTATTTTCAATAAATCTGAATAATTTTGATATGACAATGGTCCATTTAATGAAAGGCGTGATAACATTGCCATTAATATACTTTATCACTCGCCTAATGGCCGCCTAACCTTCAGACGGCGAACGATTTATCAACTGAGGCGAATGAAAAGTCGATTTATCTCCAAGCGGTTGCAGTGTTCTGAATGAGTACGTCAGCTGAATAATATGGTATGTTGGTAACGTTGTTTGAAATAGGTATTAATCTGACGGATAATATTTGACCAGATCTATGAAAAAAAAATTCATTTTGGTTTGAGATCATTGTTGCAATCGATGACCTTTTATATAACTATAGTAAGAATATATATTACAGAGTTGTTAAATTACTTTAGGTGTTTATGTCTTCAAAAGTTACTTTGGAAAAATAAAGATTTTTAGGAAATTCAAAACGAGTAGGTGTTAATGAAGATTTAATTATAGTTATTTTTAGCAATCTTAACTCTAACTGGTTAAATATATATGTGGACCAAATATAATATATTAAATTAGGAAAGTTACATCTTTGGCTTGAAATTAATATGAAATTTTAAATTTGCTCTATTACTTAAATAATCTGGTCGTAAAGAATACAAATGGAGTACGGATATCCACCTAATTTTAACATAAAAGTATGTCGTTTACTATAATCGTAAACTAAAGCGCAATAAAGAACTTATATTCTATATTTAGAATCAAACAAATTCATCTTTCACTGGTATTTAATTTGACCATTTGGATGATTATTTCCATACAATTTATAAAACTGATTTTTTGATAGGCTTACTGCTGAAATATTCAGGTATTTTCCAGCTCTTGTATCTGTTAAAAGTATTGTACGAGACATGCTTATTGAAGGCATTTCATGCTCCATTGACAGTTTCAGGATGGCAATTAAAAAACGCCTAGCTGGTTTAAGGATAAAAATGAAATAAATAATTAGTGTTTCTTTGATAATTAATATCCTTTTTATTTAAAACCTTTGATTTTGCCATATTTACAAATAGTTTTAAGTAAATAGGACATTGGTTTAAATAAAGCACTAATTAACAAACCTTTATTATAGAAAAAAAATGCTCTTAATCCTAAGAGAACAATGTTAACTCGGCTTGATATTGCAAACATTTTTTGCACTGAAATTAAATAATAATTTAAGGAGTCATACTATACTTAAGCCATCGAGAAATTGAATTTCGGATCTTAGCTGCAAATAATACTTTAAAGTTTAAAAAATGTAAGAAAATAATCCTTAGCTAGGTTACAAGAAATGTAATTTTACATCAGCAAAAAGACGAAAATCTTTTTTTTTTAAATAATATCTTTATACCTTACTTACAGCATAATTCAAAAAGTTTTCAACCAATTTGTTTAAAGTTATTTTAAGAAACAATTTTGTATTTTACACCGAATTAAAATGTATGATCTGCCTACTGTAGGAACGACAAAGATACTCCCTTGTATAAAATTTATTGCAGCAATTTTGCTCAAAAAATTTTGAATTAGCTTTTAATATTAAATTTAAATATATTTCATGAAAGTATAATAAAGCTTCACATTTGTAAAATTAAATAATTTCGTCATCAAAACCTATTATTTTTTCAAATGCGACACCATAAACCTAAACATTTTTCACAATTAAATAAAACTACGTGATATAGTATTATTTCTACTTTCTTTGATTTCTATACCACGGCCTACGTTTCATTGTGTTACAACATCTTCAGGTAGGCTGTTAGCAAAGATACAACATCTTCAGGTGGGCTAGTAGCAAAGATCTTTGCTAATAGCCCACCTGAAGATGTTGTAATACAATGAAACCTAGGTCGTGGTAAAGAAATTAAAGAAAGTGGAAACATCATTACATCACATAGTTTCATTTAATTGTGAACAATGAATTTCTACATTGTTAACGCCAAATATATTCAATACCGAACATTTTTTTATGACAACAGAGCAGACGACAAAATATATTACAATATTTTTATTAATACATTTAATCTCCCGACTAATGATGGCCTAGCCTCCAAGCGACGAAAAAATTATCACCGAAACTGAATGAACAATAAATTTATTTCCAGGCGGCTGCGACCTTTTGAATCGACATATTACCTAAATGACCGTGACTTGTCAGAAATGCTTGCCTTGGTCATTTTGTTTGAAACCTTGTAATTCGATTGAATTTATTTGATTTGTGAAAAGTATTACACCCTTATTAGTACAATAAATTTCCTTGTCATTTTACTGAATGGTTAGGCGAAGTCACTTATTTTAATAATAATTTTAAGATTCACCTCCTGAAAGGTTAAGTTACATTCATTATCATTGCAAAGATTGAAAAGTTAATGTATCATAAAGCATGAAAACCACGAAAGTTCTGCTTTATGAAATATTAAGTTTTCTATAATTTACAAAACCCACGTTTTTCTGAACTATTTTGAAAATAACTAATTATAACTGTACAATATTAAATAATTTTAAGAAACTTAAAGCTCTGTACCTCGTGAGAAAAGACTAACCCCATAGAGCATTTAATTCCCTACAAATTTTTTTTTATTTTTAACGTGACATCAACGGTTCCCGAGTTTGCCGATTTGACGTAGCTACTAAGAATATAGCAACTTTCCAAATTACTCACGACTTATTAATATGGTAAATAATATAAATTTATTACGAATCTATAGTTTTGGAAAAAATTCCCTGAGCTATGGGGGCAAAGATTATATTGACAAAATATTTTTTTAAGTGACACACGATAATTATTTAAAGTGTTGTAACAATAAATATGAACGTTATATACCTAGAATAACAAAACTAACGAGCCAGAAAATTTCTTACTTTTATGCTTACGAATATCTCTAGCGTTTCATGAGGTATGGCATAAGAGTCTTCTGTATAAAGTCAAAGCAATCATGCCTCATCACTTTTATGCCATGACCAAGGTCTTTTTGGAAAATCACCATTTCATCATTAAAAGCGGTAACTCCACAGCTAAACTCTAACCAACATCGGCTGGGATCCCTTAGGGAAGCATGACTGGCCCTATACTCTATATCCGTTATACCTCGGACTTACCCGTGAACACATAAGTTGTCACTGGAAATTCGCCGATGATATCCTTACCAGTCAAAGAGAGCCAGAAGCGGTATCAAAAATGCTTCAAAAAAACCTAGACGAAATAGCTGCCTGAAAGTAAATTAAGCAAGGTCGGTAAATGTGGCATTCACACTCAGAAGAGAAAGTTCTCCCCGGAACATCTTAACCAAGTGCAAATACCACAAGCAGATCATGTGTGATATCTGGGCATACATCTGGATAAACGCCTGACCTGGCAAAAATACATATTTACGAAGCACAAACAGTTGGACTCACAATTAAAGAAAATGTGCTGGCATACTGGCAAAAAGTCCCAATAATTCATTAGAAAGCAAAGTGCTCATGCGCAAGGCTGTCCTAAAACCAACGTGGACTTATGACATTCAGCTGTGGGAAACTGCGTTCCACCAAATATAGAAGTCCTGCAAATTTTCCAAAATAAAATACATCGAATCATAACAGATGCCTCATGTTTTATGACGAATGAGCAACTGCATAAAGACCTAAGATTACCTACAGTAAGGAAAAAAATAATCAAACATACCAAATCGTACAGAGACAGAATCCTTAAACATTCAAATATTTTGGCAAAATCGCTGATGGACGACCACCAGTCTAATCGCAAAATAAAACGGAAAATACCCCAAGATGCATTAAAAGATAATATTATTAGGTTACGAGATGCTGCACTCTTAAGCACACCAAGTTTAAAGACATGCTATACAGCCTAATGTCCCACAATAGTGACAGAGTAAACGATATGACAAAAAAAAACAAAAGCAAAAGTGGAATTGTTGTTCATCACTCACATGCCTATGTGTTTTCCACACCCACTTTTCTCAGAAGTAAAAACATTAAATTTTGCAATAGCTAACACTTCAAAATATTTATATGGTTATTTTAAAGGTAGTAAATAGTATACTCAAAATTTTGTTTTCTTTTCAATTTTATAAATAATTTTGGACATCGTTTGAAAAAACTAGCCAGAAATAATTTCAAATATTTTTCATAAGATGTGCTTATCAAAATATGTATAAAAAAGCAAATTCTAACCCTTTATTTCCAAAACTACTTAATCAAAAATTAAAGAGCTGATATAATCTCACTCGAAGAAAATTATGGCGATTGTTCCATGTCTTATATTTTATGAAAAATGTTTTATTCTAAACATTTATATAAATAACCTGCAAAGTGTATACTGAGTAACATAAAAACAGGGTTAAAAATAATAATAACATTCATATATAATTTAATAGAAAGGCTTAGTACCCTTAAATAGTTTCATTTTAATACGTTACTAAGTATGTAAAGAAATGTTTTTGGAGTTGTCCTAGTATTTTACAGTTTTTTAATCTAATAACAAACTTTTTCGACTCTAAATAATATACGAAGTGAGACAAATTTTTGTGACAAATATCACGAATAAAATGTAAATATTCGACATAACATATACAAAGAAAAATACTTTTGCTTTTTACTTTTTAACTACTGTGAAAAATACTTTTTAACTACTGTCGCTCAATACGCCGCAATTTATCATAAGAAATAACTTTTTGAGTCCGGAATATCAAAATGAGATTTATAGGGAGAGTTCTTGTCACCGAACTTCCTGTTTATTATTTTACCTTATAATTCTTGATCAATTTTAGTACAGTCTAGTCAGGATAATAAATAGTTTTAGTGGATGCTGTTTAATTGTCGCTCTCAGCAAAAATATATTCTGGAAAATCATATTTCAAACAATTTTGTAATCTCTTGAAATTTACCCCATGAATGTAATAATTTGAGCGGCTATATCACTTCGTGTGTTGAATGAAATTAAAATTTAAATTTTAATCGGACAATCAATTGTCAATTGCTAATTCATAGTGTAAATGCAGCAAAAACAATGTATTGAAGAAAATTCTTTCACGTTTTCTTTTATGAAATGATTTCAATTGATTTGTATTACGATTTATAGCTACAGCATCTATTTACTCTCATCGTTCAAAGGATACGTTTAATCGGATCAAGAAATTTTTAGGAAAATTTGACTAATATTTCGCAAAGCAAAGATCTAATTATTTCTGATTCGTATCCTACATTAAAGCTGTAGTAGATCTGATCAGTATAGTCATGTATTTATCTGCAATTGCTCCTTTGAAAAATCCACTAAGTGGTAAATATAGATAGAGAGTTTTCACATATATTATGATAGTTTAGGTAAATTTCAAACTTATATTATGCAACACTATTACTTTTATTTGCTTTTGTACATACGTCCCCGATAAAATTTTAGGAATACAAATAATTCCGCCGAGTACAAATAATTTATTTTCAATATTACCCTCAGTGAAAAAGACCACTTCTTTCCTTTAGCAGCAAACAAAACTATTTCCATTACTAAACTTTAATGGGATATCTTCCAATACATGGCTTAATATTGTAAAATCGATCGAGTAATGGCCTTTCTACTTTGTTTCGATGTTTATACCTGTACATATATGCTGATACCTTTGTCTGCGTTATTTCCTATCGAACTTACTAGTATCATATTAAATTTATTTAAATTACGAGAAACTTTAAAAATTAAACAGGTAAGTTTTATCACAAGGGCTAATGTTTTAATTTGAATTGTTGAATTCTATTAATGCAAAAAGAGTATATAAATTTAGCGTTAATTTTCATGTTCCATTGATTATAAAATTAAGGTTAGATCCTGAATAAATTGGGAAATTTCGGCTCTATTTGTTTTTAACATTTTATTGTTTAACATTTCAAGAGGATTTAAGTAATAAAATAAAAATTAAATGTTGTCGCCTTATTTCATTCTTTGTCGTTTGTTTACTCCAAAACACAGAGTACATTGAGTTAAAATTTATATTCTTCCTTTTTGTTTATTTATGTTATTATTCCATATCTTTTTAACATTCAGATTATGAAAATATATTCATATTGAAAGTATATATATATATATATATATATATATATATATATATATATATATATATATATATATATATATACATATATATACCATTAAATATGGATATAGTTCACGCTATAAATTTTTCGTGCATATATAATCAACATATTTTATAGATATATTGTTGAAAAACTCATATAAGCTTTTCAACGATATGTCTAGAGTTGGGTTGCGCAAAATTTTTAAAATTATAATTGTTTAATTCTTATAACTTGCTCTTTCTTTTTCATTATCCAATGACGCAAATTATGTATTCATATTTGTGTTATTTAATTATCCCCTTTAATATTCTCATATATTTATATCCAAATTGAAATATATGCTAATTGAAATATATACTTTATAACTATGCCTAATGAAAAATTTCTGCACCAAAACTTTTTCTGAGGCAAATCTTGCGGACATTTTCTACAACAACTCTAGAATACTTGGATAAAATTCAGCAAAAAATAATTTTAAAATCCTTGTTATTTTTTTCATTGATATTCTACATGACAATGAAATAAAAAAATCTATAACGGTATTTGCACCTCCTAAAATTTTGCACAAATATTTTTAATTCTTTTGTGAAAAATTCGTTGTTCTTTTAAATGCTCACTTTTTAAGTACTTGTAAGTACAACAGATTTTCTAAGAAACCGTTAAAAACATTTATACAAAACACGTCACAACATTTAATAATTATTGAAGGTGCAAATAAGGTTACCCTAAAAATTAAGTATATAATATTACGTAATAACAAATTAAATAATGCACGTATACATAAATATGCATATCCATCTGATTTTAATATGAAGCATATTTAAACCAAATGGATAAGCGTAGTTATGTGTTATCTGAAAAATCTACAGGCCGCCGATACTAACTAATTCGCTGATCTTTACATAATAAACACAAAAAAAGACATAATGGTGTTTACAAATTATATAAAATCTTAATCTAAAATGACGTAGAAGCTTTTAAATAAGCGATCATATTAACGCGTCGCTGAACAAAATTTAATAATTATCAGACACAAAGTCTGGATTTGCGTCACTTGTCAACCCGGATCAAGACTCGAGCGTAAAAGACGTACCGAAAATGGACGTCGGAAGCGGCGACAGACAACTGTGATACTAGTAACTGTGTATTTATGAAATGGTTTAAGATTTCAACCCAGACGAGTCTCGTAATGTGATTTGCTACAGCTGTAGACTGCTATGAGAATGCAACAACGTGACGATAAATATAATTTATTATTGAAGTTATATATTCATATCAACTTTTTCATCGCTGCTTATGCAATTTTGGTGGATTAGGATATGGTTACATTATAAACCAGGCAAGTACGAATTTATCTTGCACAACGTGGATCCGCATCTGGTTTTAGTGAAATTGCTTCAATTATTGTAAGTCACCTTTCATATAAATTTATTAAATAACAAATACTTAACTTTATCCAATTTTATTAAATAGGGTTTGTCATATTTTAAATCTCGTTAGTTTCTCAACGAAGGAATGGGAACCTATTTTTGGCATATTTTTTTACTATCTCTCTGAAGGCTTAAATTTATCATTGAAAATTATGATAAAGAAAATATTTCGGAACCCTGAAACTAATTATTTCAAATAATATCCCGTATTATAGGCATAGATAACACTACCGAAAAAAAAATCTTAAACGGAATGTTATTTCATCGTTTGTAGTCTAAGCCAATTCACACATTAAATATGTTGTAATATATTGAGATGCTTGTGAAAACTACTTTAAAAATGCAGTCACGTAACAAATATATAAATACTGTAATATAATCGTAAAATAATTACAAATACATTTCCTCAAACCATTAATATTAATTAAAAGCAATATTTAACATACCATATTAGGCAATCGTCCTTTTCCCTTTAATAATCAAAGAGTAAATTAATCAATGTCCAAAACATATATCAAGTGATCACATTTATATTTTTACCACTTTTTATAACAAATTCCGATAAATTTCGTTTGAAAATAACCCAATTAACAAACTCTACATAGTTATTAAAATACATTATCGCTTGTCTAAAGACGGCCCAACCTCCAGACGGCAAAATCATTGATTACCAGATATAAATGAGCGTATGTCTCCAAGCGACTACGGTGTTCTTAATGAATACATCAGCTAATTGACCATGAGTAGTCGACAATGTTCACGTTGTTAACTTTGTTTCAAAGACGTATTGGTTCTTAGCTCCATGCTTTGGTTGAACTTTACTAGACGTTTGGTTGAACTTTATATTCGTTTTGATTTAAGGCAAATGTTGCAATCTTTTAACTAAATACCATAGTAACAGTATTGTGTAATATATTACAATTAAACTATATAGTAAGAAAGAAAAAAAAATCTTAAATTAAGTTACTTCAAAATATAGGGAGCAAGTAACGTTTTCAAATCCAACACGTAATTTTATATTCTGAATAATGTCTGAGAAGAAAAAAATGAAAAAAATATTGTAATACAACGAAACCTAGGTCGTGGTAAAGAACTTAAAGAAAGTAGAAATAATACTAGATCATGTAGTTTCATTTAATTATAAATAATGTTTCATTTAATTCTACAAAATTAACGGAAAATATATTCAATATATGCAATAATGATGTTTGAAGATTGTGGTCTCAAAAGTTTTGTTCAGTTCAACTTTTACTGTGTGTAACATTTTCAATCTTACCATCAACACTTTTAATCAGGGTTTCACTTCATTTTTTTAGTGGGGTTTTAAAACACTTTAGCCTGACGTAACAAAAAATTGGAGCAAAATAGAAAGAAGTAGATTCTAAATAAGATGCAAGTAAGATTTATATTCTGTCCAGGTTAGTAATAGACAATGTCATGTCCATAAATTGCTAATACTTTAAAAGAAACGCTTCGGATTATAATCGATGTGAAGTTAATCTTTAAAAGAAACATAAAATTAAATTCATATAATGGTATACAAATTGGGAAGTTCTACATTTAATTCATTAAACCAGTTAAATACTATGAATTTATAATCCGAGTTCATAATTTATAATAAATCAATTTATAATCTGAGTACATAATTCATAATAACCCATTTTACATAATTCATAATAATAATATAATTCACAGTAACTAGAACTGGAAACCGTCTTTGTTTAAAATGAGTGAAATTTTCTTCCTCGAAATTTTATTACAATAATTCAAATTGTATTTTACTTTCCGTCATGTTGAAAACTGTCCCTTTCATAGAGTACGCATAGAATAAATTATTTCGATTGGAAATTACATAATAATTTTATATACTTTTCTTTATCAAAACTTAGTGTTATTATTTATTGTTCACGGTATGTGTACTCATTCCCATTTTCCGACTGATTGTTCGAATTGTTGAATTCAAGCAGTTTTAAATCCAATTTGTTTACCTAGTTTATTCTGTTGTTGTATTTTTATTACTTTTTTATTTTGAAGTTTTACCATAATATACGACTGTGTTTTTTTATATTTACGACGTTTATTATCCCTATAAAAATCACATAAGCTTTAAGTCAAACTTTGTCAATAAAAATTAATTTTTTTATTTTAAACTAATATATATATATGTATTTTACGTTTTATATGCACCACTATAAATATAATATATATAAACAAATATTTTTGTTAAATGTTTTAATAAATGTTTGCAAAGCAATCTAATATTATACTTTTATTTATTTCCAGAATGTATTTGACATTATCACCTAATACCCTAACGGAAATATGTCATTCGTATTAAAAAATATGCATGTAATTATATTTATAATATATATTCAAAACTACTAGTCGGATCAAGTTCAGGTTTTGAGATGTTTCAGTTCTCGCATCCGGCTCCCATGCGTAAAAAATTGACAATACCGCGATGCTAATAAATGATAAGGCGAGCCGCAGTGCGTCCGCTAAGAAAAGACGATCAATTTGACGGATACGAATGCGGCCGGAAAAGAAAGGAATTCCTAAAAATGATCGAGACATTAAAGGCTTAAAGGATCCTTTGTCAGGATTTGTTAAGGAAAAGGAAATGAGCTGGAAATTCATTAATTACAAAAAGGTTAAATATATTTCTTTCTAGCGAAATTTCCGAGTGGAAAGAAAAACATGCTACCCGTTTAAAATCGCTTTCAATAGGTGTTGATTTTATTTTAACAAAAAATATTATAGAAAAATTATTCAGAAGAATATTTCTAAGTATAAGTGTAGGAGAGAGTAATTAAAATTTTAAGTAATAAAATCAATTCAAAAATATCTAGAATTTATTTTACTTTTCATCCAATAGCTATTTCTGTGTCTACTATGTTCGGGATAAAACAATCTTGTATTTTATACCTAGTCAAAATTTACTATCATCGTGCTGCTAAACCATCAAAGGAACAATTCCATATTAGGATTAATCATTGCAATTTTGCTCAAAAAACATTGAATTATCTTTTAAAAAATAGCTTTAAATATAGTTTGTATCATGAAGAATAAAGTTTTTATTTATAAAATTAAATCGTATCATTATACTCTAGAAAGCAAGTATAATATATTACCTTTATCTTTGGTCGCTATAGTGATGTCACCCCTTAATCAACGGTAAAAAATAAACAAGCACCAACTTCTATGTCCTGATTCGGTTCTACAATCCCTACAAATGTTAATATGACAAAGTAACAGACAACGAACTGTATAACGACATCGTCATTAATGTACTTCATTTCCCCACTAATGATGGTCCAACCTCCAAGCGGCGAAAGATTTATCACTGGGGATGAATGGACCGTTAATCTGTTCCCAAGCGGCTGCGGCGCTCTGAATAAACACGTCTACTAAATGACCGTGACTCGTCGGAAACACTCGCCTCATTTTGTCTGAAGTTTTCTAATTCGCTTCAATATTTTTAACGAGCATCACATCCTTACTTGTACATTAAAATTGCACTTTTGTTAACTGTTCAGACGAAGTCGATAATTTTGGTAATATTATTAAGATTCGCATGCATGTTCAGGCGAATCGATAGTTTTGGTAATATTATCAAGATTCGCATGCATGTTCAGGCGAAGTCGATAATTTTGGTAATACAGGTGTCCAGTAGCAGATTTCAATGTTTGAAAAACTGTAAAAAAAACTACACCTCTAATACAAAGTAGGTTTATTTTAACTTTATAACAACAAATGCGGATTTCACTTTTTAAAAACCACGTTTTCCAAATGGCGGCCATCGAGTCTAACACACTCTTCGAGTCTAGCACGCATGTTTTCAAAAGAACAGAGCGGCTGGGGTATCCTACTGACTTCGGCTCGAATATTTTCTTTATGTTGTGTCACAGTGCTCGGATTTGTTTTGTAAACAAGGGATTTTAAGTATCCCCATAAGAAAAAGTCATATGGGCTTAAATCGGGGGACCTAGGTGACCACGGTATGGTACCGTTTCGGGATATGTTTTTTTCTGGAAATAACTACCGCACTGCATTCATGGACACATTAGCAGTGTAAGCTGTGGCCCCGTCCTGTTGGAACCTTGTGTTTTGATTGAGAGAAGTACAGAATAGTCTAATTCTGTAGATCTAATTTGAAAAAGTTATTTAACATCTAGGCATATCTCTCTGAATTCACAGTTACAGTTTGGCCATGTCGATTTTCATAGAAATAAGGCCCTATTATTGCAGATGCAGACATGGCACACCAGACTTATTTTAGGCTTATGTAAAGGCTCTTGATGCATTTGTCTTGGGTTGTGTACATCCCAGTAACGAAAGTTCTGTTTATTCACATATCCTCCAATGTGAAAGTGAGCTTCGTCACTAAAGAATATGTTTCCCATCCAGGTAGCAGTACGAAATCTCAACAACATCACCTCCGCGTAAGTTTTTCTTATTCAAAGTCAGAATCGTGTAAATCTTGAACAATTTGAATTTTATATGGATGGAACTTGAGCTTTTTTCGCGTTATTATCTGTAAAGTTGATTTCGGAATTCCCAATGTGAACGTGTACGCAGTGATAAACGGGGATTTTTAACGACAGAATCCATAACACGCTCGACATTTTCATTCGTGGCTACTAATGGTGTAGGTCCTGGCCTGGGCCTGTTTAATGTTAATCCTGTAGCTCTGAACCTTGCTACCCATGACTGAATGAGGTTGATCGATGGTTCATCACGTAATCGACGAATACTGTAACGATTATTAAATCGACGTCGTGCTACAGACAGCGAAAATCTACTCGAAATGTACGCCTCGACGGCAAAAGCGCGGTGCTCTCCACTCCACTGTTCCATGGCTACTAAAACATCCGCACCGCTTGCGCTTCTAACGACGCCCCCCGCGCCCCTCTTACGTGTTGCGTTCAGAAACTATGTTTGTTCAAAATTTGAAATCTGCCACTGGTCATCCTGTATTATTAAGATTCGCATGCATGTTCAGGCGAAGTCAATAATTTTCGTAATATTGTTAAGATTCGGTTCTGAGATGTTAAGTTACGTTCACCATCTTTGCGAAGATGAAGTAGTTAAATATTTCATAAAGCGTGAAAACCATGATGAAATCCTAAATACTTCTTTATAAAATATTAAATTTTCTGGAATTGGCTAAATTTTCATTTTTTTTATTCATTTGGAAATTTATTGATTATAACTATAAAATATTAGATAGTTTAAGAAAATTAAAGCCCTGTAACTTGTAAGCAAAAAACTAATCCTAGAGTGTAAAATTATAGGGCATTTAATGTTCTACAAAAAAAAATTTATACTGTATTTAACATGGCATCAACGGTTCCTGAGATAGCAGATTTGTCCTAGCTACACAAACTCCATCAACTTTTCAAATTACTCATGACTTAATAATATGGTCAATAATATAAATTAATTACGAATCTATATTTTTTGGGGAAGTTCACTGAACTATAAAAACAAGGATAATATTGACAAAAGCTTTTTCTTATTGATAAACTACAATATTTATTTAAAGTGTTGTAATAATAAACATTAAAGTCACAAAGTAAAAAATACTACTAAACATAAATATTTTTTTATTTTTGTACTTACAATTCAGTAACTAGAGTAAATACAGAAATAATTTGTTTAAAGCTCGTACCTCAAAAGCAAAAATCAATCCCTTATAAATCACTCAAGTGCCTGTGTGTTGGTCACAGCCAGTTTTTTCAAGAACCTTTTGTCGTACACATGTAAAATGTTTTGCAATACAATAGATTATGTTAAATCGCATATTTTGTAGGAGTTAACCCTTTAAAATGTTCATACGATTATTTTAATGGAAGTAAACAATACGGTAAAAAAAATTTTTTTTTCTTTTCGTAAATCGTTTTGGGTATCGTTCGACAGGATGAGTTAAAAGAAACTTAAAAATATATTTTTTCCAAATTTGATTTGCATACTTTTAGAGTTGCAAACTAAAATAGACAAAAGAAGTAAATTCCACCCCCATACCTCTATTCCGGAAACTATTAAACCAAAATTAAAGGAGTGGATATAATCTAACTCGAAGATTACGAGAAGAAAATAATGATTATCCTATGATTAACGCTTAATTAGTTATTGAAAATATTTTAACCCTGGAAAATGTATACTGAGTGACATATTTCTAAGTTAAAAAATAATATTAACTTTCGCACATGTATTCATAGAAATGCTCAGGATCTTTACAATGCGAATTAACAAGCTTTTCCGACTCTACATAACATACGAGATGACAGGAACAATATTTCAATATTTTTGTTAGAAATATTACGAATAAAATTGACATATTTTGACCAAACATAAAAAATTAAAATGAAAGAGTATTAATGGTTACACGACTGTTTATGACAAGAAATATTTTTTTTTCTTATGAATCTCAAAATGGGAGTCGTACAGATAGATCTCGCCATTAAGCTCGTTGTTTATAATTACCTTTTATTTTTGAGCAATTTGAATACAGTCTATCTGGGATAATAATTTGTTTTAGTGGATGCTGCTTAATTGCCGCTGTCAGTAACACCATATCCTGGAACACTTTATTTCTAACAATTTTGTAGCCTCTTGAAAGTCAATTCATGCATAATTATTAGAGCGGCTACTTCACTTTATGTGGTGCATAAAGTTATCAATTAAATTTTAATTAAATCAAAACACCATTTGTACACAAAAACTTACGCAAAATAAAACCCGTTTGCTCCAATGAAATTTTAAAGAATGGAATTTGAGTAAAAATTTTACGTTAAGTTTACCAAGTCATCGGGCGAAATAAATGCTTTTAACTGCATTGGAAGCTTCGCTCCTTGGAAATAGACTGAATGCAATTTCATTTGTTTCTATTTAATAACTCTTCATAACTGAAGTTTTGGTCCTTTATATACTTTTAATTAAAAATACACAATATTGTGAAATGTTATATTAAGCGTTTCGTTATGTGATTACTCCCGATTTATATCCCCAACTGAATGACTGAGAGCTCTGCTCATGAAGTAATTATTTTATATGATTCTGAGACAATGGCAATATTAACGGAAAATTATGTATTATTAATCTTAATTAAAGAAACATACAAAGTATATAACGGATTTTCCATATATACAACAAAGTAACATTATGGGAAGTCTTTCAATGTGTCTGAATGCTGAGATAATAAAAGTGCAGACTGTTATTCTTAATAAATTCAGTAAGTTTACCAAAAAAATTAGGCCTGTTTTACTAAATGTAATTTGGTAGCAATGTTTGGAGTTGTGATGAAATAAAGGTTATTTAAATTTTATTATTAACTTGTTTTATGGAAAAGATGCTTATCACGGATTTATACTTATCTGATCAATAAATAAGAAAAACAATTTTTTAACGAATGATAATAAAGTTTTCGAAACTGGCGAGAACGGGATATAAATAATTTGTTTAAATCTTATTACTTGCATTTTCCAAAAAAGTGACGGAAAACAAAATTGATTTAAATGCATGTCATCTCCAAATTCATCGACTTTTCAACTTTCTAAATGATAAAATTCGTTACCTAAAAATTACACCAACATATGTAGGAAATGTTTATCCTATTTTTAATATTTAAACTATTTTGCTTAAATTGTTACCGGTAATTTTGTACTGTAACTGATTGGCCCCTCTAGTTTCATTATATTAAAAATAATAAAACTAGAGGGAAGGAGCAAAATATAAAAAAAAGTTAAACATATCTAAAGAAAAAAAAATTGCACGAGCTAAGATGGGATATTCTTAGATAAATATTTAAAATTAAATTTAAGTTGCAAATACCTGTTGTTTTCTTTTTTAAACTCTTTAGTGATAGTTCAAAGTTAAAAATGATTTACCATGTGACAGGCACTAACTTTGGGAAGTCTGAATAGTTCTATGTTCTAAAATTCTATTAGAACATTTATATTAAATCATCTGGTTGCCACCAACAACAATTCCAAGAAATTTAGGTATCTATGGGGTCCACTTTGTATGTGTACCAACACCAATGAGTGGTTGTGTCCCATTTTTCTAATCCACTCTTCGTATATTCCTTTTGATTTGAATGTAATCCCAAATGCGTTCCCGAATTCCATTTGAATTTATTATATTTACATGTATTTGTCACATGCATAATGTTTGCCACTGGCACAAATATAGACCAAATGCTTAAAATGAAGCAACTTATGAATAAATACATAAGGATGAAGGTAAAACAAAGTGTTAGTAATTTGCGTCACATAGTGCACTTCAGTTGCTTGTTTATTTAAAGAATTAATTATGCACTAACAATTACCTTCAAAGTAGTATATACTTTGGAATGAGAATTATTAAAAACGTAAAGAAAATAACGGCATAATATTCAAATAAAGTAATGCGCAATATTTATGGTGAAAATTTTAAAATAAATTTGTTTTTGACAATTCTGAATTTAGAGGTGAATCCGCTAGTCATGACAACCAAGCAGCTGTTTTTATGTGCCAAAGAATTTGTTGTTAAGAGGATTTATTGAAATTAATTATGTTAATTCAATCTTTGAACAGTCACAATTAAATTACGAAGAATGTAATTTGGGACTTAAAATTTTGTAAAGCATCAGAGTAAACATTTAAGAATTTTTGAATGGCATATGTCGTACTGATAAAGCTATATTATGCCTAGTCAGTATAATTATGTATTTGTCTACGTTACGGCCTTAAAAATCTGGTAAGTAACAAATATAGATAAATAATTTTCACAAAAGAAGGGTTAAAATTATACTTTCCGATTTTTTTTAATTTCTTGCATTTCATTTTTTACGGCGTATATAAAAAATATATTTAAAATACTAATACATTTAACATCTGTCTAAAATTGATACATTTAAAATCTTTATATAGTTTTGCTGAATACGAGTAATGCATTTTCACTACTACCCTCAGCGGGAACCACCCCTTCTATCCTTTAGCAATAAACAAAACTATTTCCGTTACGATACTTTAATACAATATCGTCCAATGCTTGGCTATATTGCAAAATTGATCAAGTAATGGCTTTTCTAATCTCTCTCTTTTTTATTTTGCTGTTTATATCTGTACGTACATCCTGAAGCTTTTGTCTACATTTGTCTACTACCTTAATAATATCAATATGTATTATACCATGAAATAATAAAAATTAAATAATACTTAACTATTTATCGTAGATATTAATATTTTAATTAGAAATATTGCATTTTATTAAATCAAAATAAGTACTTGAATTAAGCATCTAATTTATTATTTTTTGTTTATAAAACGAAGCTTAGATTGTAAATAAATCAAGCTATTTCGTCTTGATTTATTTTCAACATTTTTAAATGCTCTGCAATCCTTGCTAATAAATATAAAGTGAAATGCATTCGGTTGATTTCGTTAGTTATCTTTTTTAATCCAAAGCTCACAGTACATATGTGTACATTGAATTTCACTTTATTTAGTTCCTTTTTGTTTATTTAATTTAATTTATTATTTCACACTTTTATTTACATAACATTTAAATTAGAAAGTATGTTATTAATATTGGAACTGTTATATACATTAAAGTACAAATATATTCAATAAACAAAAAATACTGGTTAAGTACAAATATAATTCGCACTATAAATTTTCCCAAGTACGTAGTAAAATATTCTAATTTTTAAATCGTATTTCTATAAAGTTTCCATGAAGTTAGTCATAAGATTGTTAAGTTGGATTAAGAAAGACAACCAATGAAATCAACCGAATGCATTTCACTTTAAATTTATTAGCAAGGATTGCAGAGCATTTAAAAATTCAAGTACTTATTTTGATTTAATAAAATGCAATATTTCTAATTAATAACTTCGATAAATAGTTAAGTATTATTTAATTTTTATTATTTCATGTTATAATACACATTGATATTATTAAGGTAGTAGACAAAAGTATCAGGATGTACGTACAGATATAAACAGAAAAATAAAAAAGAGAACGATTAGAAAAGCCATTACTTGATCAATTTTGCAATATAGCTAAGCATTGAAAGATATTCCATTAAAGTTTCGTAACGGAAATAGTTTTGTTTATTGTTAAAGGATAAAAGGGGTGGTTCCCGCTGAGGGTAGTAGTGAAAATTCATTACCCGTATTCAGCAAAACTATATAAAGATTTTGAATGTATCAATTTTAGACAGATGTTAAATGTATTAGTATTTTAAATATATTTTTTATATACGCCGTAAAAAATTAAATGCAAGAAATTAAAAAAAATCGGTAAGTATAATTTTAACCCTCCTTTTGTGAAAATTATTTATTTATATTTGTTACTTACCAGATTTTTAAGGCCGTAACGTAGACAAATACATGATTATACTGACTAGGCCTAATATAGCTTTATCAGTACGACATATGCCATTCAAAAATTCTTAAATTTTCACTTTGATGCTTTACAAAATTATTAGTCCCAAATTACATACTTCATAATTTAATTGTGACTGTTCATAGATTGAGTTAATATAATTAATTTCAATAAATCCTTTTAACAACGAATTCTTTGGCACATAAAAACAGCTGCTTGGTTGTCATGACTAGCGGATCCCCCTCTAAATTCAGAATTGCCAAAAACAAATTTATTTTAATATTTTCACCATAAATATTGCGCATTATTTTATTTGAATATCATGCCGTTATTTTCCTTGCGTTTTTAATAATTCTCATTCCAAAGTAAATACTACTTCGAAGGTAATTGTTAGTGCATAATTAATTCTTTAAATAAACAAGCAACTGAAGTGCACTATGTGACGAAAATTACTAACACTTTGTTTTACCTTCATCCTTATGTATTTATTCATAAGTTGCTTCCTTTTAAGCATTTGGTCTATATTTGTGCCAGTGGCAAACATTATGCATGTGACAAATACATGTAAATATGATAAATTCAAATGGAATTCGGGAACTCATTTGGGATTACATTCAAATCAAAAGGAATATACGAAGAGTGGATTAGAAAAATGGGACACAACCACTCATTGGTGTTGGGAAACATAAAAAGTGAACCCCGTAGATACCTAAATTTCTTGGAATTGTTGTTGGTAGCAATCAGATGATTTAATATAAATGTTCTAATAGAATTTTTGAACATAGAACTATTCAGACTTCTCAAAGTTAGTGCATGTCACATGGTAAATCATTTTTAACTTTGAACTATCACTAACGGAGTTTAAAAAAGAAAACAGAGTATACTGAAGAAAACAGAGTATATTATATAAGAAAACAGAGAAAAAAAAGAGGATTTGCAACTTAAATTTCATTTTAAATTTTTATCTAAGAATATCCCATCTTACCTCGTGCAATTTTTTTTTCTTTAGATATGTTTAATTTTTTTTTATATTTTGCTCCTTCCTTCTTGTTTTATTATTTTTAATATAATAAAACTAGAGGGGCCAATCAGTTACAGTACAAAATTACCGGTAACAATTTAAGCAAAATAGTTTAAATATTAAAAATAGGATAAACATTTCTTACATATGTTGGTGTAATTTTTAGGTAACGAATTTTATCATTTAGAAAGTTGAAAAGTCGATGAATTTGGAGATGACATGCATTTAAATCAATTTTGTTTTCCGTCACTTTTTTGGAAAATGCAAGTAATAAGATTTAAACAAATTATTTATATCCCGTTCTCGCCAGTTTCGAAAACTTTATTATCATTCGTTAAAAAATTGTTTTTCTTATTTATTGATCAGATAAGTATAAATCCGTGATAAGCATCTTTTCCATAAAACAAGTTAATAATAAAATTTAAATAACCTTTATTTCATCACAACTCCAAACATTGCTACCAAATTACATTTAGTAAAACAGGCCTAATTTTTTTGGTAATCTTACTGAATTTAATAAGAATAACAGTCTGCACCTTTTATTATCTCAGCATTCAGACACATTGAAAGACTTCCCATAATGTAACTTTGTTGTATATATGGAAAATTCGTTATATACTTTGTATGTTTCTTTAATTAAGATTAATAATACATAATTTTCCGTTAATATTGCCATTGTCTCAGAATCATATAAAATAATTATTTCATGAGCAGAGTTCTCAGTCATTCAGTTGGGGATATAAATCTGGAGGAATCACATAACGAAATGCTTAATATTACATTTCACAATATTGTGTATTTTTAATTAAAAGTATATAAAGGACCAAAACTTCAGTTATGAAGAGTTATGAAATAGAAAGAAATGAAATTGCATTCAGTCTATTTACAAGGAGCGAAGCTTCCAATGCAGTTAAAAGCATTTATTTCGCCCAATGACTTGTTAAACTTAAGGTAAAATTTTTACTCAAATTCCATTCTTTAAAATTTCATTGGAGCAAACGGGTTTTATTTTGCATAAGTTTTTGTGTACAAACGGTGTTTTGATTTAATTACAATTTAAATGATAATTTTATGCACCACATAAAGTGAAGTAGCCGCTCTAATCATTATGCATGAATTTACTTTCAAGAGGCCACAAAATTGTTAGAAATATAGTTTTCCAGGATATGGTGTTACTGACAGCACTTCTTCTTTTACTACTTCCTTTAAAATAACCGTATGAATATTTTAAAGGGTTAACTCCTACAAAATATGCGATTTAACATAATCTATTGTATTGCAAAACATTTTATATGTGTAAGAAACCGTTGAAAACGTTAATACAAGAATTATAGAATATGCAAATAACACAATTAAATGAAACTACGTGATGTAGTATTAATTCTACTATATATCTTTGCTTCTATCCCACCTGAAGATGTTGTAATACAACGAAACCTAGATCGTGGTAAAGAAATTAAAGATGGTAGAAATAATAATACATCACGTAGTTTCATTTAATTGTGAATAATGAATTTCTACAAAATTAACGCCAAATATATTCAATATGCAAATAACGTTACCCTAAAATGTATATAATAATACATGATGTCAAATAAAG